>OX419600.1:7961415-8674283 GCA_948473455.1 Teleiodes luculella | reverse complement strand
TCTGAATTGAGAAAGCCGCGCCATCATTGCGCTCAAAAAAGAACGGATTTCGTAGTGTTACTGCTATATGTTTGATGTGCAATCGAATAAAAAAATATCCGTTGTCTGTTTTCCATATAATATTGTTACCTTACATAATAAATACTTGTTCTTACTATCTAAATGGGCCAAATAATTATTTACTGGTTGAAACGTTGATGACCACTTTGCCCCACCGCAAACGAAATTACACTCGTATAAAAATGTTGTTAACTTTGGCCTCGATAGTTTCGTAAACTAAGGGTTAGTTAATATGACTGTACGTTGAGATAAACTCCGTAACTTTTAATTACTTTTAAGTCGTGTACACCAAACCTAACAATCGTATAACACTATAATATTACCATCACAACATTTAAATAACAGGTCGTCTCTAATAAACTAACAAATACCAGTCCAAAAGGTTAGTAGTGTGAATCCCGATTCCGAATAAGTGAATCATTAAAACAAGCTGACTCTTCTTAATTGTGTTGGGTGAGGCGATCAAGATCTACAATCCTAGGGAATGGTCGGCAGCGTACGATCGTAATTGATCGTATTACCAACATTAAAGTCAGGATCCCTTCAGCCGTCAAGGCAGCCGGGGATAATGGAAAAGCTATGCCTTTTCAAATATTAGTCCAACAGTGGACAGTTGTAGAAATATAAAATATAGATAAAAAAGATTTGAACAATTAAAAAATAACAAATGTTTTGTATAAATACAAATTGATTCTGACTGAATTAAAGTGAAATACTTCTACACGCGCTGGTAAAGATAAGAAAAGGTCCTACATTATCTGACAAGAGATAACTTCGTGATATTCTAAGAATAGATAAAACAAGACACACGATGGAAAATATCATACAGACCGACTTACAAAAAGTAGAAAAATATATAAGCGCTACGCTAAACCCCAATTAGATAGAGCAAACTGACGTTTAAAATGTTGCCATTTATGCAACATAAAATATAATGATTTACCCTTTTGGATCACTCCCCCACAGACTAACTGAGTTAGGAAGGACAGCACGACAAGGTACTTCATCTACAATCAAAATAATCGTAATTAATTATGTATACCAGGATTACCAGGCCATAAAAACCAACAAATAAATCAAAATGTGATTTAAAACGTGAATTTGAACATTACTCACAGAAAAATATATACTTTTTTATATCTTTATGTTGTCACACTGAGTTGGTTGTCTGGATCGTATGAGTTTGATTTTTTTAATGCGGTCCGCTAAGAAAATTGCAGATTTCTATTTTTTTATAGTTTATTATATAAGTTCAATTGATGTTATCAAACTTGTCATTAAATCGAGTAGTCATGTCATAGAGAATGATTTAATGAATCAGTTCAATGATTCACGTCGTAATCCTACGAGCACTTAAGCGTGCAACACTAAAAGAAAACTGTGCTGTCAACTGTCAGTTTGCTCTATCTAATAAAAAAAATATATTTTATCTGGTTCATTAACAAAACTGTTAAAGTTTTTAGCCAGTAATACAGCCAATCACTGCAGCCGTTCCTGTGGTGTGGCCATTGATGACAGTTTTAGTTCCATTATCGTTTATCAACAGGCTAGTTTGCTACTCTTTTAAAAAAAAATAACGCGTCTAATAATATATGCATGCGAGTGTAATATTTTAACATTATATGATTTACCGAAGTATACAATGGACAGTAACAGAATATATTAGTTATATATCAGGCAGGCAGGCAGGCCATTTTACGATGTATGTGCTCTACTCTACCACGTAACATAGGTGCTAGGACATCTTTAAAGACATTATGACTGGATGAATTAAGCTTCCTACTTATGCTTGTGACAGGAAGACAATGAAGGTTCCGATATGTTACGCGTAAAGAGCTGATTATCTTCTGTATGAATATTTTGATCAGTAATAGATTCAAATGATTGGTCTTGGTTTTACCTCGAAACATTAGGATACAATCGAAAGAGCAAGGTATACTTAGTTGCACGTTCAGAGACACTTTGGAACTCCTCGCGATAAAGACCAATCAATATATCAAACCAAATAGGACCAGTTGAAAACAGAACATCATACAATTGTAAATACATGACATGACACGTGATCTCACACGGCAACGTTTACTTACATCTGTCACACGCCGTTACTGCCTGCCACAAATTTTACACACACATCCATATTCTTTAAAAAAAGGCTGCCATAGGTACACATAATATTATACAACAGCTATAATCTTATGCAAAAACACTACAGACGGGTCCCACCCTGATGCTGCTCTACCGTGGATGGTCCTTGAGGAAGAAAACTAACAAACACAATACGTCGAGAACAATAGATTTCTTTCATTATGCAAATAGTAAAAATACTATGATTTTTTAAATCATTGTTTCTATCTACATATGTATGACACATAAAAGATATTCATTTACATTTATGAAAGAAAACATTAAATAATTAATAATTTTAATCAGTTAATTAACCAGAATGCTAACTAAAATAAGTATGCCAACCCAGCTTAGTCAACATCACTCGTGGACAAGTTAGGCCAGTAGAAATCGACACTAAAAATCCCTAAATTCGCAAAGCACGATGTAGTGCTGCATTTTTGGTATGTTGTTTGGATCAGTTAGGGTGATGTAAATCCCAATTTGCAACTTCGAAAAAGTTGTGCTCGCTGCGCACCACGTGATAAACTGCGAAAATTTTGGACTTTTTTCACTTTTTGCTCTAAAAGTCGTAAATCATGCGTTTCCGACAAGTAACATTCACTACATAAATGAAGCTAATTAAATTTCCAACAATTTAAGCCTAATTGCAGCTCTCTAAACCTTATAACGACTAAGCTGTGGCCTTTCAAAGATAGTCAGTTTTTCCCGAAATATTGAAATTTTTAGTTTTGCTCCCGTTTGAAGCAAAATATTGGCAAAAACCGCTCGTTCTATGAGAAGGTCTAAATAATAAAGTTGTAGTGCATTTAATTTTCTTTCATTAGAGCATAGAACAAAGTCTGTGAGACAAATAGTTCACTCACAATATCTGAAAAACAAAAAGAAGGTAGAAATAGATTTTTAAAGAATTGAAACTGAGGGCATATAAAATCATAAAAAGGATAATTCTTTTTCATTTTCTTTTTATTTTTTATTCTTCCCTGTTATTAGAAAGATAGGAATATATGTATTCCATGCACTCTGGGACATTTTTGGGTTCTGAGTATTTCTTCTCTCGCACGCTGAATGGAAGACTGTAAAACTTCTTTTGGCATCACTTATGGTATCGGCATCAGATGCAACGAGGTCAAAAGTAGCTGTAAGACGATCAATGACTTGCCGTCCCCATGTATCACCTCGACGACTGGCTGCATCGAGCATTGATTCCCTAATTGTCATTGATTCTACTTTGAACACCTCATTTCTGCGTGATTTGGGAAGTTTGGTTTGGAGCTGGAGAAACTCCTCAGTGATTTCCTCCGCACAAAGGAAACAAATGCTCCGAAGATTCATAGGTCCCGATGTTCTAGAGGTTGATGGGCGGGGTTGTGGAATTTGATCGCCTCCACGACGAGCACATGCGTCAATATTATGCCGAGCGGTGAATCTCTTTCTGCAAGCATCGTGAACACTGACTTCGTCTAGCTTTTTCAAAAAAAATTCATCCTCTTGGAGGCCACGCTCCACACTCGAGTTAATTTAGAGTTTGGATGCCACGTTTTTTTACAATTACCACTCTGTACTGTCACCTTCCTTGAGTGCCAGCCGACACACAAAGCAGACTCCCGGTGGAACCGACATTTTTATGACTATTTAGCCTGACTTCGTTCGCGTTAATAAGATAATAGATTTTTGGCTGCTCCCCTGCGTTACCGGGTAGGCAGGGGAGCAGCCACTATCTTGTGCGAAAATCAAAACCAAAACATAAGCCCAAAGGCATTAGTTTAGTTGATGGGAGTTTTAGCCAGTTTACACTGTTACCGCCTTCACCACGTGGAGGTACTCCCAGCTTATGTTTTGATATGCAGATTGTGAGTGATTGTGTTGTGCTCTAACAAAAGAAAATTAAATTTTCTACAACTTTATTTTACGACCTTCTCATAGAACGAGCGGTTTTGCCAATATTTTGCTTCAAACGGGAGCAAAACTAAAAATTTCAATATTTCGGGAAAAACTGACTATCTTTGAAAGGCCACAGCTTAGTCGTTATAAGGTTTAGAGAGCTGCAATTAGGCTTAAATTGTTGGAAATTTAATTAGCTTCATTTATGTAGTGAATGTTACTTGTCGGAAACGCATGATTTATGACTTTTAGAGCAAAAAGTGAAAAATGTCCAAAATTTTCGCAGTTTATCACGTGGTGCGCAGCGAGCACAACTTTTTCCAAGTTGCAAATTGGGATTTACATCACCCTAACTGATCCAAACAACATACCAAAAATGCAGCACTACATCGTGCTTTGCGAATTTAATGTTAATATCCACTGGCCTAAGTACAACATTGTCACAGTTTATCTCTCTCGTAGCAATAATAATAATTGGATTAGACATTCTTAGTAGAAAATAGAACAATTCCCATAAAAATAAGTAAGATACATAATATTTATGGTATATTCGATTAATGGAGCCCCTAATATGTAAACAAACCAATCAACGAAAATTAACATCAGCTCTTTCGTATTAGGCCGGGAGATGATGACAGAAATTTTTAGGTCATTTGTTACAGTATGGCGGTTTTACAGGGGTCTTAGTACGCAATGACAAAAATAAAAATGATGGTCATAGCGCTGGTACTGGCGGCCCAATCGCGAAAAAAAAAATTGCAGATTTTCGGCAGTATGGCGACCATTTGGAGCCGTCCGAAAAGTATGGCATGGTGATTTTCGTAAATGGCTGCACGAAGATGATCAAACTGTGCAAAAATTACCCTGGTACAAATGGTTGAATTTTTATTTTTCGCGTCGGTATGGCGGGCTGTAAGTCACACCGGAGAAGTATGGCATGACACTGTAGTCTAGTTATTTTTTACGGGCTATCGGAAAATACTAAAATTTTTGTGGTAGGTACAAATCGTTTGACTTTCGTAATTTATCCGACTAGTTCACTAACGCCCACGCGATTGGGCCGCCAGTACCAGCGCTATGACTATCATTTTTCTTTTTGTCATTGTGTACTAAGACCCCTGTAAAACCGCCATACTGTAACAAATGACCTAAAAATTTCTGTCATCATCTCCCGGCCTATATACCTTTACATCGTATTCATTATATGACTAGAGCCAGTTTTAGTTGACTGAAGGGCTTCACACACAGCAGCTATAATGTACATCTTTACATATCTTTACATTATAGCATACATCTCATTACATCTTTCCATAGAAATCGCCAGGAGACAACACACAGCAGCTATATGCAACGAAGAATGTAATACATTAATATACATTATAGCTGCTGTGTGTGAATGAAACCAACAGAAGATTCTAGTTGTGACAAGCCATATTTGTTTGACATTTTAAGGGCTCTGTTAAATGAATAGGCTTGACTTAGTTTCGACTGATGCTCTATCTAACGCATGAAGCTTAGAACAACAACTCACCTTGAAGCATACGGAGCAGAGCCCGTCTGTGGAGGGGTTCCCGTAGAACCCACACCCCGAGCGGCATAACGCCTCCATGGGATTTGATTCACGCTCCATTGTTTATAAATGTTCACTATAATTTCACTTTATCGTAACTAGTCACTTCACAATGTCAAAAGTACGATTGCACTAACAGTATATTGCACTTGTTTGTCGTAACACAGTCTGACGGACACGGTTATGGTGCACTTACAAACTGTTCAATTTAGATACGATTTATCTTCGGCTTGCTGTCCGACGGCAGTGGCTTTCCTTGCCAGTGAGCTGCTATTCTTTCTGTGTCAGGATCTCAGAGGGCCCTACAACAACAAACAAAATCCTTATAAACATTAATAACCTATAGCGCCATTAAATTAACTCTAATAAAAACGTTCTACGAGAGCATGATTTTGTATTTCATTTTATTATGCAAAATAATGGCAAATATGTACTAAACAAGTTAATATGGAGAGAAAACTAAAATTCATTGTTTGTTACTGAGTTACATTATAAGCATAGCATAAGCAGCATATGCATAGGTATTCCTTTTGATATTAATGGTATTCCTTTTTATCCCCCGACGAAAAAGAGGGGTGTTATAAGTTTGACGTGTGTGTGTGTGTCTGTGTCTGTGCTCCTAAACGGATGCGCCGATTTTGATCTAGTTTTTTTTTTGTTTGCAAGGTGTCCTAACAATCGACAGTGTTCTTAGGTATGATCCAAGAAAATATTTTCAGCCATTTGAAGGTCATCAGCTCTTTTCTAGTTGTTGAAAGGATCAAGTAACGGTTTTGTGTCGGGGGATATTAATTTTTTTAATTTAATGTTATATATGTTATTAAATCTACATGAACCCCAGACGAGACGTATTAAAAAGCGGCCAAGTGCTAGTCGGAATCGCCCATGAAGGGTTCCGTAGCAGCCAGGAACATAATATAAAAGTTTTTGTAGTTCGTTGTGACTTTGATAGATGTTTTAATAATAGTGAAAGGTAAATTGCGGTTTACGATTTATGACGTATTAAAAAAAAACTACTCACTAGATCTTGTCCAATCCAATTTTCGTTGGAAGTTTTTATGGTAATGCACATCATATATATTTTTTTAGTTTTGTCATTCTCTTATTTTAGAAGTTAGAGGGGGGGGGACACACATTTTTCCAATTTGGAAGCGTCTCTCGCGCAAACTAATCAGTTTAGAAAAAAATGTTATCAGGAACCTAAATATCATTTTTAAAGACCTATCTATAGATACCCCACACGTATGGGTTTGACGAAAAATTTTTTTTTTTAGTTTCAGTTCTATGTATGGGGGGGGACCCCCTAAATTTATTGTTTTTTTTTCTATTTTTATAAGAAAATCTTAATGCAGTTCATAGAATACACCTACTTACCAAGTTTCAACAGTATAGGTATTATAGTTTCGGAATAAAGTGGCTGTGACATACGGACAGACAGACAGACAGACAGACAGACATGACGAATTTATAAGGGTTCCGTTTTTTTGCCATTTGGCTACGGAAACCTAATAAAGGATTATTATTAAGGAAGGATTATTTTACTATATGCAAGAAGAAACCTTATATCTAAATCGTCAGTTATTCTTATAAAACAAAATAACTATTTTGAAAACAACCTTAGAGTATAAATAGAAAATTTTCTATACAACAATTAAAACGAGAACGGTTTGTTTTTTACATGTAAAGAATAAAAGCGTGTTAAATGACTATGATAAATTGCTTGTATAAAATAAATTACAAATCTTAGACCGGAACCTAACCCGTATAGAGTAAACGATCATTTCGATATTCGATAGAAAGTGGTATCTTAGGCGCGAAACACGATTTCGTAGAAGCAAAACATAATATGCATAACGACAGGTTTGCGTAACAAGAGAGAGCTGCAACAGTCAACACAAGTAGAGCGCGCCCGCGAATTGGGCCGCCGCGTCCCGCTGCAAGGTCGCTCGCTACATCTCACAGGCCAATCGGACCCACCTATCCAACTCCTGTGGGCTGTGGGTGCAACCAACTGGTAGACAAACAACAATCCGCCGGCTGCAGGCTAGGAGTGGTGTTCGATTATGGTAAAACTAAAGGAGACGAATTTATTACTGCAGTGGACTGTTAAGAATATTGTATTGGTAGTAGAAGTAGCAGTCAGGTGGGTTAAAGTGTGCCAGGCGAAGAGCCTGATTAGATAGGAAGAAGAATACGACTTGACCACGTGTTTAAAATTACGTGGCTGGAGAGGTCCTACTTTAGCATAATATGACGTGTGCTGATTATCGTCTTTCTACAGAGCGTCGTGGACGTAGGAGCTAACACCAAGGTCTAAAAAAAGTAGTACAGACGAGGACACTTCTGTGTACAAGTGTCAGTAAAATAACGCAACACCTCTCGGGTGGGAACTCAGCAGCGCCTATCAAATTCAGATCAAGTTCGTGTTTGTCCAATAACACAAAAAATACTATAAAAAAATCTACACTTCATTTTAGTAAGGTTGAATACCATACTTGTGCCCAAGTTTTAACGTCTATCTAATACGTTGCTGTTGTTTACCCATAAGAAATAAAAAAATAATAATAATAGGTGTTACGTCGGCGCGATTTTATGTTAATAAAATTGTCAAAAAACGTCTCCAATTCTACTTACTACAAGGATCATCGAATCAAAAAACACTAACATTTTCAAGGTGCCTTAAGTTATATCTAGCTAAGTAGCTATTGTAGCTAACTATAGGTATTCGACCCGTGTAAACCCGGCATTAGGGAAAACAGATTCTGGTGGAAGAATATCAAAAAGTAGAATAAGATTGGGGGCCTGCAGTGGGGACTTTTAGGCTAAATATAATATTAATATAATATAACCAACCACCTACGAAATTAATATTATGTCGCCCTTGTAGCCGCGCCATGTGCACCAATTATTGCAATATTGTTTAAAATGGAGAGCGTGGAGTGAGCGAGGTCATTAGCACCGGGCCGGACTTGGGAGAGTCATCGACCGCGACGTACTCGGAGGGTGCCGCGCCCGCCGCGCCGCCGCACGCTCCGCTGCCGCGCCGGGACGGGACCGTGCGGGACAAGAAATTGCGTTAGCGCAACGCACGCTCCCACACCATAGCGGGTTTGGAACCACTAGCCATTCTCAACACACCCTTGGCCTATCTGCATGACAGCATGAGTGACACGTTAATCCAAGCTATCTGTGAGGTTCTGCTGGGTCTACTTTGCAATTACAATTCATGAGTGTCCAAACTTGACCAAATTGGATGGATCATTCAGCCAACCTTATCAAATGATCTGGTGTAACACTGATCACAATTCAGCTTTTCATTTAGACTAATATACCACGTGCGTGTATTACATACAAGCGTATAATGGTAAGTAAATAATTAATAAATTATAAGCAAGTTATACAAAAATTGATTAGAAGCCTTAGCCTTAAATTGGATGTGTTTGGCTGGGATAACGATGATGAAATAACTATAAACTGAACTGATTGTGATAAAGACTATCAGGGCAATGGAATGCAAAATAGTGAGTCTAGTTTTTGACCTGAGAAAAACCTCTGAATTACTACAAAAAAAATATACTAAGGCAAAGCTGCAGAACGGAAATCTAGTAAGTAGGTATATAAATACGGATAAAAGAAAACTGTGTTTACAAGGTGCAAGAGTATTTTCAAGAACTTTCAAACAAACATGTTTACGAACCTTTCTTACAGGTCGAAGTCCAACTGCCATCATGGCGGCGAAAATGAACAAGGTAGTAAATAAAATCACGAATGTGAATAAATTCGATTACATTGCTAATTCGATTTGATGCAGCAGTTTCTGAAACGGTCTTAAGCACGAAGTCTCTCGCATCACAAATGTAGAAAACGAGAAAGTATTGCACAATGTGGATAACGACTGACTAGCAATTAGTGGTCTTCAAGAATGCTCTACAGTACAATCTTTACAAGTAGATTCAAATTAGTCATTTATCTATGTATAAGACTAAGCTTAGGAAGTGCCAAACTGCCAAAGATAACGCCCCGAGTAAAGAATAAAAACGTGCCTCCATTTACATGCGCCGAATTCCATATCATACATTATATACGTATATATTATACGTATATCAACACAATCACCTCGCTATAAATACTTGGTAAAAAATATTTATGGCAAAAAAATTGTTACACACAAAATTTGCGAATTGGTGACTGGTAAATGTGTTCGATCCACTTTTTTGTAGAGAGCATATTATAATGGCCGCAATTCATGCAGTAAATAACTAATACTATGTCTGTTTTGTCTTTGTCCCTTGCATGCCTCCTAAGTTATCCTCTATGATCCCGTTAATTCAAAAAAGCGAAAATGAAAGTATTTTTAGGCACGAATCTGGATCTAGGACCATTGTCAACGAAATGGCATTTTTTTATTTTGCAAATGTATAATGTCGGAGACTATTGGTAAAATGCAATGCATACTAAAGTTAATTAATGCAGTCAGGAGTGCAGTTGATAACGAGCAATATTCCACTACTACAATTTGTAAATCATATTTCTTAATCCATTATTTCACAAATATCGTCGTCTTTCAAGGTCACCAACCAACAGGTAGGTACGTACTAAAGAAAAATGTAAACAAGTTATGTATTTTTCTCGTTCTTTCCGATTGTAATTATGTTTAAGTCTATTGTACAGTAGCACATGCGGCTGGGACATGTTGACCTGAAGAGTGCACGTGTTCTGTATTGGTTGGGATGAATTTCGTAGTGTGAGTGTCTAACCGCATGTGCTGGCTTCTGTACATGTTTTTAGTTTTCTTCTAAATGACAGCTGATAACGAAGTGCCTAGACGATGACAGCGACCACCACGGTGAAGAAAGAGAATAAACATCAAGTACTCAGTGACATACCCGCACTGGGCCAGCGTGGTCGACTAAGGCTTATTCACCCTGATTTCGTGGTGGGGACAATATAAGCTGTTAATGATGACTCAGTGACATTATTTCAGCACTTCAGCAGTATTCAAAGGGCTGACCTCCAGCCGGATCATTGGACTTGGTGAAATCGGATTTCAATTAACGAACGACCTAAGCGTGCAATCAAAGACGTCCTTATATAAACAAACCAGACGTTCAACTCAACTGCCCATTGGCGTCTTCAATATTATTACTTATCTATAATGTTTGACCTGCGACTCATCTGCCGATACTCAGATTTGATATGTCCTGTGTAGACTGGAGTTATTCCTCTCTGCAGGTCAAGCAAACCCTTGCTTCATACTTGTGGATTTTTATTCAGAGAGCAAAGTTTGATAAGTTATGCGTCTATTAAATGAAGATTGCACACAAGCAGTATACAATTCGGGGGCATTTTATAGTGTACGAAATAAGTATGCCAAGGCGAGCAGCCGCCCAGTCGGAAACGTGATGTTCAATTATAGCGTTACAATGATGGCGACGCGACGCTTAGCTCATTTGCCAAATTACCAGTATTAGTAGACTGTTTGACAGGCAGATTCGATTTTTGTGGCTACGACAATTTTTAATATTCAAGCCATGACAGACAGCAGTTACATAATCAAAAAGATTTTCCTTACAAATAACTACTAGATCTAGTAACTGCGGAGCAATAGACATGTGGAACACACCCGTACAATTATATTTCTGAAGAAATTATCTTCAAATATAGTCCAAGTTAGTGATGTGCGAGTGTTCAGTATGTGCGTGTATGGGCCGTCGCGGCGTGAGTGCGCCGTGGCCTGGTGACCCACTTGCCGAGTGCTCGCTACGCAATTCGAGCCGAGCGCGACCCGCTTCGCGCTGCACCGCCGACCCGCACCGCCCCCTCCGCCGCCCCCCGCGCCACGCGGCCCCCGCCACATGGGACACTCGTTGCACCCCCAGCAGCGCACTAAACACTCCTCACAACGTTACCCCATCAGAGGATAATTAGTCATCTGTTGACTAAACATACAGTTGCTTGCTTCCCACCCACGAACTTATTTTTCTTTCATATAAAGTTGTTAGATACATTAAACACATTTGCAACAAATCGTCATAATATTGATGATGGCAAATTGATTCTGTTGCGGGGAAACATGACATAGAACATTTCAAAATTGTTTATCCTTATTTTGCGCTTGAGGACAACAGCATTTAATTTTTTTTTCTGATTGATACATATTTTTTTATTTCATAAGACCGTCGGAATTTATTAAATAAATGACATTCAATAACACACAGAAATAGAAAGCGCTTAAATGTTCAGAGTATCCTTGCGTGTTCCAGTCAGGATGATTATTCAGCAAACAAATAAAAATTACCGATATAGGTACTAAAGATGAGCAAAAGTGACAAAGTGCGGGTACATTAGTTGAAGAACTAGACAAGATTCAAGATTGGCTTATAGCAGTAAATATGAAAGATTGACAGCAAGATGCAAAGTGGACAGACAATCTGATAAGGTCGACAGAAGCCGCAGTCGATGCATATTGTTAGGGGATGGCTAGCACATGGACGTCTTTCGGCTGAAATGATGCTGACTGATGTGTCCATAAAGTATTATTATGAATTTAGGACATCGATATAACTTCTACAACGTGGTATAAAAACAGTTTCTTGTAGATGTTGACCAAATACAAGATGCCAGACTGAGACAAAATACAGGTCTGACCACTCGATCAACGGTAACTGTAACGGCGCGAGCACAAAAGTCGTGCACTGGAATGAAAAATCCCAAAAAACCAGGCGCGCTAGTGAAAAACACTTAACAACAAAGGAATAAACACGGAAACTCCGCAGTCGACGTCGCGTCGCGTCTCGAGGCGTAAACGAGGTTAAAAACTTTTTTGTTGGCAAAGTTTCTGTGCAGAATTAATAAAATTAAATATATGGATAGCAAACATAAAATGCCTATGTGCCTTGTCTATCAAAGTGGAAACGTCATTCACCAAAAATAGCATAGCCAGGGTCTCGCAAGCTAACCTTCCGCATGATGTTGCAACAAGAAAATAGTTGACGCTTCCGCTAGTTGCTGTGAAGGCTTTGGTTTTAGCGAACAGCCGTAAACCAGGACAATGATTAACATCGAACAGGACAATGACATTAACATTCGAAAATTATGCGTCATAAACGTGTACAGTGACGCGGCGACAATAGAACACGCACGGCAAGATGGCTGCCACAGCGTCAGCTGATTGCGCACACAACGCCGCCGATGTGTGCCCTGTTGCACACTACCGACACGCCGTAGTATACGTACGTACCTCGACGTTTGTATCCCACTGGTTCATTCGTGCATATTTACCACAATGAACGTTGCGCTGTCATTGTTACAAACAATGTGCGTTCATATTCTTTACTGCTATAGAATCACAATAAACACTATTTTTACAAATTTACCCAGTAAAATAGGTACCTATAGCAGGTATCAACCGAATAATAAAAGTCTGTGTTCAGACCTTCAAACATCCTACTAAGTATTAACAACAATTTTTAACGACAGAAAACGAATGTCGAAATCACTATTTTGCAAGCCTAGGCACATAAAGCGATAGCCAAGTTAAACAAGCAAAACGTGATTTGCTGCAAGAAAAATCCACAATAAACGTGATGAAGTTATTAACATGAAAGAATTAGCTTTGTCCTATCCTAAGTTTAAAAAGTTAGAAGTAAGAAGATGCCAACTCGTGTTGTACACAACAGGTTGCTACGTAAATGTATAAAGTTACCTATATTGTAAATGAGCGAGCCATTGTGATTGTGAACAAAGAATGTAGAGTTAGTACTTTATTAATCTGAAGGAAATTGATAGTAAGCACGACACGAGGCTGAAGGTGATAAATGGATAAATATGTACAACTATATTATTATATCTACGTCTTTACTGGGAACATTCTAGTGAAGTTGACGTTTACATAACCTTAATAAGTAAACAAGATACTGGGTAAATAAAATAGTACGATTTAATGACGTGATTTCTAAGAAGTAATAAAGCACATATTCCCTATGTGCCTATAAAGTAAAGCAGTCCAGTCCATCAGTCATGCTAATGATAAGTTTATTTATAATTAATGACAGTAATTTATATGTCACCATTACAATATGACGGTATTTAAGTAAGCATTATGCAAAGTCACGCTCCGCTAATAGAAGGTAATCGCAAAAAGGTTTCACATCAGTATCAAGCAAGGATTTACAGGGATGATATTAGAAATTGCATGTGAAAGTTGTTAACACGTGGGGCCAATGACCTTCTGGCCCCAAGGTCGGGGCGGCGGCCTTCAAACAGCCTCGGCTAGCTAGGGCGCACTGCCTTCCCTCAGACAAATCTCAAGACAGACGCACACAAAAACACTGCACACTTAACCGCACCAATATTACCTTCGAGTGGGAAACACGAGCCCATGGCCACGTAGAAACTACGCTCGAAAGCGTTTCATTGCCACAAACACGAAATCACTAGCACTTCACATCGGCCAAGAGGAGCATTGACTAATTCGCACTATTATCTGAGTAGATAAGGTGTATTAGTCTCAGGCAATGTGAACAAACACTGCGTCTGGCACATGTGTAGCGGGTAACGGCCTCGCGAGGCGAGCTCCGACGCGCGCGGCCTGCTGGCGAGAACTGAACCGAGCGCGACGACTGACTCTGACTGAGGTCGTCCCGCACCGCGCTGCTGCCGCCGCCTCCGCCGCCATCGCCTGCAACTATTCGCGTCATACCGCTCTACACGAGCACGCACTCACCAATACAAACAAGCCACTGCCCGTTAGCTGATAAACACATGCCACACTCGAGCATCCAGCTACAGCACACTTGAAATCGTATCACCACCACACACATATTAGCACGACTTGATCACAAACACTATTATCTAAAGACGCATTAAGCTTTCAATATGAAAATTAAACTTGTGGACTTCTAGAGAACAGGGAAACTACATGAGTCATCCATCACCATAGAAATCATGACGTGTTGGGATCCAACAGAGCACGCAGATGAATCATGTTTCGTCAGAAATTCCAATAATATAATTACATATGTACGACATTATACTATAACAGCACAGTCTTATCCCTATCACAGAACCGAAAATTAAAAACATGATACATCATCGTATGGGAAGACACTGGGTCCTGTGACACAGTTTTAACTAGCACAAGCTGCAGGGTTTACTATTGAGACATTGTTAAGTTACAAATAAATTTATTATTCTTAAGACCGAGGATGATCGGCAGGATTGCAAGTAACTAATAATCTGATGCCTGAGGATATAAAGTTCCATGAGGATAAAAAGTAATAAATTTAGGAGTCGTCGTCGTCTCCCTGCGAAGCAATGCAGGCCGTGAGAACAATGCACTTTGACTCGAAAGATGAAAGTGAAAACCGGGATCAATATTCGAATGTCAACGACCATTGAACTTTAAATGTGTTTAACAAACACAAACCGTTGTTCTGCATCGAAGAAAAACTATTTTGGAAACAAAGTGAGCGGTATAATATATTAGTAGAGTAAATTGTCATTCATTTACAAAGTAATTAGCACGTCTTCTCAGCGATAAATGTATAGAAATATAGCGATTAATGATAATGTACAATAGGTCATATGAGGTGACGGCTTATACAAAACAAAGTCATCAGCAAAGGAGGGGAGCCCGAGACGAGCGTGATGACGAGACGGTGGGACGGAACGAACATACTGCTGAAGGCGGCGGCGGCGGCGGCGGCGGCAGACAAAGCCGCTGCGGCGCGAGTCGTCGATCTCCCCCGAATTAGTCCTGGGCCAGGGCGCTGACCTCGCACGCGCCCGCACCCACTGCTACATAAATCTCGGCTCTACTGCGCACCACATTATACGACCCCCGCTGCACGACGCCACAATACACCTCCGATTGGCACCCAACTCATACTTTATGTAAACAACAAGTGACTAATCCGATATAAACTGTATTGTCACAATTAACAAAGTTTAGGACAAAGTCACAAAGACGTGGAAGAAAATTTGCGAGTTCAATGAAATATTAACACTTAAATATGTATATGTACATATAAAATAAGCCTTACTTCACGACACGTACGATGTAAATAAATAGTACGCAAGGCGCCGCACGCTTGCTGTGCGGTTTTGGCTGACTGAGGCTCACAAGCACAATATGTCCCGTCACATTTGTCCTCATGATCACTGTTTGTTTGGCCAATTTTTTTTTTAATTGAAAATTGCTTCTTGTCCTAAATATACGTTCATAATAGGTTACTGCAAAATGGTAACTCAATTAAACTATGTATGTAAATGAAATTAGTATAAAAGCAGAAATTACTAAACTATTTACGATTTTGAGCGTCCTAATGTAATAATAAACAAAGATAAGTAAATACTTAATAGCCTAAATTTATAAATTATTTAATTTTTAATGGAGATTTCCCAAGGCCTTGTTTGTAATTTTATTAATAACCATTGCACAAATGGATATAATATAAGTGAGTATCTTAGATCTCTGTTTTGTGCTTCGGTATGATTAGCAATACATACCTGATATTGGAAGAGTGAGTTGCGTACCAGACAGATGTCTTTCCACGTGCGCAGGCCCTTCAACTCACAACCGAGCGACACCACGTCTGTGCAGTGAAGGTCAGCATCCACCGGCATCACAATGAATGGTTACACCACCTGCCACCAACATAACATTACCATTTGTCTTCATGCCGCCGATATTAGCAACACATATAGGCACACCGTGTTCTAATTTTCTAATCTCCTAATATCTTCATTTTTGTTCTAAAGCATGCTCTACAGCTCGAAAAACATGTTGCGTCGAAGTATTAACGTAGTATTAACATGCCAATTCACCACATAGCCACAACAAAACCCATGAAGGCTATAAATAAGAGTATTGTGGAGATGCAAGCATTAAAATACTTTTTAAAGTTACAACAAAAAGTAAGTAGGTATTTATTATACCTCTCGTCTAACATAACCTGCCCTAATCTAAATGGGATGGCTGATGAGTAATATTTGAAAATATTATTGTACCTTGTTTGGTGTGTCTTTTCTGAGTATCACCAGCACCATTCTATATAAAAATAATAAAAGTTTAAAATGTAATTCAAGAGGCCTAAGTCTAGCAGCAGACTATACTGGCTACACTGTTGTAAGTACATAAAGTAGGATGTGCCTGATGCCATCAAATAATTGTGAAATAATAAGTAGGTTTCTTTGTTTAAATGTTATAGAATAAGGGTTGGTAGAGATAATGTTCTTATTACTTATTAATTTAAAATTTGCAAAGGCTAACAAAGGCCTTTTACTACAGGCTGGATAAAGACAATCATCCTCATGATTAATGTAAGTGACTAGGACTGAGATCAAACTGGTGTTGGAATGAAGTTATTAAAAAAAATAACAGTTAAAGATTCTAAGGATTTAGTTGTTGTCATAATGATTCAACTTTATTTGATGTAAACAGTCAATATATTGGCCCCAAAAAAACATACAAATGTAAAACAGATACATAACTATACTTACAGGACATAACAAAGAACTATTAAAGGCAAGTCTAACATTTTGTTAAACAAATTGTGTAGATCAATCCATTATTACAATGACCAATTAAGGCCACTGTAAGTGGGTATGCATCATTATTTTAAACAAAAATATCAGTTAATCAGGAGTGATAAGGCAGAGCCCTGATAATGGTGCTGACTAATTTGAGCTCTGATAAATTGAACTGACAAATTTACTAAAATGCTTTAAATTTGGATCAGAGGTATTCAACCTTTTTGACCCAATACAAGTAAAAAGTTCTGACCTCAACGGAAAGAACGAAAGACCTCACCAGGTTTCATTTAGGAATCATATTAGATTAGATCTAACTGCATTTATGCTCAAATGTCAAACTAGGTACTGACTAATTTCTCAACAGAATTGATAAGCAGCTTTTAAACCAAAACCACTCTGTGAATTCACATACAATAATACGCCTTTTCAATGGATATAAGAATGGCACAGATTTTAAAAATCTCAAACAAACTGAATACTGTTGTTTTAAAAGCTTGTTAAAGTATTGCACAACATAATGTCGTAAAATTTGTGAAATTTTTTTGTGGTCTTAATCTTAGTCTTGTCAGATTTAAGGTTTAGAGATGTCAATCATTGATTTGATATGTCAATCACAGAAGTGGGGGTGCATGCAAAAACATCACACTTAAAATTATGCATAATTTGCTTGTCATAAACTTTAATCACCTGAGTCTAATCACCTAGGGGCATTAAGTTCACTTTTGGCTAAACTTTATATACCTGGGTGTATTAAAAATACCTTTAGAAATATTTATTCACCTAATGCACCCAGGTGCATTAAGTAAACTTTTTTCACTTAAATACTCGTGGGTGCAATATACTTTTGACTTCAAAAAAAAGCACTTTAGATTTTTTTCCTGGTACTATCATAAACATGTGCTATTATCATTTTCAAGAATCTTTGGTCAGAAAAGCTTTAGCTTCAGAGATTTATCTCTGTTTTTTTTTAACTCAAATTACTATCGCCATTGTGTATTTCTGTGCTGCAGCCTAGCCATGGTCTAAGAAAACAAGGTCTTCTACTCGTGTGTGTGTGTGTAAGTGACTGACACAAGCCTACGTCATTTTGCACTGTTCATCCTTGTCGAATGCATGTTAATAGGCAAGGATGAACAGTGCAAAATGACATAGGCTTGTGTCAGTCACATGGTCCGAATGGAAGACCTTGTTTTCTTAGACCATGAGCCTAGCATTATTGTTGGCATATCATTTGCACTCTAATTCTAACTACACATTTATTAAATCAGAGCAATGAATCTACTTCTTATCTTCTTTGGAGCAGAACATCCTATTTTTATATGAGCTGAGTAGATCAGTAACTTTGTAACTACAACCCAAGTCATTACATTAATTGTGTTGTGATTGCACTAATCTGCTTAATTTGTTCTTGTCCCAAGTAATTTCACTATGTTTTCCTTTATAAACTCAAATTTTAATCTCATAAATAAAACAAAGCAAATACATTATTATTACTTACACCAAAATTATCAGTTTAACACCTGTAGACAAAGAGCACATAAATCAACCCAACTGTACATTGTCTGATGGCACATTTAAAATGAACACAGGCAAAACTTCTGCCTGATATTCAAGGTATCAAAATGTATCAAAGGTAGTTGCAATATTCTATTACATTAGCAACCTAGCTGTTATTAGACAGGAAATGGGGGAGGGTATTCTCAAAAAAAAGGATAGTCTTCATGAGGTAAATACAACCAATAATCTAGAACAATAACAATTTAGAAAGACAAGAATTGAATTGAAATGTAAGAATTCAAGCAGAGGGCAAGGAATACAGGAAATAGCAGGTAGGTACGCCTCCGCGAAGGAGCTGCTGTCATGCAAAAAATGCGTAATGAATAGAAATGCACTCGTGCACACCTAGGCAGTCTATAATACATACATTTCTAGAAACCCAGATGCATGCAGTTATACAGGTTTTCAAGTCAATCCTTCGGGAAAGTTAAGTCTTGTTGAAGATCAGAAACAAAGAAAATAAAGAATATAATATTTGGCATTCACGAAGAAAATGGCGTCATATCACTGATCACACAGAACAAGGTACAATTTCGTCATACCAAAAGCACATTTCACAGACACTATTTAACACCACAAAAAACAAATACATGCTTTACAAATGATAATCTTCATAAAATTACTCACTTTGAATAAGAATTCCAAAGAAAATCATCCAAAAACTCAAAGAACTGATGACAAGGCACTCCACTCACCGTTTGCAAAACCCTGACTGAGTCACGTGACGTGATCGTGACGATTAAAATGTTGCCATTTCTGGTACTTGAAATATCGATTATGACGATTTTCACGACAGGAATCGATATAAACCATACGGTTTAATATTAACTAGCGACCCGCCCCGGCTCCGCACGGGAAAATGGTTATTGTGGGTTATCCTTCAGTATATTATGCATGTATTATACATATAAACCTTCCTCTTGAATCACTCTATCTATTAAAAAAAACCGCATCAAAATCCGTTGCGTAGTTTTAAAGATTTAAGCGTACAAAGGGACATAGGGACATAGGGACGGAGAAAGCGACTTTATTTTATACTATGTAGTGATAAAGTAGGGGTATTATTATTAGTGGTATGATGATATGGTATTTCGGAACAATAACTAAAGCGTATCGTATATATTATTATCCTCTTTGTCATACATATACCATACGTGACGTGAACGTGACGTGAACTTAAGTGTCTCCAACACAATAATGGTATAAATAGTAAGAAATGAAAACTGATCCACACGATTCTGTATGGCCCATGTTCAAAAAAGAATTTAATGAAATTCTTTCTGTTTTGTATGTTGTTCGAGTGCTAGATATTATTTATTTCTGCGTCACTGTGCAATATTACAGTAAAATTAAACTTTATTTGGCGAGTTTTCATATTAAGTACCAACATCCAAAATCTCCATTGTCCAGCAGTGGACGTCTTTCGGCTGATGATTATTTGGAACACACACACGAAAGGATTGTATTGTATGTAAGAAATAAGAAACCTGCTCTGGGGGCGGCGCCACGTGTATATTTTTACGACTATGGCAACAATTTCCCTTATAAAATTAGTTCCATTGAAATTCCGCAATATGGCAAGGTTTCATAAAGGTAAGGTACAGGTACAGTTACACATGCTCATTAGTAGCACGAAAGCATGCCACTATTGAGCAGTTGCTACCTAGTAGCATGTGTATCGAAGCATTGCTAATTATAAGCATGCTAATTTCGAGTTTGCTCAAAAATCGACAGTCGTGCGATTTTTGGGCATGCTACCTGCAGCGCGGGTAGAAGGGGGGGTGCTTTTAGCACGTGTGAACAGGTTTGCTTATTGAGCATGCTAGTATCGATCAATCGTTTGCATCAAGTTTTTGAACACACTGTATTGCAATCAAAATGGTTATTCTATTAAATTTTCTGGAGAGGGCCACTTAGATTTCCATTTTTCACGCACTGACACGGACAGAGAACTTGCTACTATGTCGATACCGAAGCCTAGCCTGTGCTCAATTAGCATGTGTGTTTAATCATTTGCTTTAAGCATGCTTATTTAAAAGTTTGCTTAAAAGAAGCATGCTAAACATAAGCAAATGTGTCAGTTCAAAGAGCATGCTCGCTTTAAGCATGCTAATAAGCATGACGTTTTATTAGCATGTGTAACTGTACCTTACACATGCTTATAAAACGTCATGCTTATTAGCATGCTTAAAGCGAGTATGCTCTTTGAACTGACACATTTGCTTATGTTTAGCATGCTTCTTTTAAGCAAACTTTTAAATAAGCATGCTCAAAGCAAACGATTGAACACACATGCTAATTGAGCACTGGCTAGACTTCGGTATCGACATTGTAGCAAGTTCTCTGTCAGTGTCAGTGCGTGAAAAATGGAAATCCAAGTGGCCCTCTCCAGAAAATTGAATAGAATAACCATATTGATTGCAATACAAAGTGTCCAAAAACTTGATGCAAACGAATGATCGATACTAGCATGCTCAATAAGCAAACCTGTTCACACGTGCTAAAAGCACCCCCCCTTCTACCCGCGCTGGTAGCATGCCCAAAAATCGCACGACTGTCGATTTTTGAGCAAACTCGAAGTTAGCATGCTTATAATTAGCAATGCTTCGATACACATGCTACTAGGTAGCAACTGCTCAATAGTGGCATGCTTTCGTGCTACTAATGAGCATGTGTAACTGTACAGGTACAGCTACACATGCTCGCTTTAAGCATGCTAATAAGCATGACGTTTTATTAGCATGTGTAACTGTACCTTAACTGTACCGTAAAGGTACAGTTACACATGCTAATAAAACGTCATGCTTATTAGCATGCTTAAAGCGAGCATGCTCTTTGAACTGACACATTTGCTTATGTTTAGCATGCTTCTTTTAAGCAAACTTTTAAATAAGCATGCTCAAAGCAAATGATTGAACACACATGCTAATTGAGCACGGGCTAGGCTTCGGTATCGACATTGTAGCAAGTTCTATGTCAGTGTCAGTGCGTGAAAAATGGAAATCCAAGTGGCCCTCTCCAGAAAATTTAATAGTATAACCATTTTGATTGCAATACAGTGTGCCCAAAAGCTTGATGCAAACGATTGATCGATACTAGCATGCTCAATAAGCAAACCTGTTAACACGTGCTAAAAGCACCCCCCCTTCCACCCGCGCTGCAGGTAGCATGCCCAAAAATCGCACGACTGTCGATTTTTGAGCAAACTCGAAATTAGCATGCTCATAATTAGCAATGCTTCGATACACATGCTACTAGGTAGCAACTGCTCAATAGTGGCATGCTTTCGTGCTACTAATGAGCATGTGTAACTGTACCTTAATTCTTTGGTCGGCGGATCGGGATGAATATGAAGGAAGATCTCCTATTATTACTAAAGACTGGGTTGTATGGGCTTTGAACCCTTTGCCTTTCCCATAAGGGATAAAGGCAGGGCAGGTATTTCACTGGCGACAGCGACATCATCGACATCATCGATCATCGACACGATAAGAAGAAGCGACAAAAAACGAAAAGGACGCAGTTATGCGCAAGAGTGAGCGCGGTGTATTTGTATCTTATTCTAACGCATAACTGCGTCCCTTTCGTCTTTTGCATGGGTCTTTTGTCTTCGTCGCCAGTGAAATAGGTGCATAAATAAACTAAAAAAAACATATTTATAGGTTATAAAAATTGAAATTTATTCTTTCTTTCTACATTTTTAGAAGTAAGTTAAATAAAACTGCACTTTCTTAAAATGCCTACAATATCTGTAAAGCGTAATTCTCTCTTTAAAGCCTTAGGAAGAACTTACAGTAAGTAAGCACTAATTTCTTTATTATTTATTATTATGTTGAAGTGTTTTATTTCATATGCCATGAATTAATTTCAGCTGATGAAGAGTTCCAAGATTTATGTTTTGAGTTTGGACTGGAATTAGATGAAGTGGTAAGGAACAAAAAAGGCGAGCTTATGTCTACACAGAGATCTCTTGACTCTCTTCCAGCCAACCTATACGGTTGTCAGAGAAAATAGATAGTATTAATTCTACTCTATTTAAGAGTATGTTAAGTAATTCAACCTATTGCACATATTGAAACACTAGTAGTATAGTGGACTGTTTTAGGTATTACGGCACGGGTCAATGGATAACAATGTCCTGTTTGTATATGAGTAACCATAGTACTTAAAACAGAATATACTTTACTGTGTACTAGGAAAAACAGTGCAGTATAATTCACAAAAATGGTAGATAGATAGTGTATTATTGATGAAGGTGGCCTTATTGCTGAGTTAATTTTCTCAGTAATCAGTCACTAATTTTTCCTTCTGAACCCCCAGTACTATCTCAAGCATAGTTTTATATTGTGTTATTATCATTAACCACCATTATGTGACATTTGCATATTACATTTTAAATACAATATCAATTCATCAAAACTTCACAATGGTTTTATTATTCTGTTATTTATTGATTAAATGCATGATATGAGGAAGGAGTCAGAGCATCCTGTAAAATTAAAAAGTTACCTATTACTTGTTATTGAATTTGTTTAGTTGTCCCAAACAGCACTGGAACCCAATATGATGCGTCTGGTGTGGCATAGTCTCTTGAACAAAAATACACATGACATGTATGCACAGTTGCACAGTTAACTGTGGTCAGCACGTGTGGCTGGGCACTCAGATTATGATATTCACCTTTACTATTAAGGAATAATAGCACTCTCATGGTAAAATATTTCAACTGCATCAGCTGCATGTGTTTTCAGTTGGGTACCATTCAAAATACCAGTCAAGAACTAGTGTTATTCATCAATACCTTTACAGTTCTTAATAAAGAAAAAGAGTATTTTTTTCATATTTCCTATTATTAATAATTTTAGACTACAGAAAAGCAAATGCTCCAAAAAGAGCAAGGAGAGCAGGCCGGAGCTGGAGTTTCAGAAGAAATTCTCTACAGAATAGACATCCCCGCCAACAGATACGACCTGCTCTGCCTGGAGGGGTTGGTCACAGGGCTGCTGGTGTTCCTGGGAAAGTGAGTTTTGCATAAACCAAAGGACATGGCTTTTTTTGGCCTTTTATTCACAGAAAAATCTAACCACTATATAGAAAAAATATATAGATTCTAGACATAAAACTGAGTCCACATGTCCAGTTGTGGAATTTAAGTGTCCCCCATTTAGGAGATATTAATTTTTTTCAATGTGAAAAAATTGTTCACTCAGCAAGTCTATAAAACGCACCTGCCACTACCTATCTCTTTCTAACACCTAGCTAAGGCTACTCTTGTCTTCTCTTTCTTACAAAATAGTTACTAAACCGCGAAAACGATTTATTCTGTATTCAAAACTTCAAAAATGAGCATAGCATGTGCTGTAAATGTCTCGCATAATGTCACTGAAAATCGTTTTCGCGGTTTAGTTAACTATTTTAATAACCTTGTAAGAAAGAGAAGACAAGAGTAGCCTTAGCTAGGTGTTAGAAAGAGATAGGTAGTGGCAGGTGCGTTTTATAGACTTGCTGAGTGTACAACTTTATCACATTGAAAAAAATTAATATCTCCTAAATGGGGGGCACTTAAATTCCACAACTGGACGTTGTGGACTCAGTTTTATGTCTAGAATCTATATATTTTTTCTATATAGTGGTTAGATTTTTCTGTGAATAAAAGACCGGGCCCCATACGATTTTTTTCCTGTCCTTTAGGATTGATTTGTTTTTATTATTTTGTAATAAAATGAGACAAGATTAGACAAATGAGAGAGAACAAACAATATAAATTTTTCAATAAGAAATGAACTAGTTCACTGTAATATTTTCATATAAGAAGTAAACTAACCTTAGCCACTCCTGCATTCATTTATAAAGCCCGACTAAAGAGATAAGAAACCTCGCCATATTGCGGAATTTCAATGGAACTAATTTTATAATTATAAGAATTATATATTTATCAATTTTGTTTCGTTTTAGTAATGTTCCCGACGGGAACAAGGGGAGAGAAAATAAAATATAAATTAAATTTTAAACTCTCTATTATAAGAAAAATTGTATTTGACAGGGACAGTGCGACCGTGTGCGATTATCGAGATCAGGATGTGAAGTGGCGGAGATCAAAAATGCCAAAATAATATTTAAATTTGCAAAGAGTTATATAAATCAAAAATAGATCTTACTTACATAGAAATAAGCTCTCCGTCATAGTTAACTAAGCGCAGGTTAACACTGTAACTGCTCCTACCAAACTCAAAACGTACAAATGTTGGTTTACTATTGGCTAGTACTCGTATGACGTTAAAATGAGGTGATTTTTATACATTACAATAGCTTTACCTGCCTATAGTATGAAATGATTCTATACAACACTAATAGATAGGTATGAATGTATGCAAAATTACAAAACAGTTAAAGAGACATGAAATAAGAAAGTGTCATAGATCGCGATCGTAGACATCCTCCGGGGCATTGAAGGCATCAAGGGAAGCCTTCAAGAATCTTCCTTGCGGTCCGCTGGCAAAAGGCAAATCCGATTAAGAGCTCGGCGCACGGGGCCGCGCGAAGTGGCTACATCGGCGACGCGTGGAACACCATCTGGGCCCGGGAATATCCTCGCGACCCTTCCAAGGCGCCAACAAAGGGGTGGAACGTTATCCTCCTTCAGCAGGACTAGGTCGTCAATCTGCAAGTCCTTGCAGCGAGTCCTCCATTTCGTACGCTGTTGAAGCTCAGAGACGTACTCCTGGGTCCAACGTCTCCAAAAATGCTGGCGAATCTGCTCCAGGCGTTGGTAGCGGTCGAGGCGCAGCGCATTACACTCCATTAGTGAAGGAGCTGGAAGCGCGGTGAGTGGCCTGCCAATTAAAAAATGTCCCGGGGTAAGAGGTTGAAGGTCTGTGGGCGATGGGCTGAGAGGACAAAGGGGTCGGCTGTTGAGGATGGCCTCAATTTGCGAAAACAAAGAGCATAGTTCCTCAAATGTCAAATGTGCATTCCCCAAAACCCTATGCAAATGAAATTTTGCTGACTTGACCCCAGCTTCAAAAAGACCTCCAAAATGAGGAGCGTATGCGGGCGAAAACTTAAAATCGATGCCTTGCTGAGCCGTGAAGTCGAAAATGGCATCAGTATTGTCTTTAGACTTAAAGAAATCGTTAATTTCACGAGCCGCGGCAACAACTCGCAGATAGTATTGTGTTGGTCGCAGTTCGCAACCAACACAATACTATCTGCGAGTCAGACCAGTAAATATGGCGATCTACCTTGAGCCGTAAAGCTTGTGTAACTACTGAAGCTAAACGGGCAACAAGAAGCGCAGCACACAACTCCAGACGGGGGATAGTGGTAGGCGCGATAGGCGCGACGCGCGATTTGGAGCAGAGCAGACTCACTTTACTCTCGCCCTTTTCGTTAACAGATTTTAAATAAATACAGGCTCCATAAGCCTTCTGAGAGGCATCGCCAAAACAGTGCATTTCTACATAAGATGGTTCGTCAACTAGAACGTGGCGAGGCAATCTTAAGTTCTCAATCGTACCTAAACCTTTTACAAAACTAAACCAAGCTGACTTTATTTTCTCAGGCACGGGCTCGTCCCATCCTAAATTATGAACTGACCAAAGTTCTTGTAAAAGCATTTTAGGCTTTATTGTTACCAGCGATAATAAGCCGAGGGGGTCGAAAATCTTAAAAGTTGACGATAATATGGACCTTTTCGTCACTACACCATCTAACGAGGGTACCTCTATAGGAAAATGAAATTCATCTGTTTCAGGCATCCAACCTATACCTAAAGTGCTTGTTGAATTGCTGATCGTGAGATCACCCGACGACGCATCATTAGTCAAATCAAGCAAAGAAGATAAATTGGATCGATATTTTCTGAGATGAAAACCACCTTTGGCGAGAGCTTCAGCAACAGATTCCTGGATATTACGCAGCTCACCCTTCGATTGGGCCCCCGTCAATAAATCGTCGATGTAAAAATCATTTTGTATTATATTTTTAATAGTAGGATCACTAGCCTCCTCACCTAACTGCCACAAGCAACGAGTACTCAAAAAGCTGGCACTTGAAAACCCATACGTTACCGTATTGAGCTTCAACGTGCGCAAAGGCTGAGACTCAGTCTCGCGCCATAAAATTAATTGAAGGCTACGATCATCAGGGTGAATCCAAATCTGACGGTACATCTTTTCGATGTCACCGCAGAGGACGTACTTGTATAAACGAAAACGAGTTAAAATGTTAAACAACGAGTCCTGAATAGTAGGCCCTGTCATCTGCACATCATTAACTGAAAAGCCGGATGTAGTGCGAGCCGAGGCGTCGAACACAACGCGAAGCTTAGTCGACTCGCTATTTTCTCGCATTACAGCGTGATGAGGCAGATAAAATTGAATTTCAGGGCACGACCTCACGTCATCATAATCGGACAAGTGGCCGAGATCAGCATACTCTCTCATAAAATCAAAATAAAGGTCTTTCAATAAGGGCTGTTTATTAAGTCGGGATTCGAGATTGAAAAATCTAGTCCTAGCCTGCCTAAAGGAATCACCTAGACAATCCCTGTCACTACGAAGTGGAAGCTTAACAATAAAGCGGCCGTCACTATCACGAGTAGTGTTAGCGATGAAATGCTGCTCACACAATACCTCTTCTTCTGACAGATTCGGCAAGTTAGGTATATTCTCTAATTCCCAAAATTTAGCTAAGTCTTGTCTTAAATCCGCCTCGTCTTCAGTTCGCGATAACTTACAGTGCACGTTATTAACACTAACTACCGCGGGAAAGATAGGACCCGCCACAAGCCATCCGAATTTAGAGCTTCGCAAGACTGGATTCCTATCACCTAGCGACTGTTGCTCCGAACCAACCACGTCCCAAAATAAGTCTGCGCCTATAAGCATATCTATATTCGACGGCTTATTAAACTGAGGATCGGCTAATTTAAAACTCTTTAAATTTAAATGCCCAATACTAATCGGCACCTTAGGCAGATTATCTGAAATCACGGGCAAAACAAGACAAGAAATGACAGCGCTGAAAGACTCTTGCCTAGACTGAATGCGCACTGAGCAGCGCTCAGTCTTGACTGACAATGGCATGGCGCCTATACCAACTACACTGGTATTTGAAGGCTGAGAAGTCAATTGTAAAATATTTCTAACTCGCTCAGAAATAAACGAAGACTGACTCCCGCTATCTAGCAGCGCCCGCGCAGTGTACGTTTTATTATCCACAGGATTAATAATATCAATTTCAGCCGTGCAAAGAAGCACCTCGGATGAAGACAATGCAGACATACTAACAGGCTGAGACGAAGAGCTGTCCGCGCCCTTATGTAGCAACTCATGAAGCAGGGAGTTGTGGCGTTGTTTACATATTTTGCAAGCGCCAGGAAGACGACAGCGCTGCGTTTTATGACCTTGTCTCAAACAATTATGACATAATTTTAAAGAAGTAACAAGCGTCATTTTATCTTCATTAGACTTCGCCTTAAAGGCAGGGCATTCATAGACTCGGTGCGTACCACTACAAACCAGGCAAGATAACGTGAACGAAGACGCGCCCCCGCCCTCCTTATCACCTGTCGAGGTGCCTAACATGACCTTGGCTTGTGCCTTGTACTTAGTAGCATTGTTAGTCTGCGAGGCCTGCTTAGATGGTGGCTGTTGTTTACTACGATTCACCGTCTCAATCACATCAGCACGGCTTCTCAAAAACTTAAAAAAATCATCGAGCGTAGGTATCTCACCTAACGAATTACGATATTCCTCCCATTTAAAATAGGTTTTTGAATCTAATTTTTCAGCGACTATAAAAATAATTAATACGTCCCATTTATCAGTTGGCAACCCCAAAGAGCGAAGGGCACGTAAATTTTTAGTTATATGATCTATAATAAATCGTAAAGATTTTTCTGTTTCCCGCACGGATTCAAGGCTCAATAAGGACTTTAAATGATTATTAATGAGCTGACGTTTATTATCGTATCGCTCGCATAATAACTTCCAGGCATGTACATAGTTATCAGCGGTTACTTCTAAATTGCTAACAACCCGCGCCGCTTCTCCTTCCAAATAAGAATTTAAATAAAAGAATTTATGAACGTCCTGAATTTTCTTATTGTTATGAACAAGCGATATAAAGGTGTCTTTAAACTCAAGCCATTTAAAGTATGTGCCATCAAAATTAGGGATTTTTATGACTGGTAATTTAAACCCGAGGGGATCATGCTCGTGATGACAAGAAGAAGACGTACTGGATTTATCATCATCATCTTGATTATTAATTAACTGCTGGGCCAAGGCTATACAGTCATGAAAATCCTGTTCAATAAGATCCCTTACGGCTAACTCTAAATCAAGCGAAGGATTATTTAACATTTCTATCTGACCTTGCACTGTGTCGAACTCCATAAATAAGCATTCAATTTTAGATAATTTACTCTTAAGCTTAAGAAGCTCCAAAGTTGGAATCGTACTTGCAGTCGAAAACGGCTGTAAATAACTTTTAAATTTTGTCAAACGACCTTTTATGGAACCGCGCTTTATATTTAATTCTTTAATGGACTTATCACTCATGTCCGAATTCACGTCTTCAGTGTCAGGCATTTTATTTAAGTATGCAAAGTCAAATAAAAGTAATAGAACACTAAAATAAAATTAAAATCGCATACGATACGCTCCTCGTTTTGTTCCGGCCGGCGCAGCGTAGATAGGTAGCTAACGGGACCGCTCGGCCGTCAGCTGATGTGATGATGCGCGAGCCAAGTCAGCAGGCCAGCGTCGCAATCAGCAGGCGGCAGCTAGGAAGCGCAGCTACTAAGCGCAGCGATGGATGGCTGGAATGCACGGGGCAAGCAGATAAGGATCGATGCGAGTTCAATATAATAGAATGCGCGTGCCAATCTAATTAGTATTAGAAAAACCTTTAAAGGGCCAAGGCTCACGCCATCAACGCGAAGACAGGAATGCAGTGATTAGCGTAATTGTAAAAATGGGTAATAAAATGCAAAAATGCAGTGAAAGTGAGTGAATATATATAGTGCAAGGTGATAGTTGAAATGCGATGATGATTTAGCAAGAATGTAAGTTTTTAAAACTGAAATTGTACACACACACACGTTGTTTAATCGCAAGTAGATTAAAAATTAACTAGGTTCTTACCTAGGGAGCGAATATTTTGTCTGCGTAAGCAAACAGGCGTACTTTAAATTAACAGCTTGTGTGAAAAATAGCCACGTAACCTATCTAGTTAACAGTGAATAGGCACACAAAGACTAGAAAGCACGTAGGAAATAGGCTTAGCACTTTATTTAAGGAACTATTCCTCTGAATTAGCAAATCGAGGAGGAAATTAGACGGAAAATGTATAGGAACGGGCTCACTTGATAATTAGGCAGGAGAAAGTGGATGCGCAGGCGTCCCACGTCCAGGTAGACTCGCTGCTAGGTAGGTGCTGCTCCGTTGATGATGACGTCACGGGTCTCTTCAATTTTCTCAAGCGTGCACGAAAGAAATTAGGGCGCACACACTGCACGTCGGCACGCACTGCACAAGATGAGGCTGGAACAGCTGGCTATAGGCTTCCAAACCCTCGGGCGCTCGGTGCGGCTGGATGCGTGGCAGTCCTTTGTCCGTTCTCAGACAAAGAGCTCTGGAAAAACTCCAAAATCGCTTCAAAAATGGTACTGTCCTGTCACGGTCGCCAAAAATTTGTTCCCGACGGGAACAAGGGGAGAGAAAATAAAATATAAATTAAATTTTAAACTCTCTATTATAAGAAAAATTGTATTTGACAGGGACAGTGCGACCGTGTGCGATTATCGAGATCAGGATGTGAAGTGGCGGAGATCAAAAATGCCAAAATAATATTTAAATTTGCAAAGAGTTATATAAATCAAAAATAGATCTTACTTACATAGAAATAAGCTCTCCGTCATAGTTAACTAAGCGCAGGTTAACACTGTAACTGCTCCTACCAAACTCAAAACGTACAAATGTTGGTTTACTATTGGCTAGTACTCGTATGACGTTAAAATGAGGTGATTTTTATACATTACAATAGCTTTACCTGCCTATAGTATGAAATGATTCTATACAACACTAATAGATAGGTATGAATGTATGCAAAATTACAAAACAGTTAAAGAGACATGAAATAAGAAAGTGTCGCAGATCGCGATCGTAGACAGTCGCTAAGTCACAGCGTGGCGAAATTGCGCATGGTATGGCTGTAGATCGAGAGTTCAAAGAGTTCAAAGAATTTATTTTTTAACTTTTGGACATTAATACATCTCTTAGTTATGTCATTTAAATTTAAATTATCTTTTCTGGCGAGTTCAAAAATTTGGCTGTCTTCTGTGGAGAAGAGCTCGCCGAAGAAACTCCACAGGCGTTGCATCTTTTAACCTTATTTTTACAGTTATTATGATAATAATTACTAATAACAATTTTGTAAAGTACGATTGAAAAAGCCTGTCACCCAAGCAACTATTCCCATGGATATTTATCCTCTAAGTAATCTGTTATTTTATAATAGGCTTTCTTAATCAATTTCTCCTTAACAATAATTTTGAATTTCTCTAGTGTTAAATTTTGTATATGAGTTGGGACCCTATTGTAAAAGCGTATACAGTTACCCTTGAAAGAATTTTTAATTTTCTGCAGTCTACTATCATAAGAAGCCAATTTGTCTTTATTTCTAGTATTTAAGTTATGTACGTCACTATTTTTTTAAAATTTACATACATTTTTCTTCACATGCATAAGATTATTGTATATATACTCCGATGCAAATGTCAAAATACCGATATGTTTAAATTTTTCTCTTAATGACATTTTAGGCTTTAATCTGTAAATTGCTCGAATAGCCCGTTTCTGCAGAGTAAATATATCATTTACATTTGCAGCATGACCCCATAAGAGAATACCATAGGTCATTAAACTGTGAAAATAACTAAAGTACATAACACTAATCTTGCAGTGTCTATGTCTGTAAGAGCTCTAATTTTCTTTACTGCAAACGCTGCTGAACTCAGTCTGTTCGACAATTTAGTTATATGAGGATCCCATTGTAGTTTAGAATCCAAAGTAAATCCTAGAAACACAGTGGAAGCCACAAGGTCCAATCTCTGTCCCTTCACTAATATATCAGTTGTTACTGGAGTAACATTTGGTAGTACAAATTTCACGCATTTAGTTTTATTTCCATTACGAAGCAAATTATTAATTGTGAGCCAGTTAACTACGTCATGGATAGCATGGTTTACGTCGTCATAGTCTAACTGTTGCCTTTTAACTTTAAAAATCAAAGATGTATCATCCGCAAACAATACTAACCCATGTTTTCCCTTTATAAGATACGGTAAATCATTTATATATACTAAAAATAGAAAAGGACCAAGAATGGAACCCTGCGGGACACCCATACCTATTTTAGACCCCGGAGACCTTTGTCCGTTAACATCGACCATCTGAACCCTATCCGTAAGATAAGACTTCAGAAAACCGAGTGCCTGATCCTTCACACCATAGTGACTTAGCTTCCTGCCAAGGGTGCCATGATCGACACAATCGAAAGCCTTGGATAAGTCGCAAAAGACACCTATAGCATCCATTGAGTCTTCCCAGGCATCAAAAATTTTATCAATAAGCTCAACACCAGCATCAGCTGTTGAGCGACCCCGTGTAAATCCAAACTGATTTACATGCATCAAATTATTACGATAAAAATGACCCTGCAACTGGTTTAACACAAGCTTTTCAAATATTTTACTAAGAGTCGGCAGTATCGAAATGGGTCTGAAATTAGTGGGGTCTGATGTGCTGCCGGCTTTAAACAAAGGTATGACTTTACTTAGCTTCATCATGTCAGGAAACACGCCACTATCTATACATTGATTGAATATAAAACTCAGGTGAGGTGCTATACAGTCTATTACAGAAATTACAATTTTTACTGAAAGGCCATGGACATCGGGAGTCTTTTTCATTTTTAAAGACTTGAATGCTTTTATAACATCCGCACTAGTGACGTGCCTAAATTTAAAATGATTTTTACATTTATCTACATTATTTTTTAGAGTAGATTCAGCTGCAAGTAGGAGACGAGTTTAAACAATTAGTAGTTGAAACAGGAATATCCGCAAAGAAATTTTCAAAAGCTTTTGCTACGTCTAAGTCTGTACTCAAAACTTGATTATCTATTTTTAGCTTAAAATTATTATTTGTTTGCCTGGATTTTCCAGTTTCACTATTTATAATTTGCCAAGTAGTTTTCATTATGTTTTGACTCGATTTAATTTTATTGTTAATAAAATTTGATTTAGCTACGGCACAAATACGTTTAAATAATTTTGAATAGTTTTTAACATAATCGAGAAAAGCAGTATTTTTGTTATATGATCTTTCCTCATAAAGATCATACAATTTTCGTCTGCTTCTGTGAATTCCCACTGTAGCCCAATCTTTAAATGACATTTTATTACCGACTTTTAATAATTTTGGTTTAAACACAGCATCATATTCGTCTTTTGCTAAACTAAATACCGAGTTATATAATTGATTTGGATCCTCACAATAAAGTAGTTTCGGCAACTTTTCTATAATATTTTCCCTATAACGCATAAGCCTGTTTTCAGTAATAGGCACGCATGTGACATCTTTCCTTTGCTCCTTTTTAATCTCGATATTGAAGGATCCCACCACACCGGAGTGATCAGAACCCAATTTATTTAAAACTGACTTGTAAGTGTAAGGAACATTCGAGTAAATATTGTCAATACACCGTCGGTTGAGAATACGTTTGTGCCATTATCCATTTTTAAGCAAAATGGAGTTACGAGTGAATCTTAATAAAACAGGCCATAATACATATTTAACACTGATCGTTGTGTCAAAATACCTATTTTACACTGTGACAATTATACTGATTTTGTGCCATATCCACGTAATGAAAAAAAAATTAAGCACTATTTTGTGCTATGTACGGATATGGCACAAACGTACACTTAACACCCAGTAAATTGTGTGCCAAGCACCGCGACGTTATACGGTTTTGTGTCATATCCATGGAGTCACATAAAATTACCCAGATTTTATTTTTTATTATGTACTTTATATTACTCTTCAGTTACCTACTTTATTCATATTTTATATTTACCGAGAGCTTCGACTGACAATTGCATTTTGTTTAATGTGTACTCTACTTTATTTCGTGATTAAGTGGCAAAATAATAGTAATGACAATTAATAAAGCATAGTTATTAAAATTGTAACTAAAATATATAATTTCGATTGATTTATAGTGATATTACTACTACCAAATTTTTGATCGATCATCAACTTAAATGCAGTAGGTACTTAAAAATAGAAAAATATAATTATGCATACCATGATTAAACTAACTTTAATAATAAATAGTCCCAAACTTCGATTTTTTTGCAGTTGTATGTAGGTTGTATTGAAATAATTGTCTATGTCTATGTATAAATTGTTAATGTACTTACGTTTATTCGACGTTCTTACAGTGACGGAAAACAGCGTGAGAAAAATAATTTCATATAAACCATGAAATAACTAAGCAATTATACTAATCATTACTAACAAACAAATCTTCTATACTAATATTATAAAGAGGAAAGGTTTGATTGTTTTTTTGTTTGTTTGTTTGTTTGCATCGAATAGGCTCCGAAACTACTGAACCGATTTCAAAAATTCTTTCACTGTTGGGAAGCTACATTCACCCTGAGTAACATAAGCTATATTTATTTTCAAAAAATTAGGGATCCTTACTAAAACTTCAATAATGTAACCCAAGGTGTGAAAAAAATACGTAAAATCTTCCTAATAATTGAAAATACTCCGAAAGTACTGAACCGATTTTAGTGAAACTTGGCACAAAGTTTGAATAGACCTTAGGAAAGAATATAGGCTACAATTTACCGCGGGAAATTTTCTCATTCCCACGGGAAAAATTGTTAAAGCGGGCGGAGTTGGCACAAAGATAGAATAGACCTTGCGGAAGAACATAGGCCCACGGGAAAAACTATTAACGCGTGCGGAGCCGCGGCGGGAAGCTAGTCGTTAAATATGTCAATAATACTCTCAACTTGTCTAATTTACAACATTTGTGGATCAATTTTAGTTCAAAAAATTTAAATATCATGTGCCACATCCAAGTCTTTGTGTCATATCATACATCGAAAGATTAACAACCCTTCATCAAAAATGGATATGGCAACCATAAAATGGCAAATATCTCTATTATAATATTACTTTACTGCATATGATTATAGTAATACTAATAGTATACCAGGGTCTCCTACTGACATTTGTGTTAAAATTTACTTTCAAATATATCCTTTCCTAAAATTAAGGATTTTGTTTTATTTCGCTCTCCTGTCAACCAAGGTATACGGCGTATGGCACAAACGTATTCTCAACCGACGACACGTTTTAGACGTAGCGGTAATTCGAGTAGGCTCCAAGAAAAGATTCACAAGATCGTGACACAAAAATAACGATTTAATTCTATTACTAAGGTTATTTACCTCCAACAGATCTACATTAAAATCCCCGCAAACAATGATTCCCTTATTTTTATCACTAATTTTAGACAAAGCTTCAACCATTTTCTTTTCAAATAAATCAAATGATTACGCAGGGGGTCTGTATACGCTCATAACAACAAGCCGCTCGAGTTCTATACAGGCAATTTCAATAGTTTGTTCAACAGATAGGCTCACTATATCTACTCGTTCTTCAAAAGTATAAGTATTGTCAATGAGTATTAAGGAGCCGCCACATTTTGCTTTTTCTCTGTTGAACGAACTTGCAACGTGGTGATTGCTAAAGTTGAACATTAACTGATGCTTTCTAAGCCAATGCTCTGTTATACACAAAATATGAATTTTATTACAGTTAACGAACAACTCAATTTCTAAATCTTTACCTAACATTCCCTGAATATTTTGATGCACCACGTTTAAAATACATTTACTTTTACTGCGTGATATATTTTTTGGAAAAATATTAAAGCTTGGGTAATTTGAATTAACATTATTTACACTACTGTTTCCCAAGTCAGTGCCAGAGATGGGACTCTCTTTTGTCGTATGGTTTAGTTTAAAATACTAGGAATAGATTCCAAGTATTGGTTATTTATGCTACTACTCTGCTCAATGGAAGCAGATGTCCGGTTAGTCATATTATGTTGACTAAACTGTAAAATAAAATAAGATAGTAACTCTGCTATCTGTCTTGTAAAAAACTTAGATAGGTAGTTAATACCTATCCTTAGTCAAATATAAATATTTTCCAATGCATACATTGGTATCAATAAAATTAAATTTTTCACAATGACGACATGTCAATGTGTGAATAAAATTATTTAAACAATGTCTTTTATTATTCTCATTTTCTGGCTGAAGGGAAATGCGAATAAAATAACTTTAGTTACATTTTGTATGGAATTTAAACCAGAGAAATATTTTATAATATCTTTTTTTGAAGCGTTTTCCCTTCTTCCAATCATTATAATTAATATTGTTGGTTCTAGAAACCGTGCTGACAACACTTTATTTAATATTTGTGAATAAGTGGCGCCAGGCATACAGTTATTTAAAGCTGCCTGATCCAAACGGCGACTGAGTTGTAAACCTATACTTTTTCCAAGTTCATCGCTGTACATAACATATTTTTCTTTTGTTCGCGAGAAGGAAGTGGTATTACAATTACTATTCTTATCACTATCGGAATCAGTCGGATCTTTATCTGGATCGATCCCGCGAGCGCATATTCATGTTTTAGTCTTTTTTTATTTTTAACTTTTTTTATAAGAGACGCAGTGTTTGCTATGGGGATTTTATTCTTTTAATAAAATTAGAATCAATACAAAATATTTTTATAATTTATGAATGTTATGTCTGCATTTTATTCTACAATATTTCATCGATACTTTTTCGATACTTTTTGTATTTTTCAGGAATTACAGTTGCCAACCATTGATTGTCACAGATTGCAAGAACATAACCGCAAGTAACGCAACGGTTCAAGATCTTATAGATCTCCGAAATCAAATGGTCGCGTGCGCAGAATGCGAATGTTCCAACGTGACTTGGCTGTGCCCATATATGACGATCTTTGATAATTGCCTCGATCTGAAGATATTGCGTTACACGGATAACCCGTACATGATTTTGTATAGTGCTGGTATATGCTTTTTAAGTAAGTAATACCTGTGGTAATACCTAAAGATCAATATTAACAATATATCATATTACTTAACCCTTAAATTGGCACTCATTGATGCCATGATGTTTCAAAAGTTTTTATCTTATTTCTAGGTATTTATAGGGATAAAAAAGATATTCATTAAAAAAAATTCAATAAAATATTTTATTTTCATAATTTTTTGGCATGTCACATAAAACGGACATTGCCAACTTGATACTGAAGTAAGGATGTCACATGAAACGGACAGTGCCAGTTTTATGCTAGTTTTTGTAACTATATAAAAGGCTTACTAATCATTCTAATTTAGAGAAATAAAACATATTCCTTAGTAATTTTAACTAAGTTTTCCTCAGTACTAAAAATACGTTTAATAGGTCTCAAAATGTCTCTCAAATCCTAAAATGGTAAGCCAAACGTTACTCAACATGTAGGACTTCAACAGAACAAGTTCTCCTAGTTTATTTCCCTCTCTTTTCAGTTCTCGCGCAAAGGAATTTCATCTAGTGCTGATAGTCAAAACTGAATTCAGCAAAAACCTAATTAATTTTGTAACTTACGGCCACATGTATTATAGATATTTATTCTGAAGTAAGATAACTATCTGGGTATTTTAATTCCCATGGTTCCTCTCTAAGGAATTCTCTTTTGGATGGTAGAGAAGCACCAAATATGCCTGACTCTGAACACAATTCATGCGAAGTAGAGTTTTAAAACTCTACTGTAATATGAAACACAAGGCAGACCAAGTGTGTTAGCAAATAGTATTGGTCCATAATCCACGTTTTGTTTACAAGATAGCGAGAAATATTAACATTTTGCAATGTTATCTCCTAAATCGTCATTAGACTCTGAGTCAGACTCCTCAGTTTCTGAAGTAATTTTTTTTCTGTGTTTTCTATGCCAGTATTTGTAAAAAATACGAAAATGAAAAACAAGTACAACAAATTTTATCTAAATTGACATCCGATTTACAGGACAAAAAATGTTTTTTTGTGTCTAGGCCTAGTTAGCAATGTCCGTTACATGGGACTACCAATAAATACCCTCTCTAATAGTTAAATTGGCAACGTCCGTTTTATGGGACACGTCAAACAAACCGGATTTTCAGTACCAATTTCACAATTTTTTGGGAAAATAAATACCGCTATATAATTTCAGTATCAATATACAAAAACACAATTCAAAAATAGAAACAAATAAGAGGGTATACTACCATTTTTAATTATTTTTATCCCAAGAGCAAACAAACTCGTCCTGTGCACTTTTAAAAGTGCATGTGTTCGGCAATTTTTAGTTGTTGCATCGTTGTTATGTGTGCAAATATGAAAGACATGATATAGATATGCTTACATATAACGTGCGCACGCGACTTCAAAAAATGCAAGTTTTCAAAAAAATATTCTCTACGTATGTGAGATAATACGTCCTTCAAAACGGACCGAATCAATTTAAGGGTTAAGCACAGGCTTATGAGCTGAAGACCCCTCGCGAGTCAGTTAAGAAATATAAAAATCTGTTTATGCTAATTTACGAGAATTGGTTAGAAAAGCATCGTCATTGTACGCTGGCAATTCCTAATAGCCCCCATATAACATGAGCTGGCACTTATTAATTTCGTCAGTAAATCGGTAAGCGTGACATTTTATATTAATATTGCGGCTTTCAGGTCTTCTTTTATTAACATTTTGGCAACGAATTGAATATTATTTGGCGTGGATTAGTGAGGAAAATGAAAAATATGCAATCAACAAGGAATTCATACGGTGAGCCACATAATGTGTAGTATAATGGTCAAAGGAGCCACAATATCGAGACTGCGCAACTATTTATAAAATAATGATAGCATAGCCTTCGATTGTGACCGAATATATATCAAAGATGAAGTACGAGAGGTTATACTAAGACACTATATGTACTGGATCCTTTCTCAATGAAACGAACTTGGCAGGTGAGGAATTATTGACAAAAATAAGGGATAAGCGAAAGGAGAGGTGGATCAATACTGTTACTGGAGTCGATATGACACACAACAGTAAAAAGGCTTGGGCCACTATATGGAAACTCACTAACAACGGGTAGTAGGTACTATTAATACTTCTGTGCCAACTCTTTTGCCCGGCCAAGTTATCGCCAACCAGGTGCCACCATGAAGCTTTGAAAGGGTCCCAAAACTAAGTGTTAGCGAGAATGCCTGTGACAATATTAGCACTTAGATTAGATTTGACCTGCCGGACATCATTACATATATTAAAGCTCTCAAAAATGGTAAAGCCTCCGGAGTCGACAACATCTCTGTTGAGCAAATTAAACATCTTGGACCAGTGGCAGTATCCTGGTTGCTTCAAAATGTTTAACTACTGTCTTGAAACCTCCCGAATACCCCGCTTCTGGAGGAAATCGAAGGTCATAGCTATACCAAAGCCAGGAAAATCAGTAGATGACCCCAAAAATTTTAGGCCTATCTCATTACTGTGCTATACGTATAAGCTTTGCGAACGGCTACTATTAACTCGGCTCACAAACTTTATTGACCCTAGATTGATTCCAGAGCAGGCAGGTTTCAGACCTATATTCTTGAAGCAATTAGGTGCTTAAGCTTACGCAACATATTGAGGATGGTTTTGAAAAGAGGAAGGTGACGGGCGCTGTGTTTGTCGACCTCTCAACGGCCTACGATACAGTGAATCTGAGGCGATTGTTGTGGAAGGTGGAGACTATGATCGCCAACAGCAAATTTGTCAACGTTCTCCGAGACCTTCTCCACAACCGTCGCTTTCAGGTTCATCTCCTTAAGGACGTTAGCCGCTGGAGGTCACAAAAGAATGGCCTTCCTCAGGGTAACGTGTTGGCCCCTATGTTGTTTAATATCTACACAAATGACCAACCATCCTGTCCAAATACCTCCCGATTCCTGTACGCGGACGATCTTGCGCTTACGTCTCAATCGACCAGTTTTCAGGAAGTTGAGAATAATCTCACTGCAGCCCTCAAAAGTTTAGGCCAATACTACGATGATAACTCGCTCAAGCCTAACCCAAGCAAAACTGAGTCAAGCGTTTTCCACCTCCGCGTCGCACAAGCGAGGCGTAAGCTCAGCATCTCCTGGGGTCTCTATAGCTCACAATAACTCCCCTAAATATCTAGGCGTTCTGTTAGATAGGTCCCTAACCTACAGAAGGAACTGTGAGGCATTGAAGCGAAAGGTGCACTCTCGCAACAATATACTGCAGCGTCTTGTGAGGACTGAGTGGGGAGCTTCGCCACAAGTGATGCGGACTTCTGGGCTGGCGCTAGCTTTTTCTGCCGGCGAATTCGCGTGCCCCGTACGGGGCCGCTCTTCTCACGCCAAGCTGGTGGATACAGCCTTAAATGAAACTTGCCGACTTATCACTGGATGTTAGAAGCCAACTCCGGTCAAGTTGCTGTATCCATTGGCTGGCATAGCGCCTCCAGATGTTCGAAGAACTGTGGCAGGCCTGCAGGAGAGGGCTGAAATGGACGTCGACATGCACCCCCTACATGGGCACGAGTTACCGCCACAAAGGCTGAAAAGCCGAAAAAGCTTTTTAAAGTGTGTCGATCCCCTCACAGCCGAACCCTCACAAACGAGATGCAACATGTGGCGTGCGCGTACATCGCTTCCGGATCCTTTTGTCCCGCTCTCTGAGAGTCTCCCGGCCGGACACCGACTTCCGTGGCCAATCTGGAAGTCTTTAAACAGAGTTCGGACCCAGGTTGGCCGAAGCAAAGAAAACATGTTCAGGTGGGGACTCTCTAATGATCCAAACTTGGAGTGTATATGCGGAGCAGCAGTTTAGTCCATGGCCCACTTGGTGTCCTGTCCTGCCTGTCCTGTCACCTGTTCTCAGCAGGACCTGATGGACGCCACGGATGGTGCAGTACAGATGGCTAGATTCTGGGCAGCAAACATATAGTTCGATTTGTCATCGATTCGCAAAGAAGAAGAATATTAGCAGGCAGTTTAGTTTAACTGATGTCGTCGCCGCAATCAAAGCCCTGCGATGCGGGAATGCCTCTGGATTTGACGATGCTACCGTCGATCAAGTCAAACGACTCGATCCAGTTGCAGTCTCATGGCTGCTGCAGATGTTCAACCACTGCTTAGAACTTCTCATCCATTCTCCTGCTCCGGCAGAAAACTAAGGTAATTGCTATACCCAAGCCGGGCAACCAATAAATGACCGCAACAGCTTCCGGTCTATTTCCTATTGTGCCATAATACAAGCTCTTTGAAAGGCTGTTGATAGCCCGACTTACCCGCGTAATCGACCCACAGTTAATTCAGGGTTGAGCAGAATTTCGACCTACAAAAACTAGCAGCAGCCAGACTTAAGACTAGTGCAGATAGAAGACGGGTTCGAGAAGGGATTGCTTACGGAAGTTATATTTGTAGACCGCAGCCTACGACACATCAATCAACCTGAGGCGACTGTTGTAAAGTGGAGTCCATGATTCATGAACTCATCAACATTCTCCGGGAACTACTCCACAACCATCGGTTCCATCCAAGTCCACCTTTTCTCTGACAAAAGTCGTTGGAGGGCTCAGAAAAATGGCCTGATTATGATGATGATGATGATGAGATGATGAGATGGATTGGGGGGGAGATTTCCGATTCCCAAGCTGTGTTATGAAAGCCAGAGTTCTTGCGGATGACAATTAAATAGAAACAAGTTGACGCATAATCTATTTTGAATAATTGATTATTAAATCGTTTCAGGCCAAATTATAAAAAAGATAATATACTATGCAGACTGTGTCGCTGGATCCTATTCTTGCTAAGATTCGTCGCATTTGATTTACTGTTGCCCATTTGTGTGAGTATTGATTGAATTGATTTGAATGTAAAATACGTGTGAATTTACTATAATTTTGAGCAAAACCAGTGTTAGGTGGGCCATTATCAAAATTTTTGTAATTGTTACAAAAATGAAACAAAACATGAAATTCGTTACAAAAATGAAAATTGTTACAAAAGTAAACAAAAAAGAACTCAGGGCTTTTTCATAAATGAGTTAGGTAATAAAAAACAAATTTAAATAATGAATTTTTCTTGCTTATTTATTTATTTGGTTGGAACTTAATTATTTTTTATTTTTAACTTTAAAACTTTTATATGTAATTATTTTAATGTTTGATTTAATTATTATGAATTTACGTTCAAATTCTGTGTGCACTGAATAGTACAATGTGAATTTGGTCTTATTTTCTTTTTGTAACATCAATTTTGTAACGTGACAAAATATGTGACGATATTATAACAAAATGGAAAGGTAAACACGTGTTGATTATAATCTATTTTTTTTTTATAACCACAAAAGATCTTCTAGGTTCTTAGTTAGTTTTTCAACCATGAGTTTGGCATAACAGTAGTAAACAACTGTTAACCATCAATTTTTGTTCCACTTACATTGTTCGCCATAAACGAAAAACACAAAAATGAAATTAATTCGGATTAAATTTCTCTCAGAACACAACAAGACACGTTCTTCGAAAATGACAGCCGACAAAATAGCCGACTGTCGCCGCTAGCGTCACCTTGTAGAAGTCGTTCAAAAATTAATGTTGTCAGAAAATAAATATAATATTTACTAATTTATGTAGTTGTTAGAAAAGGGTGTTACATATTAAATCCAGGACGCTACTTCAAAATTCAATTCCCATATTGTCATAATAGTTATCTAAAGAAAATTTTAATAGGTTTTATTGCAAAATGATTCACTCATAACATATCAAAGGCAATAAAATTACGGTTACGTATTACAATCTCTAAAGTTCATATATCTAACTTTGTAATGCCTACGGACGAAAGGCCTAAAATTTAAAATACCTATTGGACGAAAGGCCTAAAGTGTAAAACACCTATGGACAGAAGATCTAATTTTAAAACAACTAAGCATTGTTTGGTCTAAACTTTATAAGACCTACGTTTCCAACGCCTAAAGTTAAATAACCTCATAAACGAAAGACTTTGAAAGAGTTAATTTTAAAGCAAAGTGGTTGTGAATAATTAAAATTACCCAATACACACACACTAAAAATGAAAAAAAATTTTTTCATCGACTTAATAACTGACAGCTGGGGGCTTAAAGCGCCATTTAAAAATTGAATTGTAAGAGAACCGCGAGCCGATTCGTATTTATGGTTACATTTCACTTAGAATTCAGCTTTCTGGTGAATCACCGAAGATTCTTGTTTTTAAAATATTGGTGCTCGTTTTTTTTGTGAAAAAGTAAATAATATAAAAAAAAAAAAACTATGGGTAATATTAAAAAATAAAGCCCCCCTTTATATTAATTTTACTTCATTAATTAATAATATTAAAAAAGATTATAGTAAAGCACCCCTTCTTATTTTTTTGTAATAAAATAATAGAAATGAAGAAGGGGAGCATTTTTAAAAATATTTTTTCCAAATTTAAAATTATATTAAAAAATATAAAAGGGTGGCATTTTATTTTATTTTTATTTATTTTCTAATTATTTTTCAATTAAAAATATTAATAAAAAAATCAAAAAAGGGGGACAATTTATTTCATTTTTATAAAAATTCCAATTTAAAATTAATATTAAATAATAATATAAAGGGGGCATTTAATTATACTTTTATCACAATAAATAATAAAAAAAAAACAATGAAAAAGGGGGGCAAATAAAAATATTAATAAAATAAATTAAAAAAGGGCGCCAATTTTTTTTATAGAATTCCATATTAAAATAAATAATATTAAAACAAAAAAGGGGGGCATTTTTCCTTTTTTATTTCTTATTAATTTTTCAATTAAAAGTATTAATAAAATAAATAAATTTGAAATGTTTAATTTAGGTAAATTGCACCTTTGACATAAACATTATGATTAAAACGCATTACATACCAATTGTTTTATTTAAAATACCCGGTCGCCTACTTATAGTTAACGACTATTAGATATTATAATATTAAGCTTTTCGTCCATTAGATTACTTAAACTTAGACATTATAAATTTAGGTATAACAAAAGTTAGCTATAACGACTATTAGATGTTTTAAAATTAGGCCTTCTGATCATAGGTGTTTTGAAATTTAGGCCTTTCGTCCGTAGGCATTACGACGTTAGATATATGAACTTTAGAGATTGTAATACGTAACCAAAATTACAAATAATGGGACGAGATATATACATTTTTAAACGATTTTATAACTCACGGCGCTCTTATTACGTCTTATAATTTCGTAATAAAAGTAATAAATTTTGCTAATATGAATTTAATTTTATGTATCACTGTAATTTTTATAACAAAATCGTGCATTTTTCTGCACAAATTATACGTGGACATTCTGTGAAGTGAAAATTTATAAAAATTTTGATAATGGCCCAGGAGCTCTATTTCTCAAACGTTCGTGTCGCTAAGATCGCTCGATTTCTACTGATTTACGCTCGTCTAACGAAAAACGGCATTTTTGGATCGTTCGCACAAGCACTCGTTGCAGCAAGCGAGTGATAGATTAAACGCCAAGCAATAACGTTTATATAGACTAATAATAAGGAATATTCCAACAATGATGTTCTCGCTCGATTGACATTAGGATCACACACACACAGACACCCCCGACATGACAGAGACGCCTATACGATCGACACGGAAGTGTGAGCGAGAACGACAATCCGCAAAGAGTGAGCGACCATAGATTTATGTTTCGTTTTAGTTTCGGAAACTACCGGTTTTTGTTTTAAACGCTCCAGCTCCTATGTGGTGTACGAGTAGGTATATCGTTCAGAAATGAACGGGACTTGAACGGGACGATAAAACTCGGCGCGGTTAAAAAATAGATGGTCCTAAATATTTATATAAGATATCCTACAGTTTGTTCTAGAATGTAATATATCTGTTTTCAGGCGATTGTGACTCCAATATTAATTATTATTTTCATGTTTATTATGAGTTACTATAGCTTAAGACCAATATCTTCAAAAGAAAACTCTTTCACAAATTGTGAAGGTGCTGCTAATAAATATCGAGTTAATATGGGACTAATAGACAGAGAAACGGAGTACGCAGTGTACATAATGTTGACTTTCTATACACAATTATTGATGTATGGAATCGAAAAGGTAAGACTAGTACCTACCTATTTAGTATTTCTTTCTGCCCTGCAACTGAGCTGATGTTATTATTTTTAGTCAATGGTATAAAAATATTAGAAATTTCCTATTTTCCCATGTTGAAAAGTAGGTACTTAACATACCTTATCTTTCCTAATTTCACCCATCATCGCCTTATAAGTTTTTAGTGTAACCGTTACGTTATCGATTCCGGAATAATCCAAATTTTCAATACAATTCAAAACAAATATTCTTTAAGCTTACAAATAACAGGTTCTTAGATCCTGGATGAGTTTCACTCGTATCCTGTCTCCCATGGCCTGGGCAAGTTGGATGTGAACCTCGCTCGCACGCCGCCGGAGTTGCCGTAAGGGCGCGTCACCTTGCCCGAGATCGCACGTAGCTTGGTCTTCTTCCGATATATTATATTGCGATAAACGTACACACAGCTCTTGCCAGCATAGAAGATGTGTGAGGTAGGTTAACTTCGAAACCCACACGAAAAGCAAAGCAAGCATAGAACATGCGTCATCCTTGGTCTTTTTCTTTTCTATGAATATACTAATACAATAAATGCATATTAAGAACAACAATAAAAACTACAGTTTAGAGGAAGATATTGATCATGACAAGGAGATGGAGGCAAGGTATGCGGTAATGAGCTTTAACACACGTTTTGAATGTCTCGTGTGAGCCATCGTCAGATAGATTCCGGAAGTTCATTGCAAAGGCGGATAGCTTGAACTTGAAAGGATTTATCAAATAAATTAGTAAAATGAGAAGGAATATCAAGAAAAGGATTTTTACAAGAGCGAAGGTTATATGTGTAAGGCTAAGGGACTAATATACTAGTATTATATTATCTGTGGTAAGGGTGACAGAAGAAGAACGAAAGATAATAGATATAGGAGCATTAAGATTGAAGAGAGAAAAGAAAAGAAAGGAAAGGATGTGGCAGTCCCTACGACAACGAATCGGTAGCCGTTGAAGTTTGGAGCGATACGTGGAGACATGTTCAATTTTCCGCAGGCCAAATATTACATATTTACACACACGGATGCCAAGATTTTGCAGACGTTCGAGCTTATTAAGGAGTTACCCAGTTAAGCCACAATAGCAACCATGTGCATAATCAAGTATGGGTAAAAGGAGGGATTCTACTAGAAGCATTTTTGTTTTGGTCGGCAACAAATTTTCAAGGCGTTTTAGCGAACTGTATGTGGAAAACACCCTCCTACTAACCTCAAGAGACCTGTGGCTTCCACGACAAGTGACTATCAAAAGTTACACCGAGAATTCTCACTTGGTCACTGAAGGGAATTATAACTCCATTAAAAAAAAACATGCGCTATGAAATGAGAAACTCCTCCTTTTTTGAAGTCTGTTAAAAATAATTGGTGGTAATATGTTGTGATTAATGCGGTCTATATACCAGCGACTGCCACATAGCCTGTGACTTGGTAGGATTCACTCTGAGACTTTATGAGTGACTCCAGTCATAAACACTGTTTAGGTCTCGTCTTGTTTTGTCAATCGATTCGGAAAGCTGTGAGATAGGGGTTCGCGAGTAGATCTGGAGATCGTCTGCATATAAATGATAAGAAGAAGTGAGAGTGAATGTTATAGAATTTATGAACAAAGCAAATAGGAGAGGGGACAGAACGCCACCCTGCGGTACGCCAGCAGATGTATCGCACCACGCAGAGAAGATTTCTTCGATACTTATGTGCTGTCGGCACCCATACAGGTAACTATGAAACCAGTCAACCACAGGACATATGTTAAGAGAACGCAACATTGCAAGGATGATATCAAAACCAACCGTATTGAAAGCGTTACTAAAATCAAGTAGCGTCAATACGGTCAACTCCTGATTCTATACCCATGCCGCCGTGCTAAGACCGGAAAGCCGACAGTTGATGCTGAAAACAAGCCTCTGGCCAAATGCGTTTCTGGCATTCTGCTGCGAAAAGTCTTAAGAACCTGTTGAAAATTGGGCGATAATCAGATGGAGAACTAGGATTAGGCTTTTTAGGTAGAGGGATAATGTGTGCGAGTACATCCTTTTTTTAAATCACTCGCAGTGAATTGACGAATGACAAACGGTGATGATAATGTAGGAGTAAGCAAAGATTTTTCCAGAAAATTCCGCACGCGTGTTGTAGATAAATTATATTTTTGGCTTTGTTTCAGTTACTTCACGTTATTTCATACTTTGTGACAAAACTAGAAAATCACACAACGCACGAATCGTACCAGAAGAATCTCGTCTATTGCTACAGCTGGTTCAGTTTCCACTACACATTTGCAACAATCATATTTTTTACATGGATAAAGGTACAATGATCTAGAAATACATAACAAAGAAAATAAAATAGTGTTCGGGTTACACAAAATTAGAAAAGATTATTTTTTTATTATTATTGCTTTTTTTTATTAAATTGTAGGTACAGTGAGCTGACGAATTAGGTGACCCCCCCCCGAGGGGCCGTTAGGCGCCATATACCGCTCCAAGGGGGCAGAAAATAACGAATTAATTGCTAATAATAATTTATCAGTATAATTAAGAACGTGTTGCCTAATTTCAACGGTCTCATTAAGTTACAGCCCCAGTCCGGTGAAGCTTGATTTGTCGTACCTTTTCGACACAAGCATAGGTCAATTCAAAAAAAAAAAAAATAAAAAAATAAAAAAAAAAAATAAAAAAAAAAATAATAAGTTACAGCGTGGCGAAAGTAGCGTGGCGTGTCGGGGGGGGGGGGGGGTCACCTTATTCGTCAGCTCACTGTACCAATTAGGAAAAATTATAACATTGTTCGATTCGAAGTAACATTTGAGATATCGTTGTACAAATTAGAAATTGTACCAATTGTCCTATCGTAGCTATAGATATTGCATAGGGTAAATTATTTTATAATGTAGGACACACGCCTATTATTATTTATAAATAAACAATTTGCAAAAAAATAATATTAATTTTGATTTTAGGGAGTGTTTCATGAGTCAATAATAAGTAAATGGGATATGGTGGTTAACATAACTCTTCCTTGGAAATCTGCATCTTACAACATGACTGAAATATTGACAGTTAATAGTACTCGTCCGGAATTGTTACTTGTAAGTTGAAAACTAAACATAATATTATAATTACGAGTATATTTAACTAAACGTTAGTGAAAATCTGTTTACATTGTGAACTGTCTGTTTTCATACAAAAAACGAAATAACGTTTTGCTTTTCATTTTTTAAATAATATTTTTTACAATATTGTTTAGTGATAAAATACGTAACATTTAACATTTCTTGTGTCGTGCTGGAGTGTATGTTATAAGTAGGTAGTTGTAAAGCTGACCAAAGAAGTAAAAAACCTCGCCGTATTGCGGAATTTCAATGGAACTAATTTTATAATGAAATTGTTGCCATAAATATAAAAAATATACACGTGGCGCCCCCAGGGCAGATTTTTTATTTCTTTGGTTAGTTTTTACCAGTTGTACTGTGCATGGCACGCATTGCATAGAGCGGTTACGCACTACCGTCCGATTCCGTTACGAATCCGAGAAAGTTTATACTTTTTTTCCATCCGAGGCAGTTTGTTTGTATGGAGTATGGACGTTCTCGGATCCAGAACGGAATCGGACGTAGTGCGTAAGCGTAACCGCTCAAGGCACCTTGATAAAATGTGTTTTTATTCTGATGTATGAGCTACATTACTGTAAAGTTTGTTTAAAATCCATTCTGTACTTTTACGGGAAAGAGTAACGATCGTCCATCCATACATCCATCCAAACATATTAGTAGGATCAAATAATAACTGTGGGGCAGTCTGCGTGTGGTGGCGGCGGCGGCGCGGCGGCGGCGGTGTGGTGCCTCTTCAGAGTCCGGTGAAGCTTGATTCGTTTTCCACACAAGCATAGCTCAATTGAAGAAAAAAAAAAGCGTCGATCTTGCCGGCAAAATGATCGCCACCGGCTTTATTGCGATTGCCGCACCACCACCGTGGCACTGGGCGGTCACTCCATACATCAAACGCGTTTTGACAAGCTACTTCTTTTTGAATAATAACTGAATATCAACCACAAGTCAATGGCGCTAGGCGCTATGAAAAACACCCCCCAACACCCCTGGCAGAGTCCTGCGGCGCGGCGCCTGCGGGGTGCGGGGCGTGGGGCGCTATATCGGGCGGGGTACTCATTTTAGCGCGGGGGGGTGAGTGTCCTTTCTGTACGGGTTAGTACTATTATTTCCTTCTGTGACCGTGGGTCCACCATCACTTTTCTTGCGTTTCCTTTGTCGCGCAGATAAACCACGCCTTTATTGCGATTTTAATGGGAAGCTTTCCAGTAGCAAATTAAGAAAAAAAACGTACTAAACGGCTCGACAGATGGCACCAGTAAATAGTGACGTAATAACTTCTTTTTATTTTAAGCTGTCAGACATGGGCGTACCCAGGGCAGGCCAGGCAGCTGCCCCACCCCCCCCCCCTGGAATCCCGCAGAACATTATGAACTCGCCTAATTACTAATCAAAGTGCAAACGGGGCCTTATGCTCTAACTTTTAAATAAACCGCGCAGTAAACACTGGCAAAATGCACGGTGCATTGCTAAAAACCGCGCGTGACGATGGCGGACAAAAACTTGTGAACAGTATCGATTCTTTCACAGAAGACATTATAAACCGTTTTGTAGAAGATCTTCGAAAATTACTTTTAAAGTAGAAGCGATTTAAATAAAATAAAAATGCATGCATAGTCAAATTTACTTTTATTTATTTAATTACCTAGAAAGCATCATTTGCGGCTGTTTGCCCAACACACCACATTTAACTACAGTCCGTCCAAAAAGAGTAGAAATTAAAAAATAGCAACATCGTAGTGTCGTCTCATTTTCACCATTACTTGGTTGGAAAGGGACGACACTATGGTGTTGCTACTTTTTAATTTCTACTCTTTTTGGACAGACTGTACCTACTATACCTGTAGCACCCGCGGCTCACCACGAGTTCAGGCGAGCCAGCGGGGGCAGACAATGAAGAAGGAGAGGAACTTGGTAGTTGGAGGCCGAGGAAGTCTGCTTGCGCGGTATTAGGAATAAAACTTCGTTTTCACTAAACAGTCTTTCACTGGTTTATTTGGAGTAGGTTATATTAACACATAAGTACCTACAGAGTTTATAAAATTATTATTTAAACTTTGGGAAATGGTTTATCTAGCTGAGGCTCGGAGGAAAAGATAAAATGGACGAAATGATATATGAATGACGAATGAATTCCAAAATTGAATATTCGAATTTAGACGAAAAAGAAATGGTAAATGCGATGAGAATGAGGTGGCAACGAGGTGGCATGCATGGCACCTCGTTACATACCTAATGTTTCATGTAGGTGTGTTTGTATAGTGTGTATGACAAAACAGCCGCGGACGATCCGACCCATGGTCTAAGAAAACAAGGTCTTGCATTCGGACCACGTGACTGACACAAGCCTACGTCATCATGCGCTGTTCATCCTTAAATGCAAGACCTTGTTTTCGTAGACCATGATCCGACCTAAAAATCTGATTCGCCCCCCCCTCCCCTAGGCCAGAAGCTGGGTACGCCCATGCTGTCAGGAAATCTCCTATTATTTCAAGGTGATCTACCTCTGTACTTACAGATACTGAAGCTGTTGTTCACATACAACTGCGGCTTCTTCAGCTGTTTCAGACAAGGCGTGGTCGTGTACGTCACCGTGCTCGTGTTCAGAGTGCTTGTCATCGGCCTCGTGATCCTCATTGTAAGGTGGGTTGGTTGGAAAAAAATCTTGGGAGACTTGATTAGATCCTTTAACTAAGCACGTCCTATCAGTATTTGCTGAGCAGTCACTCGCACTCTGTATATTTGTGAACCAAACAAAAATTAAATAGACATTAATACTTTCTTGTGTTCGTAAACAAAAAACTAAACCCTTTAGGATCACTCGTTTTTCCATCCGTCTGTCACAGCCAATTTCCTCCGAAACTAATCGACCATATTTCTCCAGTATTTTATACAAGGGCTCAGATTTTTCTTTTAAGGGTCAATTCAATTCAATCAAATTAATGTGTTTCGTTAACGGTCTTTGAGTTGAATTGAGTAAAATTTTGGTACACGTATGTAAATTCTTTTTTATCCTCTTAAGTGTGCTCTATGTTAATTATTATTTATTTAATGGTACAAGTCCATCTTTGTACACACACTCTCCAATCATGAAACCATTATGAAACCTTCAAAGAGAAAACAAAGCCGATCCCCTTTACCGACGACCTTTGGCGCGATATTACGGACACGGATTGGGTGTTGGAATGTAAGAACCATGGCTCGTCCCGAAAGGCTTCCCCAGATAGCCAGAGCCATGCGGGACTAATAACATCCACATCTTAGGACTTAGCGAAACGAGATGGAATGAATTTGGTGGAATAACAACAGATCTTGGCTTGACCCTTCTGTACAGTGGAAAAGAAGACGAGAACGCTCATCGGGAGTACAGTCGTACAGACGGCTGCGAAACATGGAAAGAGACGAAGGGTTTGACACACAAATTGCAAGTGTTCGTCAACAAATGCCTGAGTTCCATCCTGCGTATATTCTGTCCGAACACAATAAGCAACGCGGATCTATTGAAGCGATGCTGCCAGGTCCCTATCAAGCGAGAAATCGCTCAACGCAAATGGAAGTGGATCGGGCACACCCTGCGAAGAGAGGAGAACAACACCGCCAGAGTGGCGTTCACGTGGAAGCCGCGCGGGAGCAGGCGGCCAGGCCGGCCAGCCCACACGTGGCAACGCACCGTCGAGGCCGAGCTGCGAGCAGCGGGGTTGTGCTGGGGAGATGCGGAGCGCGAGGCACAGGACAGGAAGGGGTGGAGACTTCTCACGAAGGCCCTCTGTACCACTGGGGTACCATAGGACAACAACACAAGTCCATCTTTGGGTCAAAGATATACATACGTGCACCAAATTTAAACTCAGTCCACTTGTTTCGGTTGAGGTGTGAAAACTTCGTATGTACGAAACTGTAACCGTATTTACTTGTTGTAGGCTGGTACGAACGATTATATTTAATTATATATTCCAATGTAAACCGATAATTAAGACTTGGCGTACTAAAGTTCCAATACCAAGCGCAGAAAGAGATTATGGTTTGGAAGCGGTTTCTGAGGAGCAGATCACTTTGAGCTTCAGTCATTTAAGTAAGTAGTGAAATGCAATAGAACTAAGTAGGTACCTTAGGTATGTACTTTGCATTTGAACTAATAAAAGGAATGGCAAGGCACCATCTTGTTCCACAATACGTAGGTACAAACTTCACTATGTGTAGGTGAGAAAAAAAAGTAGCTACGTATTTATTATTTTCCTGGTTTTATAGATATTTTCAATACAAATCCAATAGGTGTTATTATAATGTTATGATACTATATACCTACTATGTATACTAACCAGCCATTATGATTGATTATGGCAAGAACAGTTATGCGTTTAGTTATTACTAGATTTCCGCCGCGGCTCCGCCCGCGTTAACAGTTTTTCCCGTGGGAATCAAATAGAATTAATAGAAATGTCTTTATTTGCTTAAAACACGGTAGTGTAAAGATTGTGTAACATGTTGGTACAAGCGTGCTTCTCCACATAAATAGGCATGCAAATTTAATACATGGTACATACATGAGTCAATACATTCATTATTACATTATAGATTACTACATTATAGTTTTTTACAATCTAAGAATTCATTAACAGTATAAAAGTTATGAGAGTTTAAAAGAGCAAAGAGTCTTTTTTGAAATAATGTCAGATTTAGTATTTTTAAGCTAGACGGAAGTTTGTTATAAATATTTACGCACATTGCTAAACAATTTTTGTGATACGTCGCGTTTCTAGGAGTTTGGTCATATATAAGACGATCAGGATTCCTCCGACTCCTTCCATTAATATCCGAGGCTTTCGTGAAAACTCTTTATGCTTCTTTACAAAAACGCAAACCTCGTAGATATATAAAGATGGTAACGGCAGTAATGAGAGCTCTTCTCTCTAAAAACGGTCTACACGATTCTGTAGGAGAGATACCACAAATCGCTCTGATGCACTTTTTGTGCACGACAAATGCTCTACCTATATCTGTACTATTACCTACCCCAAATTAGTACTTACACCATAGCGTAGAACCGATTCAATATATGCACGGTATGCAGTTATGGCTGTTTTTTTTATTCGTTACATTTTTTAAACGTCTTAAAGCATACACGAATTTGTTTAACTTTTTACATACTTCGTCAACTTGCGTTTTCCACTTTATCTGTTTGTCAATAGGTATATATATATCCCTAAAAACTTAGTGTAATCCACACTTTCAATCTTTATGTTACTGTAATGAATGTTCATGGTGATATGATTATTTCTAAAATTATTAAATTGTGTGTATTTTGTTTTAGTCAAATTAATTTTCAAATTGTTCATGTCAAGCCAGTTAATTATTTTCTTAATGGTATCATTTATGTCATTTTCATGTTCTCCAATACTACACGTTTTTTTGTCTGATGCAACTATGACGGAAATATCATCAGCAAATAAGATGCTCTTATGTTTTATGACTTTGGGAATGTCATTGACGTATAATAAAAATAATAGAGGACCGAGAACGCTCCCCTGCGGTACTCCCTGCCTAATTACTTTCCAATCCGAATAATTCTCAGTCATTTCGTTATCGTCATTTAAGGCTGATATACTGACGCATTGTTTTCTCTTACTTAAATACGAAGCAAGCCAATCTAGAGCAAGCCTTATTACTACTAGTCACATATTTAATGTTAGCGTTTCTTTTAAGACCAAAGATGCATTTTTAGGGTTCCGTAGCCAAATGGCAAAAAACGGAACCCTTATAGATTCGTCATGTCTGTCTGTCTGTCTGTCTGTCCGTCCGTCCGTATGTCACAGCCACTTTATTCCGAAACTATAATACCTATACTGTTGAAACTTGGTAAGTAGATGTATTCTGTGAACCGCATTAAGATTTTCTTAGAAAAATAGAAAATAAAACAATAAATTTAGGGGGTCCCCATACATAGAAATGAAACTCAAAAAAAAATTTTTCATCAAACCCATACGTGTGGGGTATTTATGGATAGGTCTTCCAAAATGATGTTTAGGTTTCTAATATCATTTTTTTCTAAACTGAATAGTTTGCGCGAGAGACGCTTCCAAAGTGGAAAAATGTGTGTCCCCCCCCCCTCTAACTTCTAAAATAAGAGAATGATAAAACTAATAAAAATATATGATGTGCATTACCATGAAAACTTCCAACGAAAATTGGTTTGAACGAGATCTAGTAAGTAGTTTTTTTTTAATACGTCATAAATCGTAAACCGCAATTTACCTTTCACTATTATTAAAACATCGATCAAAGTCACAACCAACTACAAAATCTTTTATATTATGTTACTGGCTGCTACGGAACCCTTCATGGGCGATTCCGACTCGCACTTGGCCGCTTTTTGTAAAATTTGTGAGTACGATTGATACGTATACTTACCCTTTGCAGTTTTTTGTGTGTAGTAGTTGTATCTTAAAAATCGTCTCGTTCTACAGCTGTACCTCACACCCCTACTTATCCATTTTGGTTTGGTTTTACTAGATGTAACTTTTATTTTTATTTTAGGAAAGCACAGTTTATAAAATAAGCAGATATGATCGTAAAAATTATCGAAAGCCGTATCAAGATCGCTAGCCTCGTAAACGTCCTGCCATTTTAATCCTCCTCGTAGACATTCACGGAATTTACTGATGTTTTCAGTACTGTAGACTCGTTTAAATTTATAAAAGCTAACTGGATAACGTTTCAATTCTATTGGGAAGCTAAGCATTTGAGCAGTGTCATGATCCGATATGTGAAGAGGCAGCACAGCCCCCAAAGCCATAGGTATATCACTCAACATATCAATACAAGAGTCCTTTCTAGTGGGCTGATTAATAATATGTATGTTTAAATTATAATTTTGAGCTAGTTCTTGTAGATGCGTTGTATGTTGTCCAGGAGATAGAGTATTTATATTGAAATCTCCAAATATGATAACATTCTTTTTATTTTTATATCGTTTATTTATTTCATGTAAAATATTGTCTAATTTATTCAGAAAGTAAGTAGCGCTAGATGTGGGCGTTCTGTATAAACAGAGAATGATTAAGTTGGTATGTAAGATTTCGAGTCCGCAGCACTCAAAAGATATTTCTTCAGCGAATTCGTGAAATAAATTTAATTCTTTAGCAACCAAGTCTTGCTTTACTAAGATACATGTATGTACCTCCCCTAGATTTTTTCCTACAAAATGCAGCCATGAGATTATAATTCCGAATTTTTATAAAGTTTTCATTGCCTTTTTTTACGAAAGTTTCTGTGAGACAGACAACATCCGGCTCATTATTTATTTGTTTCAGGTCATCTATGGTCAGTTCCAAGATTTCTTTTTTTGATAGCACGCTAGCTATGTTTTGGTGTAGTACCTTAAATTGAGTAGGGGTATTTTTGGTGACGAAAACATTTATTTGTTTTATTTATGATGGGGAAGTGATAAGGAATTGTTCCCTTCCTCACATTTTCCGCATTCCGCTTTAGAGAGCTCTCATTAGGTGTTTTTAGTTTGTGAAAGTAAGGCATTTTCCCGCGGTAAAAGGTAGCCTATGTTACTCAGGGTGAATGTAGCTTTCTAATGGTGAAAGAATTTTTGATATCGGTTCAGTAGTTTTTGAGTTTATTCATTACAAACATACGCACACACAAAAATACAAATCTTTCCTCTTTATAATATCAGTATGAAAGATAAAAAATACTTTTTTGCAATCTAATCTGAACTCTTAAATTACGCCCTCGTCTGTGACTCGGGCTGCAACCCTAAAGCTCAATTCACACCGGGACGGCAGCGACGCGGCGAGCACTTTCAGTGTGAAATAATTTTAAACTTTATCCAAGTACTAAAAAGACTAGTATCGCTTGAAACCGCCGACGGATGCGCGGCGCCGCGCGACTCGTCGAAGCTTCAAGCGATACTAGTCTTTTTAATATGTAAATAAAGTTTAAATTATTTTACACTGAAAGTGCTCGCCGCGTCGCTGCCGTCCCGGTCTGAATTGAGCCTTAGCCTCGTGGGTAATGAAATGAATGAGCAACTTAGCTCACTTGTATCATACAAATGTAGCTGTCACTTACATAAATCCTGGATATACAAAAAGTAATGATCTGCTTTTGCAGTGCTGCAGTTTGCGTTGGTGATTTTGTTCGCGCCTCTGTTCCCTTTGGCCCCATTGTTGGCATTCCTCGTGAATGTCTGGGATATAAGGTAAATTCAAACGACCTCATGAAAGTTAGCTTTTATTACCTCACTGTGCCTCATCGCACTCAGTATTAAAAAGAGTAGGTGTTAAGGATCTACATGGAACAAATTTATCTGGTTAGAAGGTTGTGTCGTAGTGGTAAAAATGTGAATCTAGCCATAGAGAATGCATCGATTAACTTAAGCTATCGCTTCAGCTGACTGTTATCGTATATTCACATGTTTATTTATGTTTCCGTTAATCTGCGAGGTATTCTACAGATTACCTGGTTATCTCAATTAAAGTAAATAAAATTGTTTCAGTTCTCTCATTAACTAGATATATTTTATTAACGTCAATAGATACGCGTAAAACAGTTTCTTGCTTGAATTAGATGTATATGTTACCGGCCAAACCGGATTTCAGGCTAAACTAGATCACCAGGCGGGTGCGAGCGTAGAGAGCACAGGAGTTAAGGGCACTCCTACTTCGAATAAGTAGTATAGGTTCCAAGGGTATGGCCAGAAGCGATGTGATGCGATGTGTCCCTGAATCGGGGTGGTAGTCGACCACTCTGGTCCAGTGCGGGTTGGTGAAGGTTTCCTCACGACGTTGCAGCACGACAAAGGCGCTATGGTAATACTTTTACATGATGTAGATTGTGTTGTGATTTTGTGATTCCACAGAAGCCGAGCTCATTCGTACGTGGTGCATTACCGCAGGGCTGTGCTGCACAAGGCGGGTGGTATAGGCTCTTGGAACGAAATCTTAAAATTAATCTGCTATACTGTTCCATTTTTTCATGTAAGTTCAGAATTTTATTAGATTACTGTTTGGTTGACATTTAAGGTGATCAATTCTACCAACTCACGCCCTAAACTTAAATTTTTGCTTACAAGTGGGATGCGAAAAGGAAGGGAAATAAGTGGATCGGGTTTTAAATTAATAAATACAATGTTTGATGTCTTTAAATTTGAATTAACAATCACTTATCCTTTTCGTCCTTAAGAGAGTGAAAAAGACACTCGTATGGGTTTTAAATTTAAGTTGAGCGCAATACCATTAGGCCCAATATCCTATAATCAGAGCGTAGGTAACTGTCAAAGTACAATGTTTAAACTACAGCGAAATCATTAAATTGTTAAAAAAATATTTATTGGTTGCAACATGGTTGCAAACAGTTAGGCTGAGTGAGGCCAGACGATGGTATTCATTTCCCGTCCACTGGTAACTCTGTGATAGTATCGATAATATTGCTATGCTTAAATAATAACAAGCTGTCGATTGAAACATCAATGCTTCAATAGCTATCGATAGTTACTTATATTATAAGAGATACAAACACAATCAAGCGATGAAAAGCAACTGAATAAATTATGCTCGTGTAGCGGTCCAACTTAATTTCTGCCGAGCAGAAATTGTGCGACCGAAAATCTGCTCATAAAATTACACTCGTCTGGTTTCAGCCTTAAACGCAGTTTAGGTTTTCAGACGCCTCTAAAATAATCTGGACGCATACATTCAGTTTTTTCCTGATCCGGAATACAGATTCGGATTCCGTGTGTCTAGCGCAGACATCCGTTTTTTTATTATGCCTGTTTTACTTAGTAGCTAAGCGCCTTAGTGCTTGTCACTACAAGTAGCCCCAATATGACAAGTAACCGTTTACATGTTGGAGTTTTTACAATAGAAAAAGAAACGGACGTCAGTTTTTTTCCCGTAATGAAAAATAAGCGCCTTGTTGATAATTTTATATGAAAGCGGAGCATTCAGGTTTCTGAATTAAGTACGGTTCAAGAAAAAACCGAATGAACGCGTCCAGCCTGAAATGAGGGATTTTCATTTTGACAGTTCTAAAAACAAAAAAAGGTTTCATTATGGAAATAAGAGATGGCGCTGCACTAACTCTTACGTCAAATAAAATAGACGTGCTTGAAGGTGGGAAAAGAAGTCACAAAATTTAGTCGCAAAAAGGTAACTGGTAAAACGAATCAAAAATTTAAACGCAACTCAGCACTCAAAAACAGGAAACGAAATTAAGGGGCTACCCGAGGCTAAGTGGCGCCACCATCTGTTAAAAAATAATTACTCGCGAAGCACTTTTTTTTTCTAAAATCCGGTCGGTCATTTTGAAGTTGGCGTGCTATAGAATATATATGGGTCATAAACTGTATTTATTAAAGTCCGCTGTAGTTACAGATAGAAAAGCTGTTAAAAACGGCCACTTTTGGCAAATTTTCTATCTGTAACTACAGCGGACTTTAATAAATACAGTTTATGGCCCATATATATTCTATAGCACGCCAACTTCAAAATGACCGACCGGATTTTAGAAAAAAAAAGTACTTCGCGAGTAATTATTTTGTAACAGATGGTGGCGCCACTTAGCCTCGGGTAGCCCCTTAAAACACAATAAAATGCGTGACGATTGACGTGACAACAACAGTGTTGCCAGTTTTTTATCTGCCCTGATTGGTTTGACAAGCTCGTTTTTGACATTTTATCCGTCATGCACGCCATCTATTTGAGTCAATAGAACCTTTTTTTTTTCTTAAATGACATCTTGAAAATCCCTCATTGACAATCTCCTCTCTCCTTTGTTTTTAAAAAGGGTCATTCCCGCTCGTCCCCACTCATCGTCCCCTGTGGGGACGTCCCCATATCCCATAAGTAAAAAGTATTCCCAGTCGTCCGCACCTCGTCTGTCTAGTCAGTGTAAATAAATTTTAAATGAAATTAGAGAATAAACCATTTTTGAACCCAATTCAATTGGGACGAGCGGGAACGACTGTTTTTTAAAAATGTGAAAATTACGTAACGCAAGTTGCGTTACGTGCCATGTTTTAGGATTAGAGCCGTGACACGAAAATGAGGTATTTTCTGCTATGTATAAAGGAAAATAATATTATCTTCTTATTAGTTCTTAAGTGGCGTTAGCATTATAAGCCGAGCGAAAATATCAAAAAATAAAGCCCGACCAGAAAAATAAAAAACCTCGCCATATTGCGGAATTTCAATGGAACTAATTATATAATGTACCTAAATTGTTGCCCTAAACATAAAAATATACACGTGGCGCCCCCAGAGCAGGCTTTTTATTTTTCTGGTCAGGGTTTACACATCAATACAGATTTTTTACTTGTAGAGTGTATCAGTCGCACGTACAGAAATATTTCAAAGATACATGTTCAATAGAGTGGAAACTCGCCCAATATATCAAAATGATAAAGGAACATATTTAAAAAGAGTAAAAACAAATCAGAAGATAAAATTTTTAAAGTTTCTTATTAAGGGGCTACCCGAGGCTAAGTGGCGCCACCATCAGTTAAAAATTAATTACTCGCGAAGTATTCTTTTTTTCTAAAATCCGGACGTTCATTTTGAAGTTGGCGTGCTATAGGATATATAGGGGCCATAAACTGTATTTATTATAGTCCGCTGTAGTTACAGATAGAAAAGTTGCTAAAAACGGCCACTTTTGTCAAATTTTCTATCTGTAACTACAGCGGACTATAATAAATACAGTTTATGGCCCCTATATATCCTATAGCACGCCAACTTCAAAATGAACGTCCGGATTTTAGAAAAAAAGAATACTTCGCGAGTAATTAATTTTTAACTGATGGTGGCGCCACTTAGCCTCGGGTAGCCCCTTAAAGGGACTTACCAATTGACGGATGAAAACGTATGTTTTTTTTTTCCTTGAACCCTAACAGATAAACTGCCTCTTTTTCGTAGTAGTTATAATATATCTCGTATTATAGCCACCAAGCAAATATACTCGTACTTATCTTATAATATGTTTAACTACTCAAAGCAAACCATTCGAGTGAATTAAATAAAAAGAAATGTAATACAGATAATCAGTAGTTATATTGAGGAGTAGCTTACCACCGCGGCTCCGCCCGCGTTAACTATTTTTCCCGCCTATGTTACTCCCTATAAGGTCTATCTATACTATCTTTGTACCAAGTTCCATTAAGATCGGTTCAGTAGTTTTCGAGTTTATTCATTACATTACAAACATACATACACACAAAAATACAAATCTTTCCTCTTTATAATATTACGAGTATAGTGTAGATAGTGTAGAAGATGCATAGCCGTATTAGTCTACAGGACATTTATTATGGGTAATTGACACACTTGTCAGGAAATCGTTTCGTTTTTTTTTTTCAGTTTAGAAATAAGCACCCACGCTTTTTCAAATATAATTACGACCGTATGTCGCACGAGTCAGGAGGCGAGCGGATAGCATACGTAACATTTAGGTTGGGTGATCCAAAATATAATTATTTTTTAATGCGCTTTTGTCGCATGACTGGTAAGTTATTATTACACTAACTATCACGTGATCACGCTTATACAAAGTGTTACATGAATACCAAAAAATAATTTAACTAAATATTTCTCATAATACCTGTAGCAGCTACAGAATAAAGGCGCTCTCAAGGCCAAATTGTCCAGCCGCATGTGTTGGTTGGTTACTGTAGGTGCCTTGAGAGATACGCACGTGATAGAAGAAGGGTTATTTAAGGCTTTGACGGATTTCAGTTTTTAATAAAAACACGTGGTTATCGTCTGGGCTCTATAATTAGACTACTCACAAACGTCTCTTACTCTCTAGGGTTTGTTTACATTAATTCCTATAGCTATTATTATATCTACTTATGCTACATACATCGGCTCGGCGGCTGTCACGGCCTTCCTGCCCAGGCTTCGTTCTCGAAGCCCATTCACATCACCTAGTCCCATCGTTAGACCTGAAATGAGACTTACATTATTATACAACCTAGAGGTATTTACTAAAATGCCCTCTATTGGCAATTATTTTTCTGCCCTCAATTGGCAATTATTTTTCTGCCCTCAATTGGCAATTTTTTTCTGCCCTCAGTTGGCAATTTTTTTTTCTGCCCTCAATTGGCAATTTTTTTTCTGCCCTCAATTGGCAATTTTTATTTCTGCCCTCAATTGGCAATTTTTTTTTTTTTTTTTTTTTTACACTTTTATTGTTCATTGTTTATAGGGTAGGTTACGCAAAAAAAAAACGCGAATCCCACTTCTGATGATAGAAGAAGGGTTATTTAAGGCTTTGACGGATTTCAGTTTTTAATAAAAAAACACGTGGTTATCGTCTGGGCTCTATAATTAGACTACTCACAAACGTCTCTTACTCTCTAGGGTTTGTTTACATTAATTCCTATAGCTATGATTATATCTACTTATGCTACATACATCGGCTCGGCGGCTGTCACACGCAACGCTATCTCGACTCGAGATGGGGTTTTTCACAACCAAATACAAAAGTTTACGTCGAACTAGAACACTTCCTGACCACGCCACCAATTTGTTTAATTGCTGTAAATCCATTAGACGTATTTCTTTTATTTTACGACTAAAACCGACGTATAATGGATATTTGCTCTGCTATAAATGTCATTCAATTTGCTGATGGCGCGGCCACGTAGTGCGACGTAAATTTCATCAGTAGGTACTAGATATAGATAGGTACGTACGATACCCATTTCATCCCACACGATAGAATTTCCTCGAGCTCGAAGCTTAAGGAGGTGCAGAGCTGAGAGCACGAAATAGCGACACGTCGACACCTTCCTGAGCCTTTCCTTCTATTGTGTGGGGTGAAACGCAAACGTCTGTCTGTAGTAGCCTTAGAGCAACGCGGGCCTTCCGTACCGGAAGGGAGTAGCCATACGAATACGACACATTACCCCTCTGTCAATGTACATGCCCAGATGGGCATGCGCGTTTATAAAAACCAGTTGCGGTCGGATCTCTTCTTAGACCGAGTCTAGTCGCGCAAGTGAACAGCCGTAGTATCAAAAATGCCGAAATGTTTGGTTTTTTGCTGTAAAAAGAGGTCTCATCAAGTTTACAAAAATATAGTGTTACATTTCACATAATATAAGTAAATTCATATCATATTATAGCTATTTAATACAGTTAAATACGAATATCCCAAATTTTATTCTTATTTAGTTGACGGATTTGTTCAGCAAAACCTGATCCGCCCGCCAGTACAAGAACAGATCGGTCGCGCGATAAATCCGACTTTTGGCGAGAAGTCGTCGCTTGATACGTGCCATGTTAGTCGTCACTACAGTGATTTGTTTTGTATGTAAGGATGCAGAACTGCACTTGTGTACACATTTCCCCCCCCTAAAAATCACAGAAAAATTTGCCTAGAGTAAAATAAAGTAAAAGAGTAGGTACCTACTTGAGTCAGACGCGGTGAACTCACGGTAACTCTAGAAGTAATGCCTTTACGACTATGGTATAAATGTCATTTTGTAGCTTAATGTTTAAGGTAGTTAATTTCTTTAGCCCATTTTATCACCACTCTTGTCGTTTTCCTATAAATGAAGTAAGGAAGAAAAAGATGTGCTTGTTTTTAAAATTTCATAATACGTTGATGGCTGTACGAGTATAATTATAGAAATATATTAATCTTACCACTATAAAATGTAGTATCGTTTTGTAGGCAATTTATCGACGATGATTTGGTCTCTGAAGAGTAAACTCCTCAGATGTACCGTTTCAGTATAAAATTCAAAAAACCAGAATGAGGGATATTAAAGGGGGGGGGGAAGGGGGGAAACAATAATTTCTCGACGTGCTTCCATATCTATATTGAAGCACATAATTGTCAGCTACATTCATGCCAAGTTTCATGCTTTCTTGAGGATGGGACCGTATTTTCAGTTATGGACCCTGACTATGCAATAACAGTTTTATTTTGATCGACATGTATTTTTCAGGTTACTATAGCATGATTGGGCAAGTTTATAATAATATTAACCTGCTGGCGGACAAATACAGCGGGGTGGCGCCCATGCCGGAACACTACGAGTGGCAGTTTTATAAAGTTTTGTATGTTTTTTTGTTTACGGTGAGTTTTCTAACAATTTTTCGAATGGTAGGGCCTTCTTAAAAAAAAATGGTTTTATTTCTATTTCTCTTGTGTAAATGCGTTGTGATTGTGAGTAAACCTTGTCCGCATCCAATGTCTACGAGTTGTTTGTCACCAGGTTCTATTTTAAGTATAGGTACGGGTTAGTACTATTATTTTCTTCTGTGGTATAGGTATATTATAGGTATTACATATACGTAAGTTTGGCGCTGACCTCCCCGCGTTGATTCCTGCGCATGTTTCGCCGTACTCTCCACGACCCTGTAACTCCCCCGCGTCCCTTATTTTCGACTTCTGCGATTTCAAAGTCAGCGCTAGTTAGGTACGTGCCCCATATAATAGCACCCTGAGAGACAAGGCTTAATTGTACGATCTTGTTTTGTGTGACCTCTTTATGGTGTATGTTAGGTCATTCGAATGGACACTATGAAATTCGCTCCTAGCCCTATGGTATAGGGGTGCGTTTAACCCTGAGAGGTTAGTGTTAAGCCGCTGTACAGTCAAGGAATAAAAAGGTTGCTCAGTTTTTAATTAGATTGTTTGGCGAGCTGCGAGTATTATAATAAACTAGCGAACCCGGCGAACTTCGTGCCGCCACTGAATCAATAAATGTTTTGTTAATTTATTAGCCAAATTCAAATTTTGTGCATCTAACGTTAAAGACGGGTATTAGGAATTATGGTAGGCAACTGATGATAGTTGAGTTGAGTCAGGGATCACAGTTGTTGCTATTGACTACCCCGGTAATATGGTATGAAGGACGCCGCCTTGTGGTTCATGACGCCTTACCAAAAACAACTGCGATCCCCAACCAGCCTCGCTAGCGTACGGGTTGTGATATGATAAAAACAACCTTACATCCATCTGTCCATTAGTGTCCATTGCGCGTTTGCTTGCTTGTTTATATTTAAAATAGAATAATGCCGTATGGCTCCCGGCGCGTAACCTCCGCGTAACCAACAACCGCTGTGAGTGAACCCATCCCAATGCCGAGCAGTGATCGCAACGCAAGAAACAACCTGTAACAGTCCCGCTGCTGGACTAAGGCATTTCCCTTTATAAGGAGGGTTTTGACAAAATCTTTACGGTTAGCAGGCGGTTTGTTGTTAGTTGCCCATTCTCAAAGTAATACACCGACCGGATAAGAGTTTTGTTGATGCTAATTTAAGCGGCTCTAAAATATACAAATAATAACTAAATTAATGAACATAAAAATAAATAATAACACTAATAAAGCACAGAAGAAAATAATAGTACTAACCCGTAAAAAATAGCTAATACCACACTTGATTTCTTTATGTTACACTATCTAGCTTTCGAGTTTTGTATCGAATAGTAGAAGCTTTCCCACCAAATTTTGTTAAAAAAAGTAGTCTACATGACTGGCACACAAAATCCCATGTAGACCAGCGGGACTGCGTTTTTGAACTTCATAAATATTAAAGTTATTTTTTTTTTACGACAGGCTTCTGTACCATTTTTCCAACATCAATATTTTTTTTGTGTCATTTTATGTACTTGCTCAGCGAGATATTTAGGTATTTACCTTTATGATCCCTATCGATCGAAAAAAATATTAAATACGAAAATTATACTTTTACTGTTATTAATAAGTAGTATTCTAATTATATACTTATTTTGTGTCATCTCTCTCCACTGCAATACTGTTATTTAACGAATATATGAGACATCGCTCTAATTGCTCTGAAAAAATATTAAAATCGGTGATTATAGGTCTGATGCATATAAGATCATTGGAGGGCTTATCCAAAATAATTTGTGTCAAATTGGTACACGGAATTAGGAACTATTTAATTTTTTTCCTTTATCACCCCACAACAGTCACAAAAGAAAATTTAAGTTATTAGAGTTTGTGCCTACATTATTATAACGTCATTATGAAACAATTTACAAAAATTGTGCCGTTTTCATCCACGGACGCGAATTATTTCTTCCGGATAGGCGTCCGCGTGGAACGATTCGATGCGGGGAGGGGGAGCACGCGCGCCGGCGTATATTACGTTATTACGGGTTGCGCGGGCGATCTGTTTGTTTACTTTGCTAACCTAAAATGCATCTTATAATTAACTAGCGACTCGCCCCGGCTCCGCACGGGAAAATGGTTATTGTGGGTTATCCTTCAATATATTATGCATGTATTATACATATAAACCTTCCTCCTGAATCACTATCTATTGAAAAAACGCCGCATCAAAATCCGTTGCGTAGTTTTAAAGATATAGGGACATAGGGACAGAGAAAGCGACTTTGTTTTATACTATGTATGTAGTGATTCGGTAATTCTCAGCGGGCCTGATTTTAGAGCGTCCGGCTAAATATCTGGCTAATCTGCAATATTACGGGGTTGATTTTTTTTAATGGAAAGTTCAAGCTGTTGTCTAATTTGGATTGGTATTACATACTTATAATTCTGCAAAATAATGTGCCAATTTATTTTCCGAAAGTCGTTCTCCTAATACTCCGTCACTGTCCGCGACTACTTTCTATCACGAATATATTCAAAATGAACAACATTTCGTACATACTAGCAGTTACATATTAGATTTAGATTAGTGGATTATCATTCCTTCTTATTCAAAATATATCATTTATTTATCAGGTTTATTTATTTAATAATGACGAAATATATATTATGTTTGTCCTTTCATTACACCTAATTTCTGTCACCGGTTAAAAACTTGTGAATACCACACTAGCTAAGTGACTTATTGCCATCCTTATCGCATCTTCGGCATTCGTCAGCTGTGCCGCGACAGTCAACGGAAGCAGTAGTGTCCATACATTTTGGAGCTATTCACGTAAATACCTAATTTCGGTTCGCGTGGATCACTACTTCTCTATTTTCCGTTTGCATACTTAATTTTATCATAGCACTCTTATAATTTTAGCCAGTCCAATAATATAGTGCAGAAATACGTCGCTAATCTCATATCCAAATCATTATTCACCATTACTTAGCTTCTTCTTTTAAATTAAAAAATACCCTCGTATTCCTAACTTCGGTCACTCATTTCCGTCACGTTTTAGCGTGACAGAAATTATAAAATACCTAAAAGCTTTTGTTAGTTGCAATATTCTTCTTCAATTTACAATTTGAATTTTATTACATTATCTTCACCATCATCATCAGCCCATTTCAGTTCACTTCTGGACATTTCTGGCTTTTCCTAATGCACGCCACTGCGCACGATCCTCGGCTTTTCTTATCCAGTTACTGCCAGCCACTTTATGTATATCGTCGCTTCACCAAGCTGTAGGGCGCCTTATATATACTACAATTGCCGCTACGCGGTCTCCAATCTAATATCCGCCTGCTCCACCTGTTGTCAGTTCTGCGATAAACATGCCCAGCCCATTGCCACTTCAGCTTGCTGATTCCATGAGGTAACTTTACTTCTCTGCCGAATCACTTCGTTTCGGATTCAATCTCTCAAAGAGACACCGATCATAACTCTCTCCATAGCCCGTACACTTGACAACATAGGGATTGGGATGAGAAGGGCCTTCATCAAAGTAGCGTTTGGATGCTTCCTTCATGAAGCCACTAATGGAAGGGAGTTCGGAATCGACATGAAGGTTGTTGTTATGAACGAACCAAGGACAACCAGTGGCCCGGCGGAGGAACCAGTTTTGAATAACTTGAAGCTTATTGAGATGCGTGGGCGCAGAGTGCGCAAAGACTACGCTGGCGTAAGTCATGATAGGACGGATGCAAGCTAAGTTAAGTCTAAGCTTATTTCTAAGCGACATTTTACTGCGTTGCCCAATCATGGGGTGCAAGAGGCCGATAGCAGAGGCGGTACGATTGCGAATAGACTGGATGTGAGAGCCAAAGCGAAGGGCAGAGTCAAGGATAACTCCCAAGTACTTCACCTGTCTCTCCTAGGTAACTGGTTGATCGAGGAGAGTAACTGGGGGAAGCGTAGGAAAGTTTGCCTAGGAACTTCTCCCACCGATCATTCCGTGCAAGGGCTAAGCGCGTATGGCGCCATTTCGCGCTGTTCTCAAAGCACGTACATCCGGCGGCGGGTCAAACCGGCCGTCGGGCCGGATAGGAACCTGTCGTGAGCAATTTATTGCTCACTGCTATGAATATAAATCGATCGTGTTCTGGCTCTGTCGCATTGGCAACGAAAAGATGTTACGCAGTTTTCAGCAGAAAAGTTGTTTTTACCTAATTGCAGTACCTGCCCTAAGCAGGCCTCCGTCACTCCATGTACTTGCGCGCTATAATTACCTACCGCTCGGCCGAGCGGTCTCAGGCCTTTTGCGGCCCCAATTCAGTGCGGCTGCGGCAAGCGAAGCGCGCGCACGTTGTTCAATATTTTGGAACGCCATTCGTTCGTACGCGTACCTACGATGCCGTCTGGTGCCTTATCATTCTTAAATTAGCACAAAACTTATTTACACATATTTCTGCCGCAAAATTCGTTATCACATAATTAAATTAGCATATTTTAAGTTCAAAATAATTCTAGCGGGCCGGGCGGTCACATTCACATTCATCAATAAATAATCCATTTACGAGTATATCCGCGCGATCTTAAAAGTTAATAAGTATTTTAATATTTTATTACTAAAATACTCGGAAGTGTCCACACTACGAGAAAATAATTTGATTTTTGAGGTACAACAAGATCATTCCTAAATTAGCACACACACACACACACACACAACCTTTTAATTAAATTTATGTTGAAGAAGTTTTGCCATTTAAATAAGTGGACGAGTCATTATTTCATTACTAAAATCTTCAGTATTCATTTTCCACACCAAAAAACTAATATTTTTGTTTTGAACGCTGCCGCTCGACTAGCGCCTGCGCCGTCGCTGTCTAAACCGCTTTTTAGTACCTAAATAGTAGTAGCATTGGTTTATAGTATTTGGTGTATTTGGTGTATTTGTCAGCCTCGTAGCCTAGTTGGTAGTACGCCTGCCTACGAAGCACAAGGTCGCAGGTTTGAATCCCGCCCAGGGCATACATTCGTGTGATGAGCACTTGTGTTTGCCTTGTGTCTGGATGTTGTATATTTATTTATATATGTATGTATATCAGCTGTCTGACACCCATAGTACAGGCTCTGCCTAGTTTGGGGTCAGATGGCCGTGTGTGAGATGTCCCACATATTTATTATTATTATTATTTATTTGAATCATCATTTGTTCGAGTAACAGGTAGGTACCTTATAGGTTAATAAATCAGATGTTTTATTTTCTCAAAGACGACAGCCCTAAAGGTTTTAGTAGAGTGGCGCAATACGCGAGAGAAAGAGATGCAGCAAGTACTTGTATTCGCTTAGCGCCGTGCGATCTGAATTGCACTTTATTATAACGTTGCTAGGGTTGCAATTTATTTGAATTATGTCGCCTAGTGCAGCTTCTGTAGGGACTACTATTTGGTATTCTGTGCCCTAAGTATAAGTACTCTGAAAGCACTTCAAGAGTGACCCCATTTATTGCAACCGGCTCCAGGCCCACAGGCTTATATTGACTCCGTTTTTTTCCAGTCCAGAGTGACAAACATATCCTCTAAGGCGTTTATGAACAATTTCGGATATTATATCCCTTTGTCGCATCGCACTCCTCGATGCAGGAGAATCATGTTTAGTCTTCTGGTTCTGTACTTGGACGGTCGAAGTCGTGGCATTGTAAAGACATTTAACCACCTCAATATATGTCACCATAATGCCAATCCACCTGACAGCGCTGCAAGGACTCAAAGACAGACCAGGTTTCCACAGAGTCGAAGGCTTTTTCGTAGTCCACAAATACTAAACACAAGGGCTGATTGCACTCTTCTGTATCAACTGCCGCACTGTGTGTATGTGGTCTATGGAATCGTATTCGCTGCGAAACCCAGTCTGAGCCTCTGTGAAATCATGTTTGCTATGATCCTAGAGAACAGCTTATAAACATGACTCAGAATCGAGATCGGTTAATGTCCTTTAGCAAGGTTTTGTCCCCTTTTTTGAAGATCAAAATGACAATGGTCCTGTGATAGGCCTCGGGAGTCGGGAGTTCCTCCAGAGAAGAGCTTTTGGAGCTCTTAGAGTACAGGGACTCCCCCGGCTTTAAGAAGCTCTGTTGTGATTTGTGATGGTGTACTCACCTGGAGCTTTTTCATTTCTAATCTGTCTAAAGGCCAACATGATCTCGTCCAAGCTGATTTTGGACAAGTCCTCAGTAAAATGCCGTGTTAGGGTAGCCCTAGGGTATCCCTCTTGCGAATTGGGCTGCGATGCGTGTGAACTATACAGGCTGGTGTAGACGTGCTCAATCTCCACGAGAATCTCAGGCCCAGAAGCAGAAGGTACTGTCGATGTGTTATTTTTTTCAAAATGGCTTCTACTGAGTTCTTGTACAAACACTTTCGACCCTCGATTCTGCTCAGTTGCTTTTTCAATCAAGAGCGTATTGTGATTTCGGAGGTCACGTTGTATACGCATATCGCATATAAAAAGTTCGCCAAAAATATCATAAGAAAAAACCAGTAGGCAGTTTAGGTATATTGCTAGTTAAACGTAAAAACATAATTCATAATAAAACAATTTTTATTTTTTCAAGCTATTTTCTAATTTCTGTCACCTGAATCAAATTTCCGTCACGCCCGAAAATTCATGACTCAATAACTTCAAAACTAAATAGATAAATACAGTGCGAAATGTACGAATGTGTTCAGTAGAACGCGTTGCTTATGTTTTATTACTATTATCAAGAATTTAATGAAAAATTAAAAGCGTGATGGAAATCACCCGAAGAACACCGGATCGTGAGAATGACCGAATTAAAAATGGAAGTTCAACGTTATTAAACATGTTATTATGTTATACATGTAAGATACCCTATATTTTTAGCGCGCGGAGTAACAGACAAAGCCCTGTACCACAGAATACCGTAAGTATTTTGTGCCTGTACTGTGCGCCGGCCGTGTGCGTGTGCGCGGACCTCGTGCCGTACCGTACAATGACACCCTCCCTCCACCGCACCTCACACCGCGCGCTTCCTCCAGTACGCAAATGTAGTTTCTTATGTTTTATATCATTTCCTATGGACGAAAATGACACAAATTTCAGTTTTAGGTGTGTCATGATTTATGAAAATTAATATAGTCAACTCTAATGATTTTAACATATTTTTTAATCTTATTTTACGTGGGAACGCAAAATGTTTTAATATTTCAAAATCGCGTGGTCTAATTTGACACAAATTTATAAGATAGGGTATTTTAAGTGACCGTAAACTGGTTTTACTTAATTTTGTTACTTGTAATTTTTTTTCGCAATGTTATTGACCTTTTACCTTTTAGATGTGTAACGCAGGTTGCAGTGCACGAAAATGACACAAACTCGACTGACATACTATCCATGCTATTTTTAGGTCGATACAGTAATATTTTCAAACATAAATTTTATTTTAGTTGGTTTAAATGCGAAATAAAAATTTCGACTATGTTTCTTCGAATAACTCAAATTGCAAGTACAGAAAGTGACACAAATCACCATAGAAGCTTTATAATTACACACTGAATACATGTGCAAAAAATAAACGACTTTAATATTTTTGAAGTTTTGGTATTGAAATATTGCTAGTCCTACTGGACTAATGCCATGACTGGCACACAAGATGCCATGAACGAAAAAAAAAACAACTGCGTCTTGCGTTTTCTTCTGCTTATCAATAATGGCGTACCTATGGCGTTCTGCATTTGAATAATGAAATTTCTGTACCTATGGGAAAATTTGTATTGCTTATAACTTTTATTTTAGAAAACTTTATCAATATTTTATTTGCCTATATGTTGACCAGGATGGAGACGAATAAATTAAAACAAAGATCATGAAAATTGGTACGGCCGAACTCTAGTTATAAGTGTTGTAACTAACACGACTTTCTTATAAATATAGATTACTGTTGACAGATAACAAAACAGACTGTTTTGTTTGATTTAAATGTTGACTGAACTTGACTGACATTATTGATCTCTGCAAGCGAAAACAAGGTGGTCAACCTTTTCCTTCCCTTCTTCCACTTGTCGTGTCGATGGCAAGTCACAACCAACTTTGATTTGTTGGTCCGATATTCTGACACTCTGATCGCACTGTCGGAAGTATTAAACAGCTCTAGTGCCGAACAAGTACCAGGGCATGCAAGACACGATGTTAGATGGGCCATAGTCTGTCAGCACTCGTATCGCATGTTCAATTCAGAGCCATTCGAGAATCCCCACTGGAGGCGATTGCATTTGCTTCGGCTATTTTTAACCCTCACTGTACAGGAGCCAGCACATGCGGCTTAACATTATGTCCTTGAAACGCCTTCATCCCGTAGTACTTAGTACCTAGTAGGGGTGAAACTCGTAGTGCGCATTGCATGTGCTGATTGCTGTAGGTACATACTTAGATTTGACAAGCGAGGTGTTTCCAGTTATTTTTCAGTATGGTCGCGTGGTGCCTGCGCTGTTACTGCAGCGTCCCGGAGCGCGTGAGGCGAACAGCGCTACGGGAGCAACAGCTGCTGCGCCTGCGATCCCTCAGGACGTACGTCCCAGCCCCACCTGACACACGCAAGTCACGAAAATAGTGCACACTTAGAGTATAAATAGAAAAAATTAAGAGTGCACATTTTAATTGGTGGCACTTCAAATACAGTGCCACTTAACACAAATTATGGTAATAAATAAATATTCGATGTTTTGTAAACATGTTTTCTTTTATGTATATCAGTAGGTACAGAAGCCAGCACATGCGGCTGGACACTAGCACTACGAAATTATCCCTTACCGGTACGAAATACGGGCGCTCAAAGTCAAAGTGTCTAGCCGCATGTGCTGGCTACTGTAGGCCCGACCAGTGACTTTTTCGTGGTCCAAACAAATAATAACGAAAACCGAACAATAAAAACCCTTTTTATTTAAACAATTTACTATACAGTCATATTTACAAACAGATTTATAAAAATAATTTGTATTGAAACCCAAAATAATATAATATGAATGATTTAGAGAACTTAGAACTCGCAAACTCCAGGGATGTACTTGTCGATGAGTTTCTCGTAGTAGGGCCACAGGGCCTCGATGTCGGGGATTTCCGCACTCTTGGTGTATAGATCGTATTGGCTGCCAAAACACAAATAGAAATAAATGGATTATTCAATGCTTATACTTATTTATCCAAAGACATACAAAGTTATCCCTCCTTAGCTGAAACAGGCAGTATCAACGTTGAAATGCCCAAAAAAATGAGGTCCGGCCGTTAGGGCCCCATTCCGTGACACCACTGAAAAACCGGCGGCGGCTTGCCGATCAACAGATTTTATATGTCATTTTATATTGCAGTGGCGGCGTCACGGCCGGGAGCGTACCAGAATGGGGCCTAACGGCCCGACCCCGTTTTTTTCAGATACTAAATGTAAGTATATATATTTTTTTATAATATTAAGTCTGATAGCATAGTTAGTGTGACATATCGTAGCATATCTACATTACATAAATCGTGATATTTACCTACGTCGTGCTCCCCGCTACCCCATTCGTCTGTTTTACTGTTTCTAAGTACAGTATAATATGTTCTGAATTAGTTAGTACATACCTTTACGGTGTATAAAGCCTGACCAAAAAAATAGGAAACCTGCTCTGGGGGCGCCACGTGTATATTTTTACGACTATGGCAATAATTTCTCTTATAAAATTAGTTCCATTGAAATTCCGCAATATGGCGAGGTTTCTTATTTCTTTGGTCGGGCTTTAAGTACCTACTCATTATCGCTGCACATCCAACTCCACCCCAGCAACCCCGTCATTTTTTGGTGTATGCACCGTAAAGGTATGTACTAATTCAGAACATATGTTGTACTTAGAAGCAGTAAAACAGACGAATGGCGTGGGGAGCACATCACGATTTATGTAATGTAGATATGGCTACTACTTACATAGTAGGCCTACAGACTAGGCACAGCCTGTCTGTCTGTACTGGTTATTTCTCATAACTATCACTATTATTAATACGAGTAATTATGGCGAAAGCGGAATCTGACTAAAAAGTCAGAAGGATTGGTCATTCCTGACAAAAATGAACTGATTTCACAAAAAAACTGCTTCAGACGAAAGCGGAATCATCTGATGGATGTGTTCTGAATCCCTCGTTCGCGTTTGGACAGAATCTGGTTTGGACAGGTTCTTGATGGGTGTAGGACAGCATAACAACAGTATACAACATCCAGAGACAAGTGCTCACCATCACACGGTTTGCCCTGGGCGGAATTCGAACCCGCGACCCTGTGCTTTGAAGGTAGGCGTAACCCACCTAGGATACGGATACGGGCCGTCAAATTAATTTGATTATTGTAAACTAGTCCACTCACTTGAAGTCAATGACGGTGTCTTTGATCTTCTGGTCGCTTGGTTTGGTCAGCGCTTTGTAATCGCCACCAGCGTGCCATGGGTAAAACGAGTGATATCTGTAAAATAAAGAAAGACCGTAGCCATTAAGTATGAAACCCTCCGTAGCAAGTGGACAAATTTGCAACTGCACCCATAACATGCAGTGCTATGACAAAAGTTTGTCACGCGAGAAACCCGCCATATTGAAATATCCTCCAATAGGATAAGATAATACGCACGACAAAATTATGTCTGTCACGTGGACCGGGCATGCTAGAGGGGCTTGACAGACTCAGCTGAACTGCTTCTCAGGTGGCCAGGACATAACCCCTCGTTCGCGTTCGGGCAAAATGTGATCGTCGATTAGATTTTGTAGTTGATAATCATGACTAGGTACTAACACTAACTATCGAAAACGAAATAGGGTATGAAACAACATACAATTTTGAATGACACGCCGCCCGTACACTTAATTCGGAAAATAGGCGAAATTACAAGGAAATATTACTTTACTTATTTTAAGTATACAAGTAAATTACGCTAAACCTCCTTTAACTTTATAAAAAACTAGCTTTTCGCCGTGGCTCCGCCCGCTCTAACAGTTTTTCCCGTGGGAATGAGGCATTTTCCCTCGGTAAAAGGTAGCCTATGTTACTCAGGTGGATGTAGGTTTTTAATGGTGAAAGAATTTTTGAAATCGGTTCAGTAGCGTTTGAGTTTATTCGTTACAAACATACACAAAAACAAAAATACAAATCTTTCCTCTTTATAATATTATAAAGAGGAAAGATTTGTATTTTAACCTTCAATTAACCTTAGTAAAGAGGAAAGATTTGTATTTTAACCTAAAATTGTATGATAACCTTCGTTCTCAGTAGATCTCATCACCCTATATTTTTATTCAAATTCAAATTTATTTATTTGCTTTAAACACGGTATACATTTTAGGATGTTACAGTTTTTGTACAGATCAAGCGTGCTTAACTGATTATCTTCAGTATGCATAATATTATTATTAGGTAGGTACACATTATTACATATAATTTATCTTTTACAATTCAATACTTTTACAATTAAAACAATAACATTTCAAAAATTAATAAAAATAGTTATAACATGCATGTCAATTATTCAAGTATATTACATAATTTATTAGTATAATGTCAATCTATTTATCAAACAGTATAAGTGGATATAAATTAAAAATATTTATTATTACATAAATGGGTCAAAAGGGAATTACATAATTGTATTTTCCCTCCAGTTGGCGCTATAATTTCTACCATTTACAAAGTGTGGCTCAGTATATAAAAACCGGGTGTGTAGCCGGTGAGGATGCTGGTGTATCATACGGCGTACCTCAAGGAAGTGTACTGGGACCAACGCTTTTTCTCATTTACATTAATGATCTGTGTATTAGTGGTCCTAGGTCATGGACCCAGCCCATGACCCCCCCTGGATTGTGTGTACTGCAGATGTCCTCACGGTGTTTTCCTTCACCGTAAGACCAAGAAGGTCGAATAAACGTACAGTAGCCAGCACATGCGGCTGGACATGTTGACCTTGAGGAGCGCCCGTATTCCGTAGTGATAGGGTGAATTTCGTAGTGCGCATGTGCTGCCTTCTGTAGGTACATATGACTGCACACATTAGTTCGTGCCGAGGCTTAAACTCTTGAACTCTCCTGGATGGAAGACAACGGCACTAGCCACAGCACGCCTAATACCGAATAGTAAACCCTAATTTTAATTCGATGGTGCCGAATTTGATGGTAGTAGCAAAATAGAACTCACCTGATCATCCACAGGCCTTCCTTAGGCAATTTGGCCTTATTATGGATGAGGAAATGGTAAAAGTACTCGTCGTGGCCCCACGACATCAGGAGGTTCTCCACGCCGCACTGAGGAGTGTACATTCCGATCTCGGTGCTGAAAAAAAAAAGATATTAAAATTGAATAGAACAATCCTGAGATAACTTTTAGAGAGAGAGATTGTTTTTGGATAGCCAATCCCACTTCTGATATTGCGTGAATTGTTTATTTTACGTCTCTTTGGAAAGATTTTGTTGTAAAGTGTAGTAAATGTTGAATGAATAAAGTAAATAGATATATATTCAGAATCCTTTGTTCGCATCTTGTCAAAGTTTTAAACCATACTTTAATTAATAATGTTGTTAAACTACTCTTACTCCTATTTGTTTCCCTTCATTTACGATATTTAAAGTCCGAAATTCCATAATGTTATAGCATGTTTATAGGGGTCGTAAGTTGTCACGTGAAACTCAAACAGTTGCAAAGGAATATAGTCGTTACTAACTTGTACTTAGGGTTGTAAGTGTCGGGGTTGTCCTTGAAGCTGTCGTGTCCGTACACGATACTGTCCCCCCACTTGCAGCCCAAAGCAAATGTATCGCCCACCACACACCACTGGGGCTCGCCGTAGAACGCCATCACCTGCAATAAAAAATAAAATAATATGCACCTTTTTTTTTATGTACAGTAGCCAGCTTATGCGGCTGGACATGTTGACCTAGAGAGAGCGCCGCGCCCGTATCTCGTAGCGGTTCACCCTTACCGCGCTCTCTAGCACATGCGGTTAGACATTCGCACTATAAAATTCACTTTGTAGTGCGAATGTCCAACCGCATGTACTGGCTTCTGTACCTACGACTTTTTTGTTGCTCTATTTCAAATCTATTTTAGATATACAACCAAAAGATTTAGCTTATCTGTCCATTTGTTCTTCTCTACAGATCGCATATTGCTCAACAGATTCTCGAAAAAGTAGTGAAATATTATGAGTGGCTCATTCAATTTCACTGGTGTGGCGCGGCACAAAGTGCGACGTAGTATTTGAAACTTTCAAAAAAATATACGGATGAGTTTATGGGGCTTTTAATAGTTAGCGCGGGTTGGTGTTAAAGCTTCGGTCACACACAGCGATAAGTCTTCACGCTGTTTTTCAATATCAAAAAAAAGCGATTGAGAACTGGCTCAGTGTGACAGGGCTATTCGCTGCGAGTTCAATACTGACCGTGATCATTTTTATTTGTAGCGACTACTCCGCTAAATGTGACATAAACCTTACCTTGCCCAAGTCGTGGATGAGTCCGATGAGCTGGTACCAGTCTTCATCAGGGTGGTCCGCCCGGATGCGCTCGGCGGTCTGGAAGGCGTGCACGATGTTGGGCAAGTCCGTGTCGGGGTCCGACTCGTCCACCAGCTCGTTCAGCTTGATCAGCGCGTCCTTGATCGTCATCTTGAACGTGTTGAACTTCAGCCATTTCTCGCGCTTAGCTGGAGGGTCGGAAGATACCATTTACTAAATAATCAAGAGGATTGTAAAAGGGATTGTGTAACTATCTTAAAGGTATTTTTCTCTGAGATCGTTAGAAAATGCCTTTTAATTTGATTTGTCATACGATATTTCCACAAATTAAAAAACTGGCGGCAGGGCGCCCTAAACAGATGGCTCCCGTGGATGGCTCCCTCCATTATACAAACTTAGAGCAACGCGCTCGTTCGCGCGCGTTCCGCATTCCAAACACCCCGAAAGTAAATAAGACAATCGAAGCTTTATTTCGTTATTACATACAGTCACGCCTCTTTCCCCGAGGGGTAGGCAGATCGGAACGGAAGGCCCGCGTTGCTCTAAGTATACAGTGTGCATCTGGATTGAGGGCCCATTTTTTAAAAGTTTACAAAACGATTGGAGATTTATAGGGGATTTAATAAAGAATAGTAAAAACATGAAGCACAGGGTCACGAATTTCTTAATCATAAATTGGAACTGTGGTGATTAAATAGCTTGGGCTATCAATCCAGATGCTCGGCTAAAATGGCATAGTTCAAATCTCAAAAAGTACAACCTCTGGGTTTATAATTTTTATTTCAGCATTTAGTTAGGAATTTCTTAAATATGTATATTAATTATTAAAGGATATCATTCACGTTTCATACAATGTTGGACCAAAAAGTGAAAATGCCGGCCAGAGAAAAAAAGTGTAATTTTCGGATAGAACACGTAATTCATATATTTTTTTACTATTACACCAAACCTGTGCGTCCCATGGTTGTGTTGGTATAAACTCGGATTTCAAGTTCACTTTTCATACAATTTGGACCAAAAAGTAAAAATGCCGGCCAGAGAAAAAAAGTGTTATTTTCGGATAGAACACATAATTAACATATTCTTTTACTATGACACCAAACCTGTGCGTCCCATGGTTGTGTTGGTATTAAACTCGGATTTCAAATCCGGTGAAGCTTGATTCGTCGTACTTTTGCAACACGAGAAATAAAAAAAATACACAAAAAAAACACAAAGAAAAAAAATACTCGGATCTGCTTTCGTACGGAATGTCATTCGAAATACGGATATTCTAAATTGAAATTCGAATTTCACGCCCTCATAATCAATTGTCAAATCAGTTGTCAATGCAACTGTTTTACATTGGACGGCCACGCGATCGCTATTTAGCGCTTTTCACTATTGTTATTCTTATTTGTTGATATTGTGGCTTCAATGACATTATGAATGAACAAGAGTGTATTTCTTGTCGTGCTCCGATTGGCGATCGCCGAAGTTACACTTGGACTTCCCGAGAAGAGCAGCATATTTCTATCGCACAGTTGATAATAGAAGACCTAATAGTTTGTCAGGTAAGGATTATAATATATTTTTATTCAATATATATTCAAACATATAAGATCACTTTAATTATGCTGGTAGGTTTCTATTTACCACTTTTTTTGCAGGAAGAACCTACTGAGAATATTTGTCGAAGCGAAGAATCGCTAAACTTAAGTGGTGTAATGGGCTGGGCACATTGCGCGTAGAACCGACGGCCGTTAGGGCAGAACGGTTCTTAAATAGCGGTCGTGCGCCGGAAAACGTAGTGTAGGCAGGCAAACGAGGTGGACCGACGATCTGGTGGGGGTCGCGGGAAGCTGCTGGACTGATCATTGTGGAGATCTTTGGAAGGTCTTTGTCCAGCAGTGGACGTCATTCGGCTGAGATGATGATGATGATGATTTTATTGTAAATAAACAATAAATATATAAAATATTTTTTTAATATATAAACACCCTAATACCTAACAACAAATAAATACTCAATCATACTCAATGGGTAAACAACAATAATAAATATATATATATTTTTTATTTAATAATTATAATTAATAATGAACAAAAAAAAGTTGATGAACGAGCATATGCATCATAATAATACTTTCTTAATATATTTTTTTATTATATTAAACAAATACATACTAAATCCATGTGGGCCCCTATTATAATAATAAAAAAAAGTTAAACTACATCAAATAAACATATATAATAATATATTCAATACTGATTACATGCGTCAAAATAATACTTTCATAATAACATTTTTATTATATTTAATAGCCTCTAACAATAGAACCATCCGATAGAAAATCCGTATTTCGAATGACATTCCGTACGAAAGCAGATCCGAGTATTTTTTTCTTTGTGTTTTTTTTGTGTATTTTTTTTTATTTCTCGTGTCGCAAAAGTACGACGAATCAAGCTTCACCGGATTTGAAATCCGAGTTTAATACCAACACAACCATGGGACGCACAGGTTTGGTGTCATAGTAAAAGAATATGTTAATTATGTGTTCTATCCGAAAATAACACTTTTTTTCTCTGGCCGGCATTTTTACTTTTTGGTCCAAATTGTATGAAAAGTGAACTTGAAATCCGAGTTTATACCAACACAACTATGGGACGCACAGGATTGGTGTCATAGTAAAAGAATACAGGAATTGTGTGTTCTACCCGAAAATTATACTTTTTTTTGCTGGCCGGCACTTTTACTTTTTGGTCACTTTTGGTCCAAAATGAATGATATCCTTTGTATAATATGATTTACATATTAATATTACGATTTATCTTGGGCCCTCAATCACAGAATACCAAATAGTACCTCAATCCAGATGCACACAAGTATACAAAGCATCAAAACTCGCACGCACAAATTGACGTGACATTTACAGGCCAGGTCCAGCAAGGTATACTCGTAAATTGAATTGAATTGGTCAGGCTTTGAATCTGCTATTAGGATAGTGTATGGATATAATCAAATGGTTAAGAATAGTTTATTGCTTTTTCAGCAGATACCGTCTGTTAGTTAGCAAATGATATCTACTATATCTTTTTAACCAATAGGCCGTTGGTTGTCTTTAAATAAATTTCAAATCACGTTCGTTCTTTGCATTCCGCCTCTAAAGAAGCCACTGGTTTAGTGGTCTGCGGTTAAATTCAGCTTGTCATACAAACTTCAGTCACGTGACAAGGAAAATTTTAATTTTAAAATTTTAATATTATAGGGGTCGTTCGGTGTGTTCCAATTGTTCCATGGTCAATTGAGAAAATAATTTCCCTTACGTTCCGTCTGTAAAGGAGCCACTAGTTTTGTTAGAGTTGTAAGAAAGTCGAGTCTTTGAGTCCTACTTGAAGACTCGACTCTTATAAATGATACTTAAAATTCAAGTCCTTCCGAATTTGGAGTTTTTTGTTAAAAAGACTCAATGAATGAGTCTTTAGGACTCAAAGACCGAGTCTTTTTAAAGGACTCATGACTGAGGACTTTTAATCCTTAGTTTAAAGAAATAGCGAGTAGCAAATTATTTATTTAATGGATATGAAACTATCATACGTGTAATTAACGCAAAACCTCTTATTACCCAGTGTTACCTATTATAATACACCAACTCAAGTCCAAGACTCAGAAGGACTCAGGGGGGGACTTAAAGGACTCGGACTCATGTGACCAACGAGTCCTAGCCCTGAAACTCGACTTGAGTCTCGAAATGAAGACTAACAGACTTGAGTTTATTATGGTTTAGCGGTGTGTGTTTCTTTAGCTCACCGTTAACCAAGTCGACGGTCATGTAAGTGTGCATGTCGAGGTATGTTCTGCGCACGCGCGCCTTGATGGGGTCGTTGTCGTCGATGTCGTAGTTGCGGAACGCGTTCACCGGCTTGTCGTTGTAAACCGCCTCCGGACGCAGCAGCTGCGACGGGTCCAGCATCGTCACCGGGGAGTCCTGACATTTTATACAAATTGGTGGAAATGTCAAAGGGCTTAAAGGACCAATCGTCATTTTAATATCAAATATACACATCGAAAGAGCTTGATGAGACGAATAGAACTGCATCAAAACGTGATTTTCGTCAAAATGTCCAATAAGACCTTTGACATTTCCACCATCGAATATGTTTCATAAAGTACAGAAATCTATACTAATATTATAAAGAGGAAAGATTCACCCTCTGTGAAGAGTGATACAACTTGAGATAGATCGGTTATCAAGTGATTGTAAATCCTTAAAGAGCAATTTTTTTGCTATTTTTCTGTCTAATCGGTGTAGCTCTAGCCCTTCTAGAAGCGAAGATAATTTTGATACATCTCGCATTTTTAACATGACTCTATGTGTAAAATAATATCACTCTACTTGAATTACAAAAAACTATGTTTTCCGATGATAATTTTTGTGAAAAGTGATATAACAACATCAACATTATTTGTAACTGATAAAATTAATATTTGTAACTAGTGTATAATGATTTAACTCAAAACAAATCTATTACCACGAGAACTATTACAAAATATTTTTGGTGTTAAGTGATCTAACTTGAAATATAACATTAATAATACCAAAAACGTCTGCACGCAAAACGATTCCAGTTTGTGAAAAATGTTATAACTATTTTTCGGCCACAAGAAAAAACAAAGATCTTCACATCAATCGGTCTTACACTGCCTGCATCCAATCATCTTAAAAACCCCGACCCTCACCAGATCGTCGGTCTACCTTGTAGGGGGCCTGCCCTCTCTCTCTATGCCTTCCTTTATGTATTATGGACCTTTCTGCCCCAACGCCCACTTGACTGTCACTTACTTGAGTTTAATGATTCTATGGGCTATGTCGGTGACTTTGGTTCGTCTGCGGATATCATCATTCCTGATTAAAATCTGTAGGGAAACTGGAAGAAGAGCATTTTGCTTTTTGAGTGACTACATTATGAGCAAAGTTGGGTCTACCTAACTGGGCCGACATAATGGGGTATAAATTCGAAAGCAGAATCCAACATTTATTACATTTTCCTTCTCCATCTTCATCTTCTGACTAATTGGCGAATCTGTTGAGCATTTATCAATACAGAGGACTTGTGCGAGTGGCGCAGACGGATGATCAGTTTCCGATATGAGAACTATTTCACCCCTAATCCCAAGTTGAGCAGTATGAGGTCTTCTAAGGTCCCAACCATGATTACAATATCCGTCATATTTTTCGCCCTTAATGTTGATGCCACGCCCATCGAAGTCCAAAAACTTAAAAACATTCTCCAATGCAGCTGTGTATTTTTTTTAAATAACGTCTTTCTATCTCTCACCCCGCTGGAAGACGGACTGACATGGTGGCATTTTCATAAAATATTTCAGTATCTTAAAGACCGATAGTCAATTTGAAACCTCTGAAGAGACCGCAGTACTGCCCAGGTTTCGTTTGAACAGAAGACTTTATCATAGTCCACGAACACTGAATATAGTGACTGATTATATACCTGCTACTCTTCAGTCTTCTGTATAACATGTGAAAGTGGTCTAATGGTAATGTAGTTTTTTCAGAAACCGACCTCCTCAGGAGGCTGAAAGTTGTCAAATTTACACAAGAGAAGGTTTTTATCGACTCTCGAAAACAATTTGTAAACATGGCTCAGAAGTAAGATGGGACTATAATTTTATTTCTTTATCGCGCTTTTTAAAGGGACCATTGTACTTCTGTGCCATACTTGCGGTTCTGTACCTTCAAGGATGACGGACTTAAAATTAAATAGTTTCTGAAAGGTGAAGAGCCGTGTACCACCTGCTCAGAAGTTATTCTGTCATCAATCACCCAGGACCTTGATGGCTCTCAATCTCGTACAGGCTGATGTCAGGAATGTTTTCGGTATAGTGTCGGGTTAACCTAGCTCTAGGGTCAGTTGCAATTTGACTACTGTCAGGTGTTTGTGTACAAATTTCAATAGAATTGCTTGATTTCTTTTAGTAGATCTTTCCATACGACTTTGAAATCTGTCTATTGAGCTACCGGTAGCAGGAAGCATCAGCAGACTGCAGAAATATCCTCCGTCTTTCTTTGATGAACCTGAGGTATTAAAGATCTTAAAGAACTTTAATCACACTGACACTCTAATGAACTTATCATTGTAATCCTCTACTCCTACCTATTCTGCTAGGGATTCAAAAGAAAGTATTAAGGGTTCTTTATATTGGCAATAGTTAGGTTAGTATTACTTATTTATTTCTTACTTATGTTGACAAATTGACGCATTACTAAAAAAATATTTCAAAGAAGATATAGTCAAAAAACTGTTACAATTTTACTAAAATTCAAAGAGCATTGTTTTTTCCTTTATTTAATTTGCTTACCCAATTGCAATTCGACCATAATAACATAATTGATATCAATATACACAATTTAATAAAATAAAATGGTAATTTAAATCATTTTTCACCTTAACTGCACGGTTAAAACTTTGTGTATATTGATATAAGTTTGCAAAATACTTAAGAATTACAAAATAAAGTAAAGAATCGTAAAGAGGATACTTTAAATAGTATAGTTTCTTCCAACAAAAATACGTGAATCATGTTTATAATATTTAAAATGTTGAAAATATTAATGCTATATCACTTCACACAAAAATGCTAGAGGCTGTGTAAAGTGATATAAGTTTACATAAATCACTTAACACTTTGTTCGATAGGCGTGGAAAATGATATATATTCGTATTTTTCGCTGTTTGACACAAAATTTTGTATTGCAGCATAATTTTGAATTAGTGTTTTTAAAACTTCACATGAATACCTAAGTGAATTTGTGAAAATCAAAAATCTACAGTAAATAGAAATGAAATAAGAATTTTTTTTAATTTTCAAAACTTTAAGTCGCGATATCTCGAAACTGCTTTTTGAGACTTGTATCACTGTTCACCGAGGGTACAGCAGTTGTTTGTTTGCATCGAATGGGCTCCGAAACTACTAAACCGATTTCAAAAATTCTTTTACTGTTGGGAAACCACATAATCCCTGACCGGACGCGGTCGAAAATGTCCCAAAGTAACTTCACTTAACACATCAGCACATTCCACGATCAGGCGATGATTTTCTGGAAGAATTAGGGATCCTTACTAAAACTTCAATAATGTAACCCAAGGTGTAAAAAAAATACGTAAAATATTCCTAATAATTGGAATTTTTCCGAAAGTACTGAACCGATTTTGGTGAAACTTGGCACAAAGTTAGAATAGACCTTAGGAAAGAATATAGGCTACAATTTACCGCGGGAAAATTTCTCATTCCCACGGGAAAAACTATTAACGCGGGCGGAGCCGCGGCGGGAAGCTAGTAGCTAATATTCTTCATCACAGTGACTGCTTAATACGCCATTCCCAACTCTAGTGGTCGGCTGTTATATATAATTTTGAAGTCTGAGACATAGAGTGCCTACTTTCAGACTTGACAACATTTGGTTACTCATTAATACCTAAGTTCCCGAAAAAAGGTTAAAAATATATTATTAGTTTAAATCTTCGAGTTTAAATAAAAGCTACTTTTAAAAACTCTAAGCAGTTCAAATAGTTTAAAGAGTTTAAAAGTATGTTTTTTTTTAATTACATCGCTTTTTAATTTTCGTCAAACATTTCGGTTTTGTTTCTGGATTTTGTCTTTCACAGGGAAAAGTACTAATATCCAACTTAATTTATTTATGTAAAATGGTCTTAATTAACCATAATAATCTTCAAAATTTAAACGACGTGAAAGACATGTCTGCAGAAATGCATTGCCATTATTCTTTGCCAGTACCAGTGCTTCCGCGAATAATGGAGCTGGGTTCATACATATTATGATAAAAAAGAAATATTTTGGTTAAAATATGTTACCTACTTTTTTATCAAGTCAGTGTCTTGCTACAGTTTTACTTGGTCAGTAGACACCTTACAAGCAACCCTTTTACCTCTTTTAAGCTTTACGGGTATTATTGTAACACCCCGTATAGTATCTACTTTAATGCACACGACACATTACAAGGCACATGCCTGCAAATATTTGCATGAATACCTACATGAAAAGTGGATCTTAAATGTAATACAAACTACGTACTTCCAGTGAGCAAATATTTAAAAAACACAAAAAAAATTCTAACAAGATTTTGTGTTTTGTAAAGGACATTAGGCATAAATTGCAGTCAGATTTGGGCAAGAAGCTAGGTTGATAGAATGCCAATCATTATCTTAATTCGTCCATTAATTTACCCTATCCACATACCTACACATTACTTACAGCAGTATTATTAGAAACAAGTGGCATTTTATTATTTATTTATTTGTTTTTAATAGAAAAACATTTAAAGTCACTTTGTAAATAATCAAACGCACTTAAGTAATGGTTTAGCAATGAAATAATTCTCCAACATAAAAAAATATCAGTAATTTACTTTAATCGATACAGCATACTTTTAAGTTGTCAAGTTTTTTTTGTAATTTTTATCAAACACCTTGGTGACTTAGATTTGGTTCTGTGCCTCAGAAAGAATCGACGGGGTTTAGTCTGAAGTCAATATAAAGTCAATATAAAATCAATATAAAATAAATCAATAAATTCAATAAAATAAAATCAATAATCAATAAATTAAGGGGCGATGCGATATTAGTTTGATCAGAGCTGGCAGGTTCGCGCAATAAATGCACTGATGAAAAGAACCCGCCGAAGAAACTCCACAGAACTGCATCTTTTGCCACCATACATACGAAACCCTCTCCACGCGAGAAAAACTCGCTCGGTTTTTATTTCATTTGTAAAGATGGTATACTCACTGGTTTAGGCTTCATGTCTGCAGACAATGTTGATCCTTCAGAACCGAACACCGAACTAACCGCGAAGCCACAAGCGTCTATTTTAAAACCACGCACGGGTCAAGCGTTATCATCACCCATCTGCTGTTATCACACACAAAGACGTAATTCCATAGCGAAAATGACCACGGGACGTACGTAGACCCAAGTTACAAGAACCATCTCAAAATGTCTAAAACTGTAACTGGCTTTTCATGGCTAAGTATGAGCGAATTTAAAATATATACAGGTGACAATACGGCAGATGGAATTTTCGAGTGAAATTAATTGTACGCTCTTTAGGACAAGGAAATTGAATGTAATTAAATTAGTCACAAATTATGATTAGGTTAGGTACTAACTACCATTAAGTGTAATGAGAATATTTTCGTCTAATTAGAATTATATAGATATTGTGAATTACCGCATTACTAAGTGATTATGTATAACCAAAAAAATATATATTGGGATGATTCAGATTCAGATCATGCTAGCTAGCATATCGTGTGGGTTTGGCGGTTAGCCTATATCACAGAAGAAAATAATAGTACCTACTATGCCTATATTTCAAACCTGATAGATATTATGTAACAACTACATAATATAGTAGCAGGGACCAACAACGACTTAAGGCCATCATTCTTTTCGGACTATTAGGTGATTCCTGGGTGTGAGATGGATGTCCCACATATTTATATTTATTTATTTATATTAATGTCCTAACCAACCTGGGAAAAGGTCTAACAGAGTGACATTCAACGAGTGTCACCGAGAATCGAACTCGGAACTTCAGTAATGCGAAGTGAGCGTTTTAGCACTCAACCGCGGAGGCTACCATAAAAAACTGTATTATATGAGATTGTTTATTACCTACATTTTTTACCCGACTGCAAAGGAAGTGTTATGTTTTTCACGCGTATCTGTGTATGTAGGTATGTGGTATTCTTTATACCCTCGAATTATCCAAACGGCTGGATGGATTTTAAAGAATGAGGTGTTTATCGATTCAAAACCAAAATGGCGGCCGAAAAATACAAAATGGCGGTAGAGACGAAAACAAATATTAGCGTTCCATATTAAGTGGCACATCATTAGATAGGTCCTTCAAAATGAAATGATGTTTCTAAAACCATTTTTCATAAAACTAAAGTCTTCAATAAAAAGGTAAATTTAAAAATCTTTTTAGATAGACCCGACTGCTTTAAAAGCGAACTAAAAAGATGATGACGTACGAACATAGTGGTATAATTTAAATCCTCTTTTTTTATAAATTAAAATAGTTAATTGTCGTTATCAGTCTTGACCCTGCCAATAGATAAAGTCGTGGAATCTGTAAAAACACACATCCAATCATTATGATACACTATCTATCACATTCGGAGGCATACCTATTATTCATATTTTACTTGCTGCGACTCCTGCTACATTTATCCCTCCGACTGCAATAATGCATCATATTGATTGTTTTTTTTTTACAGATTCTACAATTTTATCTATCTCCATTTAATTGGCAGGCTCAAGACTGATAACAACAATTGACTAGGTATATTAATTTATAAAAAAGATGATTTTTATTATAGGTACATACTTACTACTATCATAATAATATGTTCCTACATCATCTTGTTTTCATCTTTTTAAGCATTTGAAGCAGTTGGGATTTTAGATTTTTTAATTTACTGTTTTATTTGACTGTTTTCTGCCTGGGTGCTCCACATTAGACTATATTACAATGTAATATAACTATTACTAACTCGATTTCACGAAGTTACAAATTAGTACGGTCGAGAGCATGTGAAGCTGAATATCTAAACATACGCCTCGATCACCCTCGATTCTGTCTCTTATTTTTCAGCTTGAACTACCCGCGACTGTACTCGTTACACTTACATAGTTTCATGAACCTGGGTTTGGGCTGTTTATTGTCTCGCTCTCTCTTGTAAACTTAAAACTACAAGCTCATAGTAGAGTAAAGAGAGGCATAAATAAGTTGATAGAAAAAAATAATAATTTAGTACAGTTTAGTACCTAATGAATGGCAATGAGGTTACCATAATATTCCTGACCGGTATTGAAACAACAACCTAGTTTTCGTAGGCAGGCTACTACGAACTAACTAAGTAGGCTATACACCATTAAATTTAACTGGTTGTTTATCTGTTACATAGTACTCAAGAAACTGTACAACTTGCCCTGCGGACATAGGTAATCTTTAAATTACAATACAACTTGTCATACATAGTGGCCAAGTGCAAAGTGAAATTAGCGACCCACTTCGGCTCCGCACGGGAAAATGGTTATTGTGGGTTATCCTTAAGTATATTATGCATGTATTATACATATAAACCTTCCTCTTGAATCACTCTATCTATTTAAAAAAACCGCATCAAAATCCGTTGCGTAGTTTTAAAGATTTAAGCATACATAGGGGGACATAGGGACATAGGGACAGAGAAAGCGACTTTGTTTTAGACTACTTATGTAGTGAAGATGAAAATTATTTTTGAGATATCAACCTATGTTCCTTAAATATGAAAAGTTGTTCAGTTTCATGAGTACACCCACACTGTGTTCCGGTTATACAACCAGTTAAATTTCGCGGTGTAGATGTAGTAAAAAAAATACGTGTCAAAGATTCACGGAAAATTGTGTTATGGTAAAAACAGATAATAGGCAGCTAGAGTTTAAGGGTTATCAATCAACGTCATTCAATAATCATAACAAATAAAATACACATATGGCCCGCAGCTTTACTTGAACTTTTACATACTTATTTCGTCTTTTTGGGGTGTAAATGTAAGGATATTCTATCATATACACACGTGAGTTCGGTGGGCTAGTAGCTAGGGCAGTTGACTTCCATTCGGAAGTCCGCGGGTTCGAACCACGGCACGTATAAATGTGTTTTCGATTTTCGAATTGTTATTACGTTTATCCGACACTCTTACGGTGAAGGAAAACATCGTGAGGAAACCTGCACACACCTGGACACACCTGCGAAGAAATTCAAAGGTTGTGTGTGAAGTTGACCAGTAGGTACTGGGCCACCATGGTCAACAAAGGCCTATTCACCCTGAATTTAGGGTAGGCTCGAGCCCCTCCGTGGGGACATAATAATATGAGCTGTTAAAAAAAACTATTTTCAAATTGGAAGGTAACATAGGGTATCTGTTCAATAAGTAATATTTATTTATTTATTTTATCACTTGTAAACTACCCAGTACAGTAAATCCCAATACGATAGTTTTAGCACTTGAAAAATTATATCTTATACAAATACCTAGTGTAGTTAAAATAATTATATTTTATAGCAAACAATCATGTTTATATTGAAATTATCGCAGCGTTAATTATATGGCGAGTTAATAAGATAACCTTGTGTTATATCAGCTGGTAGTAAATGTTTTTTTTGCGTGATGTTAATGATTTTATATGTTTTGCTAATTATAATTTAACTAAATACGCATTCAACGCATGGCTAAGTAATCTTCATACAAGACTTTTAAGACACGCGTTTTGGTTCAGTCAGGGTGCAAACAGACGAACTGTTAACAGTCGACAGTTGGCGACGGCTGCAGTTAACAAAGTGCAGTTCGTCTGTTAGCACCCTTAATATTTTTAAGCAATTTCTTTGGAAATAAAAAAAGAATGTTTCCTCCATACAACACATCCAACTAAAATGGCTATTTTACATGGAAGTGTCGATATTTTTTATTGTTTTCCATCATTTACGTATGTTATTCCAATGGGAGATCTTCTGACAGCTTGAATTTTTTTTAAAAAACGAGCGTTCTTTAAGATTTCCATAGATGACGCTAGTAAAACAATGAGAACAGTTAGATTTATTGCAGACTTTATGACTTTTTTCTTGTCGGATTGTACGTACATCATCCGACTGAGATTAATTTCAGGATAATTAGTTAATTAATTTGTTTTTTTTTTTTATAATCCAATACTTCTGTATTTATTACCTCACTATTTACTAGTGCTAGTTGTAAGGTTTTTTTTTCTTAATTTGCTGGAAAACTTTCCATTACGGTCATAGTCAAAAGAAATCTAGTAATAAAAACTACAAAATTTAAATTTATTGCTGTTTTATTTTATAAGTATACATACAGTGCATAAATAAATAAATACCTACAATGAAAATATAAACAAAATACTATGTACATAAATATAAATATATAATCTACGTGTATTAAATACCTTCAATATATTACTCTAAAATAAATAATAATGTATCAAAAAGGCCTTCAGTATTCACAAACAACGACTGCAGAATAAATTCATTATTTGAATTTCCCAAAAAATCTTAATATAAACTTCATCGATTCTAAAGACACGTTAAACTGGATAGTAAAAATATTGGATTTCATCGTCTTAAAATTCAGTCAAAAAAAGCTTAAAGCTTCAAACAACGAGGTTAAAACTCACACAATAAAATGACTAGTCTTTAGAATTACTGAAAATACTGCTACGATGTTACTTGTATCGTACTTCAACAAACAAATAAATGAAAATATATACATTTATATATAATTATATATGTTCATATATTTTTATACATAATAATGAATTATTATATAATTTTTATGCCTTCGAGTTAGTGGGTACAGGGTCAGACCACAGAATATTTTTATGACGTAATCTTGCCGGTCCCTCTAGGGTGGGTGGGGGGTGTGTCACTATACGTGAGCTGGCCTGAATCTCACGTCAATGTGTGCGTGTGAGAGCCAAGGATGTTCAGACGCTCAGTATGGAGTGAGCTATCTTTGAGCGCCAACTTTTTTTTAATCTGTGGTCTGACAGGGGTATGCGAATTTGTAATTAGAACTCGCAGACTCCAGGGATGTACTTCTCGATGAGTTTCTCGTAGTAGGGCCACAGGGCATCGATGTCTGGGACTTTAGTACTCTTCGTGTACAGATCATATTGGCTGCGAAAATAACAATTATTTCAGTTTTTGTTTCAATAGGTAAATAAGACAGAAGGTACAAGGGAACGAATGCTATGGTTGTTGTGTTGGTATGAAAGTTTAATACTGGCAGATTATTTGCAGCCTGTAAATATAGATCGTGCCCGCTTTCTATGTGATATGTTTAATATGTTTATCATCTGCCAGTTTTTCCCAAATTAACACTTATTTCAATGCGGCATTTGTCTAACAAAATATATTAGTCCCGTGTAGTAACATGAGCAATGTTAGAAACCTCAGGCGGCTCAATAATTCTGACGCCCAGGGTTTGTGAGGTCAACTTTGAATCCTACACGATAAGCAAGACTTTTTTTTAATTGACTTAAAGCCGCACTACACTCTCCACAAAACTAGACGAGACATGGACAATACGAGGGACGCACTTATGCGCAAGAGTAAGCGCGGTGTATTTGCATCTCATTTTAACGCATAACCTCGTCTCTTTCGGCTCTCGGGTTTTGTCGAGAGTGTAGTGCCCGCTTTATGCTTGTGTCGAAAAAGTACGAGTAATCAAGCTTCACCGGACTTGCGGGGGAGCGGAAGACTACCCCAAAAAAAGTCATATACCAACGCGTCTAGGGGCGGCTCGAGGGAGGGGAAAAACCACACTCACTTGAAATCCAGCACCCATTTAAGTGTTTGCTCGTCCTTCTCGTTGCAAAGATGGCGGTAGTCGCCGCCGGCATGCCACGGGTACAGAGAGTGGTATCTGAAATTGTTATCAAGATAAGATATCGTGTCAAGTCAATTAATGATAATCATAATTTATTTATTTAAAAATAGTACACATCAAAAATATACAATACTAGCTTCCCGCCGCGGCTCCGCCCGCGTTAATTGTTTTTCCCGTGGGAATGAGATATTTTCCCGCGGTAAAAGCTAGCCTATATTCTTCCGCAAGGTCTATTCTATTCTTTGTGCCAACTCCGCCCACTTTATCATTTTTTCCCGTGGAAATGAGAAATTTTCCCACGGTAAATCGTAGCCTATGTTCTTTCCCAAGGTCTATTCTATATTTATGCCAAGTTTTTTAGTAGTTTCGGAGCCCATTTAATTATTAGGAATATTTTAGGTATTTTTTTTACACCTTGGGTTACATTTTTGAAGTTTTTGCAAGGATCCCTCATTTTTTGAAATATTGCCTATGTTACTCAGGATGAAGTAGCTTTTTAATGGTGAAAGTAGTTTTTGAGTTTATTCGTTACAAACGTTAGTAAGTAAGTACGTTTGTTTTCTTCGCTCGTCGCTCTTCACTAGTTTACGTCGACGTGAGCTGGAAATACTACAGTGTGACTTCAGCAGCACCATACTGATTCTGTCTTTGCGGATATTCCTGTTTCAACTACTAATTGTTTAAACTCGTCTCCTACTGCAGCTGAATCTACTCTAAAAAATAATGTAGATAAATGTACAAATCATTTTAAATTTAGGCACGTCACTAGTGCGGATGTTATAAAAGCATTCAAGTCTTTAAAAATGAAAAAGACTCCCGATGTCCATGGCCTTTCAGTAAAAATTGTAAGTTCTGTAATAGACTGTATAGCACCTCACCTGAGTTTTATATTCAATCAATGTATAGATAGTGGCGTGTTTCCTGACATGATGAAGCTAAGTAAAGTCATACCTTTGTTTAAAGCCGGCAGCACATCAGACCCCACTAATTTCAGACCCATTTCGATACTGCCGACTCTTAGTAAAATATTTGAAAAGCTTGTGTTAAACCAGTTGCAGGGTCATTTTTATCGTAATAATTTGATGCATGTAAATCAGTTTGGATTTACACGGGGTCGCTCAACAGCTGATGCTGGTGTAGAGCTTATTGATAAAATTTTTGATGCCTGGGAAGACTCAATGGATGCTATAGGTGTCTTTTGTGACTTATCCAAGGCTTTCGATTGTGTCGATCATGGCACCCTTGTCAGGAAGCTAAGTCACTATGGTGTGAAGGATCAGGCACTCGGTCTTCTGAAGTCTTATCTTACGGATAGGGTTCAGATGGTCGATGTTAACGGACAAAGGTCTCCGGGGTCTAAAATAGGTATGGGTGTCCCGCAGGGTTCCATTCTTGGTCCTTTTCTATTTTTAGTATATATAAATGATTTACCGTATCTTATAAAGGGAAAACATGGGTTAGTATTGTTTGCGGATGATACATCTTTGATTTTTAAAGTTAAAAGGCAACAGTTAGACTATGACGACGTAAACCATGCTATCCATGACGTAGTTAACTGGTTCACAATTAATAATTTGCTTCTTAATGGAAATAAAACTAAATGCGTGAAATTTGTACTACCAAATGTTACTCCAGTAACAACTGATATATTAGTGAAGGGACAGAGATTGGACCTTGTGGCTTCCACTGTGTTTCTAGGATTTACTTTGGATTCTAAACTACAATGGGATCCTCATATAACTAAATTGTCGAACAGACTGAGTTCAGCAGCGTTTGCAGTAAAGAAAATTAGAGCTCTTACAGACATAGACACTGCAAGATTAGTGTACTTTAGTTATTTTCACAGTTTAATGACCTATGGTATTCTCTTATGGGGTCATGCTGCAAATGTAAATGATATATTTACTCTGCAGAAACGGGCTGTTCGAGCAATTTACAGATTAAAGCCTAAAATGTCATTAAGAGAAAAATTTAAACATATCGGTATTTTGACATTTGCATCGGAGTATATATATAATAATCTTCTGCATGTGAAGAAAAATGTATGTAAATTTAAAAAAAATAGTGACGTACATAACTTAAATACTAGAAATAAAGACAAATTGGCTTCTTATGATAGTAGACTGCAGAAAATTAAAAATTCTTTCAAGGGCAACTGTATACGCTTTTACAATAGGGTCCCAACTGATATACAAAATTTAACACTAGAGAAATTCAAAATTATTGTTAAGGAGAAATTGATTAAGAAAGCCTATTATAAAATAACAGATTACTTAGAGGATAAACATCCATGGGAATAGTTGCTTGGGTGACAGGCTTTTTCAATCGTACTTTACAAAACATTGTTATTAGTAATTATTATCATAATAACTGTAAAAATGTGTTTAAAAGATGCAACGCCTGTGGAGTTTCTTCGGCGAGCTCTTCTCCACAGAAGACAGCCAAATTTTTGAACTCGCCAGAAAAGATAATTTAAATTTAAATGACATAACTAAGAGATGTAATAATGTCCAAAAGTTAAACAATAAATTCTTTGAACTCTTTGAACTCTTTGAACTCTTTGATGTCGCGTTTGACAGCTTGTCTAGCTTCTCGCGTTACACAGTAAGCCTTTAAGCTCGCTTTACCATTAATTCAATGACTTTGTTTTTATCTGCATGCAATAAAGTATAAAAGCAGCGGTGCAGTTGCAACAGTGTGTAGACATCAGAAGTGGGATAGCGGGTATGGTTCACCTGATCATGTAGAGCCCCTTCTCGGGGATCTTGGCCTTGTTGTGTTTGAGGAACTGGTACATGTATTCGTCGTGGCTCCAGGACACCAGAACGTTGTCCAGCCCGCAGTTGGGTTTGTACATGCCGTACTTGGTGCTGCAATAAACAATAGCGACATTAATAGGGATGATGACTGATGCGTGTAGGCACGCGCTGTCACGCACACACTAGCATTAAATAAGGGGGAATAAGGGGGCGGCAGTCTGGGCTAAATGCAAGCGTGTGCGTGACAGCGCGTGCCTACACGGCGCGCTCACATTCAAACCGATGCGGCCAGTTGGTATGGAGATAACTTTCTGTTCTTAGACTTCTGAGCTTGCATGGAAAGTCTATGAAGTATAGTTGTGACGTCACTCCTCGGTAAACGTGTTGTTGTTAAGTATTCTCGCGGGGGAGCGTCTTGTGAAGCTCGATAATCGATGCAAGCGTATGTCAATTCAACACCAACTCAAACTGGGCCAACATGGTCGACTAAAGCAATAAAACACACCTACTTTCTTTTCTTTTGTACGTAGCTGTACATTTTATAAAGTAACACGCTGACGAAACAGAAATCTGTCAAAACTAAAATGACGTGGCCTGTTCACCCTGAATCATGAAATGTTCGAGCCCCTTGGCGGTTCTATAATTCCGACACCAGGGTTTGTGAATATGTTCACCTCGAAACCCACAAGCAAGCAAGTGGGGACATAAAAAGAAATGCTTACTTGTAGTAAGCAAGTGGGGACATATACGGGCCGTTAACGGAACGTAGGTCAATAAAAGAGATGCTTACTTGTATTTAGGGTTGTAAGTGTCTGGGTTATCCTTGAAGCTCTCGGGACCATACACGATGCTGTCCACCCATTTGCAACCCACCACAAAAGTATCCCCCACCACACACCACTGGGGCTCGTCGTAGAACGCCATTATCTGCACACATTCATTACATTTGTTAATGAAATGAAATGAAACGAAATATGTTTATTCGAAGTAAGATTTTACAAATCACTTTTCGACGTCGAGGCTTTTATAGTTATTAGATGTAGTACTGGACTTAATAGAGCTACAAATAAGATTCAAAATTTAAACACATTTAAAAAAAAATAAAAACCATTATATAGCTAAATGCTTCTACACACTGCAGGAGTTCTTCGATGACAATTAAATTATAATATTTGGTTTTCTTTTATTTAATTCCTTTTTAATAATTTATAACTTTAAATATAAGTTTTTGTTTTGCTACTATATAGGTACTTGTAACTTTGTTTGTTTTATATTTTATATTCTATAGTACTTTGTTTCTACTAATTATTAGGTTTAAATAGATTGCTGTGCCCTGTTAAGTAGATTATTATGCAATTTACTTTTATGGTACATATGAGTATAATAATATGATATAAATAATTTTGAATTTTAAATTTTGAATCAGTTAATTTTATAAAAACATTTTCAAGTGTAAATGCGAGGGTTTTTCTTTTCGTACGAGTAGTTTCTTTCGGGGCATTGCCCAAAACCGTTGACGTAGACTAAGCTCGTCATTTTGGTATTTGCTAACCGCTCAATTTTCTATCTACGTTGCGCATTCTGATAAGTTAGCGGAAAAAACCTTGAACAAGATGTCACGTGGCACACACAACTGCGCGCGCCGAAAAGTTCTTTTCCCTTCGCGCTTATTCCTTACACTCACTCGCTAGCTCAAATCTTATCATCATCATATCAGCCGAATGACGACCACTGCTGGACAAGGCCCCCCAAAGATCTCCACAACGATCGGTCCTGCCCATCCAGCGGCTTCCCGCGACCCTCACCAGATCGTCGGTCCACCTTGTGGGGGGCCGGCCCACGCTCCGTCTTCCGTTATTTACACGAAGTCGCTCCCCGGAAACGTTTCGCATTATTGCCTTGACGTACTGACATTTGTCTTCATGAATTTTATCTATGGTATAGGGGACAGGTCACCTCTATCCATATCTCTTCTATACTAGCTTATCAACTCAAAGTTATAGAGAGCGCGAATATAAATTATAGTTCAGTCATAAAATAAGGTTATCGAAATTAAGCTTACAATTGACATTGTGATAATAATATGAGATATAGCATGACTAGGTATAACCAAATGATTGTTTCTTTTTTGTAGTTTTGTTTTGTTAGGCTTAAAAAAAAGGCGAAAAGAAGATAAACTAAAGGCGGATTTGACCCATCTCGCGATGTCGAAATTTTCAGCTAGACTATGGGGCGCCGACAAACTTTATTGCCTTTTGCTCTCCGCTCGATAAAGGTCTCTAAAGGTCTTTCTATAGATCTCTTCTACTCTATAGTAAGTAAGTAAGGTACCGACAGGCAAAATGGAGCAGATTTTATTGAGTTGTGGTCACGTTCCTACCGAAAGACTTGCCTGATTGTGAAACACCGCCCATAATTCTCAAATAGTTCGCATACGACGCGAATAGTTTACTAACCTTGTGGTGACTAGTTGCGTCTTTGATTGATAATTTATGAGAAGTTTAAAATGTTTTTTAAACGCCAAGGCCCGCTACGCTTTGGGCCTTGAACTATGGGTGCTAGATAGCTGATATACATACATATATAAATATACAACATCCAGACACAGGGCAAACACAAGTGCCTTTGCCCTGACGGGATTCGAAGCTCGTTAGTATAGCTCGCAATAGGCCATACCTTCCCCAGATCGTGCAGGAGCCCAGTAAGATGGTACCAGTCTTCATCAGGGTGGTCCGCCCGGATGCGCTCGGCGGTCTGGAAGGCGTGCACGATGTTGGGCAAGTCCGTGTCGGGGTCCGACTCGTCCACCAGCTCGTTCAGCTTGATCAGCGCGTCCTTGATCGTCATCTTGAACGTGTTGAACTTCAGCCATTTCTCGCGCTTCTCTGGTGGGAAACATTCCATTTCAATTTCAAAATTTACAAGACTACAGAACACTCCCGCCTTTAAAAAAAAATTATGACGTACGTAAGCTTGCCGGATCTTTTAGGGGCAGGGATGGGTGATGTTATACTACTTGACCTGGCCTGTATGCTTGAATAGAATAAAGGCGATCTGAACAAAAAATATTTTTAGTCTATGATCCAAACAATGTTAACATCCACCTATAAATTAACGTATAATTTACACAAGGCCAGGGCCCGATAGATCATCATAATATACATCATAAAGACCGTGCAGAAAATTAAAAACCTCGTCTAACGTCTAACTAACAAATTATTGCAACAGAGAATTAAAAAAAACATGTGGTGGATAGGTTTTTTACTTTCCTGGTCAGCTGTAGATCTATTTATTTACCTACAGGTAAAGAAACCGATCATAGGACCGCATATCTTCTTCCAGTCCGATTTTATGTGCATATCGTAATAGTACCTACTGCTCCAATAATATAACAAGCAGAATATTGACTAGGAAAGAAATTAAATTATCGCTCTAGTTTTTGAGGTGAGAGGCAAATCTTGCAACAAGTTACTTTCGTTGGCGCTACTTTCGAAATATATTTTTAAAATAACTTTGACCAGGGAGGGCGGATATAGCTACATTATTATATATTTGTAATCTAATCATGATTCCCTTTCATTTGGTACCCCACATGGTACGATTATTATTTTTATTTTTTTTGGCCACCATTTTGGATTTCAGGTACAAGGAGTAATTTTTTTTAGGAGTTTTTCGAACTCCTAATAGCGATTTTCATCAGCGGTATCCAAAACCCCAGAAATGCACTATAAGCAACTTGATACAGGATTTACCTCTGACAATCACAATTCAGAGATTGTTTCCTAGTCTAGAGGGCAGTCAAGGTCGCTCGGTTTCAGGATGTCAATTGCTAGAATTGGATGCTCAAGGGCGTTGTAGTGGGCACCTACATTGGATAATAGTGGTCTATTCTTAGAATTGCGCACACGTGATTTGGAAATAGGAAGTATATTGTAAAGCCCCATATTCAAAACCACGACACGTGATTTGTATGATGCTGCGCAGTTTGTTAGTAAATGCTGGATGATGTGATCTGACTACTTAGTTGATCTTACTATAGGTGCCTACCTAAACAGAATTATTTGGAACTGGCTGCTGAAATGTTATCAGTTTAAAGTTTTATTGGGTTGGCTTTGCGTATACTGTTAACATTTACTGGTAGGTATCTAGACTCGGAGTACAGTACAGTAACATGATTGGAAAGCTTCGCTAAATGTGAAGCCTGTTTCACACGATGGCAGAACAGTATTGCTAGGTACTGTATAAATGCACAATCCGTGATAGCAGGTTTCAAACAGCACAATTTGTCCTTTTCGATAACGGTCAAGCATTAGTAGAGTTTCTGAAATACTGAAATTAAAAAAAAAACCAGCGTTCTTTAGGATTTCCTCAGATGACGCTACTAAAATAATGAGAACAGTGAGATTTACTGTAGAATTTTTGATATTTTTGTCGGATTGTCATAATCCAATACTTCGGTAATTATTAACTCACTCTTTACTAGTGCCATCTGTTGAGCCGTTTTGTAAGTTATTTGTTTAATTTACTACTGGAAAACTTCCCATTTAAAAAGACGTTTTCATTTCACACGAAGTGCAGGAGGCGCTTGTTGATGTTTATTTAGTCAATTTCTACTCTAAAGGGTACCTAGTGAGAAAGTTTTGTGGTAGGTAGGTACTAGTTCTGATTTCTTTTATTCCATATGTATTTTTGGGGTGTTGAATCCGAATCTGAGGTAGATAATAATAATAATAATAATAATATGTGGGGACACCTCACACACGGCCGTCTGACCTCAAACACAGCATACTGACCGTACCTCAAACTAGGCAGAGCCTGTACCTGTGCCTGTACTATGGGTGTCAGACAGCTGATATACATAGGTATATATAGAAATATACAATATCCAGACACAAGCCAAACACAAAGTACCTACCTATTCATCACACGAATGTTTGCCCTGAGCGGGATTCGAATTGCCCTGTGCTTTGTAGGCAGACATACTATCAACTAGGCTACGGGGCCGTCAAAAGATACCTACGTGGTGTGAACTTACCATGGTCCAAGAAAACAAGGTCTTACAATTAGATCACGTGTCTGACACGAGCCTACCTCATTTTGCCTATTCATCCTTGTCGAATGCGTGTAATAGACAAGGATGAACAGCGCAAAATGACGTAGGCTTGTATCAGTCACGTGGTCTAATTGTAAGACCTTGTTTTCTTGGACCATGAGACTTACTTTTGACCAAGTCGACGGTCATGAGCGTGTGCATGTCGTAGTAGGTCTTGCGCACGCGCGCCTTGATGGGGTCGTTGTCGTCGATGTCGTAGTTGCGGAACGCGTCCACCGGCTTGTCGGCGAACACCGGCTCCGGACGCAGCAGCTGCGACGGATCTATCAGCGACACGCCGCCGTTCTACGCCCAACATCCAATCAAATCAATCACACATGTCATAAGGAGCCAAACTTTGTAATAATAACTTCCGAGGTCTGTAGACTTACTACGTAAGAAGCGACAGGCTCGAGAAGCTGTCAAACGCGACATATTGACAGAACTGCTATTATGGCTCTAATGTCACTATGTCGCGTTTGACAGCTTCTCGAGCCTGTCGCTTCTTACATAGATACTAAGCCTACAGGCTGTCTCGAGTCGCCCCTAGACGCGTTGGTATGTAACTACTCTGGGGTAGAGTCGCTCCCCTGCAAGTCTAGTGAAGCTTGATTGATCGTACTTTTTCGAAAGAAACATAGGTCAATTGAAAAAATTACGTTTACAATTATATTACAAAATACTTTTAATTAAGAAAAGTAGGTAGCTACATTGGATATCTTTAAATCCAAACTCAAAGCGCATAATTACGATAATGACAGACGATTCTGAGGTTATATGTAACGCGTTAACATTTTTTTAAAAGAAAAGGGCTTGTCCTTCCTCAAAAAAAAAAACAGGAAAAAAATATAAACTAAAAACCAACGCCTTGAAAATTTTATATTTACGTACACGTTAAACAAACTTTTGGAAAGACATGTATTGCTGGCCAAAACTTATAAACAATTTGATTGGTATTTAAAAAATGTGCAATAAAAATTGAATTGTTTACTCACTTGAGCCATGATGCTAGTCTTCAAATCTACTGGTTGCGACTCCGACCGAGCAATAGCTTAGTGGTGACACCCACACCGCCTTTATACCGCCGCCGTCGGTTCAAGACAAAGGCATCTGGCGATACCAGTAATCCCTGGATAGTCCCCGTCAGATTATGTGACATCTTCCGACACACGCCCCCCATGTCTTCAAAATTCGCCAAGATAATGGCGAGCGATAACACAGTTTTCTATTAAGTTTAAACGCTGCTATTACACTCAGTTGCGAGTATTAATTCATAGAATGTTCCCTCCAGTTTCTACTCGTATCAGCAAAGGCACTTATGCGCGTTAGCAGTTTTTCCCGTGGGAATGAAGCGTTTTCCCGCGGTAAAAGCCTATGTTACTCAGGGTGAACGAAGCTTTCTAATGGTGGAAGAATTTTTGAAATCGGCACAGCAGTTTTTGAGTTTATTCATTACAAACATACAAACACAAAAATACAAATCTTTCCTCTTTATAATATTAGTATGATTCGCATAAACGAAATATTCTAAATACACATTTAGTTTTGTTTGCTAGAACCGCCTCAACCCTGTAGGGCCGCGTTCGCACAGTATACAGGATGTTAACGACGACGGCGGCGTATTAGTAAATACTGACAGGACGTGCTCAGGCAACTTCCTCAAACAAACTTTATCTGGAAACGACAATAAAAACTCGACACTCGCATACATAAAAAAAAACCTCTGACAGAAAACCGTTACTTGATCCTTTCAACAAATAGAAAAGAGCTGATAATCTTCAAATGGCTGAAGATATTTTCTTGGATCATAGCTAACTCTCGATTATGACACTTAGCAAACAAAAAAAACTAGAATAAAATCGGCGCATCCGTTTAGGAGCTACGATGCCACAGACAGACAGACAGACACACACGTCAAACTTATATATAACACCCCTCTTTTTCGTCCGGGGTGAAAAATAGTATTTTATTCACAGTTTGCATGAAGACGTCAAACATTTTTGTCGTTTCCAGAAAAAGTTTCTATGGCAAACATTTCTCATAATTGACTTTGATTGAATGTCCTTTGCTAATCTGTTACATTCTGTATAAGCTGTCAACAGCGGTAAAAACGACTGTATTTAGATAACATACTTCAGCGGTTACACGGTGGAGCTGACTACGCGTCATTTTAGGATTACTGATTGTTGATTGACAGTGGAAATAATATTTCGCTATCGTAACATCTTACTGATAGTGATGTGATGATAAACATCTCAATTTTTATCGGTGCCTTTTTGCAACTCTTAAAGCTTCTTACTGTGAACGTTTTAGGTGCAGTGACATACATAAGTAGAGATAACAAATATCCGATGTACTTTTTTGTATACCTAAATAAAGTTTCATGGGTGACAATGACATCCATACTAAAAATATAAGTTTGTTTTGATTGATACATACATAAAGTCACGCCTCTTTCCCGGAGGGGTAGGCAGAGATCACTTCCTTCCACTTGATACGATCCAAACACAAGTTTGTTTTGATTGATACATACATAAAGTCACGCCTCTTTCCCGGAGGGGTAGGCAGAGATCACTTCCTTCCACTTGATACGATCCAAACACATTTCTTTCGCTTCATTCACATTCATTAATCTCCTCATGCATGCTCGTCGGTTTAGAGTACCTACTCCTGACCCATCCTTTTGTCAGAACGTCCCCGATTTGATTTTGAAACGTTCGTCTTGGTCTTCCTCTTCCGACGCTTCCTTCCAATCTCGCCTTAATCTCTCTTCACTCATTCTCTCCACGTGACCAAACCAATTTAGCATCCCTTTCTCTATTCTCGTCACATCTTCTTTTACTCCACATTTTTCCCTTATCACGCTGTTTCTAATCCTATCACAATTTTACGCCAATCATACTTCTCAATGCTCTCATTTCAACAGCACATATTCTACTTTCATGTTTTTTCTGCCATACCCAGCTTTCGCTCCCATTAGAGTCGGAAGCAGTACTCCCCTATGAACGGTATTACATTTGGGTAGGTTAGGTTACGTTAGATAGGTTAGATAGGTAGGTTATGTTTATTACTTGTATATTTTGTCATTGTGGTGTGAATATCGCGCGTATAAGTACGGTCACATTTAAATGTGTATGTAAAGGAATAGATTAAGAGACCCCCCACACAGCCTCTTTTGAATGACGTCGTCGTGCGTCGCGCATACAATCACAGGCCATAGATATAGTATAGTAGTTATAGATTCGCCACCGTGCGACCGGGCGTAAGAGAAAGACATACATTGAGTCTATCTATGAAGTGTGCCTATAACCCGACAATAAATTAACTAGTATACTATATGATATGAAGTGTGCCTATAACCCGACAATGAAAAAATGCTCGGTCGGTGATAGAGACAAAACATGATGCATCTTTTCTATTTCCTCTTTTAGGAATCGCAATAAGACTATCTTTTTCTGTCAAAGTGTGTCAGGCCCTTGTCACAGGCAGCAAGGCGAGTGAAACAAAAGACAGACGCGGATGATTGTATGCGCGACGCACGATGACGCTCGAAAGACGCTAGTGCAGGGGGGCCACACTAGCGTAGTACCCCGTAAGACGTTAGTTAGGACATACAGTCACAGAATACCAAATAGTAGTCCCTACAGAAGCTGCACTAGGCAACATAATTCATATAAATTGCAACCCTAGCTCCGTTATAATAAAGTGCAATTCAGATCGCACGGCGCTAGGCGAAAAGAAGTAGTTGCTGCATCTCTCTCTCTCGCGTATTGCGCCACTCTACTAACACGTTTAGGGAATGAGGAATTGGTCCGCAAAAGGCCCGAGACCGCTCGGCCGGGCGCGGTAGGTAGTTATAGCGCGCAAGTACATGGAGTGACGGAGGAGGCCTGATACAGTAAAGTCGATGAGCAAGTACCTACAGTATAAATACTCAAAAAGATGATTGTATACCACAGTAGCCAGCACATGCGGCTGGACATGTTGAGCTTGTGAGCGCCCGTATTCCGTAGTGGTAGGGGTGAATTTCGTAGTGCGAATATCCAAATATATTATTTTCACATATATATTTTTTGTTTGTTATTGTCACGCATGAAACTTTATTAAGCCTAAGGCTGGGTTCACAGCTGTCCGGGAAACCCGTACGGGCAGTCCGTGCGCGGAAGGCCCGTACGGATCACGCCTGCAGCGCTCTGAAACGGTGGGTTCATTCAGTACGATACGGTGGCTTTGTACGGGCTCTCCCCGGAGCGGGTCGCGTGCGCACCAATCCGCGTCGCTGTGAAACGAAGCTCTAGTTCCTCATTTGTGCTCCCGCTCCGGGCGCCCGTAGTAACAACCCGTACGGATCTGCCGGATAGCTGTGAACCCAGCTTACAAAAAAGTACAGTAGGCAGCACATGCGGCTGGACATTATGACCTTGAGAGCGCCCGTATTCCGTAGCGGTTCGGGTGAATTTCGTAGTGCGAGTGTCCAACCGCATGTGCTGGCTTCTGTACATCGGACATTTGTTATCTCCACTTATGTAAGTTATTTGTTTAATATTTAAAATAACATAAATATGATGGGTCAGTTAATAGTGTTATCGAAGTTATTATGTATGACGATGTTGTTATGTTTGATAAACCAAAAATTTTATGGCAATATTGTCGCATTACATAATGAATTATTGTTATACAGAAGCAAGCACATGCGATTGGACATTCGCACTACGAAATTCATCCCTGTCGCTACGGAATACGAGCGCTCTCAAGACAACATGTCCAACCGCATGTGCTGGCTACTATACAAAATCTTGTATTTCAGGATGATTTTTTTTTTGTAATCACTGACACCTAAAATACAGGATTCTTCCTAGTTTAGGTGCCAGGGAACCTATCTCCTTATTGGAAGTAAACAAACATTATTATTATTACTTATTTCACGTAAATTTATATTATAGAGATAACGAAAGATTATGAATCAAAGTAGCATTGCCATTTAGACGCGCGCGGCGCGGCAGCCGTGTGTAATGCAATAAAACGAACCGTTTGGAGCCACTTTAGATCTCATATATTTTGTCAGTGAAGTCGATAATCACACCATAACAAAATATCGAACATGGCTAATCTATACGTTTGTTTTTGTTGGAATCATAAATAATTCCTATTAGACAAAATAAAAAAAACACCCAATGTAAACTAGTCATCTTTATTGCATGTTTTAATTTGATACAATATCTAATACAATAATGCGTTTTGTACAATAATATAGCAGATACTTATCTTTTATACAGATAAGGTCGAATGCAATAAACCTCATTTAAACAATAAAGGCTCATCTTGAGCGCCATAATTAACAGTCAAGCAGTCTATGGAGAAATGTAGGTCAGGAATAAAAATAGCACATTAAAGGACTAACACATGAAGAGAAACAGTTTCATACAGATATAAAAAAAGGTTAAAAAGAAATACCTAGTTCAAAATAATATGTTTTACGAATAAGGGATTCTCTGACAACAAAATAAAATGTTCCATCCAATCAAATCGATAGATGGCGTTGGTCTATGCCGGATTGGTGTGTTGGAATAAGTGAAAATAACAAAACATTAATAATTTTCGATTTAATTAAAGCCTGACCAAAGAAATAAAAAACCTGCTCTGGGGGCGCCACGTGTATATTTTTATGTTTATGGCAACAATTTCTATTATAAAATTAGTTCCATTGAAATTCCGCAATATGACGAGGTTTGTTATTTCTCTGGTCGGGCTTTACGTATACCGTTTTTGACGCTATCATTGACGAAGGACAAATTTTCAGCAATTTTCTGAAATTCTGATATTTTTTCTTTAAGATAAAGCCTGACCTAGACCCTGGCCTGGTCTGCTATTTTTATCTTTATGGCAACAATGTCCATTATAAAATTTGTGCCATTACAATTCTGGAATATGGTGGGGTTATTTATTTTTCTGGTCGAACTTTAATTGTTTAAGTAATATACTTGTGTATTTCTAAGTAGTATAATAATTTTAAAAAAAAATATTCATTGACTAGGCTAGAAAATAAAGTCATCATCATCATTTCAGCCGAAAGACGTCCACTGCTGGACAAAGGCCTCCCCCAAAGATCTCCACGACGATCGGTCCTGCGCTGCCCGCATCCAGCGGCTTCCCGCGACCCTCACCAGATCGTCGGTCCACCTTGTGGGGGGCCTGCCCACGCTACGTCTTCCGGCGCGCGGTCGCCATTCGAGAACCTTTTTGCCCCAACGGCCGTCGGTTCTACGCGCAATGTGCCCAGCCCACTGCCACTTAAGCTTAGCGATTTTTCGGGCTATGTCGGTGACTCTGGTTCGCCTACGGATCTCATCATTTCTGATTCGATCACGCAAGGAAACTCCAAGCATAGCCCTCTCCATCGCTCTTTGGGTGACTTTAAGCCTTCTTATGAGGCCCATTGTAAGCGACCACGTCTCGTCTCGTCTCGAGACGAGACGAGACGAGACGAGACGAAAATAAAGTAGCTTAAAATAATTTTAATTGCTATACATACATACATTTATTATAATCGCATTTTTTGGTTACATGCTATTATTAAAAAGAACATATGAAACCATTTTGTTTATTCTCAAATTACACACAACTGCAGTGTCTTTTATCTGAAGGGACATTTAGTTATACAATCCGTACAATATATGGTATTTATATTTCCTTCAAAGAGCGTTCATGACAACTTACCATGTACTGAGCAATTAGGACTTTAAAGCCTGACCAAAGAAATAAGAAACCTGCTCTGGGGGCGCCACGTGTATATTTTTAGGACTATGGCAACAATTTCCCTTATAAAATTAGTTCCATTGAAATTCCGCAATATGGCGAGGATTTTTTTTCTCTGGTCGGGCTTTACATACAAAATATCGTGACAAGTATACAGGATGTCTGTAACGATAACACCCTGTTTAAAAAGAGTTATTGTTACAACGTAGATGACACCACACTACGTAACGTCTCGGTTTGAGCAGAACTATAATAGTAACATTTTAATCAACAAGCAATTTAGACTTGTGTTTGACATAAACCAGCCCCTAGCATGACTATCCACGAGTGACAGACAACAGACATAATTTTGTCGTGCGTACACTGTTATCCTATTGGAGGATACTTCAATATGGCGGGATACTCATGGTATTTTGACAGCTTGGTAAGGGATATACAGTTTGTCACAGTGGTCGTGTTACAGCAAAGGCAAAAGTAATGAACGCCTGCAAATTCAATTATGTTGCCAAATATAAACTAACTTTTGTACACTATTACACAATAAACCTTTACAAGGAAGAGGCCACCATATTGCCACCTTAATTTTAACCTTATACCCTCAACATAAATTCGAAAACGAATGCATTTTGTAAAGTTGTTATGCCTTATAAAGGGTTAAAATAATGTACAATCAATTACATACCTAATCCCCGTTCTTACTAGGTTCAGATTCCGAATCGTCTTGGCTATCGCTGGACCACTCTCCCTCACTGTATTCTCTGTCTCTTTTCACCGTTTTCTTCGTTATTCTGTTAACTTCTTCTTCAGATGAGGATGACGAGTCTCTTCTGGACGGTTGGGGGCTGGCTACCGTTTCCTGTAGACCTAAAATACAAACACATGAAATGAAATGAAATGAAATATGCTTTTATTCGAAGTAAGATTTTACAAATCACTTTTCGGCGTCAAGGCGAGTTCACAATTTGGCTGTCTTCAGTGGAGAAGAACTCGCCGGAATAAACTCCACAAGCGTTGCATCTTTTCAAAATATTTTACAAAAGATACAGACATATTTTATTTATATTGCACAATTATGTATAATAATATGATAACGATAGTAGTTAATTAATTTTTATTTATTACTCGATTACGGCGCAGCAAAAAGGAAGGGTAACAGTGTTTTTTGTTCTTAAGATATCATTGCAATTTTATCATAAACAACCAAGTCAAAAAATAGGCATAAACCTCGCGATGCTCATTTTTATTTACACATGCAACTACTTACTTGGTAGAGTGGCTCAGCGACTCAAACAAAATTCAAAGTAATATAATTAAAAGTTATTTTGTTACTAGCGTTGTATTTTGACTTTTCCGTGCAGTATCCCGTAGGAATGAGATATTTTTCCACGGTAAAAACTATCTAAGATGTTGATCAGAAATATAAGGTACCACCATGCAAAATTTCCTTCAAATCGGTCCATCAGTTTCGGAGATTAGCCCGTACAAACAGACAAACAGAGAAACGAAAAAATGGAAAAGATTCGAGGTATTCCAGTCTGATACCACTAAACCGATACCACTGGTATCCGTTGAATAAAATATTATTTTCTATTCCAGTCTGATCCCACTCAATATTTTAACATATTTTTGGTACTGTTAGCAGAAAAATCATACAATCACTACATAGTATAAAATAAAGTCGCTTTCTCTGTCCCTATGTCCCTTTGTATGCTTAAATCTTTAAAACTACGCAACGGATTTTGATGCGGTTTTTTTTCAATAGATAGGGTGATTCAAGAGGAAGGTTTATATGTATAATACATGCATAATATACTTAAGGATAACCCACAATAACCATTTTCCCGTGCGAAGCCGGGGCGGGTCGCTAGTATGTAATAAAGCATTGTTGATTCATTGAATATGTTCTACATAATATATTACTTCTTACATTCCCCTGTATGTACTGTAATGTACAGATTCTCGACCTCTACAGTTTTATTACATAGATGTGAGCATTATTTGATACTAGAAGCAGCTGGTGGTGTATGTGTGTGTGTGTCTATGTGTTTTGTAATTTGGCCCATGCTTGTGTCAAAAAAGTTAGACGTACCAAGCTTCACCAGCCTTGCGTTTTACCACATAAGACTAAGACAGAAAGTTATCTCAGTATCAACTGGCCGCATCGGTTTGTATGTGAGCGCGCCGTCACGTACACGCTTGCATTTAGCCCATACTGCCGCCACCCCCTTATTCCCCTTTTTATTATGCTAGTGTGTGCGTGATAGCGCGTGCCTACACGGCGCGCGGCGCGGACGCATACATTCAAACCGACAGCGGCACGTTTGTATGAAGATAACTTACTGGTTATACTGTGGTTTTACCCCTCGCTTATATAGATGTTTTACATAAGAAAATAAATAGTAATAATAATAAATAAAAGCTTTTATCTAAACTAAATGGTCTGAAAAGATAATAGTTTAAAAAACTAAAAAACACGCTTTTAGCACGCACTTTGGATTTAAGTTACGTGACTATTTTTTTTTCGTATTCCTGACAGCAAACCCTTTCATTCATTAGATACCCATATCATGGGAGTGGATTTCAAACAACCAGTCCGCCATCTTTGGGAGCCCGCCATATTGGATTTATAATGAATGACGTTTCTTAGCTAGTCATGTATTGTCATCAGAACTCAGAGCGTGTGCAAAATTTCATCCTAATACAAGACAGGGAAGTGGGTCAAATTAAGATTCCAAGATTTTCTTACATACATAGACTTACAAGCTAATAAAAGCGTGTTAAGGGGCTCTACCACGCTAAGTGGCGCCGCCACCCTTTAAAAAATGATAACTCGGAAAATAATCAATTTTTCAAAAATCCGGTCCACAGAACTGGAGTCGGGGTGCTGTAGGATATATAGAAGCTATTAACTTTATTTATTGTATCTCGCTGTAGTTAGAGATAGGAAATTTGCGAAAAACTACCACTTTTCGCATTTTTTCTATCTATAACTACATTGAACTATAATAAACATATGTGATTGCTTCTATATATCCTACAGCACCCCGACTCCAGTTCTGTGGACCGGATTTTTGAAAAATTGATTATTTCCCAAGTTATTATTTTTTTCACGATGGCGGCGCCACTTAGCATGGTAGAGCCCCTTAAATAGAAATTGTTACATAGTTCGTTGGTGGGCGAGGAGGAGCGCAGTTCCTTGAGCGTGTTGGTGAGGTCAATGTTGGGCGGTAGCGGGTGGTCCTGCGGCGCCTCCTGCCCCGACGAATGGGAGCGCCGCCGCCGCCGCTTGCTCTTAGAACTCTTCTTGTCCTTGCGTCGCTTCTTCTTCTTTGAACTGTAATAGAGGGTGCTCGATTCATTCTTTTGCCTAGTTTGTCAAATGTCCCCATATAGGTACATATTTATTATTATTATTACAAAATGATAAAGGGTTCAATACCGGCGTGGCCGCTAGAATCTCTAAATTTAAGTTGTTGGTCTCTTTCATTCTTATAGGACTCGAAAAGGATGGAAGATGAATGAATCTAATTTTGAATGAATGATAAAATAAGCAGCGCAGCTGTTAAATTCAGCTTAATTTAAGTTGTTTTCGCATGCCTGCTAAACGAGTGCGAACTACGCGTAGAATCGATGTTTGACGTCTCTAAATTTAAGTTGACAATCACCTGTCCCTTTTTGTTCTTAAGAACGTGAAATTATGGTTTTTAAATTTTTTAAGTTATTTCTGTGTGCGTCATTTATAATTATAAATGACGCTATTAATTAACACAAACATCCAAGTTATAGCGTAATATCACAGTAAGTTATCTTCATACAAACGTGCCGCTGCGCTGTCGGTGTAAATGTGTGCGTGACAGCGCGCGCCGTGTAGGCACGCGCTGTCACGCACACACTACTAGCATAATTTAGGGGGGATAAGGGGGCGGCAGTATGGGCTAAATGCAAGCGTGTGGGTGACAGCGCGTGCCTACATGGCGCGCTCACATTGAAACCGATGCGGCCAGTTGGTATGGAGATAACTTACTGTTCAGTACCCCTACCATGAGTTGCTAACGTAACTTACGCGCTCGATATCGACTACGTAAACGTGCATTTAGTATGGAATTAAAACTACGCCATCTATTGACAGTTATCTGAAGTAAAATTTCTCCATACTAAATGCACGTTTACGTAGTCGATATCGAGCGCGTAAGTTACGTTAGCAACTCATGGTAGGGGTACTGAGTCTACTGTGGTAATATGTAGAATCGTTTTGTTACACGACGCTAATGTTTCTAAAACTTACGAGTCACACTCCGAATCCTCTTCATCTGAGGACTTGTGTCTTCTCCTCTTGCTCTTCCTGTGGGATTTGCTGTCGTCTACGTCATGACCTGGAGCGAAGACATCACATCCAGGTGTTTAGAATAAAAAGAGTGTTAAAAGAAATACCTAGTTGTAAGGCCCCAATAAAAGACTTGTATTGCGAGAATTATTTTCTATGTTTTTTTTTTGTGTCAATTAAGAACAAATTGTATTGTAAATAGTAAATTGTATTGTATTCTACTACTAATACAAACAGTCTATACAAGAGGAATATACCTAATGTGTTCATAAGTTTGTTTTTGGACGACTAAGTACCATTTAATTATATTACAACAATCAACTAAAAAAGAGTATCAACAACAATCGACTAAAAAAGAGTATATTCCTTTCCCTACGCTACCGCTAAACTAGAGAGAGATAGCACTAATCTGTGGGTACCCCTACAATAATAATAATATAAAGGGGAAAGATTTGATTGTTTTTATTGCATTGAATAGGCTCCGAAACTACTGAAACTATTTATTTAAATTTGGTACAAAGATAGAATAGTGGGGAATAACATAGGCTACCTTTTACCGCTAGAAAATTCCTTATTCCCACGGGAAAAACCGTTGACGCGGGCGGAGAACTAGTTAATGATAAGTTGTATGTGAAGTTATTTACCGTATTTGTCGCGATGCCGCCTCTTCTCTCGCTTGCGTCGCTTCTCCTCGGCCGCTGCTTTCTTCTTTCTAATCGACTCTAAAGTGTCAACCTGAAAATATGGTTCATAGCTTATTTATTGATTCATCTTCGAATTTAATATTTTGCAGGACAACTCCTTTTCAAAGGATAGGCTTCAGTGATTAAAGCCTAAAGTTTATTCAGAGAATATTTATTTATATTTACAGGCGGAAACCTGTAATTGGCGTAATGTAATTTACGGATTTTATGTTTATATTTATGTATAGGCTGTAAATTTCCCACGAAAAATATATAATAATAATTGTGTGAGTGGTGTGTGTACGTGTGGGTGGTATGTGTATGTGTGGTTGCTGAGTATATGTGTGTGTGGGTGGTGAACTGGTGAGTATATATATATGTGTGTGTGTGTGTGTGTGTGTGTGTGTGTGTGTGTACCATGGCGCTGGCGAGCGAGGAGGCGGGCAGCGCGGCGGCGGGGTCCACGCCCACCCTGAGCAGGAACTCGGCCGCGCGCTTGCGCCGCTCCAGCTGTGTGTGTGTGTGTGTGTGTGTACCATGGCGCTGGCGAGCGAGGAGGCGGGCAGCGCGGCGGCGGGGTCCACGCCCACCCTGAGCAGGAACTCGGCCGCGCGCTTGCGCCGCTCCAGCTGTGTGTGTGTGTGTGTGTGTGTACCATGGCGCTGGCGAGCGAGGAGGCGGGCAGCGCGGCGGCGGGGTCCACGCCCACCCTGAGCAGGAACTCGGCCGCGCGCTTGCGCCGCTCCAGCTGTGTGTGTGTGTGTGTGTGTGTGTGTGTACCATGGCGCTGGCGAGCGAGGAGGCGGGCAGCGCGGCGGCGGGGTCCACGCCCACCCTGAGCAGGAACTCGGCCGCGCGCTTGCGCCGCTCCAGCTGTGTGTGTGTGTGTGTGTGTGTACCATGGCGCTGGCGAGCGAGGAGGCGGGCAGCGCGGCGGCGGGGTCCACGCCCACCCTGAGCAGGAACTCGGCCGCGCGCTTGCGCCGCTCCAGCTGTGTGTGTGTGTGTGTGTGTGTACCATGGCGCTGGCGAGCGAGGAGGCGGGCAGCGCGGCGGCGGGGTCCACGCCCACCCTGAGCAGGAACTCGGCCGCGCGCTTGCGCCGCTCCAGCTGTGTGTGTGTGTGTGTGTGTGTGTGTGTACCATGGCGCTGGCGAGCGAGGAGGCGGGCAGCGCGGCGGCGGGGTCCACGCCCACCCTGAGCAGGAACTCGGCCGCGCGCTTGCGCCGCTCCAGCTGTGTGTGTGTGTGTGTGTGTGTACCATGGCGCTGGCGAGCGAGGAGGCGGGCAGCGCGGCGGCGGGGTCCACGCCCACCCTGAGCAGGAACTCGGCCGCGCGCTTGCGCCGCTCCAGCTGTGTGTGTGTGTGTGTGTGTGTACCATGGCGCTGGCGAGCGAGGAGGCGGGCAGCGCGGCGGCGGGGTCCACGCCCACCCTGAGCAGGAACTCGGCCGCGCGCTTGCGCCGCTCCAGCTGTGTGTGTGTGTGTGTGTGTGTACCATGGCGCTGGCGAGCGAGGAGGCGGGCAGCGCGGCGGCGGGGTCCACGCCCACCCTGAGCAGGAACTCGGCCGCGCGCTTGCGCCGCTCCAGCTGTGTGTGTGTGTGTGTGTGTGTACCATGGCGCTGGCGAGCGAGGAGGCGGGCAGCGCGGCGGCGGGGTCCACGCCCACCCTGAGCAGGAACTCGGCCGCGCGCTTGCGCCGCTCCAGCTGTGTGTGTGTGTGTGTGTGTGTACCATGGCGCTGGCGAGCGAGGAGGCGGGCAGCGCGGCGGCGGGGTCCACGCCCACCCTGAGCAGGAACTCGGCCGCGCGCTTGCGCCGCTCCAGCTGCTTCTGACGCTCGCTGTCCGGACGCTCCGTCTCTGCACACATTCATATACACAAATATACACAATCCATCAAACCACAATAATCAAATCAAATGCCAACGAAGCACAAGGTCGCGGATTCGAATACCCTTATGTCTGGATGTTGTATATGTATGTATATCAGCTGTCTGACACCCATAGTACAGGGTCTGCCTAGTTTAGGGTCAGATGGCCGTGTGTGAGATGTCCCACGTATTATTATTAATATATGTATGTATATTACTTATGTTATTATTTTTAAGTATTATATTTATGACAGTTAGTATGTAGTTTATGTTACATTATTGAAACCTCAACCCGCTTCATCTTTTCTGTGAACTATTTATCTACCCTAAGGTTGCCTGGTAGAGATTGCTACCTTAGCAATAAGGCCGCCTTTTGACTCCTGTATGTATTTTTAATTTGTTACATTGTGTTTTTTTTTTGTTGTCAATAAAGTATTTTGTATTGTATTGTATTGTATTTAATCATCATTCGGTCTAAAGATTTCAGCTGCTGAACAAAGGCAACAACTTGTCGCAACTTGCCGAATGTGTGCGCATCGTGTAGGCACTCGCTGTAACGCACACACTAGCATAATAGCCTATACTTCCGCCAGTTCATTCCCCCTTACGTTATGCTATGGTTTGTTTCATATTAATCCGGACAAAAGGTCATTGACGCCTGCACACAATGCACACATTTTCTTTCAAACGAATTATCACAAATTACGTAACTTGGCATATCGTAGTAGAAGGCGGGGTGAGCGTGTGACCTTGCCAGACATTTTGTATTATACGGAAGAAACATATTATAGAGAATAAACAGCGGAATTTACCTCCGTATTGTATTCATATCATGCGCCTAATTTGTCAAGCCTACAAGTGCATGCATATCGAGTACGCAAGTTCACGCATTTTAAAAATGTTACACGCGTGAAAAACATGCAGTAATAGTAGTAACTGCTGAGGTTATTTAACAAGCATTTATACCTGTATATCAACCTCTACAAAACACAATCCTATTTACCAAAAAATAAATTAATACACTCTGAATTGAATATTGACATTACGATTTATAGACTAGCGTTAAACATTGGTTAACTTTTATAAATCAACTTACTATTTGAATATAGCACCATAAAAGTATGGAGTACTCACCTTTGCAATCTGATTGGTCCCCGGTCAAATCAATCATGTCATCGGAATTATCCTCAAGAGAAATGATTTCATTCTCTAAGTCCTCTTTGCTGCACTTCTGTACATTATTCTTATCTTCTTTCTTTTTCTCGCTTTCTAAACTTTTAATGCGTTCTCTCTCTTTCGGATCTGTCTTAGATCTTTTATTAGTTTTCTCTTTTTTGTCCGGCCTCGAACTTAGTTTCCGTTTCTTGTTCAGTTTGTCTAGCGATGATTTTCTGGAGTCATTCGCACGGATTTCTTTTGTTAATTCTGGTCTTGGTGTTGGTTTGTCTTGTACAGTCGGTGTCAATTTCTCTTCTTTGTAAAGTTTAGGCTCTGCTACCACGTGAGGAATTATCAACGGTTTCGGTTTGGTTTCGATAGTTTTAACAATCGGCAAGTTCTTCTCTTGCATTCCATCCATTTTGTAAACGACTGTAGGTACTGAATTGCTCATCACATTCAGTGTTGGAATGTTATTTAATTGGGTTTCTTGTTTCACTTGATTCTTCTCTGTATTTTTGTCTGTTTGTTTTTTCTCTTCGTCTTCTGAGCTTGACTCGTAAGGCAGCGCGGGTTTTGGAAGAATAGGGTCCGGTTCTTTAAGTTTCTTGATGGAAAACGATACTGGGGCTGGAATAACAGAGGAAATTATATTATATACGTCGCGCGAAACGGAGTGTTTTCCTTTGAATGCGTTAGTAAGTAGTCGGCAAATAAATACGGCGTGAAATCAGCAACGGCGTGAACCAACTCGACATTTATTTAAACGATAAGAAATACCATTCATATTTATTGTATTTCATATTTAATTCAAACTTTCATTTACTTTACATTAACATCGGATACCCTGTTATTGGACTTTTCCTTGCAATTAAAAATTAGAAAATGTGTTTTTCTGATCAAATTGACTACTGGACATTATCAAAATCAATTCAGAATTATAATTTTAATGAACTAACATTTATGCACGAAAAGATGGTGTCACAATTGTCAATATAATTAAGATTAGACAGCCGACTCGTGAGATTGTACAGTTTCTTTACAACATAGCAGTGGAGGCTACATAATATTCAATATTCAAATAATTAACATCAGATACGTTCGTCGCATACCCTAACAAAATTTGTTAGTTTCACTTCGATAGATTACAATACAATCTAAAAATAATGCGTTAAATTGTAAGCAGTATGATACGAATCAGAATCTTTCGAATGTTTATATCTAACAAGACAAATCTTATACTTTATAGACGACGAGCAATAATTATATATTTATAAATATGTCGATTTCGCTGAAATTTGGTATATGTGGGTTTTCGGGAGTAAACGTTCTTTCCACGCCGAATATGGTCGCTAATTTCGTTCTGCCGGCCACAGTCAGTCTGGTCCAGCGGGTTAAGACGCGGACGGCAAGAAACGAGTGTTAGGCGTTGTCCTAATAGAACGCGACTACGCGATCATCGCAAGTTCGCGCGAATTTTACTCGTACGAACGCGCGATCAAACATATTGAAGTCGAATATGTGTCCTAATAGACGATCGCGCGATAGAACGATTTCTTCATTCATTTGACAATCGCGCGTTCGCGCGAACTTGCGATGATCGCGTAATCGCGTTCTATTAGGACAACGCCTTACGGGTTCGAATCCCGCTCGGTGACTTACTTATTTTTATGTATATGTCGTAGCCAACTGGTTAAAATAGCCGTTCAATCAAACAGCTAGCCCTTTGACTGAACATCGCCATTCAATCACACGTCTAGCTTCTTAATTGAATATTTGAGGCGCTCAAAACGTTCAACATAACAGCTGACTCAAAAGCCGCCTTTTAATTGAATTAGTTCAGCTTACCACCGCGACGGCGCTAGGTGTGTTTTGTTTTCAATATGGCGTCAACTTACCTGTGTTTTTGATTGTTTCAAGATATTTTTCGGAAAGAAAGTAGTAAATATAAGTACGTTCCTAGTGTTGAAGAGTCAGAAATTATGGAGGCACATACGAGTGATAAGAGTGAATTAAAATTTTAAAAGTTATACGAAGAGAAATTACAGGATTATGAAATGCATCACCAAGGTATTTGAAGTTATTGAAGAACGCTAGGGTGTCTATGACTAACACGGAATGCAGGACTTCTATGTCTTATTATTGGATATCAAAATACGATTTAATGACAACTGGCAGCAAAGAATATCTTATTTTAAAAAGAAAGAGTACTGATGATCCTGTGATACGCATTGTCCCCGAAAAGAGTATTTCACCATGCTAAATACTATTCATAAAGATTATGGACATGGAGGCAGAGACAAGATGGTGTATAATATTAAGAGTCAGTTTTAAAAAAGCTGTTAATTTTTTTGTATCGCTCTGCCCAACATGCAACAATAAAGAATATTACGATTATTAATTTGTTTTTCATGTTTACTAATTTGTTCAAACTTTTGGTCACCTTTTAAACCGTCCTTAAACTTAATCCAAGAAAAATCTCCCAAGAAATTACAAAAAGTTTTAATATTTTTTCAAATCACATGCTAAACTAATGGTCACCCTAGTTAATTTGCCATTTAACCATTTGGCTAAGCGTCGTCAAGATGTAGTGTTGAACGTTGCAGTCAACAAGTCGGCTAAGCGACGTACAGCCGTGTGATTGAATGGCGATGTTCAGTCAAAGGGCTAGCTGTTTGATTGAACGGCTATTTTAACCACTTGGCTACGACATATATATTCCAGAACAAAGCTCGGTCGCCCTACTAGTTGTATTTAAACGATATCCATGGAAACATAAATGACTGAGTTAGACAAAGAAAGACATAAAGAAAAAAATACTAAACCACATTATGTAGATGTCAACAAGAACTCACCGGCAGATTTCTTAGCAGTATGTTTATCTCGTTGGCTGATCTGGGCCAGCCTCATGCAATAGTACGCGTGGTGTGGGTCACTGGGCTCCAGGAACGACAGGCGGGGGTCTCCCTTGGCGCGCACGATGTCCGCGAACTCAGCTCCGTTGCGGTACACATAGTCCGCCATCTTGTCGATGACCGTCTGCACTTCCCCCGGCGGGGTCGGGACGGAGGGCTTGTCTTTCTTGCTGTCGGTTGAGGATGTGTCGTCACAGTCTAAAATGTTTGAAAATCTATTACAGATATATTTCTTTAATTTTAACTATAAAACTATACCTACTTATGACTTATATTATTATAAGAGGAAGGATTAGTATTTTTGTGTGTTTGTGTGTGTGTATGTTTGTAATGAATAAACTCAAAAACTCCTGAACCGATATCAAAAATTATTTCACTATTAGAAAGCTACATTCACCCTGAGTATCATAGGCTACCTTTTATCGCGGAAAAAAGCCTCATTCCCAAGGGAAAATCTGTAAACGTGGGCGGAGCCGCGGCGGAAAGCTGGTTAGAGATATATTTCTTGATATTTTAACTATAAAATAATAAATAAACATGTGGGACATCTCACACACGGCCATCTGACCCCAAACTAGGCAGAGCCTCTACTATGGGAGTCAGACAGCTGATATACATACATATATAAATATACAACATCCAGACACAGGGCAAACACAAGTGCTCATCACACGAATGTTTGCCCTGGACGAGATTTGAACAAGCGTCCTTGTGCTTCGTAGGCACTAGCTAGGCTACAAAGCCAACTATAACTGTACTTTTATGGGCCATTTTTGCTTTCAATTAAAATTATAAGACATTAATATTATAAAATAAAGAATGTCGTTTCGAATTCAGTTTCGTTAATAACTCATAATATTATATCCCCTTTGAGGGGCTCGAGCACACCCTAAAATCAGGGTGAATTCTCTCAGTTTGTTATTGTTATTCAATTTAAAATAACTGGGAATCTGCCTAAATTATACACTAACATTTCGGTAGTGTTATTCAAATACTAGCTGTCTGCCCGGTACAGTATTACAGTGGCAATACTCTGCAGTAATATTACAGTTGTAATACACTGCAGTAATATTACAGTTGTAATATACTGCAATAATATTACAAGTTATAACTAACACTCGTCTTTAAGTACCTGAGACGTCGCTATCGGAATCCGTATTGTAGTTCTTCATAAGACTAAGCCCGGTGGACTTAGCGGGCGCGGGGGCCGCGGGGGCCGCGGGGGCCGCGGGGTGTGCGGGGTGCGCGGGGTGCGCGGGGGGCGGCTGCGGGAACTGCTGGTAGTAGCCGAGCTGCTGGTACTGGGCCGCGGGGTACGGGGCAGGGGGAGGGGTGTGCGGCTCTGCAAAACAAGGAAAATAGTTTTGAAGATACATAAAGTCATTTACCCAATATGGCAACAATTTCCCTTATAAAATTAGTTCCACTGAAATTCCGCAATATGGCGAGGTTTCTTATTTCTTTGGTCGGGCTTTACATAGTTTTGCCGTGCGTATTCTCATGCTAAGGGTGGTAAACAAAACAGGGTAGGGTCAATACTTATCTTATTAGAGGATTTCAATATCAGCATTTTGATGCACGCGCCAAATCATTAGGAAGCTCCAAGAGATCAACCGAATGCTTTAAATTTCTAACAATATTACATACGTTAGAAATTATTACCATAAACATAAAAATATACACGTGGCGCCCCCAGGGCAGGTTTATTATTTCTTAGGTCAGGCTTTAATCCGATTGAAAGCATAATATGAAGTGTACTGACCGTGTCCCATGTGGTACATGACGGGCGGGCGGGCGATGTCGGCGGGGCGCGGGGGCAGCGGCTCCGTGCCGGGGGGCGCCACCTCCCCGGGCGCCAGCTCCGGCTCGTAGGGCTCCTCGGCGGGCGCGGCGCCCCAATATGAAGTGTACTGACCGTGTCCCATGTGGTACATGACGGGCGGGCGGGCGATGTCGGCGGGGCGCGGGGGCAGCGGCTCCGTGCCGGGGGGCGCCACCTCCCCGGGCGCCAGCTCCGGCTCGTAGGGCTCCTCGGCGGGCGCGGCGCCTCAATATGAAGTGTACTGACCGTGTCCCATGTGGTACATGACGGGCGGGCGGGCGATGTCGGCGGGGCGCGGGGGCAGCGGCTCCGTGCCTGGGGGCGCCACCTCCCCGGGCGCCAGCTCCGGCTCGTAGGGCTCCTCGGCCGGCGCGGCGCCCCGCATCTTCGATATCAGCATCGTGTAGTCGCAGTCCGCCGACGGCTTGTAGTGGATTGACGGGATTGACGGCGCCTGCGATCAGATCAGCTTGTAACGAGGCCACCTCGTTCCTACTTTTTTTTTTTTAATTGACCTATTCTTGTTTCGAAATGGTACGACCAACAAGCTTCACCGGACTTGCCTCGTTCCTACCTTATTTCTCATCGCATTCACTATTTCTTTTTCCTCTAAATTTGAATATTTAATTCGACAATCATTTGTCATTTTTCATTCATTATTCTCTCACTTCTTCCCTGGCCTCATGGTAATAGGCCATTTTTATATTCAAAGTCTGATTTGTGTGAAATAAATGTAAATTAAACTGTGCTAACTGAGGTTAACTACGCTCCGGCCGTTCGACAAGTTCCTGATCCTGATTCCTGCGATCACGCCTGAGGGCTCGCCCGGGACCCTTGGCGAGCCGCGGGCGTGACAAGCTCAAATGAGATATGCTTTACGAAATCATAGATATAGGGAAATAGGGAAAAAGATGATTTCCAGCTGCAAAAACTTTAGAAGTCTCACTATGTAACGAGAAGTTCTAGAAGGTGTTAAAATGTGATATAGTCTCAAACATTCTATGACTTTTATGTCATAATGACGCGATCTTCACCTTCACAAGCTTCTTGTGCGTTATTTAGTGATCATACACAATTTAAACGATGCGCGTACATATATTTCAAAGATTTGTTTTGTATATAAATAATAATTAATATTACACAATAGGAAAAAAAAAACTTACCGATTCAATAATAGTTGATGCCAAACTAGGATGAAGATACTCTTCATTTTCATGAGGTCTTTCTGCAAACAAAATAAAAATACTGTCAATTAGAAAATGTGTTATTTGAGATAGTCAAACATTAATTATATAGGTAAAACAATAAAATAAAGGAAAAGCTATGTTATGAATCGAAAGAAACAAGTGTTTTTACCTCATGAAATTCACTTATTCATCATAGGTTTTTTTAACCCTTTATAAAACAAAACAACTTTACAAAATGCATTCGTTTCCGACTTTACGTTGAGGGTATAAGAATTAAGGTGGCAATATAGTGGCCACTGCCTTGTAAAGGTTTAAAACATTTAATGACGTCATATCAGAAGAAGCTTTGCTCAAACCAAGACCGGCTCTGCTCTCAAGAGTTATTTAACAGATTTAATGATCAGCTTTTCAAATTTATCACCCTAGCTTTCCGCCCCGCGTTAACAGTTTTTCCCGTGGGAATGAGGTATTTTCCCACGGTAAAAAGTAGCCTATGTCACTCTCCATCCTTTCAACTAAATCTATGCCAAAAATCAAGTCGATTCGTTGCTTAGTTAGGGCGTGAAGGAAGGACAAACAAACATACTTTAGCATTTATTATATACTAGCGACCCGCCCCGGCTCCGCACGGGAAAATGGTTATTGTGGGTTATCCTTAAGTATATTATGCATGTATTATACATATAAACCTTCCTCTTGAATCACTCTATCTAATAAAAAAAACCGCATCAAAATCCGTTGCGTAGTTTTAAAGATTTAAGCATACAAAGTGACATAGGGAGGGACATAGGGACAGAGAATGCGACTTTATTTTATACTATGTAGTGACTAGCGACCCGCCCCGGCTCCGCACGGGAAAATGGTTATTGTGGGTTATCCTTAAGTATATTATGCATGTATTATACATATAAACCTTCCTCTTGAAACACTCTATCTATTAAAAAAACCGCATCAAAATCCGTTGCATAGTTTTAAAGATTTAAGCATACAAAGGGACATAGGTAGGGACATAGGGACAGAGAATGCGGCTTTATTTTATACTATGTAGTGAAGTGACTAGCGACCCGCCCCGGCTCCGCACGGGAAAATGGTTATTGTGGGTTATCCTTAAGTATATTATGCATGTATTATACATATAAACCTTCCTCTTGAAACACTCTATCTATTAAAAAAACCGCATCAAAATCCGTTGCATAGTTTTAAAGATTTAAGCATACAAAGGGACATAGGTAGGGACATAGGGACAGAGAAAGCGACTTTGTTTTATACTATGTAGTGATAGTGAAGAATGGAAAGTATGGAATAGTATGGAATAGTATGTATAGTTACCTTCAACAATTTCCTGTTGTTTCTCGGGCCACTTCCCAGCCTTCACTAGCGCTATCAGAGCGGTGTAGTACGGATGCAGCGGGGAATCCTTGTTGAGGAACCGGAACTGAGGGTTGTCTCCCTGCTTGGCTTTGATCAGGATTTCCATCTGAGCCCCCTGGTTGGCTATGAACTTGGCTGTCTTGTCTATTATGACATTCTGCTTATCGGATTCCGGCTGCAAAATAACATTATTTTGCTTTTATTGCAAACCCTGGCTGCTTTTTGGGCTGGGCACACACAGTAATCATCGGTTTTTATGAAAGTCAAAGTATAAATGGCGCAATATAAGCTTCTAGTCAAATTCTTGTCAAAATTATATTGTATAAACACAGATTTGTAAAGGGAGTCTTTTTCTTTAAAATTGAATTTTGAAGTTACATTTGATCTGTCAACTTTGAGACAAGCAAGTTGAATAGTTCATGCAAAATTCAAGGGAGCTTTATGTGAAATTGCATAAATGATTTTTTAGACACACTCTCCATGTGTATTGTTAATCTATTGTTTTAGAGCACATGAATGTGCAAGGCTGTAGTTTACAGGTAACTTTCCTCACAAACCCTGGTGTCAGAATTATTGAGCCGCCTAAGGCTTCTGACATGGCTTCTTTAACGACTATATCCGTAGATCGATTGTGAGGTAAGTTAACCTGGAAACCCACAAAAAGCAAGCAAGGTAACTTACCAACACAACGTCAGGGGGAAGCAAGGCCTTAAACGAGGGTGTGGGTAGGAAGGGTTCGTCCGCCTCCACCGGCGCCGGCGGCTTCTCTGCGTCAGCTGGGGCGTCGTAGTTGAACCCCACCTGCCCGTAGCCTGCTGCGTGTAGCCGCTTCAACTCCTCTTCTGTTCAGATACCATGTGACAAGTAAAGAATTAGTAATAAGTAACTAATGAATCTTAAGATTTCTTAAAATAATGAACAGCTTCTTTAAAAAATCAATAAACAAGAAATGGACATGGATCTCACCCAATGGAGAAGTCAAAAACGAAATAGATTTAAAGGCTGAAGATAGAGATCTATGGGAGATTCTAGGGGAGGCCTTTGCCAAAGGGCAGACTGAAAGTGTATGTTTAAGAACAATGTAAACAAAAAATGTAAAATTCAGTAATAAAGGCTTATTTTATTTATTTATTTTATTTTTATTAACTAATGAATCGCTCCATCTTTTCCAAGATATGGGCAAAGGCTATTTTTTACTTTCCTCATATCTATCTGTCATTATCAGTGAATGTTACAAGAGGTATTTATAGAAATAACAGGATTTTTTTATGACAAATGCAAAATAATGGAAGCACACTCTTAGCCATATAGGAGACCACACATATCACAAATGATCAAAAATATCTAACAGAATATAACACATAGATTTGGATGAATAAAGCTTCTTCTTCTTCTTCTTCTTCTTCTATTATATTTTTTGTAAAACTGTGTCTTACTATTGACCAACATTTCAATCAGAAAGTTGCATGCAGGAAATAGCAGAGCATAATATGCAATATAATTATGGTCTTGCTTGTTTTATGTGAATTAGATTAGATTATGACATGTTTCATTAACCATGCCATGAACATCATCAATATGCAGTAATCCCTAAACTGGCAGATAAAAAGAATGATAATAATATTATATATTCATGTGGTAGTAGATTGCCAGTAACAAGGCACACCTGCAGTCAAGGCAAAGTCCTGAAATAGTAGATATAGGTAAGTAAAGAATAAACATATACCTTTATACATTTCTTCTTCATCTTCATTGGTGTGCAAAGCACGATAGCGTTCTTCATCACAAAGTTGCTCTACATCCCGCTCTGCTCGTGTCAGCTCCACGCGCCAGTCGAAGCCCCCTGATGGAGCCTCATGGGAAGCCAAGTCGTGCAGGGCTCCGCGAGCATCATACCTGTCAAGATAAGCTCAGTTAGAACAAGTAAAAGATATTACTACGGATACACTTGTCTTACACTAACATCCTAAAACTTGAGAAATAAAAACTTAACCTCATAGAACAATCAAGAACATTTTTGTTCCATTTATGGTACTTATTAATAGTTACATTCATGATCTTAGTAATTTAACAATAGAAATGGTAAATACTAATTAAGTGTAAATTAACAAGCTTCAAGCTTTTCCAAACCAACAGGGACAATATACCTCAGATATGTTATCTCTGTAAAAGAGATATTTTTTCAAATGTTGCTTGTTATACATACTCAAGAACCGTTGCGTGTATACATACCACCGAAGAGTTTCACCATAATAATGCGACGCCAAGGAACCAGGACCTCGCGCCGAGCTCCCAGCACAAAGACTTCAAAACATCCTCTGCGAAAATCTTAGAATTCTCCCAAAATTTAATAGTTTCATAAAAATCATTTTCTTAACTTTTTAGCGCCACAATTAGCAGTCTTATAGTAAAAAACGGATCGAACCTGTCGATTTTCAACGTTTCATCCCCCATCCACGGAATTAGGTGCTTTCCTTGATCAATCTGCAAGGCTTTAGCATCGTCCCTGAACAATTTGCACGAGTAGCCGAACACAAACAATTCTTCTTTCTTCTCTTTGAATTCACTTTTTCGTAATATGCCAGACTCACTTTGATTACTAGTCCATTTCACAGACATTTTCGTAGTTTATTAACGCTTGGAAAACTAGAAAATAACGCGAACACGGATTTTCTTCCACGATCGAAAAATACACACGGCATCAACGGCATGGGCAAAATGACATTCGTGAGTGACAGACAAACTGACAAATCACAAAACTGACAAACATGACGTAAAGCCTGACTGACCAGAGAAATAAAAAACCTCGCCATATTGCGGAATTTTGATGGAACTAATTTTATAAGGGAAATTGTTGCCATAGTCGTAAAAATATACACGTGGCGCCCCCAAAGCAAGTTTCTTATTTCTTCAGGCTCTCTATTATTTTGAAGTAAATATTATTGCCAGATATGTGGTAAAAGTTTTTTATTTTGTATGTATTTTAGTTGGCTCTGGCTCTCTATCTCTCTGATGGGCGCTCTCAAGGTCAACATGTTCACTAGCATTGCATGTGATGTACAGTAGGCAGCACATGCGGCTGGACATTTGCACCACGATTTTCGCTCCTACTACTACAGGATAAAGACGCTCCCAAGGTCATTATGTCCAGCCGCATGTGCTGGCTACTGTACTAGCTGCTAAGCTACCATAGAGTAAGTTCTTTATTGTGGTAAATAGATGGCGACAGCAAACTGCAGAATTTATTCACTAGCATCGCATGTGAGTGATGTGCTAGCTGCTAAGCTACCATAGAGTAAGTTCTTTATTGTGGTAAATAGATCGTCGCCCCAGTGCTTGTTTGAGCTATGTACCATTGGTTACATTTTACAGTAGAAGCATTTTATGCTCTATTTTTTGTATTATGCTTTAAATTTTAGATTTCAAGATCTGTTTTAATACATGAGTTACATTTGAACTGGTTGTTATAATTTTCATCTAGAGTATGGTAATTGTTTAACCTTATTTTACAGTTTTTATGTGCACATAGAACAAACATGCACAAATATTATTACGAATGTGGACTTAAACCATTACCTCCCTAGAGATAGGACAGAGTGACTGTTTCATTTTTACGTGTTTATTTGTTCTATGTTTCAAATTTATATACAGGGTGGTCATTTTAAACTTTTCTACTATGTGTGCCTACCCTGGCCCTAATACCTGTGCACGCCACTGTTAACCGACACTTAAACACTAAAAAATAAATGGTCTGTCAGAGCCGATCCTGCCGGGCAATCGAAATTGACGTATTCTTTTTGTGGAACTTATCTCATAACGTATCCGAATAAAAGTGGTGGTATCAGTTAACCATTGAAAATTCTCGTGTCACAGTTTTCGTTCCCATACTCCTCCGAAACGGCTAGACCGATGTTTATGAAATTTTATATGCATATTCAGTAGGTCTGAGAATCGGCCAACATCTACTTTTCATACCCTTGAGAGCGGGCGGAGCCGCGGGGCGAACAGCTAGTTATGAATAAAAAATTAGTTCTGCCATTGCGCAGCCTGCCGGAAGTACTTGGCAGACCCCCTGAAATGTGCCCATCCGACACCCTTCACCTACCTCATCGAGTACCCCAATAGGCTATCTTTAGATCGCTAACCGACAATTAAACACAAAAAAAAATGGTTTGCCAGAGCCGATCCTGCCGGGTCATCGAAATTTTTGTCGTATTTTTTTTTGTGGAACTTACCTTATAAAGTACCCGAATAAAAGTGGTCGCATCCAGTTAACCATTGATTAATGATGTATAAAAAATTAGGTCTGCCATTGCGCAGCCTGCCGGAAGTACTTGGCAGACCCCCTGAAATGTGCCCATCCGACACCCTTCACCTACCTCATCGAGTACCCCAATAGACTATCTCTAGATCGTTAACCGACACCTAAACACTAAAAAAAAATGGTCTGCCAGAGCCGATCCTGCCGGGTCATCGAAATTTTTGACGCATTTTTTTGTGGAACTTAGGTACCTCATAAAGTACCCGAATAAAAGTGGTGGCATATTCAGTTAACCATTGATTAATTATGTATAAAAAATTAGGTCTGCCATTGCGCAGCCTGCCGGAAGTACTTGGCAGACCCCCTGAAATGTGACCATCCGACACCTTTAACCTACCTCATCGCGTACCTCGATGGGACCAACGCCAAAAAATAACCAAAATGCCTGTGATAATAAATCACAAGATCTGCCAGGTCAAAACTTGCCGAAACTTAGTGTTTAAATCATTTCGAATACTTTTTTTTTTCTTTTTTAACCAAAAGGGTAAATACATTTTAACTAATTTTAAATTCTCGCCAACCTGTTCATCAGTTTGATGGCGAGTCATGCTTTATTTGGAAAGCAGCAAAATGTATAAAGAACATAAATTGATTTTCTATGGCGAGTGGTTTTAGAATTTTGACTGAGATGTAAGTTACTCGATGAGGTAGGTTAAGGGTGTCGGATGGTCACATTTCAGGGGGTCTGCCAATTACTTCCGGCAGGCTGCGCAATGGCAGACCTAATTTTTTATACATAATTAATCAATGGTTAACTGGATGCGACCACTTTTATTCGGGTACTTTATGAGGTAAGTTCCACAAAAAAAAATACGACAAAAATTTCGATGACCCGGCAGGATCGGCTCTGGCAAACCATTTTTTTTAGTGTTTAATTGTCGGTTAGCGATCTAGAGATAGCCTATTGGAGTACTCGATGAGGTAGGTGAAGGGTGTCGGATGGGCACATTTCAGGGGGTCTGCCAAGTACTTCCAGCAGGCTGCGCAATGGCAGACCCTAATTTTTTATACATAATTAATCAATGGTTAACTGATGCCACCACTTTTATTCGGGTACTTCATGAGGTAAGTTCCACAATAAAAATTCGTCAAAAATTTCGATGACCGGAAGGATCGGCTCTGGCAGACCATCTTTTTTTTAGTGTTTAAGTGTCGGTTAACGATCTAGAGATAGCCTATTGAGGTACTCGATGAGGTAGGTACTTAGGCACCCGGCTGACGCACTAATACCTAAGATACTAAAAATACAAAAAAAATACAACACTGTTATTTTTTCTTTGGCTTCATCATCACCCGTTCGCAGTGACGCGGGCTTGGAGGTTGTTTAAAGTCATTGAAAAACTACACCCTGTTTCTAATTCAAAACGGAATCGAGTGTGAATTAAAAAGTACTTACTGCTCAAAATGCGGCTGTCTCCCATTATATATTTTTTTAGAACATGTTCTAGACATCATGAACTACACTGTCAAACAATTTAATCATGAAAAATAATAATCTATTACGATTTTTTAATCGTTTTCGACGACCGACCAAGCGTTTTCTGTGATGTCTCCAGTCACTCTGACGCACTTACACAAAATGGCGGACATGGCGTCGCGGACTATGATTGGTCGATTGAGTGGACAAAGCCCACTCAAGCAGTTAACGTTTCTTACGATGTAGGATTTAAAACAAACACAGGACAAGGACCAAAAAAGCACATAATTTTTATTACAGTGTCGTGTCACAAATAAAATTTAAATGAAGTTTTCGTTGTTTTAAGAGAAAAAAGTTTAAAATTTTCTTTAACTTACCGGACTGAAATTTAAATTTTGACAAAACTGCATTTAAACTTAATTTTAGAAATTTTGGTCGATAGTCCAAACAAGCACTAGGGCGACGAGATGGCGACAGCAAACTGCAGAATTTATAGTTTTTTTTTTATGTACGTACATAGAGTAAGTTCTTTATTGTGGTAAGTAAATAGATGGCGACAGCAAACTGCAGAATTTATAGTTTTTTATTTATTTATAGAAACCTGCTCTGGGGGCGCCACGTGTATATTTTTACGACTATGGCAACAATTTCCCTTATTAACCACAATAAGGCTTGATATGGCGGGCGAGGTTTATTTCTTTGGTCGGGCTTTATTTACATACATACATTATACGTCATATATTTATTTACATACATATACGTCTGGCAACTTTTGAGTAAATTCATAAGATAAACTCCATCCATGGACACTGGATAAACTTCTACCTACAGTCATCAGTGTTTCTATCCTTTCTCTCTCTACCTACGGTGTTTCTCCATGTTTCTCCTTCCTCCTTCCTATAACGTTCCTTTCTTTGATAATTTTGTATATCATAACATAACATTCTGAACGTACTATCGTATTTTCATTATTGCCATTTCAAAATTCTCCAATCAGGACTTTTTTTGGAACTGAAATTATAATTTTATTTATAATAAAATTTGATAACATTGAAAACATTTGATAAATTTTTAACAAAAAAATATATATTCGTACCGCTTAATCTTTACCAATACTCGCACGCATTTTCAATAAAAGGAATAAATAGTTAGTGCTGCCAAAAAACAAAACAATGGCAACTAGCTATTATCCAACTAAATTAAATATACCGTAGTTTGTTTGGAAAACTCTAGTGGATCTGGTTACTCTTCAATTTTATCAAATAATTAAGTCTCAAAAGGCATATGGCGGACGTTTTATATATTTTTGCATTGAAAACTGATAAATTCTTTTAGTTATGAGTATATTCTGACCGCTAGAGCGTTTGTTAACAATTAGCTGATAACCGTTAGTTTTTAGTGTGTAAATAAGTTTATTATACCTAGAGTCTTGTAAATATTGATAGTATTTTCGTGCGTGGACGTTTTGATCCGTATTGTTGAGAAACGAAAAGTCTGTGATATAAACAATACATTAGGTGATAGAGTAATTTCCTGAAGACTTTTGTAAATATTGTAAAGTTATTTTAGAATTTTAGTAGAGTAATATATTGAGAGAAGACTGAGAAATTGTGTGCAAGATTTGCTATGTCAGCTGTGAGTCTATTGTCATCTCTGAGAGAGAAACCAAGCGAAGGGAGTCCGAGGGATGGCTCTATTCATGAAGGTAAGTCCCTAGAAGTAGACTAACTAAATTTATATTAATTAAATGCACCTCCTTATTTTGCTAAGTTAAGTCTTACTAGAACTCTGTATGCGGCCGCGTCCGTTGCCCTGATTTTTCTGGAGTCGTTGTTGTGGTTGTTGTTTACCTGCAAGTTTCCAATTGAAACCTAATAGAGCTTTATCCGTAAGATTACATTTGATGGGTACCATATATAACAGCAAATGTAACAGCACCAACCATTTACTACAATATGTAGGTCACTAAATCTGCATAGTCAGAAACTGCCTGGATGGATGTTTTTATGGGCTGTTTTATGTACATAAGTAGCTTTTTGTACAATTATTTATTTACTAACATATTAACAGAAAATTGAGGCAGTTTTTTACTTGCAATTGCCAAAATTAAATCTGTGTTGATAGGTCAATGTCTTGTCTTTACAACACAATACAGTATTATGATTTATTATTTGGATGTAGAGGGAAAGGGCAATAACTACACAAAAACAACTGCAACCCAAAAAGAACTATTGTAGTTAGCCCTTGGCTAAATAGTTTCTTCCAAACCTACAGCTTTCATAAAGTTGAAGGTATTGATGGGATTCAGGGTTCGGGCTTTCTGGGGGGCTGGTTTGTGTGCTCCCAGCACTCGGTTACTTTTATAGTTGACGAAAGCATCACATTTACAGAGGATGTGTTGTTGTTGTACATACACTATATTTTACTGATTTCACAGCATGTACCTACAGTATGTGGGTAGTAAAAAAAGAATTTAAAATAAAAGTAAGAACAACAGAATCAATAAGGGGTCTTTTCTTCTCAACTTGCTTTTTATTATTTTGTGAACATCACTAGTTCTGGTCTGGTCAAAAGAATATTACCTACAAATACTTTTTTTATGTCTAATTAAGTTTGACATCAATAAAATTATTATATGTCTTAAAATTCAAAGCTCTACAGCAGCAGGATGATATGAGTTGAAAAATGTGTTGTGATGTGTGTTTATGCCATTGCATAGTATTGGTATGCATTGTCATAAAAAAATTACTACATTTCAGCCAAAGTGACAAGATAACTATTGGTTTAATCTTACCATGTCTTTATGCTTCTTAACTTGACCTTATGAACTTATTGTTTTATCATTTCCAACAATAAATTGATTGTTATATTAAAATAAATCACCTGAATAGCTGCATTACTGATAAATATGATGAGAGTTAGTTATCATTATCAAATTTGAATCAGAATGAAGGAATTGAATTCAGAATTCAGGAATCAGAATGAAGGAAAAAAATGTGTGTGAGTGATGATGGTTAAAAAGTTGAAAACTAAGATGCTTTTTCTAAAAAAAAGAAATATTATGCTCTGAATTTTACTAAACCACTCACTTTCAGGTGATACCTGTTTGTGATTTGTATCTATACAACATGAAACATACCTTTATTTTACCTTATTCCAGAAATGTTTGACTTATGAAACATTTATGAATAATGGTGATACTTGTCAGACCAAAACCCTACTTCTAGGCCTTTCTCTAGGTATATCTATAGATTTTATTACATATATCTCAAACAGAATGTGTGAGTTCATTACATAAATAAATACAATATTTATTTGAAGAAATAAGAAATAACTTTCTTATACAGTTATTATTAAATGTTTATGCTGTTTGTTGATTAAAAAATACCTGAGGATGATGTCTAGTCTGATTAAAACATATAGTATATTAAATATCTTGTAATTTGATTGAATTAATGACTAAATGAAAAGAGGTGTATAATCCCATAAGTTGCATATTAACTTTTTTTCTATGGTACTAGCTTTACGCCGCGGCTCCGCCCGCGTTAACAGTTTTCCCCTGGGAATGAAGCATTTTCCCGCAGTAAAAGGTATGCCTATGTTACTCAGGGTGAATGTAGCTTTGTAGCTTTGTTTTTGAAATCGGTTCAGTAGTTTTTTAGTTTATTCTTTCTAAACATACACACACACACACAAAATACAAATCTTTCCTCTTTATAATATTAGTATGAATATGGAGTATGATTATGCATAGTACCATGCAACAAGCTCAATAGCCAGTTAGCAAATTTATGTAGATATTTGAGCTATAAATAATACAGTAACATTAATACCCTACGACCATTCAATCTCATAATTGCACCCTATTAGTTCCATCCAAGGTCCATTATCTATTACACAACATGTGTAATTTAATGGCAACCCTAATTTATATGCAAGGGTGAGATACTCCCGGGAACTGAAGGTCAAGGGGAATGTATATAATGTAATTATTTTGCCGAAATCAAACTGTATTCTATAGTAATAAATTAAAATTTTCTGCAGTCAGTTCTATGAGTGTGGCTTAATATTTACTTTTATTGTGTTACTGGACTGGGGATGGTTTATGAAGTATGTTTGGCTAAAATAAGGACATGAAGAAATCTGTTTTTAGACGATTTTTACCTTCTTTTTCCTGCGGGAATAGATTTATAATATGCAGTAAACAGTACCTATGTTCTAAACTTTCTTTTACCAAATCTGTCAAGTCGTTTTACGAGACATATCATTATATTTTTTTATAGATATAAAATAAAATAGGTTTGTTACATTCATCATTTCAGCCGAAAGACGTCGACTGCTGGCATATAATTTCAAAAATAAAATAAGTAGAAATAGGTAGTGGTTTTAGAGAATTATATTATTCAGCCATATTTCGTAGGATTTTGAGTGAGAAATTCTTATCGTATGTTAAAAATCAAAACATGTTAGCTGAATAAATATCTGGGAAGTACTAGTTGAACTTGAAACTTTCCAAAATATTTAAAAATTATACTATACTATTTTGTGTCTTTGCTCTGTTCTAGATAAGCCAACCTTGTTTGTCGAATACACGTTGCGATACATAAAGTCATACGTAATTTGTGACGTCATACGAGACTATCCCTTTTATGTAATAATAAATCGATTTTTTTTCTGATAATTACAAACTAGCTTTTCGCCGCGGCTCCGCCCGCGTTTACAGTTTTTCCCGTGGAAATGAGACATCTTTCCGCGAAGGTAGCCTATGTTATGTTACTCAGGCTGAATGTAGCTTTTTAATTGTGAAAGAATTTTTGAAATCGGTTCAGTAGTTTTTGAGTTTATTTATTACAAACATACACACACACACACACACACACACACACACACACACACACACACACACAATTCACACAAATACAAACCTTTCCTTTTTATCTTAATATTAGTATGATAGTATGATTTTGCATGTAGTGTTGGTATAAACTTTTATTTTAATATGAAAATACTAATATTATTATCTGATTCTAAAATAGTTACCGCGCATGCATTCAAATAAACAACTTCAGCCTCTTGGTTTGTTTACAAGACAGGTAGGTTCATACGAGTATGAATATTGTTCAAAAGCGGGTGGCATAAAAGTAATTGTTTCTCGAAGCAATCCTCGGTGGAAGCGAAAAACGCAAAGTTTGGAGGGTAGTTTAACTTTTTAGTAGCAACGGTCGTCCTCGGGGTCATTTCACTCGTCCAGTCTTCGATACGTGTCCGCCGCGCGAGTGCGACTTTTTTATTTCCTCGCTTTTTTGCTACTCATACTCCTGTGTGATTCGCCTTTCCCGCGCTCCGCCGCGATCGCGATCCCTGACTACCCCTAGTTTAAGTTCGTGTTTTTTTGTTTTCGTTTTTGTCTCGTCTTTTGTTTTATTTTAAATAATAAGTCATCGTATTATTTTAATCTGATAATTTATCGTTATTTTTAAATCGTAGTTCGTAAGTTGAAGTTAAGTGTTTGTGTTACGTCAGTCAGTCGCCATTTTGTTGTGCCGCGTCACCGTTCCAAAATTAAACGAAATGGTTAGCAAGCTAACAAGCAAGGAGGTTCCCGTTGCTGTCGAAGCAAAGAAGAAGAGTCGCAGGCGCCGTCGTAGGGCTGGCTCTAGGGCTTCGAAGCAACGCGCGCGGAAAGCGACCCTCACTTCGAAAAGTCCGGTCCTATCTATACCGGCGGAGGAAATCGCGTCTCCGATGAAATGTGCGGTACACGCATTCCTGTTGCGGTACCAGAGCGCTTTGCGCAAAGTCCCTGCTCATCTGCCCCCGAAAATCCACGCAGGGCCTCCGTCAAAACGTGTCAAGCGGGTCTCTTGGCGTAAGTAGCGTAGACATTTAAAAAAAAATAATAGATTATAAATATGGCCAATTTCTCTCAAAATCTCATTATTCGTTTAGTTTGTTATATATAATATGAGAGTATTGGTATATTTGTTCCTCTTTAACAGACACACCACGTGCTTTTTATTTTTTTTGTAAAACTATTCGGACATAGTAGAACCAGTTATAACAACAGAACCGTGATTATTGTAGGTATTAATGAAAGATACCAGAATACACACACACCTAACTTTTCTGTTTTGTGTCGAATCTTTATCAGCAATTAATTGCGATAAATTGCCATTTCATTTCCTTTTTTTTAGTTTTAATTTTAATTAAGATACGTGAGGGTAGAGAGAATGAAACGAACACAAATCGTTTGACCTTTTCAAAATTGCTTGTTTGTGTTGTGTGTGTATCAATGTTTGTAGGTCAGATCAGGCGATATATTTTCATATTTTTCAAGTCTGTGTAATTTTATCTTCGAAAGCTATCGTGCTAACTTCCGCTTTTTACTTATAGTAGCATTCGTTCAATAGATATCGTTAATAATCGGTATCTGCGTTTTAGATCATTAACAGCCCACATGTCCCACCGAGGGTCTCGAACCTACCCTGAAATCAGGGTGAATAGGCCTTAATCGACCACAAACGTAAGAGCGTCGAATAAACGTTTATATGAATTCGAAAATTGAAAACACATTGGTACGTGCGCCGAGGTTTGAACCCGCGAACTTCCGAATGGAAGTCAAAGGCCCTAGCCACTTGGCGACTGATGTTCTAATTGCGGTACAAATCGGTACTATGCAAACATTCAACCACACCCCAGAATAAATAAAAGTACACCACACTCAGCTGCTGACTTAGGTCACAAAATAGAAAAAGCGGCCAAGTGCGAGTCGGAATCGCTCATGAAGGGTTCCGTAGCAGCCAGTAACATAATATAAAAGTTTTTGTAGTTCGTTGTGACTTTGATCGATGTTTTAATAATAGTGAAAGGTAAATTGCGGTTTACGATTTATGACGTATTAAAAAAAAACTACTTACTAGATCTCGTTCAAACCAATTTTCGTTGGTAGTTTTAATGGTAATGCACATCATATTATTTTTTTCAGTTTTATCATTCCCTTATTTTAGAAGTTAGAGGGGGGGGGGACACACATTTTTCCACTTTGGAAGCGTCTCTCGCGCAAACTATTCAGTTTAGAAAAAAAATATATTATGAACCTAAATATAATTTTTGAAGACCTATCCATAGATATCCCACACGCATGGGTTTGATGAAAAATAATTTTTTGAGTTTCAGTTCTATGTATGGGGACCCCCTAAATATATTGTTTTTTTTTCTATTTTTGTAAGAAAATCTAAATGCGTTTCACAGAATACATCTACTTACCAAGTTTCAACAGTATAGGTATTATAGTTTCGGAATAAAGTGGCTGTGACATACGGACGGACAGACAGACAGACAGACATGACGAATCTATAAGGGTTCCGGTTTTTGCTATTTGGCTACGGAACCCTAAAAATTAACATCACTCCATAAAATTAGATTTATTTGCCGCGGCGTTTCACAGAATGCGATTGACTTCTTTTGGCATTTTACAAGTTGCCTTCGGCATATTGCAAAGCAGCGAGCGTCTAAAATGCCGATTCGATGCTTTCTGTAAAATGACGAGTTCTACAATTTGCTGACGACATATACGTAAGAAAGAAAAGAACACTTCACATCACACAGAATCTTAGCATGTATTCATACTTTAAACCAAAATGGAACTTACGTTGTTTTTATTTATTCAGTTGTTAGTAAGAGAGGTGCATTCATATGCCTACATTATAATAATAACAAAAATGTGTTTAAAATGCCGTGTATTGCTAGCAGTTAAGACCAATGTCGACCTTATATATTAATTTAGCTTTTTCTTTACCAACTTAGCACACAATCAATAATTTATTTGCCTTGCCTATCCTTTAGTTACTCACATGTATTAAATTTATAATAGATGCATTGGTATTATAAATGTTTGGTAAATATCTAAAAATAACATTAGATTGCGGAGAAATCAGGAAAACAAAATAGGTACTTAATTTATACAATATTTTCCTTCATTGTTTATTAACCTGAAATGTTATATTTCGCATTAAAATACTATAAAGAGTATTGTTTGTTTATTTCGTCTAACCTTGCCTTTCTCTCTAAATCCAATGCATCCTTTATGCCTTTGTACTCTAACCTCTGACCTAGACAAACAAGTGAACGTTGAATTTAAATACGTTTTAAAAGCGGACGATATCTCTGTTTTATTTTTCATTGTATAGCAGGCTTCCTCTACAAAGAAACTACACGAAAAACTGTGCTATTCATGTGTGTTCGTTTGCATAGGAATTGCTCTAGCTTACCTAGGTTCTAGATAGCTAGAACATAGCTATATGCGACTCTTAACTACCTATGCGCCAGAAATAACTAGTGTTTTTCACTGTTTTGTTCGTCTCTTGGTGTCAAGAATGAAAACAAGAATTGACTAACATTGGAACTAGCTTTCTATTTATCCCCCTACAAAAAAGAGGGGTGTTATAAGTTTGACGTGTGTGTCTGTGTGTCTGTCTGTCTGTCTGCGGCATTGTAGCTTTAAATGGATGCGCTGATTTTGATGTAGTTTTCTTTTTGTTTGCAAGGTGTCATAATCGAGAGTGTTCTTAGCTATGATCCAAGAAAATATCTTTAGCAATTTGAAGATTATCAGCTCTTTTTTAGTTCTTGAAAGGATCTAAGTAAGTAACGGTTTTGTGGCGGGGGTTATTTTTTATTGAATGTTATGTATGAAATTGTGGATATACGCTTATATTTGATCGAAGCAGTTAAGTGTGAGATAAACCCATGTCATAGCATTTCATGCTACGGGGAATGGTATCTACTCCCGCCTCTTTTATCATACCGTTGCGCTAGTTTGCCGCAATGTCCGCATCTGATTCAATCTGCAATGCACACCTAACTAGCTAGGTCCACGAATAGGAACACTTACTATTCATAGCGAGATCTACTTATTGTGGTTGACCGTGTGTTAAAGGACTTTTTTTATTTATCTACATTTGTGTCGTCGATAAATCGATATGTATCTTCACTGGAGGTACCTACTTGAGAGGAGCTAAGATTCATTGAATTAAGATAGTTTTCATTATTTATTCAAGAATACGATAATCTATTCCTCTTTCCAAATATAAAAATGTTTCTCATTTTATGAATTTGTCGAATAATTTTTTCAACAGTCTACTTTTAACTGATTTTTAAATCATATATTATGTTCATGTCAATTGTCAAGTGCATTTCATATGGGCAAAATTTAAACGGTAATCGATCTAATAAGAATACATTTTGCATTGAGCATAATTTGCTGGCTAATGCCACAGACTAATAATCTTCTTTTTTTACTGGATAACGCGCAAAAAAGATAACTTTATTGAGTCTCGCTTGAATTGCCACGAACGTTCGGAAATCGTGAGAATGATAGACGGTCACGTAAAACCGATCGTTACGTATATTTGTTGCTGCTAATTTACAGACCCCCCCCACACTGCGTCGTCATCGACGCGAGCCAACGCTGGCCGTTGCGCATACAATCATAGGCAGAAAAGCGAGTGAAACAAAAGAATGTTGTGTTCACGAAAAAATGCAGTGTTCCAAAAAAAATGCAGCGCGACGACGACGCTGGAAAGACGCTCGAAAGACGCCAGTGTGGGGGGGTCTGTTATGACCTGCTTATTCCAGCAGACGCTGGTGTAGTGGATGTCAAATGTGTTTTCCATTTTAGCGTGTACACTATAGTCTAAAAAGATAAGGTCTAATCTCTTAAAATACGCTGGGGCATTTTTTCCCGCGTTATAATTTTGCCTATTTTCTTTCGCAAGGTCTATTCTATCTTTGTGCCAAGTTTCACCAAAATCGGTTCCATAGTTTCGGAGCCTATTCAGTTATTAGGAATATTTGAGGTATTTTTTATACCTTGGGTTACATTTACATTATTGAAGTCTTAGTAAGGATCCCTATTTTTTTGTAAATAAGATATAGCCTCTATGTTACTCAGGGATCATGTAACTTCTCAATAGTAAAAGAATTTTTGAAATCAGTTCAGTAGTTTCGGAGCCTATCACAATTGCGATTTTACATTGAGGAATTATGTACGAGTAAAACAAACAAACAAACAATGAAACCTTTCCTCTTTATAATATTAGTATAGATGATGAACATATTGTAGCTAGCCAAATAATTTTCTTATACCGTCGTTAGTCTTATGCTATCTATGTCACATAGACTATGTGTTTTATATCTAGTGTTTAACTGTTTGTTGTGGTTTCGCCGATCAATGTCTATCTAATCAGCTGATTGCGGCCGTTCACTTCGCTCGTGGATGTGTGTAGGAATTTCCACTCACTACAACTTAGTGCTAATTGGAGTGAAGGCTCCGATTTCACGTATAAACAAAACCTTTATTTTGACTGAAACATTAATTTATGGAAATAAACTGTCCGATATCTACTGTTAGAGCTATTTTGAACTGTTTTAAGATTTATAAATAACTAGCTGTTGCCCGCGGCGTCGCCCGCGTATATAAAGGGTCAGTAGCCCTGAGTTTAGTTACTACGAAAATCTATGTTAAATTCCGACTTATTTAAACCGGATGGTTTGTGAACGCAGAATATAGATTTGATCAAGTGCCATAATACGAAGATTTTATTTTTCTCCTTATAAATTTTAACCCCTATTGCAACCCTTGTGGGTTTGGTTTTATTTACTGTCAAATATAATCCTGCAAACCTCCCAGAATTTTTTTTATTTATACTCTAAGCCTGCAAAGTTTCAAGTCAAAACGACCAACATTTTTTTTTTCTCTATACAAATTTTCCACCCCTATTTTAACCCGTTGGGATTGTTTGTCGGAAAAATCTCGAAACACGTATTAATTTTTTTAACGACTTCAGAATAAAGAGGAGTTTCTGAATTCGACCGTATATGTAGGTATATGTTTTTTTTTATATTAAATATAGTCCAACGATTTTTTTCTTCATACAAACTTTCAACCCCTATTTTCACCCTTAACGGTTATTTGTCGGAAAAATCCCGAAACACGTGTTCATTTATTTATTGTCAAGTATAACCCTGCGAAGTTTCAAGTCAAAACGTCCAACTTTTTTTCTTCATACAAACGTTCAACCCCTATTTCAATCCTTAGGGGTTGTTGGTCGGAAAAATCCTGAAACATGTGTCCGTTAACTTATTGTCATGTATAACCCTGCGAAGTTTCAAGTCAAAACGTCCAACGATTTTCTTTTCTTCATACTAACTTTCAACCCCTTTTTTCACCCTTAACGTTTATTTGTCGGAAATATCCCGAAACACGTGTTCATTTATTTATAGTCAAGTATAACCCTGCGAAGTTTCAAATCAAAACGTCCAACGAGTTTTATTTCTTCATACAAACTTTCAACCCCTATTTCAACCCTTAGGGGTTGTTGGTCGGAAAAATCCTAAATCATGTGTTCGTCAACTTATTGGCATTTATAACCCTGCGAAGTTTCAAGTCAAAACGTCCAACGAATTTCTTTTCTTCATACAAACTTTGAACCCCTTTTTTCACCCCTTGGGTGACGATTTTTGAAAAATCTCCGCTTATCTCATGTTTACGTCACCCAAAATTTTTTTTTGCCAGTTTTTACCTTTCTAGGTATAGCGATTCGGGCTGGGCGTTTATACTAATTTTTTTCCCCATACTAACTTTCAACCCCCGTTTCTTCCCTTGGGTAACTATTTGCGAAAAATCCTGAAACACGTGTTCGTTTATTTATTGTCAAGTATAAGCCCGCGAAGTTTTAAATCAATATCTGCAACTAATTTTTTTTTCCCATACTAACTTTCAACCCCCATTTCTTCACTTAGGTAACTATTTGCGAAAAATCCTGAAACACGTGTTTGTTTATTTATTGTCAAGTATAACCCTGCAAAGTTTCAAATCAATATCTGCAACTAATTTTTTTTTCCCATACTAACTTTCAACCCCCATTTCTTCCCTTGGGTAACTATTTGAGTAAAATCCTGAAACATGTGTTCGTTTATTAATTGTCAAGTAAAACCCTGCAAAGTTTCAAATCAAAATCTGCAACAAATTTTTTTCCCATACTAACTTTCAACCCCCGTTTCTTCCCTTGGGTAACTATTTGCGAAAAATCCTGAAACACGTGTTCGTTTATTTATTGTCAAGTATAACCCTGCAAAGTTTTAAATCAATACCTGCAACTAATTTTTTTTACCCATACTAACTTTCAACCCCCATTTCTTCACTTGGGTAACTAATTGCGAAAAATCCTGAAACACGTGTTTGTTTATTTATTGTCAAGTATAACCCTGCAAAGTTTCAAATCTACAACTAATTTTTTTTTCCCATACTAACTTTCAACCCCCATTTCTTCCCTTGGGTAACTATTTGCGAAAAATTCTGAAACACGTGTTTGTTTATTTATTGTCAATTATAACCCTGCAAAGTTTTAAATCAATATCTGCAACTAATTTTTTTCCCCATACTAACTTTCAACCCCCATTTCTTCACTTGGGTAACTATTTGCGAAAAATCCTAAAACACGTGTTTGTTTATTTATTGTCAAGTATAACCCTGCAAAGTTTCAAATCAATATCTGCAACTAATTTTTTTTTCCCATACTAACTTTCAACCCCCATTTCTTCCCTTGGGTAACTATTTGCGAAAAATCCTGAAACACGTGTTCGTTTATTTATTGTCAAGTAAAACCCTGCAAAGTTTCAAATCAAAATCTGCAACAATTTTTTTTTTCTTATACTAACTTTCAATCCCCATTTCTTCCCTTGGGTAACTATTTGCGAAAAATCCTGAAACACGTGTTTGTTTATTTATTGTCAAATATAACCCTGCAAAGTTTCAAATCGATATCTGCAACTAATTTTTTTTCCCATACTAACTTTCAACCCCCATTTCTTCCCTTGGGTAACTATTTGCGAAAAATCCTGAAACACGTGTTCGTTTATTCATTGTCAAGTATAACCCTGCAAAGTTTTAAATTAATATCTGCAACTAATTTTTTTCCCCATACTAACTTTCAACCCCCGTTTCTTCTCTTGGGTAACTATTTGCGAAAAATTCTGAAACACGTGTTTGTTTATTTATTGTCAAGTATAACCCTGCAAAGTTTTAAATCAATATCTGCAACTAATTTTTTTCCCCATACTAACTTTCAACCCCCATTTCTTCACTTGGGTAACTATTTGCGAAAAATCCTAAAACACGTGTTTGTTTATTTATTGTCAAGTATAACCCTGCAAAGTTTCAAATCAATATCTGCAACTAATTTTTTTTTCCCATACTAACTTTCAACCCCCATTTCTTCCCTTGGGTAACTATTTGCGAAAAATCCTGAAACACGTGTTCGTTTATTTATTGTCAAGTAAAACCCTGCAAAGTTTCAAATCAAAATCTGCAACAATTTTTTTTTTCTTATACTAACTTTCAATCCCCATTTCTTCCCTTGGGTAACTATTTGCGAAAAATCCTGAAACACGTGTTTGTTTATTTATTGTCAAATATAACCCTGCAAAGTTTCAAATCGATATCTGCAACTAATTTTTTTTTCCCATACTAACTTTCAACCCCCATTTCTTCCCTTGGGTAACTATTTGCGAAAAATCCTGAAACACGTGTTCGTTTATTCATTGTCAAGTATAACCCTGCAAAGTTTTAAATTAATATCTGCAACTAATTTTTTTCCCCATACTAACTTTCAACCCCCGTTTCTTCTCTTGGGTAACTATTTGCGAAACATTCTGAAACACGTGTTCGTTTATTTATTGTCAAGTATAACCCTGCAAAGTTTTAAATCAATATCTGCAACAATTTTTTTTTCCCCATACTAACTTTCAACCCCCGTTTCTTCCCTTGGGTAACTATTTGCGAAAAATCCTGAAACACGTGTTCGTTTATTTATTGTCAAGTATAACCATGCAAAGTTTCAAGTCAAAAACTTAAACTAATTTTTTTTTCTTCATACAAACTTTCAACCCCTATTTTCACCCCTTGGGTGACGATTTCCGAAAAATCGCTTCTTATATCATGCTTACGTCACCCAAGGAATGTTTTTGCCAATTTTCAGTTTTCTAGGTTTAACGGTTTGGGCTGGGCGTTGATGAGCCATTTCATCCCTTTTGTCACCCCTTGGGGGTGATTTAATAAAAAATGGCGAAACATGTGTCAATTTATTTATTTTTAAAAGCAATTCTGAAAAGTTTCAAACCGAAAAATGTAACAAAAATTTTTTACTAAAAAAAGTGACAACCCTAATTTCTACCCTTGGGTGTTGTTTTTGAAAAAAATCCTGAAATAGGTGTTCATTTGTTTTATTCAAGGAGTAATCGTACAAATTTTCAAATCAATATCTGCAACTAATTTTTTTTCCCCATACTAACTTTCAACCCCCATATCTTCCCTTGGGTAACTATTTTCGAAAAATCGCTTCTTATCTCGTGCCTCCGTCACTCAAGGGATGTTTGTACCAAATTTCACCTTTATACGTTCAGCGGTTTGGGCTGAGCGCTGATAGGTGAATGAGTCAGTCAGGACTTTCATTTTTATATAATAGATAAAAATAAAAAATAATTGTAAATCAAAGTAAAAATAGTACAAAAGCTATCTTAAGCGGTTGAAATTTCCCGTATAAAACATTGTTTTGGCATTTTATAAAAAGAAGCTCATGACCAGTAAGAAAAAGTTCCTTTTATGAACCGCACTCATTTATAGTAATATGAATTGGAGGTCGTGTCGTGACCTCCAACTGTAGTTTTTCTTTTGTTTTTCTTCTCGCCCGCCGCGCACTCTTCCCACCTCTACTATGGGCACGACAGGTCGGACACTCCATACAGCAAACGCGTTTTGACAACCTACTTCTTTTTGAATAACACCCCTGAACGCCACTGTCAGTCTCGCGGCGCCTGCGGGGTGCGGGGCGTGGAGAGCTCGGGCGGGCGGGGAACTCAATTTAGTGCGGGGGGTGAGTGTCCTTACTGTACGGGTTAGTAGTATTATTTTCTTCTGTGCTATGGCTGCAGCGCTGTTGGCGCATAGAAAGTATTCCAGCCCCCGTAACCATGAAGTGCTGTGACGAAAGTTTGTCGTACATTTAATTGTCAAAAAATTGAGGAACCCGCCATATTGAAATAACCTCCAATAGAATAAGAGAATACGCACGACAAAATTATGTCTGTCACGTGTGGACGGGCATGTTAGAGGGTCAGGTGTCTTTATAGTACACGTACGTAATTCCTCATTGTAATTGTGAATTGTTTGTTCAGGTTATGAAGAGGAGGAAGCGCCGGGGGGCGGGGGCGGCGACCCGGCCGTGCTGTGCGTGGGCCCGGCGCGGCGCCCGCTCACCTACACCATCGAGGAGATGCTGCGCCTGCGCAACTCGCCGCTCGTCAAGAAGAACCTCGATACCGCCTTCGCCGGCTGCGAGGCGCTCGCTCTGTCAGTTATGATACTTTTTCTTCTTTTCTTTTTTTGACGTGACAATTATAATTCGATGGAGCCGGCTGCACGCATGAAAAAACATGACGCAATGCGGCGTTACCGCGCGGCTGAGGCGTTCCATTTAAGGCTTGAAGTGCAAGCGAGAGCGCGGAACGAGCGATAAAGAGGCACAATGGTTGTCACGTTCAACTATCGTCAGTAAACCGATTTTACTATGAGTTGGTCCATTTTCTGAGGAACCATACCACACTTACACTACACTCCACTACACATTTCTAATACTGTTATATTGCATCAGCTCTCTTGTTTTGCCGTGCTGTTTAATGTCGGATGCACAACTGGCCTTTCTTCAAAAAGAATTTGGAGACGAAGGACTACTGCAAGAATATATGTACCCGAGAAAACAAAAATATAGCGAGGCATTAGCGTAAGCTGTGATGTGATCGTTAGTCGCGTAATTACGATACTTTTTGCTAGAAACCACAGAAAAATGCATTTTTGCCTAGCATCTTTATCTAACGTCCTATTAATTCATTCTATATACCTACCTACTGAAAAGGACCTATGAGAACCAAACCTTGGGGCCACAGTCCACTGTTACAATACAAGTATAGTCCATTTAACTTGTACAGCAAATTAAATTAGAATGAGTAAATTGCTTGACCAGTCTCATCCATTCCAGCGTGTTGAAACGCCGCGCCGATTCTCCCAATGAGGACGACCGGGGCGGCCGAGGAGACGCTCCGAGCGAGAACCACAAGGGGGTGTACGCTCGCGGCGAACGGCGCTCGGCCGACCCTCGCGAGCGCGTTCGCAAGGAGAGCGAGCCGAGCGCAGGCGGGATCGTTCTGTCGCCGCAACGACGGTCGTTCGTGTCTGGCTGCGGCGCGCCGGCTACGCACCCGCCGGCGACTACCCATCTCGCTCGCACGCGCCCCGAGTCGCCGCTGCCGCCTGCCTCGCAAGCCAAGCCCGATCAAGGTCAGTTGAATTTCTGTCGAGTTTCTACAGCTGTTGTTTTTCACAATAGGACAATATAGTGCAGGAGCCGGGGGCCTAAACACCTACCTCATCGAGTACCCCAATAGGCTATCTCTAGATCGTTAACCGACACTTAAACACTGAAAAAAAAAAAAGTGCCAGAGCCGATCCTGCCGGGTCATCGAAATTTTTGACGTATTTTTTTTATGGAACCTACCTCATAAAGTACCCGAATGAAAGTGGTGGCATCAGTTAACCATTGATTAATTATGTATAAAAAAATTGGTCTGCCATTGCGCAGCCTGCCGGAAGTACTTGCAGACGCCCTGAAATGTGTAAATTTCCATAAAAAAAATACGTCAAAAATTTCGATGACCCGGCAGGATCGGATCTGGCACTTTTTTTTTTTCAGTGTTTAAGTGTCGGTTAACGATCTAGAGATAGCCTATTGGGGTACTCGATGAGGTAGGTGTTTAGGCCCCCGGCTCCCGCACTAATAGGGGTATGGTAGGCAATAAACATTGCAAGGGCGACCTAGCTAGACAATCCATATTTAGGTCCATCTTTCAAGGAAGGATAATGTATGAAGATGTATGGTAGCACATGCGGCTAGACACTTGCACTACAAAATTCACTGCTTCGGAATAACGCCGCTCTCAGTGTCCAGCCGCATGTGCTGGCTACTGTAAGTAAGTAGATTAGGCCGATATCGTAGTTGTTATTATCCTCTTTATGTATGCTTAAAACTTACTTCCTTACGTTTGAGGTTTCGTAAAAGGTAACCTGTATCCTGGTGATAGTCGTGGGAAGCCGCTGGATGCAGGATATTTCGAGTATTGGAGGAAACCTTCGTCAAGCAGTGAACCTGAACGTTCCTCAATTGAAATTATGGCTTTTAAAGTAACTGTAAAAATTTTTGTTTCATCAGTTACCATATGCGCTTATTGTCGAATTGGTTAATCTGACTTTAAGCCCCTGAAGTCCAGTATATACGGTGAAACTCAAGTTTGGAACCCGTTTCAAATTTGAGTGGCATCATGTAAGCTAGACTATAATACAATCATACAAAAGCCTAAACTATTGGCAGATCCAGGTGATGCGTGTTCTAAGTTCTGACACAGCATTGTATATTGACTGCCTACATTTCTATAAAAAAAAATATATTATATATTTTATCCTGATATAGGTATTTACATATTTGTGATAGCGATCAAGTTATTAAAAAAATAACATTTATCTGTGTTCTTCCAGAATAGTTGTTGCTGATTTATGATCTAAACTAAAATCTAAATTACTTCGTTTTTGGTAAACACAAAAACGTATAGTCGGTCTTTTTACTACATCGTAAGTTCACCTTAATTGTTACCTTGTTGTGTGGGTTTCGAGGTTACACGCACACATTGACGTGACATCTACAGGCCAGGTCAAGCAGTGTAAAGCAGTACTAAATCAGTGACCACCCCTAGAGAGGCCGGCAAGTTTCAATATTGACCATGACCACTCCCTAGTGGCCTTTCTGTAACCTAATATTCTGTGGTATTATTAAGGTTACATCTAACATTGGCTTATCTAACTCAAAACATGTTTATAGGTCGTCGCATTGGATCTGGTCGCATCATGGTTCGGGACTCGAACGCCGGCTGGGAGGAAGGCGAGTGGAACAACAGTGGTGGCGCCGAGCCGTACCGCCCGCCGCGCGAGCGAGAGCGCGCTAACAACGACCGGTAACTGCCTCTCTTTCTCTCACGGCATAGATATACACTTCGACCGATAGAATCTGTGGTACAATTTTATTATAAAGTAGAAGAAAACTGTCTTATTCACTCACGTCATAGATAGTCTATGTTGGCAGAGAGGAATTGAGGAAGGACTTCTTTAAAAGCACTTGAACCAATAGAATCTGTAATACAGCAAAGAAAAAAACTTTCGTTCTGTTCTATAGCTGTATCTTTCTAAGTTATACGGTATAACTTATACCAATCTGTCTATCTAACATGCCAAACTTTTGTCATAGCACTGCATGTTACGGGGCCTGTTTGCCTCTCTACAAATAGTTTCCATTAGTATGAAGGCATTTTTATTCTGTTGTCTGTGATTCTAAAAATTTCTGCCTATAAACCAGATGTAATTTGTTTTAACCTGTCAGGTTCGAGCGGCGCTCTTATGGCCGAGACAACTACTCGTCCGACATCAAGAGAGAGCGGGAAGAGAGATTCAATAACGAAAAGGGTGGACGCGATAGGTATGTCTTAACTAATTACAACATACTTACGAAAATCCCACTTCTGATGTCTTGTATGTAGATTAATAATGTACTGTTTCTGATTTAGGGACGACAACCGCAGGCAAGGAGGTTGTTACAACAATCGTCGTTACGACAAGGACGAGGAGCCTGAATGGTGAGTATTTTGAACCTTTCTACTATTTTGAATCTTTCTGTGATTTTTGTAGGTAGGTAGGTAACTAGGTAGTACACAAATGACTATATTATAAGTATTTTACCAGTCATAAATACTATCAGTCACAAAATCACATCACAGCATTTATTCATAATTTAGTTACTCGCCTTTTAAAACTGAGAAGTGATAAGTAAAGTTGAGAACTTTGATATGCGTACTTTTCCTATAGTGAATTACTATAAATTGATTTAGTTCCTTAATTTTGTTGCGTCATTATTTGATTGTAATAATAGGTTCAGCGGAGGTCCGACGTCGCAGCTAGAAACCATCGAGCTGCGTGGCTTCGACGAACCTGCCAAGAAGAACGGATCGTCGAGCAATAAGGACACCGAGGTAATTAAACCGCACTGAATATTGCCAGAGCATCGGTGGCCAAGTGGCCTGTTGATGTTAATCACATACTCTTTCTTAGAGCCCTTTCACACGAGCGTTTTTTTTCGGCGATTTCTCGGCGGAGCGAGATCGCAGCGAGCACGCGGCGGCTCGTGGCGTGTACACAACCATATCGCCTCGAGTTGGTATTTGGTACCGCAGCGAGACGCGGCGTTATCGCGGTGGTTAATAACTCGCTCCGCCGAGAAATCGCCATTTTGATTTTCATACAGATTTATTTATATTTATTTCTATATTAGTCTTACAATGGTAAGGAGCAACATGTATTCCTTAGTTTCAATTACTGGTTTCGTTCAGTGATAGTGAAGTCTTAAGTCTAGTGTTATTAATTTTTCATGGCCTACATAAAATTCCGGAAATTCAATCAAATATTCACTAGTATTTTATTCTAATTTGCATTTTGTTACGGAATTTTTTTCGGATATTGTTTAGGACTCGAAGTCTTTGCAAAATTATGATTTCTGTTTTACGCTGATTCGCTTGATCGTCCGAAGAACAAACTATTATTACTGTTAAAAACAACTACTATTATAACGTTTTTAATGTTGTAGAAGTGGAGCAACAACAACAATAACAACAACAATGGTTCCCGGTCCCCCGAGTCCTGGCGCAGCGAACAGCCCGCCTCTCCCGCCGCCACTACCACCGACTCTAACAACACCAGCAACACCAATGTACGTAACAACGCCATTTATATGCAACAACACCATTTATAATAAACAACAGCAAAACTAATGTAAACAATACCATGTAAACCACAACGTTATATATAAGCAACGACACCGTTTATAATCCACAACAGTAATACCAATGGACGTAACAACGCCATTTTAAGCAACAACTCCATTAAATGGTGATTTTGCTTACAATGGCGTTGTTACGTCTATTGGTATCGCTGTTGTTTATTATAAAATTTATAATAAACAACGTTACGTTGTTACGTATGTTATGTGTAGGTATGTTACGTCCATTGGTATTGCTGTTGTTTATTATAATTTTTTTAATAAACAACAGCCATACTAATGGATGTAACAACGCCAATTTAAGCAACAACACCATTTATAAGCAACAAAGGCAACACTAATGTAGGTAACCTTTGATACGAATTTGAAATGTTGTGATGTGTCCAGGACAAGGACTCTGGCGTGGGCGTGGAGTCGAAGCCGGACGAGCAGCCGAGCGGCGAGCAGCCCGACTTCAACCTCGACGAGTTTCTTAAGTTCGACTCCATCCCAGACGTGCTCACCGTAAGTCACTACATAGTATAAAACAAAGTCGCTTTTTCTGTCCCTATGTCCCTCCCTTTGTACGATTAAATCTTTAAAACTACGCAACAGATTTTGATGCGGTTTTTTTTAATAGATAGAGTGATTCAAGAGGAAGGTTTATATGTATAATACATGCATAATATGCTTAAGGATAACCCACAATAACCATTTTCCCGTGCGGAGCCGGGGCGGGTCGCTAGTTTACTATACTTAACTGATTTTTTATTTTATTTTTTTTTATTTAGATAATTCCTTAACAATATAAATTGTGTTGGAATGTGACAATAAATGAGAGAAAAAGAATTACAAATATCAAATAAATTACAATATGATAACATGCCAAACAAAAACGTATAATAAGAAAGTCAGTAGAATCATTAACATTAAAAAATTTTTTAGCCATTTAAACGATTCTTTCCCATTGTTAAATATTTCATATCAGCCACTAGTTTTCCGCCTCGCGACTCCGCCCGCGTTAACAATATTTCCCGTGGGAATAAGGGGTTTTCATTATGTGCTATTCTGATGTGTAAGCTAGGATTTAAAAAAAAAGTGCAAAATATCACATTAGCCAGCCGGGGTCGCATAGGGTTTCCCGCGTGGAAATGCATAGTTTTGACGACAAAACGCACGAGCGTTTACCGTTATCCTATTGGACGATATTTCAATACGGCGGGTTTCTCACAGCATTTTGACAGATAAATGTAAGGGAACCTTTTGTCTCGGTGTTTCATGCTATCCGAGGTGATATTTTGCGCGATTAAATTGTTTTTAACCCCCGACGAAAAAGAGGGGTGTTATAAGTTTGACGTGTGTGTCTGTCTGTCTGTCTGTGGCATCGTAGCTCCTAAACGGATGCGCCGATTTTGATCTAGTTTTTTTTGTTTGCAAGGTGTCACAATCGAGAGTGTTCTTATGATCCAAGAAAATATCTTCAGCCATTTGAAGATTATCAGCTCTTTTCTAGTTGTTGAAAGGATCAAGTAACGGTTTTGTGTCGGGGGTTATTAAATTTTTTAATTTAGTGTTATTTAACCGATTTCATTGTAGTCCTTTTGACAATGTTATTTAGTGTTGTGTGCATTAAGAAATATAGTCAATAATGAAGGAATGTGTTGTGTAGAATGGCGGCAGTGAAGCGGAGGGTAGCCGGTTCAGCCGCTGGTTCCGGCGCGACAGCCCGACCGGCGACGCCAAGCATTACGAGCGCCTGCTACATAATATTGTCGATGGTGAGCCAACACTCGTATACTCTTTTTAAACGTTTATTTTAATACAATATTAATACATGATTTTGGTAACAACAAAACTTTAACACATGATTTTGGTAATCAATTTACTTTTATTCTTAGAGAATAAATATACATAGAGCACGCGCATCGCTCTGCTGCCTTTATGTCAAGCGTAAGCCGATTTTAGCAGATTTTGTATGGGCGGTGAAATCAATAACAATTTTCTTTTTGGATTTGTTCCTCGAGTCATGTTTGCAACTTATCACTGCACATTTTAAAATGTTCTCCTAAGGTAATTACTTATTGTCATCGGGAAATCAATCAGCTCCGATAACCATTTGATACTAAACGAACGCGCTGAAGATCTTCGGACTGTTCATATCCGTGCTTACGGTTCATACTTGATTAGGCGTACTCTATACCTCCCAGAATTTTTTCTATTTATACTCTAAGGTTTAAAAATTTATTTTAAATACAATATTAATACATGATTTTGGTAACAACAATACTTTAACACATGATTTTGGTAACAATACAGCAGTAATAATAGTAAGTAACAATAACTCTAGCAATGTGGCTGTTAATTTGTACAAGTTTTTGTCTACGTTCAATTTACTTTTATTTTACTTTTGACAGATTCATTTATACATCCATCTATCCAAGCCGAAACAAACAATAATTATAAAAAATAACTGTCAGTCAGTAATAAATAAACAGTTCATTAATGTTTCAATTTAAAAATATTGTAAAGAATCTCCTTTTTTGAAGTTGGTAAAAACAGATTTATGGAACTTGACCCTCACTAGAATTTCAATTTAAAGTGTGACCAGATTTAAAAAAAAAACCTACAAATTGCAGAATTTCAATCGAGTTAATTTAATAATATAAATTTTTGCAATAAACAAAAATATAGACATTGGGCCGGATTTGGTCAGGCTTTAGCTATTTTTATATAATAATGGAAATTGTTGTCAGAAACATTTGAAAAAAAGTGCTTTGCCCCCCGAGCAAGTTTTAGGCTGCTTTTCCACCAGAGCTAAGCGAAGTGCGAGGAAAAAATCCACCAATAGAATCACTAGGCTAGGAAAATGAAGTGATTCTATTGGTGGATTTTTTCCTCGCACATCGCTTAGCTACCTAGCACAGTTCTGGTGGAAAAGCAGCCTAACATAGTATTTGATTGTATTATTGTTGATATCCCCACAGAGCTGGACAACCCACTGGAGAGTGTTGGTGCCGGGGGCGGCGGCGGGGGTGTGGGTGCGGGGGGCGGTGCGCACGTGTTCGCGCCCATCTCCCCCGCCGCGCCGCCCCCCTCGCTGCTCGACCTGCTGCGGAGGGCCAACAGCGCGCACCACCGACCAGGTAACACACACACACACACACACCACCATACAACCCACTGGAGAGTGTTGGTGCCGGGGGCGGCGGCGGGGGTGTGGGTGCGGGGGGCGGTGCGCACGTGTTCGCGCCCATCTCCCCCGCCGCGCCGCCCCCCTCGCTGCTCGACCTGCTGCGGAGGGCCAACAGCGCGCACCACCGACCAGGTAACACACACACACACACCATACAACCCACTGGAGAGTGGCTAGGGGTGTGACCAAGTGACCACGGAGTAGAGAGGGAAGAGGAGATGGCTTTAAAATCTCTAAGTTGTTGGTCTCTTTCATTCATATGGGAATCGAAAAGGATGGGGAGATGAATGAATTTAAATTTGAATGAATGATATTTAAAATAAGCAGTCCACCTGTCAAATTCAGCTTAATTTAGTCGGGATGTTTTTAAATTCCTGCTAAATTACGCGTAAAATCGATGTTTGACTTGTCTAAATGTAGGTTGGCAATCACCTGTTCCTTTTCGTTCTTAAGAACGTGAAAGAGACAAAACAACTTAAATTTAGATATTTTAGCGGCCACGCAGAATGAGCCCATTAAGGTTAAACGTCATTGCCAGACCGCCATACTACGTCAAAAGATGGCGTTACTACTGCACTTAACGCGGTTTTTACACTAATTACAATAAAAGTATACAATTTTGAATATTGCGACAAACAACAACAAATATTTACTGCAGATAATAATATCAGCATAAAAATGTCTCCTTTTAAAAAAGGATTTTCGAGTATATGTCTACACAAATTTACGTTGTGCGGTTTTCATCGTTATACACGTCTTCTATTACGCACACATATACGAAGCAGATGGCAAATAGTGAACGCTGTTTTCGCTAAGCTTAGAACACTATGGTATAGCGCAATTGGTTAAACGCTGTGCATGGTACGGAAGGACGGAGGGTCCAATCTCTTCGGTATTCTGGAAATTTTTTTTTTACTTCTTAATACTTTTAGTTATTTGTCTGTAACTTGTGTTTTCTTTTTGTTATCTGATTAGTATATTTTACTTCTATTTCTATTTTCTTTAAAATGAAAAAAAAAAAGATGTTAAAATTTATAGAGTAGCATTGTCTAACATAGCTTGCAATTTTGGTTATAAATAGTATAGGTAAATGAAAAAAATAATCATAGGAGCATAATATGTTTTTATTTCATTTTGGTTAGTAATATTGTAATAATATTTTCAATATCAATTCAAATTTTTGTGCAGATGCTGCTTCCTTTGTCTTTTTTTGTTTTCCTTTGCTTTTTTTCATCAATAAAAGTTTTCATTTTACACTTTTTTCTTTTACTTCTCTTATATTTTCTTATATCAGCGACTTGATTATTGTCATTGTTTCCATCTGAAACAAAAAATTTCATATCAGTTAGGCCTCAACGTCTAATGTCCTCTTCTGTACAGAAATACATATATAATAAACAAATACCTAAATGTTATTTTTATTACTTACTTCGGCAGGTTCCAAACACTAAGCATTTTTGAAAAATGTGCATAGGATATTTTATTATTATAATAAATTATATTATTAATCAATCAAGATCAATCATTAATCAATGCATACGATATTTTTTTACAGTTTTTTTTACTTATAATTTTTCAATATTCGGCGACTTGATTATTGTCAGTTTCCATCTGAAACAAAACATATCATATCAGTTAGGCCTCACAGTGAGGTGCGGAAATACTTATAATACTTACATAAATTATATTTTTATTACTTTCTTCTGCAGGTTCCAAACACTTAGCATTTTGAGGGATGCGCCTCAGTATAATTTCGGGTAAAACAAACTTTTCAAAAAATATTTTTAGTTTTTCAACCATTCCTGAGATAAAGACATCATCTTTGAAGACCTCTATGACTGTAATAGGGTGCACTGCCGAAATGAAACAAACTAAGTAACATTTTGTCATTTTTGTTACTCGTAATTGTCCCTGCACCTGCAACAGAAATCATACTATTATTACAAAGAGGAAAGATTAGTATTTTTGTGTGTGTGTGTGTGTGTGTGTATGTTTGTAATGAATAAAGTCAAAAACTACTGAACCGATTTCAAAAATTATTTTAGCATTAGAAAGTTACATTCACCCTGAGTAACATAGGCTACCTTTTACCGCGGAAAAATGTCTCATTCCCACGGGAAAAACTGTTAACGCGGGCGGAGCTGCGGCGGAAAGCTAGTGTTTTATAAAGATGCATAACACAAAAATGCATACCTATACATTTACAATACAAAATAATAATAACAATAATTTTGATAGTCGTCTTATAATATCTGACAAAATTATAGCTTATCACATCATACCTGGTAGTAATAATTGTGTTTATCGTTCATTTGCAGCCTGCCATCTTTAAAACAAAGAGGAAAGTTTTTTCTCTCTTTTGCTGCTGTCTGTATATCTTGAGCACTCCGTGTTAGAGATGGAAATTTTTTTATTTCCACAATCGCATTTTCGCTTTCGATTACACCTAAAATAAGTTATATTTATGAATTGTTAAAGATTTATAAGTAAGAATAAAATTTTAATAACATAACTGTCAAAGAATGTTTACCATCAGGACTTGCTCCTAAGAATCCATATTCTTCATCTATGAAAAGGCCAGCTTCCCTTACTGTTTTGCTATATTTTTCAGCAAATATAGTTCTCGCAACTGATTCATTTTGTTGGCCATATGCTGTATCACTGGTAGAGAAGTTACTTTTATACAAGGTCTGCTTGACATGGTTGTGGCAAGGAGTGCTTCTCTTTCGTTTACATATCTGAAATTGTATATATAATATATAATAAATATAATTGAGCCTAGATAAAAATCAAATAATATCATAATATGTATGACATAGGTGATACTTACCATTCCGAACAGACTGGCAGTTAGCCGGTCTTTTCTATGCAGGTTGTACAGATCATATCATCAATAGACCAATAGCAAATGCCCACTGCAGTACATGTTTTATGTCTATAATTCTATACCCATCAAGCCCGGAGAAGTTGTTGATTGGTGGTACAATTTCTATTTGTAACGCATGATTCTCTACAGATGGATCAGGCAGTGGCCAGTTAACTTTACATGTTTGGGGATATTCAGCAGTGTACTGGAGTTTGGCTACTTGAGGTACAAGTGGCCTCCACAGGACTCTTCTGTAGAACTGTAACTTGCTTTTGATACGTCTTTGGATTACTCGAGAGACTGTAATAGATCAAAAAGCAAGGTAAAAGGCTAAAACATTTTATTATAATATAATATACTTACAAAGACATAACCCCACCTTTCGAACTCAGTGAAATTATTTTCTTTACGTCTTTTAGGAATACTCGATCCACTGAAAAAGTTTTTTATTGATTACATATCTGTTACAAAACAAGTCATAATACAATTAAATGAGTGAATGATAAGCCACACTATGTTTTTTTTGTAAACCTTCCATTGCTATAGAAGTAGAAGTTAGATAATTATATGCATACAATATGCTACCTTGTACAAGAATCCATATTTTCAGACTCATCTGATCTGTTAACAGGTTGACCCCACAACGACAAACGACTGAAATATAAAGTAGGTTTCATTTAGGTTATTTTTGTTTTATTCTCCGAACTAGGTTATGGAACTAGGTATTTCATTTGATTAGTGTAGACTAAAGCGTAATTTATCAAAAAAGATGCATCATAAGCAGAATAACATCGTAAACATACCTGTGATTTTCACTGCCATAGTACCGATTTAGTTGTGCAGCTACTCTTTTTCTGTTCACTTTTCCGGAATATTTCCTTTTTTGATATTGTGCCTTAGAAGACATTTCAGTATGTTCAACTTTTGAGCATCAATCACGCTGATTATAACTGGCACGCTTAGGCAAAGAAAAATCCAAACGGCGACGAAGTTAACCTACCAAACAAAAGAAATAACAAAATAACTGACTGACTGACACACAAACGCACTGTTATGTTCATCTTTTGAGCATCAATTACGCTGATTATAACTGGCACGCTTACACAAAGAAAAATCCAAACAGCGACGAAGTTAACCTACCAAACAAAAGAAATTAACAAAATAAATAACTGACTGACTGACACACAAACAACGCAAGCGTTGCCATTCCGTGCACCCCGCCGCCGCCGCCGCGCCGCCGCCCGCCCGGCAACATCGCCTCGACTTCGACGGAGATGAGATACACACATAGAAAATCACTAACACAATAACAAATTTTAACACTGTACCGCGCACTACTACATACGAGTATAGATCGAAATTTCGCGAAATTTCTCAGGCTGAAATAAAATAACAAATGACATAAACATAAGATTTTGATTAAATTAACGACAAATATCTTGCATAATTTCAATAATCACACTATAAAATTTAGAAATTAATACGTTGTTTATTAGAGTATGCTTAAAAACTTTTGTATGGAAATCTGCAGTGACGTTTAACCTTAAGCCGTGTGTAGGGGATCCGCAGGCGACTAGCTTCGGGTTCTACTTTTCACCACTAGCTGTCGCTTTTGTCAGTTATGACATGAACCAATATACTCGAGAAGACTGTCAATGCCCTATATCGTGCTTCGGAAATAGCTCAAATCCCGTATTAAAACGAGATGGCGCTTAGCTCCTCGCCCGAGATTATATTAAAATTACACTAAATAGCTATAATTTTTTTTTACATAAATAGGAATGAAAAGTACTTATTTTTTTATCAGGTCAAGAGACACGGTATATTTTTTTTTTCACTTGATTTCACAATGATACTTAATTTGTGAATGACAACTATTTAGGTCCATGGTTATGATGATGGATGATAAGTATTAAGTATATTTTGTATATTTACGGGTCTTAACGCGATAGTTTTAAATAGGTATGTTTTACGGTACGATTATTTTATTATACCTTATTTTTGCCCGACGGTTCGGCGGGGTTGCACTTGCCGTGGTCGCGAGCTGACTCGCGTCCCGTTAAGACTCGTAAATATACAAAATAATGTGTACTAAGCACGAAAGCAAGCCTCCGTCACTCCATGTACTTGCGCGCTATAACTACCTACCGCCCGGCCGAGCGTTCTCGGGCCTTTTGCGGACCCAATTCCCCATTCCCTAAAGGTGTTAGTAGAGTAGCGCAATACGCGAGAGAGAGAGATGCAGCAACTACTTCTTTTCGCCTAGCGCCGTGCGATCTGAATTGCACTTTATTATAACAGAGCTAGGGTTGCAATTTATATTAATTATGTCGCCTAGTGCAGCTTCTGCAGGAACTACTATTTGGTATTCTGTGACGAAAGCCTCAAACAAACATCAAGTAAATTTTGTATTGCAGCAGAGTTGAACGCGGCGGGCGGTAAGATCCACAGCCTGGAGGAGCTGGAGGCGCGCCTGCGGCCGCAGCCCCCCGCGCCCCCCGCGCCCGCCGCGCCCGAACACGACCTCTCCGCCTTCAAACGACTCGTGAGTAACACCTTCATCGCTTACCCATGCTCATGCTCTAAGAAAACAAGGTCTAACCATTAGACCTCGTGACTGATACGAGCCTACGTTATTTCTAAGTTTTTTTTTTTATTGACCTGTGCTTGTGTCAAAAAGGTACGACCAATCAAGCTTTACCGGACTTGAATTATACGTCATCTTGCCTCTTCATCCTGGTCGAATGCGTGTAATAGACAAGGATGAACAGCGTAAAATAACGTATGCTTGTGTCAGTCACGTGGTCTAACGGTTAGACCTTGTTTTATTGGACCATGCCCATGCTCTACTAGGGTTACACGCTCAGTCCATCAGTCTGGACTATAGATGTAAAAATTCCGTAGACTTCAACGTAGGTTTGTGTTGCCACCTTCCAAATAATTAAATCACTAAGTTTGCTTATAAAGTCACTAGATAATCGAATTTTTGCTATCACTTTTTCCCTAGAAATCGTTAAATAAGTCTAGATTAAAAAAAGCAGGTTAGGTACACAAACTTAGTGATCTAATTATTTGCAAGGTGGCAACACTGGCCAAAAATTTGGTTAACTACCGGTAGTCTACGGAATTTTTACATCTATAGTCTGGACTGATGCCAGAATGATGGATGAAAAACACGGTATAATATAACCATCAGTCCGTCAGTCAACCGGTTAGACGATAATTCTCTCGTCATTCTGTCGTCATTCTGAGCAGACTGATGGACTGAACTGACGCCAGACTGAGCGTGTAACCCTTGTCTAAGAAAACAAGGTCTTCCATTCGGACCACGTGACTGACACAAGCCTACGTCATCTTGCGCTGTTCATCCTTGTCTATTAACACGCATTCGACAAGGGTGAACAGCGCAAGATGACGTAGGCTTGTGTCAGTCACGTGGTCTGAATGGAAGACCTTGTTTTCTTAGACCATGCGCTTACCTCATGTTAGCATGTATACAAATGATCATACACTTATAATGTGGCATAAATCGTAGTTATAAAAAATGTATTAAATTTAGATGTATTTTGTTTGTCAGCCCCGTAGCTTAGTTGGTAGTACGCCTGCCTTCGAAACACAGGGTCGCGGCTTCGAATCCTGTCCAGGGCAAATATTCGTGTGATTAGCACTTGTGTTTGCCTTGTGTCCGGATGTTGTATATTTATATATGTATGTATATTAGCTGTCTGACACCCATAGTACAGGCTTTGCCTAGTTTGAGGTCAGATGGGCGTGTGTGAGATGTCCCACATTATATTCTCTTAATAACAAACATATTGAATACAATAGTAGCAGTTATTAAACAGAGAATCTATAGATTTAGTGAAGAGAGACTGGTGTCTGTAGCAGGTAAGATGCACTAGGCATCACGTAGAACAAATAAAATTATTGCTTATGTATACATTGAAATGAGCGAGAAAAAATTTAAGAAACTTGTCTTAAAAGATGAAAAATGTATTTAAGAAACTTGTCTTAAAAGATGGGCCCGAAGTTTACTCGTAAACATGTTGGTTATAATTATAATTCAGTTAACTAACAATTTTTAAATAGAATATGAACTCGCTCTACCTATATCGCCGGGAAAGAGAAGCGACTGTATGTATGTAAAGCCCGACCAGAGAAATAAGAAGCCTCGCCATATTGCGGAATTTCAATGGAACTAATTTTATAAGGGAAATTGTTGCCATAGTCGTAAAAATATACACGTGGCGCCCCCAGAGCAAGTTTCTTATTTCTTTGGTCAGGCTTTATGTTGTATCATTTGTAATTTAGTGGTAGATAAATAGTAGATAATGTGCAGTTGTAAATAATGAGTTGAGTAGTGTAGTGTGGACTAACGTCTCAATACGCGTTAGTTGGCGCAGGTGTCGGGCGGGCACGCGGTGCCGGCGGATACCCACCAGCAGCCCCCGCAGCCCCCGCAGCCCCAGCAGCCGCAGCCCATGAGCCTTCTGCAGGTAACAATCATACTATTAGGCTGCTTTTCCACCAGAGCTGTACGAGGTAGCTAAGCGGTGTGCGAGGAAAAAATCCACCAATAGAATCACTAGGCTAGGAAAATAAAGTAATTCTATTGGTAGATTTTTTCCTAGCACACCGCTTAGCTACCTCGCACAGCTCTGGTGGAAAAGCAGCCTTATTATAAAGAGGAAAGGTAATATTTTTCTAAGGAATCAGTGCGCAACAACAAGCGCGGTCGGTCGCTGAACGAACGAATGAACGAACGTCCCATCGAACGAACTACTCACTCTGGGAACCAATAGACTGAATGAATGAGGTGTTTTTATAATCTTTCCATAGAGAAAGGCAATGAAATAAAACAAGAGCAGCCTACAGCTTAGTCTTTTAAAATTATTACGTCTAACTCTGGTTAGTTTATTAATCGATCTCTGTGTTGCCAATATTATAGCCAAAAGTAAAAAAGGTAACCTTCATAATTATTTCTCCGACACGGCCATCATGACAAGAGCGCGTTCTCACGCGTTTTTACCTATTGGAACGTACTTACATGAATTCACCGATTGTCAAATTCACATGAAGCGGGAATCTTCCAACACAACCAATACGCTTGCACGAAGCGCGGATCTTCTAATACAAATAAAACGTTCATAGAGCGCGGGGCTTCCAATAGCTCGAACAAACTTGCAAGAAGCTTTGAGCTTCCAATGTCAGAAAAACTAATTCAGGAAGCGTGGAGCTTGCAACGTCTGAAAAACACAAGCATGAAGCGCGGAGCTTCAAATATCAGAAACTAAATAAAACCAGCACACACGCAGAATATTTTGAGTTATTTCTAATCTGTAATGTCTTCATATATTCAAACAGCTTGCTACCTACCTGTTTGTTAGACTTGATCTCATCACAAAGACAATAAAATTAGTGGGTATTTATGTTTACACTCATTAACTTAACAATCCTTTTTGGTTAACTATGTATGACAGATTGCCAGGCTCTATGATATCAGGTAATATGCTACTGCTCTATCCTGGCAGGGTCGCCATGTAAAGTGCATAGTTAGAAACAGAGTCAAAAACTGTTTGATGTTGTAAACTGAGCTGATCTTTTTTAATATTATATTAATATAGATAATTTTTTTTTTTCAATTTACATTACTTATATAAGTCGGTTACATGTTTTGTTGCTGTCTTCTTTGAAGAAGATCTCGCTGGTAGAAACTCTACGGGCGATGCATCTCATTAATATAGACAACCATTAGACAACACACAAATACACATACATATGACATATACGAGCTGTTAACGAAATAGATGTTTGTGGTTAGATGCTGAACAAGAGTATGGAAGCGCAGCAGAAGGCAGCAGCGCAGCAGCAGCAGCAGCAGCAAGCGCCGCACATCCCACAGGAGCTCCTATACAAGCTCCTCCAGGTGCAGGTAACATTAGTACACTACCAACACAAGCATAAACTATAACAACACACACACACACAGCAGCAGGCGCCGCACATCCCACAGGAGCTCCTATACAAGCTCCTCCAGGTGCAGGTAACATTAGTACACTACCAACACAAGCATAAACTATAACAACACACACACACACAGCAGCAGGCGCCGCACATCCCACAGGAGCTCCTATACAAGCTCCTCCAGGTGCAGGTAACATTAGTACACTACCAACACAAGCATAAACTATAACAACACACACACACACAGCAGCAGGCGCCGCACATCCCACAGGAGCTCCTATACAAGCTCCTCCAGGTGCAGGTAACATTAGTACACTACCAACACAAGCATAAACTATAACAACACACACACACACAGCAGCAGGCGCCGCACATCCCACAGGAGCTCCTATACAAGCTCCTCCAGGTGCAGGTAACATTAGTACACTACCAACACAAGCATAAACTATAACAACACACACACACACAGCAGCAGGCGCCGCACATCCCACAGGAGCTCCTATACAAGCTCCTCCAGGTGCAGGTAACATTAGTACACTACCAACACAAGCATAAACTATAACAACACACACACACACAGCAGCAGGCGCCGCACATCCCACAGGAGCTCCTATACAAGCTCCTCCAGGTGCAGGTAACATTAGTACACTACCAACACAAGCATAAACTATAACAACACACACACACACAGCAGCAGGCGCCGCACATCCCACAGGAGCTCCTATACAAGCTCCTCCAGGTGCAGGTAACATTAGTACACTACCAACACAAGCATAAACTATAACAACACACACACACACAGCAGCAGGCGCCGCACATCCCACAGGAGCTCCTATACAAGCTCCTCCAGGTGCAGGTAACATTAGTACACTACCAACACAAGCATAAACTATAACAACACACACACACACAGCAGCAGGCGCCGCACATCCCACAGGAGCTCCTATACAAGCTCCTCCAGGTGCAGGTAACATTAGTACACTACCAACACAAGCATAAACTATAACAACACACACACACACAGCAGCAGGCGCCGCACATCCCACAGGAGCTCCTATACAAGCTCCTCCAGGTGCAGGTAACATTAGTACACTACCAACACAAGCATAAACTATAACAACACACACACACACAGCAGCAGGCGCCGCACATCCCACAGGAGCTCCTATACAAGCTCCTCCAGGTGCAGGTAACATTAGTACACTACCAACACAAGCATAAACTATAACAACAAACACACACACAGCAGCAGGCGCCGCACATCCCACAGGAGCTCCTATACAAGCTCCTCCAGGTGCAGGTAACATTAGTACACTACCAACACAAGCATAAACTATAACAACACACACACACACAGCAGCAGGCGCCGCACATCCCACAGGAGCTCCTATACAAGCTCCTCCAGGTGCAGGTAACATTAGTACACTACCAACACAAGCATAAACTATAACAACACACACACACACAGCAGCAGGCGCCGCACATCCCACAGGAGCTCCTATACAAGCTCCTCCAGGTGCAGGTAACATTAGTACACTACCAACACAAGCATAAACTATAACAACACACACACACACAGCAGCAGGCGCCGCACATCCCACAGGAGCTCCTATACAAGCTCCTCCAGGTGCAGGTAACATTAGTACACTACCAACACAAGCATAAACTATAACAACACACACACACACAGCAGCAGGCGCCGCACATCCTTAAAGCTTAAGCCTCGGTCACATTTAGCGAATAGTCGCTGCGATTACATTCGCTGCGACTAAAAATGAACACGGTTAGTATGGAATTCGCAGCGAATAGCCCTGTCACACTGTTTGAAAACTCGCTGTCTGACCGAGGCTTAAGCGACGTAAAATTAGCACAGTAAAACATAGATTATAAGCGCATGTGTTACTAACAAGCTATGGATTTTATCTGAAATAAAGAGTATTATTATTATTATTATTATTATTATTAAAACCTGTAAGTTATCTTCATGCAAACGTGCCGCTGTCGGTTTGAACACTAGCATAAAATAGGGGGAATAAGGGGGCGGCAGTACGGGCTAAATGCAAGCGTGTGCGTGACAGTGCGTGCCTACACGGGGCGCTCACATTCAAACCGATGCGGCCGGTCGGTATGGAGATAACTTTCTGTTGTTAGTCTTCCGTGAAATTAGTCTTTTTCTTTTAATTGACCTATGCTTGAGTCGAAAAAGTACGACAGATCAAGCTTCACCGGACTTGCGGGGGAGCGGAAGACACTACCCCAAAAAAAGTCATACACCAACGCGTCTAGGGGCGGCTCGAGGGAGCCTCAGACCACGGCCTAGCGCTTTGGTATTGAAAAACATCGTGAAGGAGACAACGTCTGAAGGACTCCGTCAATTTTGATTTTGGTTATGGCCGCGCCCCCGCCGGCGGGTACGGGCGTTGTTACCTGAAGGATATTAAATCAGTCATGATTATGTTATGAACGGTGTCGGTTGTGCGCAGCGGCAACAGCAGCAGCAGCAGCAGCAGCAGCAGCAGCAGCAGGCGGCGGCGCTGGCGGCCAGCGAGGCGGGCGCGCTGCCGCAGGCCGACGCGGAACTGCTGCAGAGGCCCGAGGCGCAGGCCATCATACACGGTTACTACAACACTTACTATACTTACTACTAAAAAGATAATTTAAATGACTTAACTAAGTGATGTAATATCCAAAAGTTAAAAAATAAATTTATTTGAACTCTTTGAACCAGCTTTCCGCCGCGGCTCCGCCCGCGTTAACAGTATTCCCCTTGGTGAAAGGTAGCCTATGTTGCTCAGGGTGAATGTAGCTTTCTAATGGTGAAAGAATTTTTAAATTCGGTTCAGTAGTTTTTGAGTTTATTCATTACACACACACACAAACAAATACAAATCTTTCTTCTTTATAATATTAACCACATAATATCGAATAGTAGTCTCTACAGAATGCTTACTTAGCGGCATCATTCAAATACTACTGTCTAAAATATTAAGTTGATGTTATAAGGTTGTAATATATGATTTTTTATAGTGGGTAACCTAAACAGATTTTTGTTTCGAGCATGGCTACTTTCTTTAAATTTCAACCACCATTCATTCAATGATCTGACAACAAAATGTCTGTTTTCTCTTTAATTCGATTTTTGATTGTATCGGTCGTGTCCCAGGTTTGAAGGCAGGCGAGATCACCGCCCAGCACCTGATGCAGCAGCTGGGCAACCCGGGGCTGGCGGCGCGCCACCGCGACCTGCTGCTCACCATCCTGCGGCTCCATCATCAGCGCCAGGTGAGGCTGTTACCGCAAGTTACAGACGCCACACTAGCGTCACAGAAGAAAATAATAGTACTAACCCGTACAGAAAGGACACTCACCCCCCAGCGCCAAAATGAGTTCCCCGCCCGACATAGCGCCCCACGCCCCGCACCCCGCAGGCGCCGCGGGACTCCGCCGGTGGTGTTCGGGGGTGTTTTACATAGCGCCTAGCGCCATTGACTTGTCGTTGATATTCAAAAAGAAGTAGCTTGTCAAAACGCGTTTTCTGTATGGAGTGACCGCCTAGTGCTAGCGTCTTCGAACGCCATTTTTGAACGACAAACTATGGCCAGCTCTGCCCTCGTAGCATGAAGTAACCCGCCATATTGAAAATCCTCCAATACGATAAGAATATAAAATTTGTAATGAATAAACTCAAAAACTACTGTGCCGATTTCAAAAATTCTTTAATCATTAGAAAGCTACATTCACCCTGAGTAACATAGGCTACCTTTTACCGCGGGAAAATGCTTCATTCCCACGGGAAAAACTGTTAACGTGGGTGGAGCCGCGGCGGAAAGAAAGGAAAGGAAGAAAGAAAGTAAAGAATATTTAGTATTATATTTGTACTAGCGACCCGCCCCGGCTCCGCACGGGAAAATGGTTATTGTGGGTTATCCTTAAGTATATTATGCATGTATTATACATATAAACCTTCCTCTTGAATCACTCTATCTATTAAAAGAAACCGCATCAAAATCTGTTGCGTAGTTTTAAAGATTTAAGCATACATAGGGACATAGGGAAAGAGAAAGCGACTTTGTTTTATACTATGTAGTGATATTAAAGGTGTGTTGTTTGTGCAGCAGCAGCAGATGGGCGGGTCCCCGCTGCCCGCGGGCGTGGGCGTGCCCCCCCCGCACCTCGTCGTGCCCCCCCACCACCAGCAGCTGAGGATCTCCCCCCTCCCGCACCCCGGTCAGTATCACCCATCTCTTTCTCTCTTTAGCAGTCTAGGCTGATAATTTAGCGAGCGCGGTATTTCTGCTACGATTAATAAGTAGTGATGGACTTTTGGTTAAATTTCAGAGGGTAGTATCTTATTGAAAAACATGTTTATAGCTGTGACCTCATAACAATTGATAATTAAAAACATTCTGTGTTTTCCAAATTGTTTTGTACGAAGGACAACAATTTTATTATAATAACAATTATTTGTTTTAAAATATTAGAAATTAAAATTCGACACTAAAAATATATTATGTATATTTATGAAAAAATTTAATTTGGTAATCAATTTAATTTTATACATTTCCGTACTCTTTATAATAAAATATTACCAGAAATTGCATAATGTTGACCCAAATGTATTTACATTAGGGTCATTTGACCCTTGCTATGTTTGCGAGATTATATAATATGTAATGACAATATGATTATGTATGCAAAGTCAACGAGTTTGAGTGTGTGTTTGTTCGTGGACGCAGCATTTTGCGTGTCGCCCATCATGCCGACCAGCCCTAACACGCTCGCCGTGCACCACCCAGGTAGGTTTGTTACTAACATGTTGACATATGGTGAAAAAGTATAAGGAGCGACAGAAAAACAGCGTCTGCCTTCCTAGAGGTAGACATATAGCTGAGTCGCTAACCTTTTTTATTATTGCTGCACATCGATGTACTATGCTAGTTTGTCGTATTTATTTGTTGACCTTGCACCTTATATTTGCATAATTGTACGTTCTTGTGTAGTGTCGTAATTCTAAAATAAATGATTTTTCTTTCTTTCTTTACATATTTACAATTTATTTCACTTTCGTGTCGTCATTTTTTAGTTTTTAATGTTAATTTTGATTATTGTATTGTATCTGTGTTGCAAATAAATTATATTAATTCTCGCGTTTTAAAGCCCGACCACAGAAATAAAGAACCTCGCCATATTGCGGAATTTGAAGACAACTAATTTTATAAGGGAAATTGTTGACATAAACAAAAATTATATACACGTGGCGTCGCGTCCCCAGAGCCAGTTTTTTATTTCCCAAGTAACAATTCCCGCACCCCCTGGCTAGGGCACTGTACGTTGCTCACTCGCAGTGTGAAATTAACCCCTACCGCTACGAAATACGGGCGCTCTCAAGGTCAACAGCCGCATGTGCTGGCTACTGTACACATTGTTAATGTGTTTCTACGCTTAGTTACTGCAAGTAAAGCACATGTCGCGAGTGAGATGAAAGTACAATACTAATGAAAATCCCGTCAACTGTGCAAAATTACACTGAGCAGTTTACTAGTTTTGTTTACTTGTATTTTTTTTTGGTCATAATTCGGTAGTTCTAGATTTGAAACCTTAAGTTAACTTTGAAGTTCTCGAATTTCCGACCTCAATTTTAGGTTGAAATTTTTAAAAAGGCGACGACTGTGGAGTTTCTTAGGCGTATTCTTCTCAATGGCAGACCGCACCCACATTTTACTAAAGTTGTAGCAAAGAATTAACTTGATTTAAAAGTCAAAGTACTTTGAAAGGCCGTATTTCGCCGTGATTTTTTTAAAGTCTAGTTATTTCTATGAAAAAAAAAATGAAAATGAAAAATGTTTTATTCGAAGTAAGATTTCACAAATCACTTTTCGACGTCGAGGCGGGCTATTGTGTTTTGTTTGTTTTATAAATTCTCTGTGCGCTTACATAGTTATCGTAGGCAGTAGTTTAACTAAATAGGCAATACGTTTACCAATCAGAGTTTGGTGCAGGCGTCCCGGCGCGCATCCCCTCCCCGCGCGAGCTTGCTGCGCACACGCAGAGCATCATGCAAGGAGCGCTCATCAAGAAGAAGCTGGAGGAACAGAGAGAGAACTACCGCCGCCGGCACGAGATGCACGCGCCCAAACAAGCCACGCCCATCTCCTTCACTCCCACCTCGGTAAGTAGCGCCCTCTCACTCGCACACACACACTAACTATGCAAGGAGCGCTCATCAAGAAGAAGCTGGAGGAACAGAGAGAGAACTACCGCCGCCGGCACGAGATGCACGCGCCCAAACAAGCCACGCCCATCTCCTTCACTCCCACCTCGGTAAGTAGCGCCCTCTCACTCGCACACACACACTAACTATGCAAGGAGCGCTCATCAAGAAGAAGCTGGAGGAACAGAGAGAGAACTACCGCCGCCGGCACGAGATGCACGCGCCCAAACAAGCCACGCCCATCTCCTTCACTCCCACCTCGGTAAGTAGCGCCCTCTCACTCGCACACACACACTAACTATGCAAGGAGCGCTCATCAAGAAGAAGCTGGAGGAACAGAGAGAGAACTACCGCCGCCGGCACGAGATGCACGCGCCCAAACAAGCCACGCCCATCTCCTTCACTCCCACCTCGGTGAGTAGCGCCCTCTCACTCGCATACACACACACTAACTATCAAGGAGCGCTTATCAAGAATAGCGCTAGAACGAGAACATAAGAACTTCAAGCAATCTATTGCCCATTTTATTTATTGCATTTAATGAAGCATGAGCGGAAGAACTTCAGGAAATATTTCTGTTCTAATTATGCTATGTGTCATTTGAAGTAAAAAAATATTAAGTCCGTTGCACTGTATACGTAACACACAAAAATAAAAATAACAAGCATTAGGAAAAAAGTTATTTGAAGGTGCACGTGATATGACTGCACTTATGAACTTGACTTTACGTACGGTGCCAATCAATAGAATTCGTCCTTTTGACTTAACAAGCATTTAATTATCTTTTACTGTAAATGAGCAGGATTTTAATTTTTTTTAATAGTGTACAGCCGAACTTCAGTCGGGCGTACGTTCGGCGGCAAGTTATTCTATAGAGCACACGTTATTTTGCCGCGTAAGTTGGGCGCTTATGGTGTGTCATATCAGCCGAAGTCGGTACGTAAATTCAGCCGCCGAGCTTCGGTTGCGTAATTTGGGTATAGTGTGTTTATACGCTAATTGTTAATTGATCGTGGCAGGTTCTCCGCAAGATGACGGCGGAGAAGGAATCGGAAGCGCAGAGCCCCAAGCAGCAGCAGTGGGCACAGCCGCCTAAGATGCCTCAGGGCCGGCCCATTGTCAAGGTAAATACTATTAAACCTTGTAATCATGTTTAGTTTTTATTATAAACACAGTAGACCAAGAACAAACTGGCCGCATCGGTTTGAATGTGAGCGCTCCGTATAGGCACGCGTTGTCACGCACACGCTTGCATTTAGCCCATATTGCCGCCCCCTTATTCCCCTTATTTTAAGCTAGTGAGTGTGTGCGTGACAGCGCGTGCATACACGGCGCGCGGCGCGGTCGAACACATCAAACCGACAGCGGCACGTTTGTATGAAGATTACTTACTGGTTTTACTGTGTTATAAACTAGCCGTCTGCTCGCAGCTTCACGCATGTTGTATTTTTTCCCGTGGGATTGAGGTGTTTGTCCTTCTTATAACGATCACAGCAAAAATTGATTTTCAATTTGGTGCAGTGAGTTCTGAAGTGACGGGCTTACATAATTTTATAATTGAAATTTCCGAGACCATAGTATACCTAGTACGTTTCGTTGCCATTTTCATTCATTTTTAAATTATAATAATTAATTGACTAAAGTGTGTTATTCTTTTTTAAAATTCTAAGTTATTGTGTAGAGAATGTTCTCAAACAAATCTTAACAATTAACACAAAAGTTGTACCTTGTGTAACCCTTTATAAGGCGAAACAACTTTACAAAATGCATTCGTTTTCGACTTTATGTTTAGGGTTTAAGGTTAAAATTAAGGTGGCAATATAGTGGCCACTGCCTTGTATCTTGTTTAAAAGTTGTTATTCTAATTGCAGGGCAACCAGAGCGGCGCGGCGCCTACATTAGGCTACGCGCCCAGCGCCGACTATCAGCAACACTACATCAACCAACAACAGGTATAAACTCTCGTTCGAGTAACCTTAGAGCCCGTCTGCCCATGTCTACGGCGCGGCGCGGTGCGGCGCGGCCCGCCACGGCGCCACGGTGCCGCGGACGGTGTACGTCAGCGGGCGCCAATTCTACTAATAATCTATTATATAAAAATGAAAGTCCTGACTGACTCATTAACCTATCAAAAAAATTTTTTATTCCCACATATTTTTAACGCTCTTTATTTCCTTTCAAAATGACCTCCGTCTTGGTTTATTGTATAAATATATATGGATTTACCCAAAATTTCCTCTGTTTCTATTTTTTTTTCTTCGTTTCTTAGTAATAATAGGAGAATAATCCTTTCGCGATCCATATCCACGCACAAGTTCGTTCGACAACACCAACTGCGAAATATTGACTGAGAATTGGGGCCCGCGGCACACCACCGTCCGCGGCACCGTGTCACGGTTTCACGGTACGGCGCGGCGCCGCGTCGTAGACATGGGGACGGGCTCTTATACCTACACCGTGAAATTTAACTGGTTGTTGATCCGCAACATAGTGGTCCATGTAAATATATCACTACATAGTATAAAATAAAGTCGCTTTCTCTGTCCCTATGTCCCTCCCTTTGTACGCTTAAATCTTTAAAACTACGCAACGGATTTTGATGCGGTTTTTTTTAATAGATAGAGTGATTCAAGAGGAAGGTTTATATGTATAATACATGCATAATATACTGAAGGATAACCCACAATAACCATTTTCCCGTGCGGAGCCGGGGCGGGTCGCTAGTTATGTTAATAAATCAATGTTGGACAGACAGTGCCTGGAAAAACCTACAATCAACAGCCACTCCTGTCGACGCGCCAATGTCTTTGTTATCATTGGATGCATTATCAAAATATACATCTTTTTGTGCAAGTAATTATTCATATTTTTCAGCAAATGGTCGGCAGCGTACGTCAATTTCCTCACCCTCAACAGAGGCAGCAATTACCAACATCGGTAAGATATTAATATCAATAATTATCTTATTATTTCAGTCCAGAGGAAGTTTCAATCTTACAATGAATCTTTACAATAATATTGCAACAAAATAACACAAAATACTTCGTTCCCACGGGAAAACCTGTTAACGCCAGCGGAGCAGCGCAGCGGGGCGAAAAGCTAAGCTAAGAAGTAAAAATAGTACAAACAAGTTTAATATTAAATGTGACGTCACGTTTCCTATTCCATATATTTTCCACATCAAATATCTATTATACGGGTGAAAACAATTTGTTGTAAAAGAAAAAAACAATTTTATTGTTCTAGTTGTTATCCTCAATTTGCAACATAATACTTTGCACCTTTATGAAATGAAATGAAATATGTTTTATTCGAAGTAAGATTTTACAAATCACTTTTCGACGTCGAGGCGGGTTCACAATTTGGCTTTAATACTTCTAGCATTGACAGTGGGGTGCAAATAGGTTTATTTAAATGCCTTGGGCCACCCCTAAGCCGAAAATCAATTAACTCAAAAAACTATGAATCTATTCTATATTCATTAAAGTGTAATGTAATGCTAATGACACTAATGACGTATGTTTTTTGTTGCAATATTATTTTATTGCTACACCATTGCTAAGTGCGTTTGATTATTTTCAAAGTATCTAGCTTAAATTAATTTCATATTGGGCTCGATTCCGGCGTAGTCGCTAAAATTTATAAATTTACATTTTTGGTCTCTTTCATTCATATGGGAATCGAAAAGGATGGGAGATGATGAATTTAATTTTGAATTAATGATATTTGAAATAAGAGCGCAACTCAAAAATTCAGCTTAATTTAAGTGGGATGTTTTCGCATGCCTGCTAAACTAATGCGAACTACGCGTAAAATCGATGTTTGACGTCTCTAAATTTAAGTTGACAATCACCTGTCCATTTTCATTAATAAGAACGTGAAAGGGACATATACTTTTTATTTTATTTTGAATTGACCTATGCTTGTGTCGAAAAAGTACCTATGATGAACCTTGGTTCACCGAACTTGTGGGGAAGCGGATGGCTCTACCCCAGAGAAGCATGTACTAACGCGTCTAGGGGCGGCTCGAGGGAGCCTCGGACCTCGACCTAGCGCGTTGATACTGAAAAACATCGTGAAGGAGACGACACCTGAGGGGCTCCTTCTCTGATTATTAGTTTTGATTTTGGTTTTGGTCGCGCCCCCGCCGGCGGGTACGAGCATTGTTACCTGAAGGAATTAAGTTAGAGCGTAATATAATCGGGCTCATTGTTAAGGTTAAAGGTTACGACCATCCATAGAAATAAGTCCATTTGACAAGCCAATGAACTTGTGAACATCCGTAGTACAGTGCCACCAACTTATCTGTAGAACGGCCAAAAGCGGAACCACGCGGAACTACTGACGCCATTGGACGCCATTTTGAAAACGTCACAGATAAGTTGGTTGATTGGTTGGTTGGTCACCCTTTTCGATCGTGGCGCCTCGCTTCATTCTATAGATAAGTTGGTGGCACACTGGACTCAATTCTGTCGTGGCCGCTAAAATCTCTAAATTTAAGTTGTTGGTTTCTTTCATTTACATGGGAATAGAAAAGGATGGGGAGATGAATGAGTTTAATTTTGAATGAATTATATTTAAAATAAGCAGTGCAGCTGTCAAATTCAGCTTAATTTAGTCGGGATGTTTTTAAATTCCTGCAAAATAACGCGTAAAATCAATGTTTGACATGTCTAAATTTAAGTTAGATAGATAGATGAAATGTTTATTGACTCAAGTTGACAATTACCTGTCCCTTTTCGTTCTTAAGAACGTGGAAGAGACATAACAACTCAAATTTAGATATTTTAGCGGCCACGCAGAATTGAGCCAACTGTAAGTATGTAAAGCCCGACCAAAGAAATGAAAAAACCTCGCCATATTGCGGAATTTCAATGGAACTAATTTTATAAGGGAATTTGTTGCCATAGTCATAAGAATATACACGTGGCGCCCCCAGAGCAGGTTTCTTATTTCTTTAGTCAGGCTTTAATGTTTGTTTGTTTGTTATCAGTTCAGCAATATGAGCAGCATGGCTCGCGGCGTGGCGGGCGGCACCTCGCTTCACCAGCTACTGGTACAGTCGCACCAGAGGAGCCTCAACGGTTAGACCACACCACACCTACCATACCTTAACCCTTTATAAGGCCAAACAACTTCTCTTCGTCTTTTGTTTCATCCGCCTTGCTGCCTGTGCTAGTGTGGGGGTATGTGTTAAAGACATAACTGCTGGACAAAGGATCCAAAGATCTCCACAATGGTCCTGCACTCCCGCATTCAAACCTGCAGTGCGTTACAGAAGATATCTTTCAGCCGAAATGATAAAAGTCACAACATTAAAACCAATATTAAGTCGGCCTCGTAGCCTAGTTGGTAGTACGTCTGCCTACTGAGCACAGGGTCGCGGGTTCGAATCCCGCCCAGGGCAAACATTCGTGTGATGAGCACTTGTGTTTGCCTTGTGTCTGGATGTTGTATATTTATAATGTATGTATATCAGTTGTCTGACACCTATAGTACAGGCTCTGCCTAGTTTGGGGTCATATGGCCGTGTGTGAGATGTCTCATATTTATTTATTTATTTTATTTTATCTTAACGTTATTCTTAAAAGAAAATATCGATGCATATGCGGTGAACAGAACAATAGGTTTAGAAAACGGCCCCTCATTCCTTACACTGATTGTAACGCAAGATATCGTTTTAAGGTCGGGTCAAGAGTACTCTAAACCGACGAGCATGTATGAGGAGATTAATGAGTGTGGATGAAGCGAAAGAAGTGTGTTTGGATCGTAGCAAGTGGAAGGAAGTGGTCTCTCTCTACCCGTCCGGGAAATAGGCGTGAGTTTATGTATGTATGTATGTATGTGATATCGTTTCCAGAGATGGGCGGCGGTGCGGCAGGCGGCGGCGACAACCAACTCGCCCGGTGGTTCTCCCCCGAGCTGCTCGCGCGCGCCTCGGCCGGCAAGCTGCCTTCGGTGCACGTGCCCAACGCACTCTCACTCGAGGACCTGGAGAGGCACCACCACTCCCCCGCCCCGCCCGTGCGCAACTGAACACCAAACCCCCCACACACCACACATCTGCGCCTGACACCCCATACACTACACTCAACGAAACATAACAACACCGCTTTCAAGTTTATCACGTGACCTCTAAGATACTAGAGATCGGTACAATCAGTCTAAAAAATAAGGTCTAACACTCCGACCACGTGACTTGGCACAAGCCTACGTCATCTGCTGTTCATCCTTGTCGAATAATACGCATTCGATAAGGATGAACAGCATGATGACGTAGCTTGTGTCAAGATTGACAGTCCGAGTAGAAGACCTTTTCTTCGACGAATAGTACCTATAGCGTTGTGTTGGCTCCCCTGTCTCGCCCCTGGAAAAAAAAGGACCCTCATACATGACACACTAAAAAAACAATGCTGCCAACATAACGCCATAGGTAATATTAGTTGAAACGATCTTTAAAGGCTTATTTACGCTGGGGCAACTTTGTGCCGCATTTTGGCATGATCATTATTTTCGCATGTGAAAGCTTTAAGAAAATGAATTCGATGTCTGAATTACTTCGTATTTGTGGAATTTAATATTTCCTGCCATCGTACTAAAATGGTCACTTGACAAACTTCAAAACGGCGTTATTACGCTTCAACGAGTTTAGTGGCACGCTCCCCACACACCACACAATATCTATAACACCACGCTCCCCACACAATATCTATAACACCAGACGTCCCCATACATTAGTGTGCTATGCTACGCTGGCGGCAGAGAGGCTTTGAAATCGCTCGCATGGAACAGACTACAGAGTTTAAAATCGCTTGTAACCGCCCTGATAAAGACTCATTTGTCAACACGTTTCGTTTTTATTCAATCTCCACACTAAGCTGTATTACATTTTGTCATATTATTCCAATAACTACACTCTATTTTGCCTATAATGTCTTTGAACGAAATAGTCAGATAATTTATTAGTATTACAGCTTTACTAAGGTTAATTTAGCTCTTGTAATTTTAACTAGAACCGTTTCGATAGTATTGCGACGTTATGACGTAGCTGACAAAAAAGAATCTGTGATTATGTATTTTTTTTAACTCGATGACAGCTAATTCATATTGGTGTATCCCGTTTGTATCGTATAAAAAGCCTCTCTGCTTAGCCTTAAAATGCACCTGTCTTGAAACAAAAGAGATTGGCAAACTTGTTTTATTTGACAGTAATTATTAATTGACTAAAGGGTCATCTGCTCCCTGAATAAAATACTGGTATATTAACAGCAATATAATGAATAATAAATTAGATTTATGATATTAATTTTTGTGCATAAATCGATCGGCCTCTCTCCCTTGTTTCATTATTGTGTATCCGCGCTGGGACGGAGGTAAGTGCGCGATACGTTACATGGAAGATGATGAAGGAAGTTATTGATAAGAATCTTGGTATAGTACCTCTGCACAAGCAATAATAGATTAAAATGTACGATAAACTATCGTTGGTCAGGCCGAACTATTGTAAAATGATATTAATCACATTCGAATACAGTGTAGATGTGGAAAATTTTTTTTGTCATGTAACCGAATTGTGACCGTAATAAGAGCAACAGAAAAACTTCAAATAATATATACACTTTTCTGTGATTAATTATCATTTCTGAGATGAAATAATATGAGTGACATTTTGTTTGTTCTTTCATGTAAAGTATCTAGCGTTTGAAACGCTCAGGTTAAGTTGGAATCGCAACTTGAAAATTTAAAATAATACCAGTGAAATGTACTTCAAAAGTAACTAGATTAAACGTGCTGTTTTATTATTTTTCAAGTGGCGAGTAGCTTAAGACCAATATCTGGAACTTAGTTGCGTTCGTCAGTGTTCATAATGTTTTAAAAAGTAGATTTTATTTATTACCTATTGTATGCGTGAGAGAAAGAATGAATTGCGGAGTTAACGCGATAAATGTAACTAAGTTACCCGGGTCCCAAGTTCCGAATGGTAGATTTTGTGGTGCAACAATGTGGAACGGAATGTGTTAGGTATTAGCGATATAACAAGCAATAATAATTAAAGTACTTGGAAGAGGATCTATGAAATATCGTGAATGTTTTTTTCTTGAAGTGACCAGTTGATGGAAGTTGTGGAACAAGCGTGATTGGATTCCAACGTAGTATGAACTCATATTGGGCTATCTAGGAGCACATATTTCGTTAAATAAATAATTCCTATAAAAACTTTGATTTAAAACGTAACTGCTAATAGTTTTTATTTCACATAGTGAGTCCATCCAGACCCATGTTGATATTTAACTATAAAACTGGTTGACGAAAATTCAATGTGTTTTGGTTATTGACTGTTACCTGTACCTTCCTTTCAGGTTATGGAAACCATTGTACTTTCTTCGTCATCCATTTCTTGACAAGATCAAACCTTTAATGTCACTATAAATATTAAACTTAAGGTATTGTTAGTTTCGGGAGCACCACTCAACGTCTTTTGACCAAGAAAATATACACACGCACGACCGGTATTTTAGACGTCAAATGTTAGTTTTAATTTGGAATTAATAAGTCTTATGGAGATATCAGAATTGTCTCGCGTGTATTAAAGGCAGCTATCGCGAGGGTCTCCACATTTTGATGTATTTCTTTCTGCGTATTAGATTTAAAGTTTAGGCTTTTCTGTAGTGAATTTAATTTCACACCCTCGTGTAGCTCCCTTCTGACGTTTCTTTTATAAAATTGTCTTGCAAAATGACATCTCTAGTTCAGAAAATTTGTTCCACTGTTAGGTTGCTTGATTGCTTCACAATTTAGAAAATAGGGCAATCTATCCGAATATCTTGAAATATTACTATATTTGAAGACTTAACTCTTTAGTGACACTAAAAGCATTGAACGCAAGCAAACATTCGGGTTAATTCGAGAAGATTGTTGCGTTCAGCACTTTATGCAGTCTCCCTTACAATGACATAGCGGTATGATTGTGTGCGTGAATGAGAGAGAGATAGAAATATATATGTATGTCTATGGTTGTGTTTATAAGCATTTTTTGTTACTACGTCATTTTCGTGAAGAGGAATGTTCTTTTCGTTGAATGAATAAAGAGATGCGTCTTTTTCTGTGTCTACCGTCTGTTTATTTAGACTAGACATTTTAGGGTGACCTTTTCAGTTGTCAATCGCGACTTTTTTAACGATTTTGGGATTTTGCACGGACTTAATGGCCCGCGCTTAAAATTCCTAAATATATTTTTTTAAACGTTTTACGAATTGCTCCACTATACGACGTTTTATCGATCAATTGCGCATTTTGAACGATATCTGAGCTAACAACATTATGGCAAGTGTATGTCAATTATGATTCCGATTTTCATCCGTTTAGTGAGAAAACCTTGAATGTTCTTTAAAACTGTTTCGATTACCGGAGCAAACTCACTAAATGCTATGTAAATCACAGTTGTATTGTATATCACACCCTGACAATAGCGTAGATAAGTACCGTCCAACTGACTCCAACTCGTGAAGCCGTTGTTAGCTCAAACCACAAGGCAATACTTGTGTAGGAACTTCGAAATTTGTATCTTTATTTTCGCCAATGTCTTTACGAGAGTCATATTATGCGCTGAGAGTGTCGCAATCAAAATGATTGTCTCCCGACAGTGCAAAGCATTTAAGAAATAAGTTTTGAAAACTAAATGCGACATTCCCCACCTCGTGTCGAATTACTCCTATAATACCAAAATATAACTTTAAAGTTACAGGAACCAACATTTGTTTGTGGGACGCCATTCTAGGGAAGATCGCTAAGGACTAGTCAAAAATTCATTCATTTAATTTTTAGTATCGGGATTACATTCAGAGCATTGATTATTTTTATTGTTTCTTCTCTTATGTATTTCTAGTTAAATTCAACTCTTTCCTTGTCCGGCGTCCTCGGTATGAGTTTTAGCGCAATGAATTTGTATGTCATTTTAAAATGGATTTGAAAGTAAGTTGTTAGAATGAATCATGGAGTGACAGTATTGAGTGACGACGCTGGGCCTCGACCGAAGCTTTCAGGGCTGCGAGGAAACTGACATTTCATTAGTGTTTTACGTATGAGCTAAACCAGTTCGTGCGCTTAACATTGCATTGTGAAAGCATTCATTTGCAGTGTTTTTGCAAAACAGAAATACTCAGCTTCATAACAGTGTGTACTGTCTAGCATTGCTATCGGTAACAAAGTGACCACTATTAGGTTTTTTTTGACACTATCGACTAGCAAAACTTTACGGTGGTCTCATTTTGGTCTTACGTAGTGGTTAAGTGGCGAAATTTCAGTTTTTTGGAAATGTAAACCGCGGCCACGCTGCGGTACGGCGGCGTACGAACGCCGGACGTATTACAAGAAAATGTCTCCTGTAAGCTTTAAATTATTGATTAAAGAAAAATTTGAAAGTTTATCAACTTGTTTCATTGTCGTCAGAACATTTTTTTGATGATTATCATTCGTCACCTTCTTATTCTACTTGAGTTTCGGCAGTTTCGGTTACATGCTCGCTAGATGGCGCTACGTAGGTATTTTTCTTCATTTTCCGTGACAGACGAAAAACAAGGTTGGCAGGGCAGGTACGTACAGTACCTACAGTAGAGAGGTGGTTGCGGCCTGCCTACCGTTATTCTATCCATCCAGCGATTATTGCATAAATTGAATAATAATGTCCACTGGATTTGTACGGGTTTCTTCAATAACGGCAAATTACAAAACATTTTTTTCATTGCTGTAGTACGCTGTTTTGCTGCTGAAACTTGCTTTGCGAATTGCATTTGAGCGACTCATATTATTGTTTTTAGGTAATGATTAGTATTGCATTTGCAATCCTGATTATTGTTGATACTTAATTTTCTTCTTCGTGATATCCGATAGTGTATCTGAGATACGATAATTCGGACGAAAAGGAATTAAAACGACAAATATATACGTAACTTTTATTAACACTGGATAATAGAAAAATAAATTATATATAAATGATCATACACGCAGGCACACATCAGTACCTGAAATTTAAAACACAACCAAAATCTGCCATGATAAGGAAACTAAACATTAAAATTACATTATTAGTACAATTAAAATTTTACACAAACACAACACTTGAAATACAAACTAGATTGCCGCAAGTATTCGGCTCTATAGTTAGCTGAAAGCAATGTTTACCCCTGAAATCAAAGATATTTACGTAAATGTTTTGATTAGACGTAATATCACGTGAGATACTCTCGCACGAGAAACGCGGCCGCACTGTATTCGCGGCACTCACTGACTGAGAGGCCAAGAGGAGGGAAACGGACTCGCCCACACAAAAGCGGCCACGCCACCGATTTCTATTTTATCACCAGACATGCGCACTGCGTAGCGCTGACTGTGCAAAGTCCAAGATCAATAACTGTTTGTGGTATCGCGCAACAACGGAGTTAACGCTAATAAACGCTTTGACTGCTAAATCATGACATGGCGTAGAATATTGCAGAACTTTTACTTTTTTTACATCCTTTATTTATGATCTAAGGTTAACATCACGCTTAGGTACCTGTATATTCGATTTATTTATAATAATATGAGTGAGTAGTGTAGTCATATCTTATTTATTTGGCTTGTTTTATTGGGTTGTTTGGGTTATTTTATGTAAAATATACACAGCCAAAGTGATTTTGCTGCATTATACGCAACGAATGACTGGCTATTATCTACAATATAAAATGCCTAGTCTAGCTAGGCCCTAGAGAATGCAATAAATTAGTCACTTTATCCAGACATTATTCACAATAATTGGTCTTAGTTAAAGTGTAATAAGCTAGTCTTGTTCCATCTTGGTTATTGTATGCTTTTGGAATCTGGCTTTTTAGAAACAAATTGTATACCTACGAGTAGTGTCGAGTAGTACTATTATAGGTTGAAATCTCAAAAACAATTTTCAACTTTTCATATAAACTTCAGTCACGTGACCGGCCACTGTGTGAAAAGTTGAATTTCAATTTTGAGACTTCAACCTATGTTCCTTAGAGAAAGTTGTTCAGTTTTATGAGTACTACTTACCACTATGTTGCGATTAACAACCAGTTTTTCACGGTGTACCTATAGGTACTTCTGTGCCCGATGGGTATGGCAGGTATGGGTGAGCGCAGCGATTCTACCCGAAGTTGGGGTGCAAACTCCCGTGCTCACTACCCTCCGGTACGGCGGGTCGCAACCGCCGTTGTTTTATTACTTTACTTTATTCACTTTCTACAAGGCTTTCAAGATATTATACAAACTTGTAAATGCGATCTGTAGAGGAAAATAGACGGTTAAGAGATTGAAGGATGAATCATCTGCCATTTTCCCAAAAAAAGGGACAGAACGACAGAAATCATTTTTGCCCAAGCTGAAACCAACCAAGACGCTTCGCTCGCAGCTGATTAATGTGATGAATTTTATTTATTACTTTGTCCAAATTGAGAGTAGATTTTATTTATAATGGCTGGTTACTATAATAATATCCGCACAATCACTTTGACCCCGCCGGGGCACGCCGAGGGGCTCTCGAGCACAATCATCTTATGAATATTCATCCATTTGGTACAAAATAAGGGTACAAAATAATATATACAAAATAATATATACAAAATAATATATACAAAATAATTCATCCATTTAATACAATAAAAAAAAGTCTCCAATGTTTAAACCATCCCATGACGTTACTATTGGTGATGCACGTATTTAGGAGAAAATCCCCTGGTAGGGACGTCTATGAGCTGATAAATTGTAGGGACATGACATGTGCAAAAGCGAATGTTTTTGTTTTCTGTGCATATTGTCATAGTGGAAGGTGTGGCCGATCAATACCCTGATGGTATGTTCAAACTGACATAGCTTCGCCTCGAACAAAATAATTTTTTTTCCTATTTTACCCATGTATATTACCAATATCCTGCTACTTTGACCTGTTCATCTTGCGAGAGTATATTTGTTTTGAGTAGAGCTACCCATACACTACTGAATAAAAATCTAGTAATAAAAATGAATCTCGATTTAGGTGAGTATGAACACTCAGAACGGCTGCACTGAATTGGATAATTCTTTTTTGTTGTTTTTAACTTTTTGCAGCGGGATAACACTTTATACTTACCCAAAAAAAAAAGCACTAACATTAAATAGGCAGGGACTCGAACTTGCATTGTATCTCCTTGGCTATTCGGCCAACACAGACGCACTGCCAAATTGCCACAGTGTCACTCCCTTTTTCTCCTAATCACCCCCTTTTTAGGTGAATAGAAAATACCAAATTATGAGAGCTTTGGTTCAATCGTTCGCTAGTTCGTTAGAAGTCCCCACCAAGGGGCTCGAGACTACCCAGAAATCAGGGTGAATAGGCCCTTGTCGACTACGCTGACCCAGTGCGGGTTGTTCAACTTCACACACAAACTTTGAATACTTTGCGCTATTTCCATACCTATAGGTGCCTGTTAGAGATTGCTACCTTAGCAATAAGGCTGCCTATTAAATCTTCAGTTTTGTTCTGGTGTCTGTATTGTGTTTTATGATATCAACAATAAATAATATTGTATTTTGTAGAATAATGGAGATTTTCGCCATTTGGTTACGGATGTTTACGGAACCCTAAAATTTAATAACTGTAGAACGTTTTTCGATACATTTTTATGAGCGGAGTTAGGTCCATTAAACTATTTTCCTAATAAAACTGTTGAGATTACTCAATCACTACTAGACAGATTTTGATAAGATACTTTTTACTACTTACCGTAAAAAAACTAATTTTCACGGAAAATTACAACGCGCGGACGAAACATCTAGTGATACCTTTGAATGATACATAAAATTACTAATCTTTATCTTCCATTTTTAAGCCTTCGTTATCATTTTTGTAGCATGTTTGTTGTGTTCGTCGCTCGTGCAGAAACGAATTTTCCACAAAAGTAAAACAGTTTTTATTACAGGCTGGTAAACTACTACAGTTATACTATACATTTTTGTTTTTCACATCAAATTGATGAGTGAGAGAGAAAAACTAATGTGTGAAAATCAGTGGGTGGGTGGTGTGGAAAATATTACCACATACATAATTATATAAAATATTGGGAATTGGATGGAACAACTTCGCGTCGTGTCGTCGGCGTAGATAATTATATTTATAGTGTTGTGTACACTCACTCATACGTTAGATATCACAGCACGACTTAGGACATTTCCATTTTTATGTGCCATCTAGATAAATCTAGATGATTTGGTTCCTAATATAGTAAATGCAAAATGCATAATATTCTAAAGTGATACGTCGTATATTTGTTTATACCTAGAGGTATCTTTCACCATATCACCGGAGTCATTTTGTGAGGCAGTTTTACGTGGTGCATCTCGATAGAAAATAATAATATTATTTTCTTTCTAAGATCGTCCACTACAATTTCACTGCCAACAACTGACTGATTTATTATTTCACAGACACTATTGACACCTTACTGACACTTTACTATTTTTCAAAAAAGTTTACGTCACGAATACTTCTTGGATTAACGAAAATAAAACTGGCTTCAAATGGAACAAATCTATGACGTCACTATAGAGGAATTTTTACTTGACCTGTGTCATTCAAGAGACCGATGCATGATTGACGATGAGTCAGTCAACATTATCGAACGTCTGGTGTAAAGAAGTTGTAGTTTGAGAAGGCGTTGAGTCGGAAGTAAGTATTTTAGAAGTAGAGTACTAGCGACTAGCGAACGGGTCTGATAGACTGGGAAGGTGCCGTGCAGCGTTGGCGACGCACGCCCGCCGAATGGTTGGGTTCAGACTGTGGAAGTTTGGTGGCGCTGCCGGAGCCCGGGCTGGCAGTGGGGCGTAGTCTCGCTTCGCATCGTATTGCCCGCACCGAGCAGTCGCCCTCGCGTCCCTCTGCAGACGAACAAAGAACGACAGCAAATTCCACAAAATGTACATACAATCGTCGTGCGTTCGTTAAGTGAATAGAAATAATATTCCCTTTTTCAATTCGCGTTAACTATTAAAAGGTTAGTAGATTATTTACGTTAAAGGCAATATCAATTTATCAACTAATCGACCTCAATAACGCGTAGGTCGTCTTTGTGCAAATGGCGTCGATAATTTTGCGTCGGTCGGCCGGCAGGCTCGGTGAGGACAGATTGCTCGAAATCCGTGGCGTGACTTCAATCTTCAATAATGTGGCGACTAAATAAAAGCACCTTTTTGTTGTAAAAACGTGGTTTAAGCGATGCGCGCTGGCGAAATTATTATCACATAAGACTTCTCATAATCTTAAACATAGAATCTCTTATAAATTTCTAAATAGGTGAAACCAGTTAGGTAGGTTCAATAATTAATTACATACAGATGATTTTTTTATATAAACAGATTTTTTCTCTGATTTCTATAGCCGTCCGGAAAATAGTTAACAATGAATCGGATTAAAAGGTATGTGGTATATATCTAAGTTCTTTTTTTTTTGAAACCATGAACATAATAATTGCGCAGATAGTGAGTTAGTTGGTTCTGTTCGTGCGCCATATTGCATTGTTAAGTGAGTAGGCAGCTTAGCTATATATAGGTATAGGTAATACATACTAGGGACATTTACTTTTAAACAGTATCGTTAGAAATAGTTGTAGGAGGCACTAGTAAGTGTTTGTATACGGACTTTTACCACCCTTTACCCTACTTATGTAATGAGGTAACTTAGGTATCACTTAAGTTATTTTATTATTAATGATAACATTAATTAAACAATTATCTAATTAAAACATTACTTTTTATGACGCATAATTATAATACTTAGTATAATTTAAATCGGGTGTTGTGGGTCCTACAAACAATGGGTGTGAGAGCAGCTGTTTCCAGTTGAGGGCAATGGCATTCTCTTTTGTGTGAGGTGCAGTCGGCAACGAATAAAAATAAACAGTAAAAATGCACGGAATACCTACACTGCTGGGTTAGAACGGAGTTACACATACACACACAGCCATACATTACGTGCCTGCCTGCACCCATGCCTGTTATTATTTACATAATATTTTCGATTCGTTTTGAAAATAAACCTTAATATGGAAAACTACAACCCTTATTCCGTGATGGGTATGAAATAAAACTTTACTCTCTCCAAATGAGAAGAACAGCTTTGCCTAGCTTACTACTACGCCGCCACCGACATGCGATGCGACACTAACTTAGTGTTAAATTTTATTATAAGTAGGTTACCTATTTCATATAATAATATTCATAAATACCTACTACCTAATTTATATCATAAAATTCAATACATTGCACCTTCATAATTAGCCGTTTCTCTTCTATGATTTTGTGCCTTTGTTACTTTATTCTAAAATAATGCTACAGTTATTGGGTCATAATAAAATATTATAATTAAGTAGTTATATTTTAAAAAATTTAGATAGGTACTTACTTAATAATATACTACAATAATACAAATAAAACCTTTTCACAATAATATAATTCAGATAAAACAGAAGTGTCGTCATACAATATTTTGTTGAGCAAGACGCGTGGCGCTGGCGGCTATATTCCGTCCGGTCGTCCAAATTCCGAATATTTCCGAATGATGATCGTCTATCCTCGTCGTGTGGAGTCGGTCCGGTCGGCCAGCGAGCGGCCATTTTGTTTTCATTTATAGGCACGCCACGCGCGAAGGCGGACGAACGAGCGAGTTGGTTGAGTTTATTACCTTCATATACAAGCTGCTATTTACCTCGGCGGGGCGTGGCGTTGCCAGTGTTTTATCCAAATAAGTAGTGTATTAATCCGTAAAGTGAACAGCAAATAATAGTGCCGATTAATATTAATATGCAGTAATTTTGTTGTGTGAACTTAAAACGTGTGAATTTTCTTACAAAATTTTTGCTTACAATACAATCCTATAGGTAGGTGCATATTAAATTATTACCAAAGTACCTATTATTTATATTTTACGTTCATTTCATCTTTAACTAAGCAGTGAGTAGGCAGAAGGTAGGCAGCCCAATTCTTTTTGAGGTTATGAAATATATTTGTGTGGTTTGTCTTTGTCATACGTTCACGGATCGAATCAAATCAATCAACCTTTCTTCAATGTGCCATTTTGTAAAGATGCTTGATGGTCGGTCCAGTGTCGGACTCAGGCAGGGACGGGGGCCTCGTCTAAAAATCGGTTTCACTTATGATGTTAATCCGAATTGTGTGTTCTGCACATACAACACTTTTGACTAAGATTAAACAATGATGTACCTACCTACATAAGTCATTATAATTACCTAATTTTAAAGATATTGAGTATTAGGTAGGTACCTAGGTACACTGGTAAAATAAAACTAATCAAAAATTTAAACGCAACTCAGCACAAAAAAAACATGAAACGAAAATAAAACACAACAAAGTACGTGACGATTGCCGTGACAACAATAGTGTTGCCAATTTTTTATCTGTCCTGATGGGTTTGACAATCTCGATTTTGACATTTTATTCGACATGCACGCCATCTATTTGAGTCAATAGAACCTTTTTTTTTCTTAAATGCCACCTTAAAAATCCCTCATTTGAATAACTGACAGGGGAGTCCCTATAGCGTACAGCCAAATAATGTAGCCTGGAAAGCAAAACCAAATAATGGCAGATTTTCTGATAGCTTGAAATTATATGCGTTGAACCGTTATTCGAGACCTATAGAGTGAGACAGCAACACTTCCGCTTCCTGCAAACAGCCCCAACCGATCCCCTCCGCCCCGCTCCCGGCGGCCTGAGTCGGAGTGGAGGGGAGTCTTGCTTGTCACCGGTGCAGTTTTGGCGCGTCACATTGGCATCGACTTTCGTCGTGCGAACACCCCTAAAAAGATTTAACAACGTTGTTGTTCGATAATATTAAAAAAAAAAAAAAAAAAAAATTACTTTATTAAATTTTTGGTAAGTATATTTATTTTTAGCAAAATCGATCGAGTTCTGCAGAAGAACGTTATTTTTAAGCCAAAGCTTTGCGGAAAAGACTTTCTGGCTTAGCTCTGCAGAAGGGCATCATGGGTAAAACACCCGAGCGGAGGACTAAATCCAAGGAGCATGAGCGGTGCGGAACCGAAAAACACGCGGACCGGCGGCGGTCAGCAGAACGGTGCGGAACCGAAACACGTGGCCGCCGACCGAAGTCCAGAGAGCCGCGGCGCCGACGGACGCGCTCGCGCTGCTCCAGCAGCAGCTCCAGTAGCTCCTCCTCGTCATCTTCGTCCTCATCCTCGTCCTCGTCCTCGTCTTCGTGCAGCTACGCGGCATCCCGGCGGCACTCCAGGCGGCAGCGACGGCAGCGAGCTACACGGCAGGCAGCACGGCGAGATAACTCCGCGGAGAATACCAAACTGGAATGTTTAACAAATCAAGTAAGTGAAGTGTTAAAATATTTAAGAAATCCCAAACGTGACTCGGAGAGTGACTTCGATTCAATCTCGTTGCATCCGTCACAAGATCTTACAAGTTCACTTCTGTCTAGTGAACCGATTTTGAATAAACCCAGACAAAGTAAACAATTAGATTGCAAGTTAACGACTAGCTTGAAGGAAGCGACCGTTGAAAACACATCAGAATCTAGGCTCACTGTGTTGTCGAAGTTACACCATTTCGATAACAATGATTGGGACAGAGTTCGCTATGTCGAAACTGAGAAAAAATATATCGCTAAACCGGGCTTTTACGAATTAGATGTTAATACCGAGCTTCGTTTTTATGATCCAAATTCAACTTGGTTGAAGTCTCTTGACCGATCACTGGGCGCGATGACTCATGCTCTTATTCAACAAAATGAAGTTTTTAAAAGTAACATGCAAAATTTTGTAGAATGGTCGTACAAACCTGATAGTGTTTTGACTCCTGATGCACTTTTCCAAAAGCTTAATGATCTTTTTTCTGAAAAATCACAATACATAAAGTTGTCCGAAGATTTATTACAGCTTGTGTGTGGTCGCCGTGCCGACACAATTCAAAAGCGCCGTGACAGCATTCTGTCCGGCGTCAAAGATCGTTTTATACGAGAGGATTTGCGGAAAATTCCTCCTACAAACACACATTTATTCAACACTGAAAGTATGAGCAGTTTTTTATCGAAAGCGGGTGGTACAAACAAACTGTTTTATCACAACAAGCGCCCAGCGGATGAGCCAATAACGTCTATGCGTAATAGACAAGACCAACTTCGTGCTAAGAGGCCGCGGAGGTCAGGTCGCGAATATGACTACGATGCAAATGATAATACTAGTGGTCCGTCGACTAGCAAAGAACAACGCAAAAATCAGAAGTTCTCTGGTTTTCAAAACAACAAATCATACACAAAAAGAAATGAAAAGAAACCTAGCCAGTCTAACCGCAAAGGAAATAATAATCGCTTTCGAAAATGACTACAAACAAAACTCGTTTTATGGCGGCTGTTTAGTAAAATATTTAAATGTTTGGAAAAGGTTAAACGCTCCCGACCAGGTTATAAAGATAATATCCGGTTACCGTCTTCCTTTTTGTCATATACCCCCTCTTCTAGAAATAAAATTTCTAAAAAAGTTTCAAACTCCAACAAGTGTTGCCATGACAAAACAAATTTTAGAGTTAAAAAAAGCAAAATATTCTTGTACCCGCACCGCCAACGCCGAGTTTTGTTTGCCCAATGTTTCTTGTAAAAAAGTCAGATTCCAGCGATCGTCCAATATTCAATCTAAAAAATCTCAACCAATATCTAGCTCAATTCAAGTTCAGATTGATCAACATGCATCGAGTCCCAGATTTTTTACAAAAAGGAGATTGGGCCATCAAGATCGATTTGACTCCAGCGTACTTTCATATACCTGTGGCTCGGTCTCACCAGCCATTTCTCAGAGTTCTGTACGGAACGGAACAGTTGAGCGAACCGGAGCTTCTACAGATCACCAGTCTACCGTTCGGGCTGTCCTCGGCACCCGTAACGTTTGCGACAGTCTCCAATTGGGTCGCACAACTATTGCGCGACAAAGGAATGAGGGTGATCGTATATCTCGACGATTACTTGATCGTGAATCAGGAGAAATCGATGTTGACATATCAGGCTGCAGAAGCTATCCAGATTCTGACCTCACTGGGATGGTCCGTAAATTACAAGAAGTCCGTTCTGACTCCTACACAGATAGTCGAGTATCTGGGCGTATCATGGGACCTCAGACAAAATACAAAACGGCTTCCAAAGGAAAAACAGCACAGGCTTGCTATGAAGCTGAACAGTATCTTAGATATGAAGACATGGAGCCTCAAGGACGCTCAGAGCGTCATAGACATGTTAAACTTTGCGTCGTTTGCTGTCCCAAGAGGTCGGCTTCATTGCCGCCCCTTACAATTGGCATGTGCTCTCCTTTCAAAAGACCAGCCATATCAGAAACACGAGCTCGCTCCTGCAGCCCGTGTAGAATTCAAGTGGTGGTTAACGGCTCTCACGGCGAGCACGCCCATAAACCCTCAACCAGTCTCTCATTTCATGACGACGGACGCATCCGGAACAGGCTGGGGTGCAGTGGTAGACGGCACATTATCGTGCGGCGGCCCTTGGCTCCCCGATCAGAAAGAATGGCACAGCAATTTGAAAGAGATGTGGGCCATAATCCAGGCTGTTCAAGAACACCAACTTCGGTTTCGAAAAACATCTTTGCTTGTTCAATCCGACAACAAAAGTGTAGTCAGCTACATTCGAAACGAAGGAGGTTTGCGGTCGAAAGGTCTTTATCGGATGACTTGCTCTCTGTATCGGCTTCTAGACGAGAACGAAATTCATGTTGTGTCTCACTATATACCAGGACAATACAATGTAGAAGCGGATACACTTTCGAGGAACAAGATGGAATCAGAATGGAGCTTGACACGAGAAGCATGCCAGGAAATATTCAACCGTTTCGGAAGACCACAGATCGACCTGTTTGCTTCGAGAAGAGCTCATGTTTTAACACGATATGTAACACGAGACTGCAGCGACCTGAAAGCCGAATTCCAGGACGCTTTCAGCAAGACCTGGGCTTACAAAAAGGCTTGGATATTTCCACCACCACACTTGATTCCCCGTGTTCTAGCACAGCTCAACAGCGCGAAGGGCTACTACCTGATCATAGCTCCACGCTGGCACAAGGTTTTCTGGCGTCCGGATCTCAAGAGCAGGGCAATAGCTCCACCATGGACTATAACGAACCTGAGACGCAGACTTATGGACACTCGGACTCGTCTACCGCCACCTCACGTAGATCAAATGTGTCTAGAAGTATGGTTAGTGAAGGGTGGAATAGACTTTTGACTAACTGGTCATATGAGGAAAAAGAGTTACTAGACTCTAGTTGGAGACCATCTACCAAGAAAGTATATTCTTCAATTTGGTCTAAGTGGCAAATGTGGTGCACTGCTAATGAAATAGATAGTCTTAACCCGACGGGGGCGGAACTAGCTAAGTATCTGGCCAATCTTCACCTAACGGAAGGTCTCTCGTACAAAACCATATTAGTCTATAAATCTACTATATCTACGTTGACTAACCCAGACTCAGACTCTCTTTCTCAGAATCCGATTGTGAAACGGATTCTCAAGTCTATATCTATAGCTAATGCACATACCAGAACTAAAATGCCAACGATTTGGGACCCAAGTTTAGTGGTTGAGTGGCTGATATCTCACGTACCAGCTAATCTCACCTTGTATGAAGTTTCACGCAGAACTGCTCTGATACTGCTACTGGCTTCGAGTCGACGCGTGCACGACCTCACTCTGCTGCATATAGACAATGAACATTATCAAGATTCAGGCGAGTATATTACTCTACACCCGGTGTTTGGTTCCAAGACCGACGACTATTTACAAAGACAGTCTTCTTGGAAGTTCGGTAAGGCCAACAATGACGCTATATGTCCAGTGACTTGGATACGAAGACTCGTGGAAGTATCTGCACCTCGCAGAGAGAACACTGACTTGACAGAGCTGTTTATAACGGCACGTGGAACAGCGCGCGCCGCGTCGCGCACCGTGCTGGGCGGCTGGGTGAAGTCGCTGCTGCGCGCGGCGGGCGTGGAGGCCAGCGCGGGCAGCACGCGCAGCGCCGCCGCCTCGCTCAACTGGCTGGACAACTGCTCCATCGACGAGGTGATGGCTAAAGGCAACTGGCGTTCCCCGAACACTTTTGCAAAATTTTATTCCGCTGAAATTGGTTCAAGGTCCAGTTATCATAATAATCTTTCTCGGACATTCTATCCTGCGTAATCAGCGCTTAGTATTATGATTGTTTATTTGAATTAATAAGACGATCCATAAGATCCATGTTATTCTTATTTTTATTTTTGTTAAATATAATTTGATCAATAAATCTTTTCAGGTTTACATTTCTTTAAATTTTTCTATCACACATTGGCATACTCCTACAATTATATCATATCATATTACATGATACTCCCTTGCTTGCCACCAGGCGATAACAAACACATCTCACTCTATAGGTCTCGAATAACGGTTCAACGCATATAATATAATGTTTTACCTGTAAATAAAACAGTTATTATATGCAGTAACCTTATTCGAGACCTATATTTAAATCCTGCCTGTTGGCTTATAACATCATCACAGACTTTCAGTGAGATGCAAATGTGACGCGCCAAAACTGCACCGGTGACAAGCAAGACTCCCCTCCACTCCGACTCAGGCCGCCGGGAGCGGGGCGGAGGGGATCGGTTGGGGCTGTTTGCAGGAAGCGGAAGTGTTGCTGTCTCACTCTATAGGTCTCGAATAAGGTTACTGCATATAATAACTGTTTTATTTACAGGTAAAACATTATATTAAAAAAAAACATACGAGCGTTCCATAAGATTTTCATAGATGACGCTAGTAAATTAGTGAGAACTATGAGATTTATTGTAGACTTTATGACTTTTTTTTGTGTCGGATTGAACATGGTTCTATTCTAACTGAGATTAATTTTACGATAATTACCAGTTGATTAATTTGAATGTTTTTTTTTTAATAATCCAATACTTCTGTATTTATTACCTCACTTTTTACTAGTGCCATCTGTTGAACCGTTTTGTAAGAACCGTTCTTTTTCTTAATTTGCTTCTGGAAAACTTCCCATTGAAACAAAAAATTGATTCTAATCATCAGATCGTTTATTAGTAACGTACATTAATAGAACTTTTGAATATTATTAGATATTTGGTGTAATTTTAATAATTAGGTACCTATACACTTCTTACCCATATCTTTAGACTAAAATAACTTATATAATAGCCGCCGCCGCCGCCGCCGCCACCGCCGCGCGAAGCTGTGAACGACTTCTATGAAGTCGTATACAAACTTCCTAGTTTGTTTCCATCGCTCGCCGCTGGTCGCGGTGGCCGCCGCCGCCGCGTGAAGCTGTGGCCAGGCCCTTAAACAGATTATACTTTTTTGTTAGCGGTACTGAGGGCGGACATATAACGAAGTAGTCAAATCCAGAAATGGTCTCCTTTATAACTGGTGGAACAATAAATGGTCGAATCTAGAACTGGTAATATTTAGAAGAAGTCAAAAAGAAATGGTAACTAACCGCTTAAACGGTCAGTAACAACTACCTACAGCCAGTAAAAACCTGACCAGTAAATAAAAAACCTGCTCTTGGGGCGTCATGTGTATATTTCACGTTTATTTTTTTTACAATTTCTATTATAAAATTAGTTCTATTGAAATTCTGCAATATGGCGAGCTTTTCTAATCTTCTGGTTGGGCTTTAGGTGCGTAGTTCTAAATCCAACCCTGTATTGAACGTACACTAGGGTTGCCTTGCCAAACTTAAAAAATCGAAATTATTGTAAAAACAAAATGAGTTTCTTTACTTTTCTTTTGCTGATTTAAATATAATTTTTTTAAACAATTAAGTACCAAAAAGCACTATTTTAACGAAATATTGACTCAGCTTCGATCGTTCACACCTTGTGACAACATGTCCGTGGTGGTTTTTCGTAATGCAATAAACGTCCTATCTATATGGCAGCCGGCGAGATCTCACCAAGGTTACGGATCGCAAAAGATTTCAGAATATGGCAATCCCTTTTGTCTTTTGACTCCCGTGAAATACATATAGGTCTACCAGAATCTGATGGCAAAAAAAAAGTTTAAAAATAGCGATTTTCATATGGAAACAAAAAAAAATTTCATCTATCAACTGAAATTTTGAGGAATTGTTTTTGGTTTAGATTCATATTTCCTTTCAAAAGTGGTAAAAATGTCGAGGAAACCTTGCTAGCGTCAATTTATTTTTTCCATTTTTGCCATCAGATTCTGGTAGACCTATAATAAGTATTTCACGGGAGTCAAAAGACAAAAAGGACGCAGTGAGCGCGGTGTATTTGTATCTCATTCTAACGCATAACTGCGTCCCTTTTGTCTTTTGAATTCCGCGTAAGAGTACCTGCCTTTCTAGATAGGATGTTATCTGATTTCGCGTTTCGTCAATCCAACACATTACAGTCAATCTGGATAAAGATCACAGATCACGATCAACGCATCTCGATCAGGACTTACCGTGTAATGGCTGCCTAAGTAAATTAAAATAGTATAGAATAGTAAATACTTATATTACTACGTCCATGGTTCCATGTGGTTTTATCCCTTTCCGAGACTCGAAATACTAAATTTCCAACGATGAATTTTGTCCAACACTTATTTTGTCTATCGAGCGAGTTACACTAAGAAATTGTGGAGACGCAAAACTTTGCAAAAGCCATAAAGACAAAAAGGAACATCAAAATCCTTTATACGGTGTAAGTCAGACTACAACATCAAACATGTAATACGCGTACCAACTAACCTACTCGTGCAAAGATTAATCATTTGTATCATCGTAACTGAGGAATAGTGAGGTTTCCCAAATTTCAGCTTTGTCAACGTTGTAAACATCGCTTTTTAATTTGCGTTTCTTCTCGCTACTGCGATGATGTCACTCACGCTACGAGTATCATGCAATTGCATGTCCGATTGCGGGCTTGTGGGTAATGAAATGAGGAAAGTTTTACGCGTTCATAAAAGTTGATTTGTAGAGTGGTGGTATGCACTTATTATTTTAAGTGTTTGTGTTAGCGGTTACTTTAAATAATTATTGTTATTAAATTAACATAATAATGGAAGAGGTTTCATAATCGAATTGTCGGAAAACCTATCAAATTTTTTTGTCTTAGAGCAGTGGTGATTAAATGGCCGCTGCGAGGTATATAACTGAATATTCCTCGCATTTCAGCGGATTTAGTTTATTTTAGTAACATAGTTATGTTACAATTTCAACTAAGTTTTATTAAAGGTTTGTTTTTATAGCGTTTTGATGGCGGGGCCAAGAGGTTTCACGAATTTGTCCACTGTCCAAGAGCATAAGCAAACATTTTCCAAGTTAAAAGTACATCATAAAGGCAGTTTTATTTTTTCGTGTTTAACAATCAGGGGCGAGCCGACTCACAATTTCTTAATTTATTTCAAAATATATTATTATTCTGGTGCTACAATGACAAAAAATACATTTACAACACTGCAGCTCTCAAAAGATAATTTTGTCTTGGTGCTACATAGACAGAAAATACATTTACGTCAAAAAAAAAATGCGCAACTGACCAATGTGGCGTCGTTACACTCATCAGGGCGAGTCAACTTTTGTACCGGTGCAACAAAGACAGAGGCGCCATCTTACGCTCATTTGTTGAACAATAAAAACGTCTTTTTAATACCATACGTATTGGTCATTTTGGAACATTCTGGCATTATTAACTCATTTTTGAATTTTGTGACTATTCCGTCTTTGTAGTAATAGATGAGCGTTACACTGCCGGCCTTAATACGCATACCTATCTTTTTTTTTAAGTCATACCATTTAATTACGTAATAGCTGATTTAAATAGTGCTTTATATTTGTACATGATATCTACTAGCTTTCAAGGTACTTACCCTAGCAGCTGTATTTAATAACACAATTGCATTTACTTCAGTTTTGACTTTAAATTATGCTTTGTGTAAATAAAGAGTTACTTATTGGTTACCTTGGCTGTTTATAAATACGCATTTTGTAACATATTTTTTCAGCCAGCAACATGGAGTCCGAATACGACCGGAAGTTCGCGGAGATGAAGGGGTACATACCGTTTTTGGAAAGAATGATTAGAAAGCTCGAGTCTACAAGCAATTCGTCTGCCAATCCTCGGCAGGCTCAGCTCGATAAGATACGTTCGTTGAGGGATTTGCTACTGGATAAAAAGAAAAGGTTCGATGTTTTTTTATCGACATTTCAAACTATGACATAATATCCTTTGCGCGACTAATGTCCAGAATAAAAAATGTCCTTTTTGCTGTATTACTAAGTGTTATACTTATAACTTGATCAGTGCCTAACGTAATCCGATGTTCTTTTTCAGGATGAAGATGGAAAACCTTTTAAAATGCGAGCAAGTGCTGATTAATCTGTACGCTAAAGTAGAGCAGGTTGGAAAATATTATTGTATGACTATACACAGTGTACACTGTACGTACGCATATGCATTAACTTTGGCACGCTATTCAATCCATTGAAATGGAGACATTCAATAATAATAATAATTGTTGTTTATTATGCTCTCAAAAAATAGGTATCGTAGGTATATATACTAAAACTTAATCTAGTACAGGAGTAACCTATGGCAATGTGATTGTCTGATGTTCGTTCTAGACACGCGTTTCATTGTGGTGGACTGACACGCTTAATGAATTTTTACTTTATGAGCCATTTTCAAATAAAATGTACTTGTGACTAACATGTCAAAAATTGTGACTCAACTTTTTTGTGACATCCCTGTATTTTTATACTCATGTGAGTCACATTTTATGTAAAGCAGAGTTTACATGAAACTATGCTCGAGTTGAGCAGTGGGTCCAGCAGGGAACAAAAATGTAGGTTTAATGAAACAAATAGATATAATCAAATTAAACATTTATTCGAAACCTTTATATTAAGTATTATTTGATAACACCGGACGTCGCCGTTTTAATTCATATTTGTAAAAAATTTTAGCCAGTGTAAATATGTCATAACTACACGTGGATGTGAGTCACGTCATATGAGTCACGAAATGTGACTCACATGTTAAGCATTTTTGTCAAAAACATAACCTCATTAGGCAACAATATCAGAATAACTTGTTATATAGATAAATATGATACATAATTATAACTCGTATAAAAAGGCTAATGCTATGAAAATAAATCGAAAATAATTATCACTTTACTTTGTTCGGAAATACACTGTGATTCACATGTATTTTTTTTGTCCTAATTGCAGCGGCGTTTCGTGACAACCAATAAACTGACACTAAAATAAAATAGCGGAAATTTGGTGAATACAGCATGGAGCAAAGTGTTGCCAGATTTGAAAAATTATCTTTGAGTGGTAGGAATAGTACAAATAGCTACGAAATCGACCGTGACATACTCTGAGTGACTCACATGTTAATAATCTGGGACAAATTTAAAATATATTATTTTATTGCTAAAGCACCACGTAGAGTAATACTGTTCTGAATAAATAATAAGAAATATATTTATTTCATTAGTTACATTGTTAAAAAAATTAACAGAGAACTAATTAGAGCCTTATGATGACTTAAAGCTGTAAGAGTGTATATAGGACATTTCTGTTGTAATAGAACGTAAAAGGTGGCAAAACAAAAAAATATATGTATAATACTGTAATTTTATAAACAAGTCATAATTTTGGTAAAATCTTGAAGAGGGAAGTTCATGTTTATAGGAAAAATTGCACAAATTGAAAAATATGTAACACTGAGTCCGTAAAAAATATTTATATTAGTGGGACAAATAATCATGTAAAATGTACAGTTTTTTTGAAAATGGCTCTTATCTTATTTTTAATTTTGATATAACTAAATGCCCGTACGCGTACTACTCGTATATGCATTATGCAAGTTGGCGACGTCGCAATTTGATAAACATGAGTTTATTAATGTCAAATTAATGAACTTCAGACTTTTTATCTGTTTTGTCCTTTTTATAGATACCATGCTACACAGATGCTACAATAACTCAAAATATAAAGTGACAAGTTAATGACAAAAAATGACAGTTTCATTCGAAGAGCTAGGAAAATCTGCACGCTTCGATCTGTTTCAGTAACATAGTTACTTACATGTTTTAGTAACCATAAAGACGTAGTTTCGTCGTCTATTTAGTAGTTATTAAATATCTAAGAGCGCATCCATGGGTATATTTTTGAGTACTTACATGGTCAAAAATTTAATAAATAGAACTAAAGCGCGGACGCCGAACAGAGATAATTTTGACCATTGAACTTTGTTAACCCGTCTCTTTTACTCCCGCGTAATTATATTGCTGTCGCGCTCGCACAGAAGCAATGGCCGCTATCGTAAGGGATTCCAAACCTTTTACCTGCATTATTAAGGATTGTTCTTGTAAGTACACGATTTTTAGTGGTTAGCTAAGTAAGAAAAAAATTGACGCGTCATCGCGATCGAGTATTCGAGTCTCGAATGCGCTAGTGAAGTGAGTGATCGTTTGTTTTCGTACGCAGTTAAATAGTTTTACCAAGTGAATTTGCTATTAATATTGTCTTTTCGTAAGTTTTGCGGTGTTTTTGTTGAGATAAAACCACAATGGAACCAGGACCATCTACCTCACGTCCATTCAAGGAGTTTGCTTCTCCTTGAAAGAAGCGGAAATTATCACATTTTACTGAAAATGTTTGTCACCACTGGCAGTAGGCAAAGAGGTCAACGTACGAAATTCTCTCTGCTCCGCGTCCGTGCTTTAGCATAAAACTACAGGTACCTACCGATAGATTTGATAGCACTTAGTGAAAACGTCGTCGCCACTCGCCAGTATGAGGATATTTTATAATGGAAAACAAAAAAAAAAAACTTCGAATAGAAACGTTTTTAAGTAGGTATAACTTGTAATGTATGATACGTTTAGTAGATGCTGCAAAGTTAATGCATATTTTCAGGAACATGGTGTATAATATAACTATTCACTAAATTACTAAATTCGCATTGAAATTCAATTCTAATTTTATTTTTATTTTGCAGACAGAAACTTTGCCTGGGATTAAAAAGGCTTCGGAACCCCTTTCTCCATTAGAAGCTTCTACTTCTACAGGGACTCAAAAATCAGACTTAAATTTAGCGAGAAACAAACTAAGAACGGTTTCTAACAAAAACATACTACCCGAAAATGATCCTGATACGTTACCTGAGATTGCTCCAGCATGTGAAACGGAAGTAGTATGCACCCCTGGCAGTAAAGAACCTGCATTATTTCAACGAAGACCAAACAAAAATTCACGTTCGCCATTGCGGCAGTCACCAGTAAATGGAAAAGATAAGTCACCTCTAAAGTCTGTGTCAAAACGTAATTACACCCGTGTATTAGTGTCTCCGGAACCAAGTCCAAGACGATGGATAACAAATGAAGATAATTCAGACAAACCTTTGTTTAGCAGACGATCATCGCGTAAATCTCCTAAAAAATCTTCTCCACAAAAAAAAGGTAAAAATATGTCTTCCAAAGATAAGGATTTAAATATTACATTAAATGTGCCCGAAGAGAGTATTAATTCATTAAATACAGGAGATATTTTATCAAGAATTATAAAATGTCCTGATAATGATGTTGACATTGACACTTTACGAGATATACGATCACAAATTCTCGGAGAACTCAAAAACACCGGCACGAGTAATGACATATCTGATTTGATACTAAAATCATATAAAAAGAAGAAAATAAAAAAAAGCAAACCAAAGGAAGTTGAGGAAGGGGAATTGTCAGATAGTGAAAGCGAAGCGATTGAGAGTATTTATGGTAGTCTAGTCGTAGTTAATGAAGATAAAAATAAATCAGGACAATCTTGTACTACTCCTGCAGAGAAAGAAAAAAAAGCAAGAAAAATTTGTTTAGTTATTAACTATGATAAAGAAAAAAATACTAACACTAAAGTGACAGACTTTGAGACGTTTGATATTGAAAAGAATGAAGAGACTGATGTTGTGGAAGTTCCTATGTCACAAAGTGGTAAAAATACGAAACAAGGCACTGAAACTAAACAAAGGCCAAAAGATACCGTTAGTTCTAAGAAAAATAATGAAGGTTTACTTACGATTGAGGTCGATGATGACGATGATAAAAACAATGATACATGTATTACTAGATGCAAGGATAGCGATAGCAGCTACATTGATATTTCGAGTTCTGAATCATGTAATGATGTTCAGTCACCAAAACAAAAACAAGTAAATGAAGCCGCCGATATTCCTTTTAAAGCCAATTTTTATAAGGAAAATAGACAAGTTGAGAAAAATAATGAAAGTTTATCATCAGAGGAGCTATCAAAATCGAAACTTGATGAAAATGTATCGAATCAAAAACAATCTGAAAAGCTAACTGAAAAGGTGATAAGTAAACCAGTTATTGAAATCTCCAACGTAATAGGGGAAAAGACAGATAATGTGACAAATAAACTTCAAGTTGATACTTCTCATGTTAATGAGGAACAAACTGAACAATTGTCAAACAAAATTCATTCTGCCACCAGTAATGCAGATAGGTTTCTCGAAAATGTATCTGAGAATTATGTTGAATCTGTTACATCTAAAATAGTTTCTTCAGATGTCAATAACGAAAAACCCGAAGATTTTGTGGAAATTCCACTGATTAACATAGATTCTAAACAAAAAACAAAAAGCGACACTCAACCAATAAAGGAAAACGCTGTTTCGGAGATTGATATATTACAAGCATTAAAGAATGAAATCCTAAGTGATAGTATTGCTATCCCAGGTTCTGATGCCGCTACTCCTTTGTTACATCAGCCTAAAGTTACTAAAGTGGCAAAGGCTCAAGAAATAATGGCAAAAAAGCGAATCTCAATTGAAAAGTATAAAGAAAAGTCTGCACCTGCAACGAAGCAGCCATTATTCTTAAAGGATCCCACACAATCTAGCGATAGATCTAAGAAAAGTAGTTTGAAACTTACTGAACAAGAACAGCAACGATTCAATTTTCTATCATTAGGTTTAGATAGCTCTGATGAAGAAACGGAAGTATCAAATTATTCGGTTAACGATGTTTACGGAGATTTAGCTCCCCAGTCACCAGAAAACAGCGAAAAAACAACTTCGGGAAATCCTATAATTATTCCAGTCGATCCAGTTAAACCTACAACGGCTGCCTCTAACATTGATGTTGATATGAGAACTTTGATGCCAATACCGTCGCCAAATGCGCCAAAACCTGTACCTCCGCCATCTATAAATCTATTGCAAAAATCTATACCAAAAGACAAACAAAATGAAAAAAATGCTGAATCACGGAGACTACCGTTACTTGACAGACCACCATTACTTGATAGACCACCATTACTTGATAGACCACCGTTACTTGATAGACCACCGTTACTTGATAGACCACCGTTACTTGATAGACCACCGTTACTTGATAGACCACCGTTAATAGATCCGAGAGTTCGGAGAGAATTAAATAATGCTAAAGATAGCCCTAATCCTCTTGCCAACAATTTAGTTGGACATTCTAATATGACCCCAAATTCTAGATCATTTGAGATGACTCCTTCACGTCAGTCATTTGATCAAAGTGATAGTTCTGGCCGCAAACATGTGTATGCTCCTTTCCCGTCCTTTGAGCCTCGAGACAAAAGAGAACGGTCAGTAAACAGAGACCCTCCAGGGCCTCGATGGGAACCTAATACTGATCCCGCATTGGAGGAACGTAATTCCAGGTGGGATTTGTGGAAGGATACAGATTTGAGAGATACAGGTAGTTCAAGAAAATGGGATGATCGCGATTACAGAAATCGTTCTTCTGAAAACAGACAAGATTACCAAAAATCTAGATATAGTAAAGCAGAAAATTATGTATCAAGCTCTAGAAGCGATACCTACAGTCATGATAAGAAAGATGATTATACGTATAGTAGAATGGATTGCCCTAGAACACCTGTTCATCCTTTTGGTAGATCAGAATGTCCTACTACACCTATTCATCCGTTTGGCCGATCTGATTGTCCAACTACGCCAAATCATCCTTTTGGGAGGTCTGAGTGTCCGTCTACTCCTATACATCCCTTCGGCCGCAACGATGGTGGTCCTTTGACTGGGAATCACTCTTATGGGAGAACTGATGCGCCAATGACTCCGAGTCATCCGTTTGGACGAACTGATGCGCCAATGACTCCAAGTCATCCGTTTGGACGAACCGATGCGCCAATGACTCCCAGTCATCCGTTTGGACGAACCGATGCGCCAATGACTCCCAGTCATCCGTTTGGACGAACTGATGCGCCAATGACTCCCAGTCATCCGTTTGGAAGAACCGAAGCACCAATGACGCCCAGTCATCCCTTTGGAAGGATTGACGCACCGATGACACCTAGTCATCCATTTGGACGTACTGAAGCCCCTATGACTCCTAGTCACCCATTTGGAAGATCCGACGGTACTTTTGGAAGGCCTGATATGGGTGTAGCGCCGAGGACTCCCAGTCATCCTTTTGGCAGATCAGATTATCAACAAAATACCTCTGGTTCTAAACACGTTAAAGATCCGAGACTTAATAGAAGTGATTCTGAATCTAAATCAAAGCAATATGATGAAGATAAGGGTGGATATTATAAAGATCGGCAAAAGTCTGACTTGCCAAACCAAACGTACAACAGGGCCGATTCTTACCAGAATTACAGAGAACAGAGCATTGGAAGAAATGACAAAAACAATTTTATTAGAGAACGTACACCAGGACATGACTCAAGTTTCGGTCGAAGAGAAGATGATAATAATTTGTTATATTCTAGAGATAGAGGCAGATTGAATGACTATCGACGTGGAAATGAACGTGGATCTAAAGATTATTATGAGGGAGAACCACGAGAATATCAACGTAGTCAAAGCGTAGGACGTTCGGTGCCAACTGACGAACGGCGTTACAGATCGTCATCGAGAGGACCTAATGACAATAAAGATAATCTTAAACAAAGTTATGAAAATACGCTATCGGTGAAACCACAGTCAGGCAGGTCATTTACAATCGACACTAGTGTAAACACAACTTTTCAAGAGTTTTTAAATGGGAAGGGTTTGCAAGTTTTTGACTATTCTTTTAACTCTCGAAGACAGCGCGCTGGTAGCGTGGGACGTGCATTAATACAAGATAATAAAAATAGCAGTAGCCATTATCGTGAAAGCAGTGTGGGTCGTACATTACAAAAACCTTCCCGTTGTACTGAACAAGATACTTCTGGTTATAAAAGAATGGTTAACTTTGTACGAGCCCGTAGTATGGGACGCGAATTGGTAGACTCAAGAGAAAAAAGCTTTAAAGACGTTAAAGCTGAGCTTAGATCGTACCAGGCAAGTTATACTCAGAAGGCCTTCAAAACAAAAGATGTAAAATCAGGTTATCGTGACCCTCGTAGTAGAAAAGAACAATTCGAAAAATTTGACAAGCAAAATCCTCCCTTTAAAAAGACATATTCACCAAGAAAAAATTACAGGGATCCTAGGATGCGTAGGGAATCTTATTCTGAAAGCAAAAATAAGAGCAGATATGATGATAAAAAGAAACATTATGGGATTGTTTATTCAAGCGATAACATAGCCAAAGGAATCTTAGGGTCTGGATATGGTGTTAAAAATTACAAAATACCAAAAATAAAAAAACCCGTGGAAGACAAGGAGACAAATGATCTAAAAGTTGATAGCAAGAAAGGAAACTTAACAACAAATACAAAAGAAAGTAGTACTAAATCAAAGGAAAAAGAAATAAGTAATAAGATAAAACAAATTTCGAATAAGTTTCAGAATGATCTTAAAAAAGAGAGAGATGTAAAACTCCCTGTAGTGGAGAAAAAGGGCAAAAAAATCGAAATTTTGAGCAAACCTAATAAAGAAAGTACCAGTAAAAGAACAACACGTCGATCTAAATTGATTGATAGTAATGAATCTGATGATGAAACTGTATCAAAAACTAGGAAAGCAAAGAAAGCTGTTATTAACTCTGATTCTGAACCAGATACTTTAGGAAAAGAAAAATGTGTTTCTCCTAAAATTAATAAAAATATTGAATCGGAAATTAATCTGGATACAAATGCTGCTAAAGAAGTAGAAGACAAATTGAACGATACTTTTGGCGTTGACGACTTAGAAAATATTTTCCCAGATAGTATCAATTCAGACCCAGTTTTAGAAAATATTAATGCTTTGATTGCTGATTTAGACACTGATATAGATACTACAAAGGCTGAAGACTTCACTAAAGATATCACGATTGATAATTTGTTCGAAAGTATCAATAGTCCTGAGAATAATATGGAAGAGTCTTTAAAAGATATAAGTGATGTAATTAAAAATCTTGATTCAAAGCCGACACAAATTCAACAGAAAAGTTCTGAACATGAATTAACAGTATTGAACATGGACATGGACGTCAATAAGAAAAACATTGAGAAATCCTGCGACGGCACACACACACCAGTAAACAATCATCAACAGTCGCAAATTGAAGAAATCAAAGAGAAAGTACTTGATGTAGCATCATCTCCCAGTCAACAGTCAGAACCGACACAAACTACTTGTGATGTAAATTTATCTAGTATACAAGATAATACTGTACAAAACTCCTATCAAATGCAAAATATTGACGAAAACGCTAAAATTCAAGACAATGATGCTGTTGTGTCAACATCAAAGATAAATCAATCCTCAGCGATCAATAATGATACAAATGAAGATCGTTCTTCTACTCCAGATAGTACATTAAATGCTAGCCCATTTAAAACAAGTAAGGCATATGATGAAGACGGTCTAGCAGATAGTACCAATGAAAAACATAATTCACTTCAAAGCGTTTCATCAACTGGCGATCAATCTGAAACATCTAAAGATATTGAAAATTCTCATAAACACGACAGCTCGGTCACTTCCATTGGAAATTTGTTATCTATTTTGCAAGATAAAAGTAAAATAAAAGAGTTGCTCAGTATGTTGGGAGATACTCAGTCCGGTGATGCTGAAAAAATTAAGAAAAAGCTCGAAAAATTGAGTGAAATAGTTTCAGATGATGATGATACCAATGATATTGTTAAGGACAAATGTGAAACTAAAGATGCTCTGAAAGAAGTTGAAGTCCGTGGAACTAGTACTGATGAGTCTGTTAAACCCAACGTCGACGAAATAAAAAACAACGAGACTAATGAGTTGGACCTGAATTCAAGTGTTTCTACTGAAGATTCGTGTACTAATTTAAAGGATAAAGTTCCCGTGCATGATGAATCATATAAGCCAATTTCTAAAGGGAAAAAGAATAACAAAAAAGCCTTGAAAAGGAAAAAGAAAGGAAAATCTAAAGCTAGTAAAAACACTGAACCTGCAAAACGTGTTACGCGTTCTGAAGCTGCAAATTTACTAAAAAAACCGAAAAAACCTTCAAGAGAACTGAAACTTCTGCAGGAGTCTATAAAAGAAATGTTTATAAAAGATGATATTTTAAATGCTACTGGTATTCGCATGTGTCGTTTAGCCAAACTTGTTGATGATAAAAATCAGGAAGATGGCAATACACAGTCTTTGGAATCAAAACCTGTTGTCGTAATAGAAAAAATCAAAGATAATGTTATAACAGAGGAGAAACATGCACCAAAACCGAGAAAGAAACCGGGACCCAAACCAAAAGTGAGACCATCTATTACCGAAGATATCACGAAGATCGTTCTAACTCCAAAATATAAACCGGGACCAAAATCTAAGACTAGACATGTCCAGGAAGATTCAGATCCTTACTCTTTCGATGACTCTATCAGCGAAACAACGACTGTTCAGACAAGTGAACAAGAGAATGAATCTGAAACTGAAGATGAATCAATTGCATCGTCCAAGAGCTTTGGAAGTTCTGAAGTTCTAGCTGAATTAAAAAAGAGGCCGAAAAGAAAGAAACGGGGCTGGCAATCGGGAATTATTAAGAAAAGACGAAAGAAGAATGAGTCTAAACCGGATGAATCTTTATTAGACGATAATGTTCTTTTGCCCAATAAAGAAATCACAATACCGGATATGAGTTGTTTTACAGACAAATCTTATTGCTTTCTCAAAAACATCAGGGAATATCCTTGTCGATTATGTGAATATAATGGTCTTGAAATAGTTAAGCATTATATAACAGTACATCCACACACAGAAATTCCTCTTTCTAGAATGAATGCGGTTGTAGCTCGAGAGGCGGTTGAACAATGCGAAGATGTTAACTTTCAGGCTATAAGTAAAATGCCTACAGAATATTACATTTGTAGATTTTGTTTTGAAGAATTTGGCAAGAAACAGAATGCACTGGAAGAATTCTTTTGGCACGTTGTAAGTATGCACACGGGTGAATATAAAAGATCTTGCTCGGAGTGCGTCAATGTAACCAGGTGTCCGTTCAACTTGGATATTCCGCCACCACCTAAGGATTTAAAAGGTCAACTTATTGGATATATTTGCGGAAAATGCAATTTTACACAAATCTCGCTCGAAAATCTTAAAACTCATGTAATAGTTCGACATAATGATGAACAAACTGCTGTGTATACAATAAATTTAGCTGTGATGAGTAAAAAGACTATCCAAAAGTTAATGAAACGCTATTTCGCAAGGGAACAAGCACAGGCGCCTCGCACCTTACGTTCTAAAGCAAATGTGACAGAAATAAGCGAGTCGAGTGAAGCTGAGTCATTAAAATCCAAATGTGATAGTGAAGATCGGCCGTCCAAATATCCTGTGCGAACAAAACTATCTTTTGAAAATGAAAGCATAAGTAGCATTTCTGATGCTTCCAATACCCCAGTGAAAGTCGAAAATGAAGATATTGACAACAGCGGTCAATCAGCTAACATGCAAGTCGTCGAAACTGAACCAGATACACACTCAGATGCTGAACAACGACCGTCATCAGATGTTTTGGACATTCCTCATTTTAAGCTAAGTTACGCGAGCTCTGGTGTGAAAGAATATGTTTGTACTATAAATGGAGTTAATCACTACAAAACAAACTTACTGATATCAATGAAAAAACATGTTCAGATTAAACATTCAGAAATATGGGATGGATACTGTTCAGTCTGTAAAGTTATAGTTATGCCTCAAGGTGTCCATCAGTTTAAAGAATGCTTACAGCATATGTTAGATAAACATATAGATAATTTCCCAGTGTTGGAGACAGAGCCTGATGTCCAAACCGGAAATCCTGTGGTTGAAGAACAATCAACCCAAGAGACGGCAAATACGATAGAACCTTCTACGCAGACATATATTAATGTGCGTCCACTTACTGATTTATTAAGTGATGTCACACCCTTGTCAGAGAACCAGGAAGCTTTACCAAAGATTCAAAGTGTTGTAAGTCTTGGAATTACTGCAGAACTGCAAAAAGAAATTGTACCTGAAGTACTACCGACACCATCACCACCACCACCACCATCACCGACATTCAAATCCCCTATGTCTAAGGTAGTTCCAACACCTGATGAAATGTATAAATACGAAGAAATGCAGACTGAAATTATGTCTAAAAAGCACTTAGCCATTTTGGAATCCATGTTAACGGAAAATAAGTTAGTACAGATCTTTAAGTGCGCTGGTCGCTATTGTTCTTTTACTACCGACTCGGCAGATGCAGCTTTGTTGCACGCATCAACACATCAACGCATAGGCGGAGAAAACGCACTATTGTGTAGTTATTGTGATTACAATTGTAGTAACAATTCATTCGATTTGGTGATGCACGTATTTAAAATGCATGGCCGTTGTCCATATGTATGTGGGCAATGTTTTTATCGTGCAGTTGCAAGTCAGTTAGTGCTCGCTCATATACAGAGAGTACACGGAGGAACTGGAACAATACTCGAGACAGAGACTGTATATCCTGGTGATGACAAATCTTCCGAAATGCTTCCTAGAGATGTTGCAGTTCAACATTATGTGTGCGGTGACGGTGAGTTATTATTAGTACCTACCTACTAATTTAAAACGTTTTTTTTTTCGAATAAAATTATCTCTATTTTTTTATAGAAATTAAAGCTAAAAGTTACCATAAAAGATTGTTGAAAAAATAATTAACGAATGTCGATGAATCGATCGACGCTTACCTTTATTCAGCATAGAAATTGTGTGGGAAATCGCATTTAAGATTGTTGCATGCGTAAAGCTTTCGTATAGTAAATCAGTCATACAAACCGAGCAGGGCTCAAGTAAAATGGAACTAGTGGGAAAAAATAGTTGTATTAGTTCCATCATGGAACTAGTGGGAACGATTCAAATTTTTTCAGTTTTTTGTTTCAACAAACTTTTATGTTCATTGGTTTAGGTTTAAACATCCCCCTTTTTAATGCTATTTTCAATACCTACGCTAAGTTTGCCTGAAAGTGATTGCTGTGCTACCCTAGCATAAGGCTGTTTTACTAAATGTCTTGTATAATCAGGAGCACGCTAAGCTGAACACTTTATAGTTTAGACTGTTCTGTCATTATATGTCATTAAATAACTGTATGTTTATTCTTTACTGTTGCAGCCGAGACTAATTGCAGATTCAAGACATATACCCATGGAAAGTTCATCCACCACTTACAGAAGCATGCAGCACCGTATTTGTGCTATGTACGTAAATTGGCTTGCGCATCATATTGTATAAACACCATGAAATAACATTGAATTCAAGGTTGCTTATTTCTTATAATGCCATTGTTTTTTCAGATTTGTTCACTGGGAACAGGTACTTCTATGGAATTAGTTCAACATTTGAAAACGCACGGATTGAAGTTGTATCAGTGCACCTGGTGCGTGGAAGGCGGCGATAATGAAGCGGATTTCCTGGCGCATTCTTCAGCACGGCATCCCACGAGAGAACCGCAGGCTTACTTACGAATAATAACAAACAACCAAAAAGTGAGTATAGGCACTGTGTATCTGTTATACTTTGAATTTATTTTAAAATGTTACCAAAAATTTGAAAACTGTATTTGGTAATGTTTATATTATTATACAAAAAAAAATGCATTGTTATTAAGAGTGAAACGCTCAGAATTTTCTAGCTCTGGTTATTAAGGGTAGTGGAGTTAGTCACTTAGTAATATTTTATTTTATTTCAGGAGGGTGGGATCAAAACAATGGTTCTGCCTCTGGCTAAGTTGAACAAGTCTAGCATACCAACACGTATAATAAAGCCAGATATTGGTATAAATAATCCAACCAGAGAAGCTGAAAAATCACTTGATATGGAAAAACTTATAGCTGCTATGCCTACCTTTGCCATCGAAACTTCTCGAGAACTTGCTAAAACGCCGATTCCAATACCCACGACTCAACTATCGCCGCAAATCTCCATTGATCAACAAGCAGGAAAAACAGTAGAACAACCTTGCTCCTCACGAACTGAAACGCCACCACCTTTGACCGCTCAAGCACAAACTGATACCTTTCCAGCAACGGTACTAAAAACTGAGCCAGTTGATGAATCCAACACCACGAATTTGTCCAATCAAACTGTAATCTGTCTAGACAGTGACGAAGATGAGGATTCCAGAGATGCCCGTGCGACAGAAACGGTCGAGCGGAACGTGATTGATATTTCTGATGACGATCGAACTGCAATGTTCGATGCAGGAAAACTCAAAATAGTCAAAATGCTAGAATTATTTAAATGTAACAATTGTAAAGTTACATTTAAAAATGCTGCTGGTTTTAGAAGACACGTCAACTCTTGTTATTTCCATGAAAGCAATTACTCTTGTTTTCATTGTGAATTTAAAACAGTTAGTTTAGAGGCGATTGTACATCATTACAATAGTCATGGCCCGAGAAAGTCTTATATTTGTGGAACATGTAATTATGTAGAAAATAGTTTGCATAATATTAAAATGCACATGAAAAAAGATCACGGACAGTCTCATGTTTCAGTAACTACCAATTCCGATGGAAATTGTGTGGCAAATGGAGCTAGTACTAGAGTTAAACCAGGACCTAAAAGAAAATTATCCGGAGGACCGGCGCCTGAAAGTACACCTAAACGCATCAGATATGGTACCCAAGATTTGCATACGTTGCCACAGAAACCTATACTTGATGAATTGGCGTATTGTTATAAATGTGAATTTAGCACCAAAGTGCGGCTAAATTTGGTTCGGCACATCCAGCAACACGCCGACAACCAGCCAGTACCACAAACGGCGCCCGTCAACCCTGTTCCGCACCTTGAATCTAATGAGAAACATTTTGACAAAATGATTAATCTAGCATCTAGCTCTCTTGAAATATCAAGATTGGAAAAACAGACGCCTTCGGTAACTTTGCATATCCCTCCCGAAGCCGCATCGAGGTACCCAAAGTATGTTCCTGATAGACAACGCTACACATGTGGTGCTAAAGGCTGCTCCTACATTTCCCTTGACGAAGCGATGCTCAAAATACATTGGGAGACGTTACATGCCAGTTCGAATGATTTCCATTGCGTGCATTGCCCTCCTTACCAACATTTAGACACATCTAAACCTTTGACGGCATCTAGAATTATAGCACATTTAAAAATGCACGATATTCGTCTATATGCGTGCTCCGCATGCGCATACTACCATTATCGGAAACCAGTTGTTGAGAAACACTTGACGGAAACTCACAAGGGCGCTGGGCAAGCAATGGTTGTCAGGGAGGAGTCTACAAATGTTCCTAGTTCGGGAATACCGCAGTCGCCCACCGCTGCCCCTACTATGGACTTAAAACCTTGGAAGTGTGGATTGTGCGCCTTTAAGAGTATGTTGCGCCCCGAAGTCGTTGAACACTGTTTCAAGACGCACAGCACAAAAATGCAATTCAAGTGCCCAGTTTGTCCATTTAGGACATCTACTTTAGAAAATGTCACTAAACATCAGACGAAGTCACATCCTGATAACAAAGAAGATGTATTCTATTATTATTATCGAGAAGGATCTATTCCTGATGGACCAGATGGCACGCCACGTTGGGTAAAACAACGGCAGAAGATGGGAAATTATGAGCCAGAAGTTAAAACAGAAACACCAGAAAGTGTTGAGCAAGTTTCTGCACAACCTCCTAAGCAACCAATTCAATCAGCTAATACAGCTCCCGGTACAAGCTTTAGTATCGATCTGGATATCGTAAAAAAAGAAGTAGATCCCGTTATTGACGAGCCTATGGTAGCACTCTGCAGAAAATTCGGCGAAATCTGTGATCCTAACGGTCTGAAATACAAATGCCCGTTATGCATTACAGTTACTGAAGGCAATAAAGAAGTGATGCGTTCACATTTATATGAAGAGTTACAGTATCGCAAGTAAGTGTTCAAAAGTATTCCTGTGTGTGATTTGTCTTAGCTCGAACCGAACGATTGGATTATGATTGTAACATCTGATTACTATTAATAACCTTGCTTTGTTTCATTACAGATGGGCTTGCAGTATTTGTTGCTACAAAGCTTTCCATAAGGACGGCTTAAATGAACACATGGTTACAGAACACAGACAACACCGGGCGGTCGAGCCTATAGAACTAGATGCGGACACGCGCGTAGAGAGATGGGTCAGCGAGGTCCTGGACCATCAAACAGCTCTCATAGAATTTAACAAATCAAACCTGGCTAAGCAAAAACCAGAACAAGTCAAGTCATCGACGTCATCAGCACCTAAGCCGGTCGAAAAAACTCCAGAGTTGACTCTTAACGAAAAAGATACAGATAACCTAATACAGGCCTTTGGAGATCTAGGCGCTCCCAACGGTACTAAATTTTGCTGTCCGAAATGTGAATATCAAACGGCTGATGAAGCGGCCATGAAAGATCATTTACAAACAGAATTGAATAAAATCAGGTAAGTTTCTAGATAACTGGCGGTAGCTGCAGGTTTATTTTTAATGTCCAGGTCAGGTTAATTTACTACAACTTTTTCACCGAGCTTACAATCATTATGCTTTGTGTATAAGTTGGCTTTTAACCATGTTTAGGCTTAAAGCACAAGCTTCATCAACATATACGTCGCTCAATTACAATCATAACATTCTAGCTTGGCTTAAGTTTGTGCCGTCACTCGTTCTATTTTAGAAAAATGACGGGTATTATTTTTACAAATCATCGTTTTCTTATAACAGCCTGTCCGAACAAAGCACTATGAAATCTATAGATGCAAGATAAAAAAGAATCTTAATATTCCAGGTGGCGCTGTAGTAGCTGCTTCCAGAACTCGCAGAACTATCACGAAGCGCAGCTGCACTCGAAGACGTGTAAAAACTCCCGCCCTGGGCCTCCGGCGCGGCCTGTGGAGGCGATGCGAGACCCCGCCGTGCGAGCGGGCTGGCTCGCAGCCGTCATCCGCACACAGAAACTCAACATGCAGCAGACCCCGGACCCTGAACCAGACCCAATGGACGGCGTCGTCACCGGACCTATGGAAGACTCTCTCCTGGTCGTCCGTTACGAAGAAAATGTTCCGACTCCAGAGGTGGCAATGATAGGTAAGAAGAGAGACGAGGCTACGTCGCCTCCCGCTCTCGCCCCCGCCCCCGCCGGCGCCTCGCCCGACAGCGACGACGAGCGGCTCGTTATAGACGAACCCCCCTCTACTGCCGAAATGGATACCCCTAAGAAAATAGACATTTTGTCTAAGAAATGTCTATACTGTCCTTTCGCGACAAAGTACCAACAACAGTTGGAATACCACTTACTACGGCATTATAATCTCAAACCCATTATGTGTTGTTACTGTGAAGAGACGTATTACTATTGCTCGATTGATAACCACACGCAAAAAGATCATCCGAATTTGCCGAAAAAAATTAAAAAGACTCCGCTTCCGTCGGGCCCGCCTTTGGTATTAGAACTCTCGTCTAAAAGACATGGTAGGAAAAGATCGTCCTCGACTGTCGAGGATCTTAAAACTAAAGTTAGAGACAAGGTTAACCTTCTTAAGAAAGATGTTCAAAAGATAATTTGCTTGGTATGTGAAAGAGCTATACCGGAAAGTGAGAAAGAGACGCACACGCATGACAAGCCGACCTACTTCGCTCAAAAAGGCGAAGTGGTCATCAAATGTTGCGTTTGCTTAACACTTTTGCCTGATATAAATCTGATGCAGGTACATAATAACCAATGTCACCCAAATATTCCAATAAATTATGCGTATTTTAAATTAAATCACAACAATAGAGAGATTTTAGAATGCGGCCATTGCGGTAAACGTTTCAAGTACTTTAGAGACTTAAAAATACACCATAACGTTGTGCACAGTGCTCAACAGCTGAAGTACGAAAGCAAGGCTTATTACCCCGGCGCATACGACTTTGAATGTGACACTGATAAAGGGGAGAGTTCTAAAGCAACCAATAATCCTTGTGCCCCAGCAGAATCTAAGGCAGCTAATATGGTTGCTAGAAAATCTACTACTAAACTTCCTAGTCAGACTGTGGCTCGCAAGTCGACCACGAAATTGCCATTGTATGTTTATTCAGACTCCGAAAGCGAGACTGAGTATTCTTACTATGGAGACAAACCCGCACCGCTAGATGAGTATAACCATATGACCACACTTTTGCCAATTTACAACACTATTATTCCAGTACCGAAGTTGAATGACATGATAAACATCGATCCTGTTGTTCTTGTCACAGATTGCAAAAAGTGAATTTGAGGGTGATTGATGAATCCTTTCGGCACTTTAGGTCTAATTAAGGAAATATACTTAATGACCCTACTGGACATTCCGGTAATAAGACCTAAAGGGCCTGAAGGTAATTAATAACTACTTAAATATGTATAAGCATTTTTAGTAATTTTAACTTTTTAATTAGCGTATTAAAATTTTTAATAATCAAGAGCCCTTTTGAAAGTGATTTGATAACTGGTATTGTTAATTTCTCGATTTGATTTAAGTTAACCAATGATCGTTAGTATTAGCCATAACAATTAACATGGCAAAACTCTGTGATTTATTTATCATTATAGTAATTTAAGGTAGAAGTTCAAATTTCGAATATTCTTGTCACGTTTGCATTTACCATTTTAGTCATATAATTTTAAGTTGCCGTTCTTATGTTCCTTTGTCAAAAATATTTACTTATGTTTTTTTTTCTTTGTTCTAGATACTCTTCGGTTATATAAGAATTGATCGTTTATTTCCTACATTGAACACAACATCGTATTGTTAATTTTTATTTTATAAGATACTTTAAAAAATCTATTTGCTCAATAGAAGCTGAAAACAGTAAGTAAATACTTTACACATTGTAATTTGGTTTGTAACATGAGAAGTATTATTTTTTGTTTGTTTAGTTTATCGATGATAATGTCACTAAATATAAGTTTTTGCTACGAATTTATTGTATTTTATTCTATATATTCCTCTTCCCAACTATATCTACATCTCATGCATTTCGGAGTGAGATTTTGGTTTGAGCAAGGCTATATTAATACTAGTATTCCGCCCCGCAGCTCCGCTCACAGTAAAAAGCTTTTATAACTAGTCCATCGAGAAACCAACATAACATAACCACGTCAATGATATTTTGGGAACCTGGTATAGAGGGATTAAAGGAATAAAACAATAATAAACATAGTTTGGCAAAAAAGTGGTGAAATTAATAGGGGCGCCACTTCCTTTAAAGTGTTGCCATTTTATATCATTATGCTGTCACTCTCTAACTTGTGGATATTTCTGAGAAGTAAGATTAGTTCCGTTTCACGACTTTTTGCCAGACTGTACATCCATCCACACAAACTTTCGCGTTTATAATGTTAGGTGATGTTAGAGATACCTAGCATACACGTTGTATGCATGTTTTTACTAGTGAAAGAACATATTCCCATATAGGGTGTGGTTCAAGCTATAATCCTCCCCTATGAAACCTTAATGAAATTCAATTTTGACTATGCCAAAAAATGGTATTGAAATAGTAGTAAATAGTATCATTGTAAGAAAAATTGGTATCATTAAGATTCTGAAGATATAGCTATAGTTTGGGGAGGATTATAGCTTGAACATCCAGCTGTAATCCTCCCCAAACTATAGCTATATCTTCAGAATCATAATGATACCAATTTTTCTTACAATGATACTATTTACTACTATTTCAATACCATTTTTTGGCATAGTCAAAATTGAATTTCATTAAGGTTTCATAGGGGAGGATTATAGCTTGAACCACACCATATAGGCACAGTTTGTATGGAAAAGCTTATTTTCATTTCGAATAATTTTTTTTAAATGTACTCCTCATGGTGTTACTTGAAAGGTCACTAGGTCACTACACCTGAATATTATTAGTACCTACTCTACTCTAGTACTAATTATGTTGGTATAACTACTCAAAGAGAAAATACCTACCTACTGTGATTTATAGAATTTTGCCTTTATTCGGTTTACGACTGCACCGTTGTTGTTGGCACCTGAGTTAGTTTCTGGCGTCTACGTCAAGCAAGCTTCGCTTTTCTGTACCTTTCGCAGCAAAGACCCAGGTACAAACTGTTCAGTTATGAAGTTGAGGCTTAGATCATTCGTTATTAATTTTTAAACCAAAAGAGCGAAAAAGCAGAGATCGTCTTCGTAGGATAACCACACTAACGACATCTACACTTGGAACTAAGAACCTTTTTATAAAGCACTAAACTAAAAAGCGTGTGACGTATTCTTCATCCGACAATGGTGCGTGAAGCTAAGAAAACGAAACAATAGGTGGCGCCTCTGATAGCATTTGATACAACAGACACGTTCCTTTCCTGTATGTAGTGATAATATATAAGTAAAAAATAGTTTGAGGGATTTCTGTCGCCGTCGGGTTCCCAACAATTTAACAGTCTCCTTTACAAATAAGTATGCTTTCTCACCAATGTTCACAAACAATAGGTAAATGCTTGAGAACATTAGGAGTGTAAGCGATTGATATCTAAAACCCGACCAGAAAAATAAAAAAACTTTACAATGCATGTGCTCGAAAAGGAGCGTTTTCTAGGCAGCCAAACAGTGCGGAAAGTAGTACTTTTCCGCACTAGTGCTTTTTACTTTTCAGTTTTTTTTTAATTTTTGCTCAGCCTGTCATTCAGCCAGTCAACCTAACATTTCAGTACCTATTTGAGATATTTTTATTACCAATTGTTCCTAATATAAAGGGAACAATAAAAATAACAATTCAATAAACGCGTTTATAATTAGTATAATTACTTTAGAAATTGATTTTTATTGATAAATTACGTTCAAAATATTAATTAAAAATTTGCGTGGCTGAATAAATTTTACTCATTGCCTTATTGCGATTCGACCGCTTTGCACATGCGCAGTAGATGTTTTTTTCAGCGCGAATGTGTTTTGTTTATGAAGCCCGTCATTTTATACGCCTTTTTAAAATAACTGTTTTTTTTCTTGCACAATGCATTGTAAAATGTTGTATGATACACGTGCGAAAGATGATTTCCGACTCGTGTCGGCTTATACACTCGCTCGCTTTGCTCGCTCGTGAATAAAATGACACTCATCGGAAATCACATACTTTCCGCACTAGTATCATAAATAACTATTGTCACACTGCGAAATTTCAAGGGAACTAATTTTATAATTATAAGTTATAATATAACACAAAAAAGTGGCACCCACAGCAGGTTTTTATATTTCTGGTCAGGCTTTGCATGTTTTAACCAAAGCTTTTTTTTTTTTTTTTTTTGAATTGACCTATGCTTGTGTCGAAAAGGTACGACAAATCAAGCTTCACCGGACTTGCGGGGGAGTGGAAGACTCTACCCCAAAAACAGTCATATACCAACGCGTCTAGGGGCGGCTCGAGGGAGCCTCGGACCACGGCCTAGCGCGTTGATATTGAAAAATATCGTGAAGGAGACGACGCCTGAGGGGCTCTGTCTCTGATTTTCAATTTTGATTTTGGTTTAACCAAAGCACAGAATTTATACTTGATTAATATTACCTTCGCTATTTATTATTATAAATACGAAAGTCTGTTTTCCCCTTCTTTCAAACTGAAACTAAGCGACGAATTCACGTGATTTTTTTGCACAGAGATAGTCTAAACGCCGGACATATAGGCTACCTTAGAGTATTAGGATTAGGCTACTTTTTACCGCGTAAAAATATCTCACGGGAAAAGTCGAAAAACATCGCGATCGCAGCCGCGGGCGGCGGACAGTTATGAAAAGTAAAGCCTGACCAAAGAAATAAGAAACCTGCTCTGGGGGCGCCACGTGTATATTTTTACGAAAATGGCAACAATTTCCCTTAAAATTAGTTCCATTGAAATTCCGCAATATGGCGAGGTTTCTTATTTCTTTGGTCGGGCTTTATAAGTGTGTACAAAGCGAAAATTGCAGTGGGTCCATTCCATTCGGCATACGATCTACCATTTCAACTGGACTGCATATTTGCACACCTCTCGAGCGATTTCAGTTTAAGCGATAGTAAATATTCCAACATAGTGTTACCCCCTTTTGAATTCTCATCATTTTGTGTGTCAGTGTATGTATAGGTAGTACTTATAATACAATTCATTAGTGATCTTCTCATTCGATATCATTATCCGCTCTGACACCAAGGTTTCAAACTCGAAACAAGAAGCAAGATGGTTTTCTATTCTGCACTTCGTTCTGACTTTATTTAAAAGCTCTGGAAAATTCTGTTTGGAGGTCTATAAGTACTAAGATTTATTTTATTCTTATTTTCCATATTCAGTACCAATAAATATTGTTGTTTGTGGGTCAATAAAAAGCGACCACAGCACCCTTTTTTGGCAACTCGCAACGTAAAGAAAATCATTCCATCCCATTACAATGAGAAATAAAGCTTTCCATTTGGTAAACGCCTGTGTCTAAAAGCGGCAATATAACATGTTGCATGGACCATCACTAACACTCGCCCATTTTGGTGGTACTTACCCTATTATCACCCTTTCATCCACAGGGGGTATGCCTCGAGAGGGGTTTGTTGAAAGATTATGAACAAGATTTGTTAGTGTAGGGTGCAGGATAGCAACACGAATAAATTCAAATTTTGCTTAGTCAAAGGGCCAAAGTGTTCTACTAAGGCATACACGGCGCGGTTTGACGAATTCGTTCCACATATTTATTTATTTTATTGTCACAGGTGGACCTTACCATGACCGAGAATTTCGGATTTCATACAAGTTCATAATTTGGATGAGCCTCAATCTAGAAAGGTAGATGTTGTTATAATCCCTACGCTTGGAGTCGGGCTGGCGACTAAGGCCTGTTCATTCTGAAATCAGTCCACTGCTGGCCTTGCGCCGCTCTTTAGGAAGGCAGGTATTATTATAATCCCTATGCTTAGAGGCAGGTTGGAGTCTAAGGCCTGTTCGTTCACCCCTGAAGGGAGGACAAAACAAATGATGATCAATGAATTGTTGGCATATTCGAACAGATTCAATAAATTGAAGCAGTCAATCCGCCTGCACAGAATTTATATACCCATTAGCTCTTTACTATTAAGCCCAGCGAGTGATGCGCGCTCTCCATTGCGTTGGCAGTTTAAAACTATTCGCTCCGATTGGACTCGCCGTGCTCACTCGTCAGAATGAGTTCGCCACTGTACTACAGGGCAGGACTTAGGTGCAAATATTTTTGTTAATAAGACAGCTTAGCATGATGAAATGTGACAAGAGATCATATCAATTTATATGTGAAAAAGCTGCGATAAACCCGCCATATTGAAGTAGGTACTCGTATCCTCCAATACAAAAATATGTCTGATAAGCGTGAAACCTTAATGGGTTGTTGTGGATTACCCATCGTCTTTGTTGGTTATCGAACTTGCGTAAGTCGGGATCTAATAAATAAAATTAAGAAGTTCATTTGTGCTCTAAATAAGAGGCACCATCTATATGCTTTTATGAAGTTATTGCGTTTTGTGTTTAGTACACTAACATAGGTACATTTTTATGGGTTGTCTCTGTGACCTGTGCCGCAACCATGATCGGTGTACGAAATATATTAAGTACTAATAATTGAAAATCCATAAAAATGTTTGTTAGTGCAGTTTACAACCGCGAAAATATAAGAATGATTTATTTCTAATGAAATTGTTTTCTTTGTAATATCCAGGTAATAAAAATGGTCTCAATAAAACAGTCTAAATAAAAATATTAGGATCATTTTTCGTTCTGAATTCAAAATAAAATAACGTCCTCCTCGCCGAAAAGCCTTTTGTCACAGATTTTGCAATTAACAGATTATTTTCTGAATCCCTCCCTGGTATCGGAAATTCGGCGCGTCACCAACTGACAGAGAGCCGACCGCGGCACAGATGGATGAATCCCGATGATATGCCGCCATTTTACTTATCGACAGCCTTCGTAGTCGAGTACCTTACCTAGTTAAAAGCTCGCCTGACGTTACGGAGGTTCCGGTCTTTCCTCAGTCTGGTTAGGATATTGCAGGCTGGATCACCTGATTGTCCGAAAAGAAAAAAGATTCCGTGCTTCGGAAGGCACGTAAAGCCGTTGGTCCCGGACGTCCCGGCTACTATCTACGGATGTAGTCATTATGGGAACCATGTCGGAAGCTAAAGGCTATAATCATATCATACCAATATTTTTATAGAGGAAAGATTTGTATTTGTGTGTGTATGTTTGTAACGAATTATTAATAAACTCCAAAACTATTGTGCCGATTTCAAAAATTCTTTCACCATTAAAAAGCTACATTCACCCTTAGGTGCACTGAGTAAAATAGGCTACCTTTTACCGCCGGAAAATGCCTCATTCCCACGGGAAAAATTCTTAACGCGGGCGGAGCCGCGGCGGAAAGCAAAGCTAGCACCTGAATAAAGTACCTAAAATTTTATGTATACTTACTGCTACGAATAATGCTACGGCGGCGACGGCGTAGCGGCACCGTAGCAGCTACGTAGTATACTCGTATTAGTAGCACCTAGAAATGTAGCTCTTAATTTTTTCGATTACATTTTTGAAATGTTTGACTATAAGTACTATACATAAGAAGGCTCAAATTCAGTGTAATGGAAAGGGCTATGCTTGAAGTTTCTCTCGTGTCAGTGATCGTATCAGAAACCGCTGTACCACATGACGACTTAGCGTGGGCAGGCCCCCCACAAGGTGGACTGACGATCTGGTGAAGGTCACGGGAAGCCGCTAAATGCTGGCAGCGCCCGTCGTTGTGGATATCTTTTGGGGATGCCTTTGTTCAGCTGTGGACGTCTTACGGCTGTAAGTTGTGATTTATTTGTAGGCTTTGCATAAGATTTTTTAATACCTAAGTAAATCAATTTTGATTAATTGATGTTGTGATTTAATGATTTAATTACTATTATTGTGATAAATATATTTTGCTGTTCAGGGAACAATTTTGAAGCGGCGCGTGGGGCGCGGTGAGTCTAGTTAGGCGGGCTGGAGGTGTACAAAACGAGCGATTTTCAAATCTAGATGTCATATTTACCTATATTAAAACATTGTCTATGTAATGTCCCGGGATCAAACATACTCAGGCGTTGGAATATATGTAGAGGGCTTTGGTTTCATTGGTTACCTATGTACGAATATTACCACTTGTTGACCACAGATTCTGATCACAAAGACAGATTAACAGATTTAACAGATTTTGTCTCATAAAACTTGAATAATCTATAGTACAGATTCTATACTACCTATCTATCTATACTATATAATATTATAAAGAGGAAAGATCTGATAGTTTGTTTGTTTGCATTGAATATGTTCCGAAACTACTGAACCGATTTTATTGAAACTTGGTATAAAGAAAGAATAGACCTTGGGAAGTAACATAGGCGACCCAAAGAGAAATCATATAAAAATATACTTTAAGAGGCGACCTTTTACCGAGGGAAAATACCTCATTCCCACGGGAAAAACTGTTAACGTAAGCCATCATCATTACTCAAGTTTTATAGTTCGCCGCTGGTTGTGGAGCCAAAACCGCATTGTTTATTAAATCCAACACCACACATTCGCCCCGTCTACCTCTGGCTAAATACACAGGGTGTTTCGGCGCATGTCTGGCTTTACGGGCAATATGGATATAGGAAGGTTTATTCATGGGAACACACCAATGATCTATGTAAAATGGTTGAAGCAAAGCAAGGCTTAGATTTCCGACTTCTTAGCGTATGTTTACTAAATTGGGAATGCTTAGTAAAAAAAAAAACATACATATTTGAAATAATAATTGTAATAGACAGAAACCTAAAAATAATAAAAATATAATTAACTTAATCTCCAATGTTTTTCGTATTTTTACCTCTCATAAAAAATAACCATACCTAATTAAGGCTATACTGAATAGTTAACATCTTGAGCCTCTGTCTATTGATGAAATAGTCCAGTCCGGGTATTTTTTTTTCATTCTTCCTGAGTGTTTTTGCAAACCTGTAAAGAAATCGCAGTTTTGATAAAACATTAAAATCTGTTGAGTTACCAACGGTTTTATGGGGCATCCTTATCAAGACAAGTAGTGTGCCCTTTAATTAATAAATTAGGGTGTTGACAGACGAATGCCACTGGTGGATCGATGATATCGTGACTGAAAGCCAGTTGACGTCGATGTTGGCACCACCGTCACATAAGCAAAGTCGTCGCTTTGTGCTAAAAGATAGTGGTTAAGTAACGAATGTCGTTTGTATGTTAATGCCCTTACTTCACGTGTACAATTTGATTGAAATTCACCGAAACATATTTTTTCGTAACGAACTGCATAGCATGTTCAGAATATGAAAAAAAAATAAAATTCGTTCTAACTGGCGATAACTCAGTTTTCAGTTTTTCAAATTTTGCGTTGGAGTATGCAAAAAAAGTTCCCGCTCCGCTTTGACGCAACGAGAAGTTAATAAAGTCAGTTGGTCCACACATTCCACCCAGTTAAAACATGTTTTAAAAATACTAGGTCTCTATTGAACGCACTTTAGTGCTAGGAGATAGAGCACCTAAATGTACAGAGAGAATATGCTATATAATGTACCCTACTACCGTACAGAGTACTGTAAAAAAAATGTTGCACGTTCGTTAATAATTTGGACTTTGCTCTATTAATATATTACGTCCGTCAAATAAGAGAGTTGCGATAAGCGTGTTCAGCTTATCTTGTACTTGACCTTACTACATTTTTTTTATGTCATCTGCTTCTAAGAAAGGCTTGCTTTCGCCGCCAACATCTCTAAACTCCCACGCAGAGTGTCGGCGCAGAAGTTTGCGGATAGCAAATGACATCAGGCGAAATTAAAGCTCCATTTGTCAGCACGATAATGCAAGAGGGAGGTGAAAGGCAAGGAATTATCACCGCTGCCACAGCGCTGCTACTTGGTACAATAAAGCTGAGAAGCTAAATAATCGTGGCTAGATCTAAGAACAAGAAAACTAGAATTTTATTTGCATTCTGATTTGCTTTAAAATTGGGATCTTTTACCGTAGGTACTCGTTTCTCAAATAACAGTAGATCCCCGTAAAGGAAATTTTCCTGGTGTTTATGAATAATCTTAGGTAGGTACCTACTTTTTTCCTCTTTATGACCTAGATTAGAAGGTTGTCTGGAAAAATTCAGGTCGTCTAATTATTAAGAATTCAAGACACGTTTTGCTTTGAAAGCATTACCTATCTATGTGTTAGTGAAATGAAATAGGTAACTATGTCACTTGTTATCTAACTTTCGCCTCCAATGTTTTTAGTCTAGATCGCCTAGAGTTGCCTTCTATACCTTCGTCGCAATAGTTGCTCAGGGATGTCTCAGGTCCTAAAACAGGAAAATGTTATTCTGTATCAATGACGCGATCCAGAGCTCCACCTTCCTCAGCCGTTCCATATTTCAAATTGTCGAACAGATTATTTGCATGTAGGAATAAAATCAGAGGCTGGTTGGCGAGGGTCGCGCGTGCCCTGCTTACGGACGCCATGATTGATCACCACTAGCCATGGGCAATGTAGCTCACACAGCTCTGAAGAGTGATTCAGATTTTTAAGCCTTCGGGATTCGAATCACTCTTTTTGCTCACTGCGTCGCACGAATGATTAAAGGCTTATTTAGCTCGCAGAACACTTTCGTCGTCGTTAAAAGCCCATATATACCGAGAAACTCCAGCCTAGCCTTAATCAAGGTGAATAGGCCTTAGTCAACCACGCTGGCCCAGTGCGGATTGATTAACACCACACAGACTATTGAATTTCTTCGTGCGTGTGTGGAGGTATCCAACGTTTTTCATTATCGTAAGAGCGTCGAATAAATATGAATTTGAAAATCGAAGACACATTGGTACGTGCCGAGGCTTGAACCAATGGCTAATGAATGGAAAACAACAAGCCTTAGCCACTTGACCACCGACGGCCTTTCTCGTCACGTCGCGCTCCGTGTACAATTTATCCGAACGCAGCTAAGTAAAGAGCCGAGAACTATTTGGATCGATGGTAAGTACTGATAAATTAAGAGCGATTGGGATTCTAAAGAAGAGCTAGCTCTTTCCATTCAGTCATTCAGAAGCTTCCCATCTCTACCGTGCATCAAATTTGTTTCACTGGCTGTACAGTACTGTACGTACATTCTACATAACAAATATCAATGCGTCGTTTTGTTAGCTCAAGGTATTTGTTCGCTGATTTCATTCGAATGTTTTGATTAGTGTTTGTTGTAGGTTCCTGAATTTACGTTGCGATTCGAATTTGAATACGTAGCATTATACTTAATTTATGTTGTTTATTTTCGTACATGTTGAACATTGATGAGAAAGAGAGTTTTGGTGTAAAATCTGTTACCAACTTGAGCTATTTTAGTACTTTTTTAATATAATAATGCGTTTTTTAGTTTTGTAAAGCATTTTTTTCTTTGTTCGTACAAGGACAGATTCTCAAAAAGACAGGTTCTCATAAGGGCAGATGCTCATAAAGACGGAAGCGGTACATTTCCACACATATCCATCTTGTTAATGTTTTCCATCGGTCAAAAGTAGTGGCCACTGTATTTTCTCCTACGACCGTCCACAAAAAAACAGCTATGTAACCAGTTAAGATTATTAAATCTTACAACGAAACCAGTTTTTTAATTTTCGGACTTTAACCTGCATCTATAAAGTCCATTTTCTAGACAAGGAAAGCCGTTGAAAAATTAAATGTCCACGTCTCTTAGATAAAACTATCTGTGAGCGTTCTATTCATACTTTATTGAGAGGAAATAGAAAATGAGCTGCATTGTGTGAGGAGAATAGAGAGGACGCTACAGTATCGCGCGTATTTGTACTCATATTTCCTTATATTCCCAGCACAATGCATCGTCAGACGTATTGCGCCTTCCAGCCCACTGTCACACCAAAGCAAAGTGCATGTTGCATAAACATTTATATTTATTTTTCCAAAACTATCTTACTTCTTCTCTATCTCTTATCAATAGGTATCTATATAATACTAGCTGTTCACCCCGCGGCTCCGCCCGCTCTCAAGGGTATGAAAAATAGATAGTAGTCGATTCTCAGACCTACTCAATACGCTCACAAAATTTCATGAGAATCGGTCTAGCCGTTTCGGAGGAGTATGGGAACGAAAACTGTGACACGAAAATTTTATATATAAGATAATAAAACTGTAGAAGTAAAATGTCTGTACATAGGAAATAAATAAGCTAAAAACCAAGTCAAGGGGATGTAAGAAGTGTAATAGAATAATTCCAGATTTTTATGTTTTAGTTGTACTTTTGTCTTTTGTTCGGGCTAATCGCCGAAATTGCGGGAACGATTTAAATGAAACTTTGCATGGTGGTACCTTATATTATATCCCCTTCAACTTTTTAGATACTTTTTACCACGGGAAAATATCAGACAGCTAGTTTTAAAATAAAAATGTAATGGATCCATTTTGTCCGGCCGCATATTATGTTGGCTTCTGTACATACTCGTACCTCTAACTAAAGGAACAATACGGTATGAATGAGCACTAAAACTAGGTTTTTTGTGACGTTCGTCCACAATTTTATACAATACAATACAATTTATTGACATCAAAAAACACATAACACAAAAAAACAATACAAAAACACATACTTACTATATTTTTAAAAAGCGGCCTTATTGCTAAGGTAGCAATCTCTACTAGGAAACCAGAAAAATTGCGCACATATTTTACATACTAACTGTCCGCCCGTGGCTACACCCGCGTTACTTTTTGACTTTTACGTGCAGTTTCCCGTAGGAATGAGATATTTTCCCGCGATAAAAACTATATGATGTTGACCGGGGATATAAGGTACCACCATGCAAAATTTCATTCAAATCGATCTTCAAATCAATCGAAACAGTTTCGGAGATTAGTCCGTACAAACAGACAAACAGAGAAATAAAAAAAAACTTAATAATATGTTCTATATTATCACTTCTTACATCCCCCTGACTTGGGTTTTAGCATTTTTTTCTATGTACAGATTTTTAACGTCTACGGTTTAATTATATACGTCGATTTATTCTGTCTTCATTTTTTTATCAGCAAGAATTAGTAGCTGTGTGAATGCTACCTGCGTCTTCTGTCCTCTGTATGACGAATATCTGTGCATTTTTCAACACGAGCATATTTTGTCGTCGCTTAGCGTCGCTGAAACTACTCGATGGACGTTTTATAACAAAAGAAACTTAACAAATAAGCTTGGACGATGAGGGTTGATGCAGCCTTCTAGTTTTCAGCTTGAAAAACTAGATCATAATGAATTTGTTTCGATTAAACAAAAGTCATGGGGTTATGGGCTCTGACATGTAATACAAATTTATTATGCCAAAAAACTTGTTGTAATTGTTGATGTTAATTGTTGTATTGTTGTTGTGTTTGTATCTTCTATATGTTAATCCAATTCATTGCAATGCACATAAGTGTTACTTACTAACTAGGACCCTAGTCCAGCAGTGGATATTAATAGATTAAATGAAAAGAGATAGTGAAAATTACGTAAACCTTCTTCTACAGTAGGGTAACATACAGAAAGAAATACAAACAACTTAGTTGTTAATTGTGTTAATATACAGGATGTAGGTAAGTCGCGGCTTGACAAATTCTAAAGGACATGCTTGGCCAATAGTGTCAAACAACTTTGACAAAGAAACTTTTAGTTAAAAAATAACTTTTAACATCTCCATAACAACCATCTGCTTCTAACATAGAGTAAGGAAGATTTTTTTGTGTAGTAGGCAGACTTAAATGATGTAATAAAACCGTTTAATATAACGACCCGATCCTGTATTGCACACATATGTGATTTGTTCAATGATCCTTGGATTTGTTACTATTGTTTTTCGTCAGTTTCCAATAGAAAGTCACCTTAGAAAGCTGCATGACATTTGGACCAATCATAACCACGGGACAACCCCCCGCGCGTCAGCTAGTTGACATGATTGTTTTCTTTTAAGATTTGCAAGTATTACGTCTCTATATTCTTTGATAATCTTACCAAGGATCTTATAAGTAACTAGCTTTCCGCCGCGGCTCAGCTCGCGTTACCAGTTTTTTCCCGTGGGAATGAGGCATTTTCCCCTAGTAGCCTATGTTACTCAGGGTTAACGTAGCTTTCTAATGGTAAAATCTTAGAGTATAAATAGAAAAATTTCTGGGAGGGATAGAGTACGCCTAATCGAGTATGAACTGTAAGCACGGATATGAACAGTCCGAATATCTTCAGCGCGTTCGTTTAGTATCAAATGGTTATCGGAGCTGATTATTTTTCCCGGTGCAAATAAGAAATTTAATAGGAGAACATTTTGAAATGTGCTGTGATAAGTTGCAAACATGACTCGAGGAACAAATCCAAAAAGAAAAATGTTATTGATTTCACCGCCCATACAAAATCTGCCAAAATTTGCTTACGCTTGACATAAAGGCGGCGGAGCGATGCGCGTGATCTAAAATAATTTCGTGACGTACACCCTGTGTACCTCGGATCAAGAATCCAGCAACATTTACACTAGAGTCGTTGAATATGTTTAAGGATCACAAAAGACCACTGCTCTCATTGGCTGAGTACTGAGTAGGTGCCTCCGCTTGGCTATCGCGTAGAAAGCGTCGTATATCTAGTGCTTACTATTCGTTAGAGCTGGCTAAGAGCACTAGATAGGCGGAGTAAATCTAGGATGCCCGTACTGACCAGCGCAGGGCCGTATTTTGGGGTATATATAGGCCATAAAATACAATACAATACAAATACACTTTATTGACACCGAATACAGAAATACAATATACAATATGGAACAAAACCGACGAGTTAAAAGGCGGCCTTATTACTAAGGTAGCATATTCTACCAGGCAACCTTTAGGCACCTGTGGAAATAGTGTAGATAAAAGTTATGTGGGTTGGAAGTAGCCTATATCATATTATAGCTCTTACACACTAAATAAAGCCATGATTTCTCTTTCTCCTGTGCTGTGGGAGCTGCTTTACTCGTGTCATCACGCTCCTACTTGGCTATATTCCGATTTATTTGCTGAAATGTATAATTGTGAATGTAGTTTCCTCATAAAATTAGTTAGTTGGTACTAACAGTCTTAAGTATTTTAAACTACATAATATTGTGTTTTTTTAACTTTCTCGAGGAGAGGTGATGCCATAATTCCCCGCGCTTGCTTTATATACAAAATCATAAATAACACACAAGGGCTGACCTTAACTTGATTCGGCCCTGAGCTCACTAACTCACTACAGGCTATTCAGACCGTCTGGATTACTTGCGAAGGCAAAATGCACGGGCAAAGCATAAGTGGCACTGGCACAAATGGAATATATTCCAAAATGAAAGAAAACATTTTCAGCCAAGTACCTACATAAATTATGTTTGAAGATGGAATTCGAAGGATTCGATATCACGAATCCTTTTAACGGTGTTTCTAAAAGGTCGGGTGACCAATCAGCTGCACTGTTCGATTTGAGAATACTTTTTTTTCCGCATTTTAAAAATGGAAAAAGTAGCAATGGTAAGAGTGAATACTCTGTAATTTGTAGGGTCTATCTTTGAGCGTCCCGGGAACCTTTGGAATTTAATTTTTCGCAGTTTCCTGTCGTACTTACGCTTGATCAAAGGAATACATGGAAATATGTTATCAATAGAAGGTAAATGACGTTGTGTCTAAAAGCACTTCTACTATACAAAATCTTGCTTGCGACAGTTTCTAAAATATTTATTGGACACGATATTGACAGTTTTATTTAGCTTCTGCTGACGACTGTACCAAATCAAGCAAAGAGTCAAACAAGAAGTGTTTTACAAGATGCCGAACAAAAAATATATTAATTTTAAATTTCGGCAACTTGTCCCAATCAATGGGACGAGTTTGTTGTTGCCGAACGACTCGTTGCTGACATAATGTGTGGCCTCATGTACCTACCTACTATGTAGGTACCTAATTCTGTGGTCTCTAGTCTCTACCTAGATAAAACTTTGAGATAAAAGAAAGCAATTTGTCTAGTCAAAGAGTAGAAAAACCCGCTTCTCTAGCAATAATATTACGAAACTAGCTGTCTGCCCGCAGCTACGCCCGCGTTATTTTTCGACTTTTTCGTAGTAATTTTAAACTATCCCAAACGGAACTTTTTAATTCCGGAATTAATGATCTAAGATGTTGACCGGGGATATAAGGTAGTTTCGGAAATTAGCCCGTACAAACTGACAAACAGAGAAACAAAAAATTTTGAAAACTGGGTAATAAGTTCTATATCGCTTCTTACATCCCCCTGACGATTCATGATTCATGATCCCCTAACCGATGTTTTTTTAGTATTTTTTTCTAAATACCTACAGATTTTCGACCTCTACAGTTTTATTATATGGAAAAAATAGAAACGATCAAACGAAAAGCCATAAAACAGCCAACGAAAAAGAATACGAAAACTCCATTCGGAATTCGAAATGTGTTTGTCTTTTCCAAATAAGCGGAGGCCAAAAACTGGCCAGTCTTTTTACAAATAGCGAAGGATTGGCTACTCAAAGGAACTAGTTTTCATATTCGAACGTGCATGTGAAGAGAAAATCGAAAAGTTCAGTTCTGAAGTTGGAACTTTATTTGAAAAACCGTGAAGTTGACTTTTGTATGGAAATTGGAAGTGCACTGCCAGTAATATGGAACTTTAGGAATCAGTCGTGCGAATGGTAAAGTACCGCAACGCGGGTAGTTTATCAAATTGACTTTGGTGAAATTATGCGCTCATTTTTAAAATGAAAAGTCTCCATAAATCATTTCTTATTTGAATCCTAAAGAGGACTGCTGCATAAATTACTTCTAATATTAGATTTCCTTATAAGTAGTACGAGTAAGATGATTTTAAGCTTATCAATATTACATTAATTAATTATAAATCAAAATACTCGTTTTGCAAAATGCTTAACGATGATTTATGCTTAAGGTACAATTTTATACCATAAAAGCTCTGCCTTTTTAATAAAAAGAAAAGCTGAATTACATTTTTTTTTCAATATATCATTTCCATTTGTGTGTGATAGATAATAGGTATGTAACATTTCCATTAGGTACTTAATTGTTTTATTGTTATGGATAGAATACAAGTAAGTACCTTTAGATAGAGTTTGTCATGTTTGCCATGTGTATGCCACACACATAAAAAACAAGGTTTATATTCGTTTTTAATTACAAAACCATTTTAGAGGTCAAATCTAATAAGAATGAAGCTGTCCATGGATAGCCGTTCAAAAGTGATGTTCGTCTGTGGAGAAGAATATTATATGAATGAACCGGTCCCGTTATTTATTACGTCCCGTTCCGGTCCTTGTCAAATTATTGCCCTATCACCCGTTAATATGATAGCAAACAAACCAATAAGATTATTTGGTGCGCTGGCTGTCTGTCTGTCTGTTTCAGTTGTAGTATTTTAATTACGCTGCTCGTACGAGCGAAAACCGGAAGACTGTTACACTGTACCGTAACAGGCAGACGAACTAAAAGAAATAACTTTTTTTTAAAGGAGAGTTTAGGATAGCTAGGAAAACTACGCGCTTCGTTATTCTGAGGATTATATTTTTTAAACAATGATATGTCATCATAAATATATTTTCTAGGATATTATTACATGCATCCAAAGTAACTTTGCATGTCTAAATTCTGATATATGATTACAGATCTGAACAGCTAAACGGAATACTTACGATATATAAATTAGGACAATATAGGTATAAGGAAAGAAAAGACATAAGTAGTACATGTAGTACTTTGGTATTTAGTTTACTTCCCTTTGGTTATTAAAAGGTTAATTTAAATATCAATGTAGAAAATAATTTAATGGATTTACGAGCTAGGGTCTATGCACATATAGATGACCATTTAGGCGGATTTCATACTATAAAAACTTTTATAAAAAATTAAAGAAATCGTACTTGTTAAGTTTTGCCTCGTCGCCTGTTGGGGGATTTGACATCAAACTTGAAAAAAATAAAATGTACCAATACCTGACCGACTTTTTTTCAACCGATAGGAAGTGGTTTTCTGATGTCCATTGATGAATTTTACTTTGCCATGATAAAATTAGAATAAAAACTAACATAAATGAATAACCTCATGAATGAAAATGTATTTTTTGCGTATTGGTCAGCTAGGTCACTGGTCAGCTAGCGGTATACATCACCCCTATAATACTTAAATAAGCAACTGGCAGTTACACCAAATCAAATCTATGTTCCTGAAGTTTTCACCTCAAAACAAAGAAAACGAGGAATTACAGACACATTTCTGTCTATACCGACGCGAATGTTTGTCAAGTTCGCTTCGGTGTAAAAGCGGCGCACTAATAACATTCTCGGCGGGGGAGCTGTCTTACCACCGGGTCGACACATTTTTAGTGGAATTAAAATAAAACCGACGCGTGTTTTTTTTTGCTACCACACATATTTACATAATATGAGCTATGAGTTGCCTAGTAGTAAGTGACAAATATAAATTAACTGGTAGGCTGGCAACCGTGTGAGTGAAATAATATTTAAAAAACTAATTATTCATAAAAATAAAGGGTGTAAGTGATTTCTTAGCAAAAACTGTAATTGGATTCAACTGTCCTATAGATACTTTTCCAGCGAAACTATAAAAAAAAAACTTACCCCTACAAACTTAAAATTACATTATTTTAAAATTACAATTTTGATGGGATTGTTTCTTCGCTTCCGAGAACTTCTTTAGAAAAGTTGCGTATATATTCTTTCAGTATTTGCCTAACCACCAATTATATCACACTAGCGACCCGCCCCGGCTCCGCACGGGAAAATGGTTATTGTGGGTTATTCTTGAGTATATTATGCATGTATTATAGATATAAACCTTCCTCTTGAATCCCTCTATCTATTAAAAAAACCGTATCAAAATCCGTTGCGTAGTTTTAAAGATTTAAGCGTACAAAGGGACATAGGGACAGAGAAAGCGACTTTGTTTTATACTATGTAGTGATTTACATTTATATCACATTAGCTGTCTGCTCGCGGCTACGCCCGCCTCCGCCTCCGCCTCCCGTATTAATTTTTAACTATTGCACGGGAACTCTTTAATTTTTCGCATATCGCTTTACCTGACTTGGAGAGCGGAAAATTCTGCCACAATCGGATAGATACCCTATTTAAAACAGCTACTATCTATCCAATCCATATAATTGCAAGCATAAGTAATGACTGGTATTGATCAGACGTTTTATGGCTCATAAATAAGCAGGACTACCGCGTTTTGACCACCTGTACTTTCCCGCGGCTTCGGTCGCTGTGTTTAATGACACGATGCTCAAAGTTTTCAAGTTAAACTTGTGTTGGCTTGTGTTTTCAGCTTGTGTTTGTAGAATAGAACTTCTCAGAATCAAAATAAAAAACTCTTTATTGCCATCCTTCTTTTCTCTCCCTTTCTTCTCTCTTTACTTATAAGTATATTTGTTCACAGTATATGAAAAAACTAGATTAAAAACATTTTTTATATGTACATATTTAAATTTAGTAATTATTATAGAAATAAATTAATATATATTAAGCTTCTAGCTTAAGCTCTAGTAATGGACTAATTACTAAAGTACGAATAGCATTTTTTTTTCAGGTTGCGTTATATTCTTCAATTAAGTAACTATCTCAAACCCATTATTTATCAGCAAAGTACGCTGTGCGTATAGTCAATTAATATAGCATATTTTGTGGTATAGTTTGACAAGCTGAGTAAAATAGAGTGTTCATAAAAGGTATTGTCTGTCTAATGAGTAGCCTTTGTCCAAGGCTGCGTGTGGCAGGAGGGGTGATGGAATTGTTGTTATTTGAAACCGTCAGGTTCGTAGCTACTAGCTACCTATAGCTGCGCAGTATAATTGGTGACAGAGTACAGGGTGCATTTGAAAGACAGCAAATAATGTTATTAATTTAGTTTGTTCGATACGCCCACGTATAACGTATTTCCCCGTGTTTCTTTCTCGACATCTTTTGGGTTTTCTTTATCTATTTGCTTAGCACTGGCCGTTTGCCCCCTTTTATTTCCGACAGATAAAGAAATGAGGATAATTATGACAATAACGATGTTCTTATTTTGATTCTGTAAATTTGTATTCTACAAACTACAGCTTACACAAGCTTACAGATTTTTTTACAGATTCCATGACTTTAACTAACTCCATTGGCAGGCTCAAGACTGATAACAACAATAGGTAATTGACAGATTTAATATACTATAAAAAAGAGGATTTCAGTTATAAATGCTACTATGTTCCTACATCATCTTATCTTGTTTTCATCTTTTTAGTTCGCTTTTTAAGAAGTCGGGTTTTTTTTTTTTTTTTTTTACTCTTTTATTTCGTTTCGTTTCAGCCATTTATTGTGGTTAGGTAAGTGAGAGTGTGTTATTAATATTTATAGTTAACTATAGACACATTTTTTCTCTAAAGGGGCAGACAGAGCTGTAGTAAAAATGCTTATAAAAGAAAGCGATTGCTCTAGCGTGGATCAGACGCGATGCTTATAACTAAAAAGAAAACTGCTTTGGAATTCTATTTACCTCGTCCAAGGAAAACGTTTGGAAAAACTTACGCCGCTGCTGCGCCGGATATTTTCTTTTAAAACCCGGATACGCAAAAGTGTGCTCTGCCATCCCTGCGCTCTCTTAAAGCCTACCACACTCGTAGCTATAATATATATTACGGCAAGACATATTACGATGTATTTTCCCTACAAATCTGCAAGCGACTGTGCGACTGATACACGTAGTTTTTAAACCAAGTACACACGCAGCTATAATTTTGATGTATTATGTCTATTTATCACTATCACTACATAGTATAAAATAAAGTCGCTTTCTCCGTCCCTATGTCCCTATGTCCCTATGTCCCTTTGTACGCTTAAATCTTTAAAACTACGCAACGGATTTTGATGCGGTTTTTTTTAATAGATAGAGTGATTCAAGAGGAAGGTTTATATGTATAATACATGCATAATATACTGAAGGATAACCCACAATAACCATTTTCCCGTGCGGAGCCGGGGCGGGTCGCTAGTAACTTATAAAAAAAAAGATAGCTACATTAAAATATTATATGTTGACCGTACGTAGACGAGAAGTAAGAGGAGAAATATATAAAAAAAACATGGCCAGTCAGTTACAAAAGCAACATTATATCGCTTTTTGAAAGTTTGGAATAATGTAATTATTCGTATTATTTTCGTGTAGGTTTTTTGAAAATATAACAAAAGTAGAAATTAAACGGGCTTTACATGCTTTAAATAGCTACCGTGTGTGGTGGTGAGCTATAATATAAGCACATTTAAGTAATAGCTAGGCATATTAATATAGATTATGGCTACGTGTGTGGTGAGCTTTAAGCACATCGCAGCTTCCAAGCTCCAACCAGCGAGTGCTCTCACAGCCCGCTGTACCGCCGTGAGACTCGCACGCGTCGCTCCGAGCCCAATTTAACCGGCACCGCGTGTTTCTCGTTCCAAATTCGAACATTCAAATTTAAAAAGTGTGCTTAAGGATTTCCGGCGGCGTGTATTGTGAGTATTTTTATTTTATTTTAAGAATGCATTCTTTTTTCAATTTAAATGCTTTTATTTACAAGAATAATAATATGGTATCATTATATTTTTAGTTACCTTAATATTAAAAAAATTTAGGTAAAAATATTTTATGAATTAATTAAAATAACCAATAAGCAAACAGACTTACGAAGCAGCTGCCAAAATATTATTAATTATAAACAGTCAATGAAAGAATAATTGCAGCTAAAAGTAAAAAAAAAAAGAAAGTGTAGAAAGTTTTAGTTATATTAAAGTATCGTTGAAGCTTTGTTAACCCTGATGCAAAAAAAGAATATTTAAATTATATTGATACTTATTTAAAAAAATATATGTTGGATATAAAACGGGGGGAAGGCCAAGCACGGCGAAGCAAATAAATAAGAAAACCCGAAAAGGGGCGAACTGGGAAATGAGTTATTATTTGTATACACCGAAATTCGGAAATAGCACAGCTTAATTTGTAATTAATATTTAGGTATTTTACAATTGAATAAATCTCAAGTTCATTAATTAGGCTGCGCGTGACATGTTTCAGAATAAAAAGATTAATTATAAGCAGCTGTTAAGAAGTATCAGAAATATAAATAATAATATTTGTAGTAAGTATATTTTTCTTCATCACAAAAGCTATAAGAACTTCTATGAAAATAGTTAACTGAAATAAGCACTAATCACCCTTTATATTGTATAAAATTTGGCAAAGGCTGTACGGATTGAAATGAAATGAAATTGGGCCCGTACTTAGCTTTTTGCCAAAAATAAAATATTGTAGTATTCTAGATACATGTGATGAACATGCGGGCAAAGCCACGGGGCAGACAGCTGGTACAATGCGCGCAACCAAAGATGAGACTTGACGGATTATGTGGTTGTACCCACGGTTATATCTGCGCAGTAGATACAGCGATAAAAGCGATTTTGAAATTCAATAAATATCTTATTAATCCGATCTCATATTTTAGTTTAACTATTTTGAGCACGCGCGACTGTATCTACCAGCGCAAAGTCCCCTCTTTAGCATCTGATAGGTCTCATCTTTGGCTGCGCGCATTGTAGTAGGTAATACATACTTGTAGATACTGAAATAAGAAACTTTGGTGTGCTTTGGTTTACAGAATACCTACTCAAATTTCCTAACTATTAACCTACCCGCATCTCAAAATTTATTGCTTACACAAATCACTTTTCGACGTCAAATTTTTACCAAGGCTGGCTCTTGTCTCACACTAATAATGAAGAATAAACATTTAAAATTTAAAGAGGCGATGCGATATTAGTTTAAACAGAAATCGCCTACCAACCCAAACTGGCAGGTTCGTTCGCGCAATGCACGTTTTCGTACGAAGTAAGTAAGTAAGTCAATATTTTTTGTGTCTTGTAAACAATGAATAAAGAGTATATTTTTTATTTTTTATTAATTTTGTAAATAGTATTTTCATAGGAAAAACTAACGCAGGCAGGGCCGTAGGGCAGAAAGCTAGTTCGGAATAAATACACATATCGTTATTATTATTTTTATTTTTGTGAACTGACAATCACCCAGACAGCCGTTCAGCGCATTTGAATTTCAATTAATCTTTCCTCACCCACGTCAGTCAAAAGTTAATAACTTTATTATTTTCTGCTGTATTGTTTGTGATGATAATGTTAAATGTTAATAGACATAAGTAGGTTTTACATACACTTGCTTAGAATAATTTGTGATTCCAGTAGGTTGGGTGCTTTATGGTTATATGTATTTAGTTTGTGACTCTGACTACACTGAAAACTACAGCACCAAATTAAACGCGGTTTTCAAAGTAATATTCAGATGTCTAACCTAAAAATTACGCTCGTTTCTACCATGGAAAACCACCTTGTTCCCACGAAAAAAAACGTAAACGTTTTTAGACATTAAGGCAAGTATAAATACGAACTTTTGAACGCGTGACGTCTCCTTTGATGTTTTGAGGTTATAAATAGTCAACGTTTTAATAGTTGACTTTAACGTGCTCTAAACGATAGGAAGCGAGAGTTCAACGACTATTCCAGTATAAATAACTGGCCTATCTGAGCAACGACCCCGCGATAGGCGCTCTCATTTCTTTACAAATCGACTTATCGAACTTTGACAATAATTTATGGGAGAGATCCACGCAAAAGGCCTATGTCACATTATTTTACGAGATGCTCTTTATCGGTGGACTATTAAAGCAAGCTCTATGTCGCATTTTATGTCACTTCGTAGTAGTAGTTTTCAGAGTTGAATTTTTGTCAAAAATATTAGTGTCAATTTTTCAGTTTGGTAATTTGGTATAAAACCAAAAAACAGTAGGTATTTAATTTAAATTAAATTAAGTTTTCGAATAAAATGAATGTTCAAATGCTATTTTTAATTACGTTTAAAAATTGTGTGACTGCCAGCTATCGATAAAAGTGGCCGCGGAGCATGAAACTAACATGAAATTATCTCAAATTAAAAACGCAAGAAAACCACTATATTGCATTTTCCTCCAATAAAATGAGAGTATTAACTATTAAATAAACACAACAAAACATGCCTTGTCATTCGTGAAAACCTAATGCTACACCGGACTTTTCTTCATTGACTTCATGGACTTAGTAACATTGTTTGACTTATGCAGAAGTCCGGTGAGCTTGATTGATCATAGTATTTCGACAAAAACGATAGGTCAATAAAAAAAAATAGATCACTCACATATAAAATTAAATTGCAAGATTGATGTAAGTATCAAGCTTCACCGGACTTGCGGGGAGCGGATGGCTCTACCGCAAAGTAGTTAGTCATTACCAACGCGTCTAGGGGCGGTTCAAGGGAACCTAGGACCTCGGCTTAGCGGGTTGATACGAAACAAACATGAAGGAGACCGCTATCGCGGCGATACAGGGTAAATTCTTCACATTGTGCTTTAATATTGTCTCGTCATTGTTCAATAATAACTTGTATGTAGATACCGGAAATATCTTTCAAGTAGAATAGGTCCACCTGTACAAAAAGACATTATACAAGTACAGTCAAGAGCACGTTAAGCTGCACAATTTGGGCTTCACTCTATTCTTATGCCCGTCGAATAAGGGAGAGAATCGCTGAGCCTCGTTCATTTACCTTGCACTTGACTGTACAGTACAGGCCCAAAAATAAAACAATGCTGAGTTTTTGTCTGTGGCGATGACAGTTAAGCTTATTATACTTAGTGGTGCCTTTGTCCTTTGTGTGTGACAATAGAGGGACAGGTAATCTTGTAAAGTCACTCAACTTGTCCGATGTACAGCAAAAAGGACCTTAAGAGAAAGCCAAAGCTCTCTTTTATCGTTTGTGAAGCTTGCCCTATTATTTTATGCATGGGCTTGTCATATTCCCACTCAAGGAAAACGTTTTTAGTTCAAGTTGGATATTCTTTGCAACTATAATAATACATATTATATATTATGTTATTATAAAATACATACATAAATATACTTTTCAGCTACCTGAATACTAAGTTCATAAAAATATCAAAGTTTTGATGTTTGTTAGTCTTTCACGCAAAAATGGCTAAACGGTTTTGAATGAAACATGAAATGTAAATATGTGAGTAGTTATTAACTGAATTGAAACATAACAATACTTTTAACTAACTGCCTGTCTAGTTTATTTTTTTTACGAAAGCTTCCTTTTTAAACGACTTCAAAAAAAAAGCACCGATTTCAAAATTATAAAATAATTATTTAATCAATTCTATTTAACTAAATGAAGATACGTATTACTTTGAGCGAAGTTAATTTATTTTTTGCTTTTTAGTTTACTGTTTGAAGTCTTTTTTCTTTTTTGTTAAAAATTATTTTTAAATATACCTGTTGGTTTATCTTATATGTATAGAATAAAAAAAATAAGAGAGCTATCTTTCAGACTGTTTGGTTTTACTAGTAAAACAGCCTAGCTAGAACATACATTATTAAAAGTTTTCTCCTACATGTAATTTACCGTGAGCCGAGTGAGTCGGTTAATCCCCGCCACGGTTAGTTTTCTCTAGTTGGCATTTCATTAAATCGAGCGAGTAAATTTAATTACTCCACTCTGCGAATTACAGCCGCCGCGTGTAGCAAAATCCGTGCCTGTTCCTATATTAACACGATTACCTAAACCTCAGTAATTCAGTATAAGTTATCATATTATTTTAAAGCAAGAATACATCAAAAGCGTCGATGGTGTAGAGGTTGGACCGATTTAGGAGACGTGGGTTCCAAAGTTTTAACCTTGACACGACCTTGGTTGTTAAATTGCCCCCGTAATATGGCTATGACAAACGTTTGTCGCACATTTAACTGTTTTTTTTTTTTATTGACCTATGCTTGACTCGAAAAGGTACGACTGATCAAGCTTCACCGGACTTGATTTAACTGTCAAAAAATTGCGAAAAACCTGCCATATTGAAATATTCTCCAATAGGATAAGAGAATACGCACGACAAATAAGCTATATATTGTAAAGCTTCATTAAAATCCATTCAGTAGTTTTTGCGTGAAAGAGTAACAACATTGATACGTCCTGACAATCACAAACTATCGCTTATAATATTAGTAGGATCTTGTTAAGGAATTTCTCTCCCACATATCAAAGCAAAATATAAGGGCAATATTTACCAACAGCTCTCCCAACAACTCGCTCGGAAAGAGCCTCGGCTATTTATTAACAAGAGTAATGTTATGTCGCGTTTCAATACAGGGGACCCTCGGCCCTAGAGCCGGCCCTGGTAAATAACGCTGAACAAATCAAATCACAACTGAAACGCACTGGAGGATAACTGCTTTGTTTTCTGTGTTTTGGCCAGCTAGGGTTGCCTCACCTCTGTGTAATTGTGTGGCTTATTGACAGCCCTAGGCTAAGTAAGCTTATGGAGTGCTAATGCTATGCGTTAGTTCTACGACTAATATATTGTTCTCCGCCTGTGTATATTTGTTTTACAGGCATATCAATATTATATAAGGGCATTCCTCGAATGTCTTTAGTTTCAGTTTGGGGTCAGAGGGGGGAACATATTTATTCTTTAACATATCCTTGCCTTTAGGAAACATTGAGCCTTCATAATTAGGTATCGTAATATTTTAAATTAGGAATAGAAAATCGAGCTGCAAAAAATACTTTTCCAATTAAATTGCTATTCTATTGTAAAAGGAATGAAATGAAATTATGATATGAGTCCACGTTTTTATTTATCGAACACATGAAAACAAACGTATTACACAAACAGCCAGCAACAATACTCGGAATTTTCTATTTGTTGGATGTAAACATTGACAAGGCGATCTCGGAAACGATTTCCTAAACGTAATGGAAAACTGACCTGCCATCTCCCGCGGCCGCACTGCGCGAATGAAATAAGCGGGATTGGAAATAAAATGCAGAATAAGGTGTATAATACATACTAGGAATTTGTAGATAGAATGCTAAAATTGGTAAACGCTGGATGGAAAATCATTTGAAAGTTTTCAAGCGAATGTCTGCTTTGGTTGGTAAACCATCCGTCTGTAAAAGTGAGGTACTTGTTAGTAAGTAAGAATCGGACCCCGCCGGGACGACAATCAAGAGATTATCTCACCAAGCCGCCATATTGTATTTTTTTCCCATAGGTAGAGAGTATAGACACGAGAAAACTTTGTCTTATCACTCTCAAGTCCGGTGAAGCTTGATTGGTCGTAACTTTTCGACACAAGCATAAACCAATAAAAAAAAGTCTTATCACTCAAGAAGCTGTTCATTAAGCCGGTCAAGTTTGGTCATGGTCTGTCTTATAAAATTGACAATTCGTCAATTTTCAATGACGATTTGATGTTTATTTGTGGACTAGAGATGTTATAAGAAAAAAAAAGATAAAAAAAAGAATGAATTGATGAATAAACAACTGGCTTTAAGTTCAATAAAAGATTATTATTATTATTATTATTATTATTATTATTATTATAATTATAATTTATTATTACTATTATTTTCTTTTTCTCTCCGAAGAGGATTTTTTTTGCACGGGCCGAAGCCAAGTGCTCGTTATTATTATAAGCACGGATCTGACATAAAGCACAGAAGTCAGCACATCGGTTGGACATTCGCACTACGAAATTCACCCCTAGGTACCGCTACGTAATACGGGCGCTTTCAAGGTCAGCATGTCCAACCGCATGTGCTGGCATTTGTACCTACAATTTTAAAAATCTTAAACGTAATGCGGCGCGGAAGCAAAAGCCCCTATTCCGCGACCCACACTTTCCTATAGAAGGTACTAAAAGTCAATCTATTACTACTTATTTAAACTCACTCACCCTTTTCCTTTTTGTTCGCTCGTAAATCTTCTGGTTTACAGCAACTAAATATAGAAATATTTTATTTTCGCACCTTAGAAAGGCTGTTATTGCTCGACGGTTTTCGGAGTCAGGTACCGAAAAAACCCCGGTAAAAATATCGCCCATTGACCGAAAATACCGAAATCTGGTAACGCAGAGGTCAGTCGTGTTGAGGCGGATTACGGTTGGAGGAAATCCGGGGAAATATAAAATTGCCGTAACAATGAACGCGCCGATTTCATTTTTGGACCTTTCAAACTCAATATTATTACCAAACGTAGTGATTTTTGTATTATCTAGGTTTTATCAGATGTAAGATTTTTCAGCAACAATTAAGATTTAAAGAGGACTTCGCCGGGGAAGACAAGATTTTGTCTATAATATTATGATAATAACCGTAGAAGTTAATTTTATTTTTGTTGTGCTTTGTAAAACACGATGTTGTGGAACAAATGTTCCAGTTTGGTTAGGACATTGGAGTCTGAATTACCTGATTCCATACTTCGAAAGGCATGTATATATACGCTATAGGTGGCTCAAGCCAACAGACCCGTACCTTAAGGTTGGTTGATATCCTTTCAATCTAATAAAAAAAAATTACCACGGCGGATCATAAACCTAGCCACGAGATGCTTTCAATAAAGCTGTCATACATTTGTAATAACGTCTCATTAATAGTTAAAAAAAAGATGAGCTGTTTATTTTGATAGTAATTTTATTGTTATCATCGTGTAAGGTTATTGAACTGGGTCGTGTAACTATTACTTCGTCTGGATTAGCTATGCTTTTCAAACACTCAAATTGTAACTGAAATATTTGCAATCGAAATCTTCCATTTCTTAATTTTTAACCCCCAACGAAAAAGAGGAGTGTTTTAAGTTTGACGTGTGTGTCTGTCTGTCTGTGGCATCGTAAATTCTAAACGGATGGGCGGATTTTGATGTATTTTTTTTTTGTTTGCAAGGTGTCACAATCGTGAATTTTCTTAGCTATGATCCAAGAAAATATCTTCAGCCATTTGAAGATTATCAGCTATTTTCTAGTTGTTGAGAGGATCAAGTAACAGTTGTGTCGGGGGTTATTATTTTTTTTAATTTAATGTTTTTAATAATATAAAATTAACTACCATAAAGAGATGGAGATAAGAATGGAATACTGGGCTGAGTACAGTGTGATAAGTACAAGAAGCATTTATTATTATAATATTTCCACCAATAATAATTCGTCCCAACCATGCAGCGAATCTGATAAATATAGGTACCTGTTAATTTTCTGCTTGCAAATCTTCTTGCTCACATTTTCTCTTGCTTGCTTGCTTTTTTACTATAACGTTAGTCGTTTTATTGAGGATAGCATTTAGATTTCCAAATTAAAAAGACGTAATTTTATACATTCTAAGCTCGGGCCGTCTATTTTTCAAGTTTTCGTTAATTTATCTTTGAAAAATTATCGCTTCGTTGTTTAGTTCATTAGACAGGACGAGAGCTTTTTTGTTACTCGTAAAGTCGCTTGTAATCTAATAAATGGAGGGGCAAAAAATGGCTGACGTCAGAAATTCCTTTGTTCAGCCAACATCGAAGGAACGCGACATTTTAACCACTAATAATAAGAAAGTTGTTGACTCAAGTAAATTAATTTACTGCGAAGATTTTATGATCAAAGTTTTATAATAATTCAAATTTCATTAAAGTGCTGTCTGATACAGTCTGTAACATTTCTACTACTTATACTTGTTTCTAATTGATTTTGATTTACTTCAGTTCATTTTATAATAAACTAGCTTTCCGCTGCAGCTCCGCCCGCGTTAACAGTTTTTCCGGTGGGAAGGAGGAAATTTTCCTGTAGTAAAACGTAGCCTTTGTTCTTTCCTAATATCTATTCTATCTTTGTACCAAGTTTCATCAAAATAGGTTTCTGGAATATTTTACGTAAGTATTTTTCTTACACCTTGGGTTACGTTATTGGAGTTTAATTAAGAATCCAATTTTAAAAATTGAGTGTAACCTATATAACCTGGAGTTAGTGTAGCTTCCTAACAGTTAAATACATTTTGAAATCGGTTTAGTAGTTTCAGCACATATTCAATGTAAACAAACAAACAATCAAGCAATCAAATCTTTCCTCTTTATAATATTAGTACATATAGATGATTGGTTGTCAATTTCAATACTTATGGGTTAATACTCGTAAGGTCTATAAAAAGTCCCAATTTAGTAATTTATTATAAAGTTTCATTAACGAAGAAGTCGAGATGGTGTTCCCTTGTTACCAACTTATTTGTCGCCAAGACCTTCTTTCGAAGGAGTTCGGTCGACCACTACTTAAACTTGGCCAATTTTTTACACGACACGTCTTTATAAGTTTCATTGCGTCTCCTCCCTTGGGCCGGCAGTAAAAATTATACGGAACCACATTGGAAAACTGATAGCCTTGTGAGATCATCCTTCGCAGGGAGGTATCCAGTGCCCAAATCGAAGGGGGTTAAAAGCATAGTGAAGTCTCGCCCGATGACAGAACAGTCTTCTTCTTTTTGGCTCGAATATACTACCAAACTCAGACAGTCTCGGCCCAGAAACCAGCTACTTACAAGAATAGCGTAGATTTTATCAAGACAGAACAGTAAACGTCAGTGTTATGGTGGTTAAAGTGTTATGGTGGTTAAAGTGTAATGTGATACCCAATATGACTTCGAGGTGTTGCTTGAATTATTACGTTTGATAAGATTGCAATAGTTATTATTGGTTGGTAGCACAGATGTACTCCCATACCAGAGTTACGTGCAGTAGTCAGCATATTATACGGATAGATACTTTAGCCTTAATGGCACCTTTATTCAAGAATTTGGCGTGTCGTGGTTTGTACAGTAGCCAGCATTTACGGCTAGATATGTTGACGTTGATAGCGCCGCCGTTGTACCGTAATAGTGGGGTGAATTTCGTGCTGCAAGTGTATAGTCACATGTTCTGGCTACTGTACAATTTTATGAAACCGGGCGTCAAATTCATTTTACCCTTTAGCAAAACCCTTTCACTTATATTTTTCTTTGTGTTTTCGGTCAGTTTTTCAACACCCTAGCTGCTCTCCTGGCATATTGGCATATTGCTAAGTCTCATACGTTCTGTCGGACTGGCCGAAGCGTGGCGATGAATAACAAGTAGAAGGTGGGTCTCAGGCATCTGATCGGAAATATGATATGGGTTATTGATTTTTGTGGAGAACAAATGCGCCTTTTTACATTGCCGACCTGACAAATTGTGTTTAACGGACCCTTCAACCATATTTGCTATGAGTTTCACTGGCACCAATCTAGTAGAATTTATGATACGATAAGGCAATGATAGAAGGACTTGTATTCTTGCATAGAAAACAACAAAATTCAAAATTCAAAATGTGTTTATTCGAAGTAAGATTTTACAAATCACTTTTCGACGTCAAGGAGAGTTCACAATTTGGCTGTCTTCTGTGGAGAAGAACTCTCCCGAAGAAACTCAACAGGCGTTGCAACTACTTTTGTAGCTAAAGGTACGTTAGTAGTTTTCCCCTAAGATTATCTTTTCCTGCGGTAAATTTATTATGTGTGATAAAATTACTTTTAATTAAAATCAGATAGCTTATTCATTAAATCAGTCGTAAAATTAGCTGTGAACTGACAGAGAAAGTGAGACAGAGAGAACTGCAAAATCGTGATGTCATTGTGCGTCGTAAGATAAGGATGTGTTTAACAATATTTCTACGTCATGTGTGTGTCAGCCTATTTCGATGGTGTCAGCGTATGGCAGATTTTAGGAAATGTATTATTAGCAGTAGTTACTCTATTAACCACTGGTTACTCCAACAATCAGTAACCAACAAAAGTTACTTCAATAACTCTGGTTACTCTAACAACCAGTAACCAGCAGTATCATCCAATAACTACTGGTTATTCTAACAACCAGCAACCAGCAGTAGCTACTCCAACAACCAGTACTTCTTGTATTGGAGTCTGCTAACTAACCTAACTAAGCTAACTAGTGTCTATTTTCAGCACAGATTTAAAATAGGCAAAAATATGACCCAGTATGTTAGGGGCCGAGTTATTTCCGACTTTAAATAACCAAACCCAAGAACTAATTTCTTAAATCAACATCCCCTAAGTCCTCGTCTGTTGCCATGTTTCATATCCCAGCAGCGTGTTTGGAATTAAATAGAAGGATTAAGGGGGGGAACTTCGGTGGGGGGAGTGGGGGTGTAATCCTCTTAAATAAGGTTTGTATTTATCGCGGATTACTCCAAATATATCGAAATGGACTTGGCAGTGTTTGCTACTTTAGAGGTTTTTTTGCTCTTACTTGCTTGAGTTGGGTTTTAGTGTATTTTTAAAAAACCTTTAAGTAGTGGAACGTCGAAATGGAAATTATCGAATTAGATTCTTGTAGAAATCTAAATAGGTTTTGGTTGAGAAATTTTAAGTGCAGCGATATTTGCTTAGCTCGAATGATAACTTTATAATGCAATTTTTGGAACTCGTGATTTTCGCAAGAATGTATCAAGTTATTAAAGGGTTTTTCAAACCAGAACTAAGTAGTAATTATAAAATAATATTTCTTTAATATTTAACAACATACAAAACAATAATCAAACACGACAAAATGCTTCATACATTAATTTATAAACATTATATTTTCTGCAGCACATAATTTCATTAGATTTTATAATTTACAAACAGATTTAACAAGCAAGTCTAGGTATACTATCTGAATGGTTGAGGATTATAGGTAAATCACGAATGCACTGAAAAATATGTTTGGTTACCAGTAACACATACTTTAGGGACTTGCGAACTTTTGTTAACGTGTTTTGCTATAAAATCGAACGAATCACTTATTTTTCAGTGTGACCAGTCAACATTTTTCTGGTAAGGTATTTCATGAGTTGGACATTAATCTCCAACATATTTTTATTTATTCTCCAGCTGTTTTAACCTAACCCTTATCCGTAATATCTCACGCACACCATTATCTAAAACAATGGAGTATAATCAATCTTTCTAGCTCTACACGGGTGGTGGATCCTGTTTGCTTGGCATGTTTGTGGACCATCTCTTAAATGGTCCTCAAATTACAGTCACGGCCAATTGTTGTATGACCAAGTTTTCCTTCATTATCCTTTTTTCTTAATTTCGAGGAAAAACTGATTAGCTGGCTTTAGACTTTGAATAGTTCTTATATCCATTGGATAAGAGACAGAATCGCGAGGCATCCGCTTCAAGTTAGTAGACAAAAATCAAAACCCTGGGAAAATCCTACATTTTATATCCAGATTTACGTGTACAACAAATGACAGTAACATGGAGCTGATCCAAATTTAAAAAATCAAACATGACGATAGCAAAAATGTACTTGTGTAAATTTTTCTTCTGAATTTTTATCTTCATTTTGTCGGTAAAGAATTCCCTTCACTTGATAGATACTAAAATATCTAAATTTAAGTCATTAAAATACAGGAGATTTCCGAGAAAACCCGACCGTATGGCAACTCTAGCTGATATTCTGTGGTGCTGCTTGACTTGCGCTTGACCGTACTTGTTGTATTTTGATACTTGTGTCAAAAAAGCATATAACATTATGTACTTTCTTCGATACATGCCAATGTTTCACACAACCTCCGTAAATCTGTAATCATTGCGCACACAACAGTATAAATAAGCAAATTTTAATTTAATGATCATCATAAAATTCCATAAACCGAAGGACGCGCCCTTGTTTTAAGAACGAGGTTTACGAGTGTCCCTTTATAGATAGACCCTTATTTTATTAGGGTCCGACCACATCGCCTGTTGCGCTGATTTAATGACGTCACCTTTACGACGTCATCGAGGCAAGGACTGGTTTATGACGCATTTATGTATTAGAGGATCTCACTTACGGCTGGTCGTTTATCTTCTAGCTGTTGTCACATTGTAAGGTTACCGAGGTTGAAATGATGGGACAGAAGTATATATAATACTAACCCATTATGGAACGAAGTAAGGTATAGAGAATAGATAGTCTTAAAAAGAGTACTTTATTTAATTCAAATTGTACCTTACTTATTTCATTATCTATTTATTAGGTTTAACCTAAATCCTTCCGAGATTTAAAAATTCATAACGTTATTACGAGTTTCCGGGCATAAAACCAAAATATTTTGGTTATACATTAGAAAATAAATTAAAACGCTGTAATCATCTTTTCTGTAAGAGTAATGAAAAAACATTCTCCTACCGAGAAAGTAGTCTTTTACTACTTTTACTGTTGATGTAAAATAATAAAAACAAAAAAGGCGCTTCGCTTACAAATTATGAATTTTCATTCAATGTGAGAGTGGTGATTGATTTGTTCATTCCAAAAATACCTTCATTTGGAAGCCAGCCAAAGTTACCATATTCTTACAAGATTCATCATCCCCTACGGTCTTGTTATAATTGGGGTTCCTCAACTTGGTTCCAGAGGCGGTTCCGTACACCAATTTGCATGTAAATTCTTTAGCATATGCTGTATCCGATGAATGCAAACTATTGATATGTTATGATGAACTGAGCTCAGGAAAGGTACAATTGATTATTTATTAATAAGCGGTAAAAGTGGCCAGTTTCTGATAAAATGATACGTATGAAGTGTTTGGGAACCAGTGACATGAAAAAAGATAGATTTTGATCATATCTCTAACTAATTTTATACTTACTTATTTTCGAAATTACTGTCGAAATAAATTAGGTACTTTAATCAAACTCAAACAAACTAAAACTAGTTACTAGTACTAGTTTAGTTTTAGTCTAATTCATTGAGCTCATTAGTAGCTTTTAATATTATGATAAATAACAGTCAAAACTTGTAACCGGTCAAAACCACTAAACTAAGTGAAGAGTGGAGTGAGTGTGAGTGACGAGTGTGGTGTATGTATGATTGCCTGAAAGATATTTATGATATGGGCCTCTGTTTATATATTTGATATCTTTATGTGAATATTGCCTGAAATAAACTGATTTATTATTATTATTATATATATGCTACAGTGGGAAAGCCTCAACGTATTTGCCTCCCTAATCTTTAGAGAACCAAAAGATACCCTGGTACAGACTAGGGTTGCTTTTGGTTGCACGGATGAATACTGCGCACTTGGACTATGTACGATTACGAAACCCACAAGTACATAAGTTAGCATAATAGTCCATAACCAGCATGGCAGTGGACTAGTAATTAAGTAATTTTGAGGTTAGGATAAGGTAATTTTTAAGCTATTGTGATGTGACACATCTTCAGTTTGTGTTTTTAATCTCATGTGCCGATGATTTTCTCTTAACTCCACGCGAGTTTCTTGATTAATATGGGGATGAAGTTAAATTACACCCGTCTTGAGTCTTGTTCTTATGTAAAACACATATTTTTGTGCGAAGTTTCTTCGGAGATTAAAACAGGATTAATACAAAGCATTCCCTTTGCCAACGTTCATGAGGATTGTTGTTTTAAATGGAATTGGCGGGTTAAGGAGTTTTTGTGAGAAAATGTGTTTCCTTTTTACCAAACATCCTTCTGACATTATAAATGCGAAAAATTTAAATATCAAATAAAACGAGGCATACATAAAAGCAATTTCTCAAAAATTCCTATAATTATTTGAAACACAATTTGTTTCAGCAAGCAAACTTTTAATGTAAACTTCTTTACTTAAAAATTTTAGTAGCATACAATACCGTAAAAAAATTACCCATTCAGAATTCCGACGGGAAAAAAGTCTGTTCTCTTTCTATTATAAGATAAGATATTAATTGCAATCAGCCATTAATCTTATTTAATTAATCATAGATTATTTAATTAATCATAAAAGAGCTTTCCTTGATAGGAATTTATCCTTTGGGAAAAGAACCTTTTGCATAAAAAATACAAGTATTCTTAAAAATAATAATATAAATAATGTATTTCTTTCTTCCTTGTTTCATTTTAATGTTAATTCTACGAAATATTTATACAATACAATACAATACAATACAAATATTCTATAATATTTTATATTTATCAATATAAGTGACGATTTAGATTTAACAGACTAAAGGTCATTGCACATCACACCAACTCGACACCAATCCAACATCCATCCTATAACCTTACCTCGTTTTAGGTCGGCTTATCTAACGACCCAATGTACTAAAAATAGATTCAAGTGGTTAAGGCCCAGGACCTTGATTTTCAAAATGGGAGTATTCAAAGTGTAAAATAAGTTACAATATTATGTCATAATTTTAGAACTATGTTTTGGAAACCATCTTAGGTCGGAATAGCAAAGTGTATTTTTTTCTAAAAATAAGATGCATGCATTTTAACGAGGATAGGTGAACAACTCGTGGACCTAAACTTCATGAAAATATAATTAATTAGACCGCGTATGGAAATATTAAGCAAAACCACAGATTAATAAACTGCAAAACGGCCGACTAAAGCCATTAATTTCTTAATTATTGTCGTTTAGAACAACAAGCTAACAAGTGAAATGGCTGAACCGACAAAACAATTGATCACGGGCGTCATTTGTAATCGAGTAAAACTCGGTCCGATCATTAATCTGGGGTTAAAGTTGAACGGCGGAATCGAGTTGATTGTCAATCGATTAGTTAGGGAATCGGCTTACTGCTAAGTTATAATAGCTTCGGAGATGTATCCGCCGGCGTCGGATCGAGATATATCGAGAGTGCTCTCTGTAGGCTTACTACGTAAGAAGCGACAGGCTCGAGAAGCTGTCAAACGCGACATATTGACAGAACTACTATGGCTCTAATGTCACTATGTCGCGTTTGACAGCTTCTCGAGCCTGTCGCTTCTTACGTAGTAAGCCTACTGTTGTATCTATTTATCTACAATGTGGCGCCCCCACCACCATATAACATTTAAAATAAATATAGATAGATAGTTACAAACTATATTGATTCAAACAACACAGATACAACGTAAGATTCAAATACGGAGGATTCAAACAAAATGAAATAATACACACACAAAAGAAACAAACATACAAAATTACAGGAATTACATTAAAAAGAGATACACAAAGATAATAAACAACACGGAAAAACAGATAAATATGTAACCTAAGTATGTACTTATAATATCAGGATTCTTTACAACTAAAATAATCTTGGGAAGCCCATTAAAATTTATTTAAGGACTTACTTGACGTTAGTTCAATTTAAACTTATACTAATTTAAAATACTAAAATAATTTTGCTTTAGCAGAAACCATTCTATCAAATAAGCATTTTTCTAAGTAAATTCCGACAAGGAGAATGGATCGATCGGAGTTAACGATAAATAAAGATTATAATCAGCTTAAGCTTAAGACAATATATCACAACCAAAGGATTAGTGCTTTTGTTAAATAATGGTCTAATTGCTCTGATTATAATTTGCGAATTTATGAAGGTAAAGTTAGATTTAGGAATATAGGCTACGTTACTTCAAAAGAAATAGGTTGAAATTTATATCAAACTCCTTTCTTTTTTTCTGTAGTAAGTTATATTATTTTATTTTAACAAACGGTTAACGAAGGATAAAATCTTTACAAACACGTAATGGAACTGAATCTGGGTAGAAATATTTATACTTTTTTAATGGAATGGGTCCAAGCCTTAAGGTTTTTCTGGTTTAAATATGTGACAGTATAGTCATTATGTCATCATACTATAATTTTATTATTATTATAGTTAATTTATTGACCATCGAAACTTTCTCATATATTTATTCGCTTTTAAACATTATATGTGATGAGGTGACATATACATATACACACAGTTAGTATATTTTATTCGTAAATTAGGTATTATGTTTTGACAGTGTTTATCAAGCGATGCGTTTTGGTTATTCATAAAATAATAATTCATTTACTTGTCAGGTCCTTTATCGGGTGATATAATGTGATTTGAATTAATTTACACATTTGCGGGCGATAGGTATCTACCTTAATGAAAATGATCGGAATTTCAAATCAAAAATTTTCTCGTAGATAACGGCGGCGTTCCTTTTTGTCTGAAAAGAGAAACTCTTGTATATAAACATTTTAGGTAGGTACAGAAGCCAGCACATTCGGTTCGCACTACGAAATTTACCCCTTCCGCTACGGAATACGGGCACTCTCAAGGTCAACATGTACAGCCGCATGTGCTGCTTACTCTTCATATATGAGACATTCAAGACGCGACTTTGAATACGTCCATATTAAGTTTGACATCGTAGCGAAATTTTGCGGTCAATTTTTGGTGTAGGACGCACGGGGTTTGAATCCCGCCAATGGCTAAAAGTTAGATCGAGACCTAACACCTAACTACGAATTTCAAAAGGAAGTGATATTGAATTAAATCTTTTAAACAATTTTGAATTTCCAAACTTTTTGTAATTAAGAAGTTGACAAGGCCCATATACGCTGTTCTGAAATAATTTTAGTTATACATACCTACTTTAATACATATAACCTCTTTCCTCACATGAAGTCTCGTATAAAATTTAAGTAAATTTTCGTGTATTATTATACAAGTTATATTTAACAAAGTAATAAAAATTTACAAAGTCATATTTAACTTTGGCCCGCCGCGCCGTCTGTACAGGTACCTCATTAAGACGTCTTATCCGATACGCGTGTAAACATGTTCAAATAAGCAAAGTTACGTACTAAATGCTTAATGAAGTATAATAACTTCACATAGAGTTGGACTCCTATTTCGAGTTAGCTCCTTCAGTTATTATATTTTAACTTTGGGATTAAGTACGCTTCGTCGAACGGGGAGATGGTTCAAGTTATAAGATCACATTTATTTAATAACCGTCATTTCGGCTGAAAGACGTCTTTATATCACAATGCTCATTATTGCTCATGCCCCACCCAGGGGTCCTCAATAAATCCTCCTTTTAATTTGTACATTCTTTATTAACCACGGTATGGAATAAAACTATTTGCATTACATTTCATTTTCATTTTATTTTAAATCACAAAGTCTTTCAATTTAGCGGGGGAATGCTGTCTGCCTTCTTGGAATATTAGTGTTGGACAATAAAATATTGTATTTACAAATTATTGTATAAAACATTGTAAAATTTTAAATAAAATTCATATTAATTCTTCGTCGTCTTATTTTTCTTGTTAATTCTAATTGCTAGGAAAAAAGAATAAAAAATATGGGAATAGTTTTGGTGTCAATAAAGAATATTTGTTTGTTTGTTTTGTTTGAATATTTTTGGACACTATTATTTCAGCGATTAAAAATGGCCTTTTGACAATGTTATTATATATGTCTTTCTATCGCATAAATGAATTGTGTTATTTATGGGCATGGGCAATGAATATCATAATCCATTATTCTTACAGTTCTACCTTAGCGGTAAGGCGCCAATTTGTACTCTCTGGTACACTCTCACCGTTGTGGACTATATTACTTGTCATTCCTGGTGTTCAATTTAACAGCTCAACTTAAATCAATATAGATTTAAGCGGACGCCGTAAGATGAATACTAATAAATCGCTGTCACTCGTAACTCAAACGCACCCACGATCGCAAAGCAAACTTCCTAATGTTTAGGTTAATAATTCAGGAGGCTGTTGAAGCCGTGCCTTATACATTATGAAGTAATACTGATGTTGTTTCAGGGGGTATCGATTCAATGGAAGCCTATATTTGTGTGCCTGCCTACGCTTATTCAATTTCAATATTACAAGGACCCTCTGCATCAATGGGCTGTTTGATTCGGATCCATAATAATCCATATTCCATTTAAATAATCAATGTTGTCGTTCGTTTTTAGATTCGCGGGTCGTGTGTTGAATTAGCCTGGATGTGGAACAATAGATTACAGATATTCATTGTGAGAAAAAAAATTTGTACAGAATATCTGAAAAGTAAAATTTTATTATAATTTGGTATTTTTCTCTGCGGACCTATGTTCAATTCTTACATAAAAAAAGGTGTGATAGATTTTAAAAGTGGTTTTAATTTGTGCTTCTTTTTCTTTTTCTTGCACGGTAGAAGTTAATTCTACGCATTTTTCAGATATTGATAGACATAGAAAAATAAAAAAGATCCGTATTTATTTTACACTAAAAAATCTGAATACTCTCAGCCATGCGTAAAATAGGTATGTGTAAAAAAAAAAAACAAATTTCCTTGAAACTTGGTACAAAGTACAAACACTCTTCTGCATAATTAATGGGACCCATATTATGGCGTCTTCAAAAATTCATCCTCTGAAAGGGGTGGCTTAAGACGGTCAAACATAAAAAAAATCTTTTAAAGTGGTCTAATCTTTTAAGAACACTGGCTACGTACACAAAATTGAAAGAAAGAAAAAAAAAGTTTATCACCTAACTAAAGCTTATACTGCCCTCTGGCTCATATATATATATATAATAGCCCTTTATATACGTTAGCTAATATCCATCCGAGAAAACTTTGTAAAGATGTGAAACGTAATCATAAAAAACAATGTCAAACCTCAACATTATTCAAACCTTGTTTAGATTCCGTGTATTTGAATAAGCTGACGAAAGTTCATGGCACCTTTCTCCATACAAAAGGTGTAGGACTCCCAAAAATGCTCCCGCTGTCCCGGTCGACTATTTGACTAACAAATTCCGGTATTGTTTACCAGGGATGAGTCCTGGACTGTAAAGAATGTTTTGAGATGCTAAATAAGGGTTAGTGTGACTTTCAAATACAATGCTGTTTTTAATTTAAACCGGTTATTCGAAGATATGACATGCCGCGTTGTTCCGAGTTCGTTAAAGCTTGATTCGTTGAATTAGCGATAGAAATCAAGGTTTTCTTTTAATTTAAAAGAAAACCGCATGGTTTTTGGCTTGAATTTGCCGCCTCAACTTTGGCTGTAAGTTTCGTACAATTAAGAGCACGCTTAGCTGAACACTAAGGCCTTTGTTTGTTGGATAAGGGAAACAATCACAGTGCGCGGATTTAGCTTACCCTACACTTGACCGTACGGAGCGATTAAATGTAGGTATAAACTATAAAAATATCCAAGAATATCTTCAGCCATTTGATGATTATCAGCTCTTTTCTTGTTGTTGAAAGGATCAAGTAATGGTTTTGTGGCGGGGGCTTATAATTTTTTTAATTTAATGTTTTTTATCCTATGTATTATAGATTTAGGTTATCCTAAATAATATTAAAATAAAATTTGGCAGCAGTAAAAACTAACTGAAATTTTTCTTTCCTGCAGTTATTCAAATTCCTGTTTCATAACTTAAAAAAATCGCTATTAAAAATCCATTTCAATATATTTTTTTGTTATTAATCTTATTTTTTACATTTTTTATTGCTAAACTTTTATGTCGTAAAATCTACGTATTAAAGTTCCCAGATTTGAAAATGTAAAGCGTCAATTATATAACATAAATTATGTTGTTATTTGCGCGCGAGTTCGCCTGTAGTTCAACAGGGGGTCAAAAGGCCCGTGTCAACAAACAACTCGACGGATGCCAACTTCCTCATCATTATCTGAAGATGTCCCTTTGTCAAATTCCTTATCAAAATTTTGTTTTTTAATTTACCCAACGAGCGGACGCATTTTCTCCTTAGATCTGCTGATTGATGGCTTTGTAATAGGAGCATATTATTTACAAGGTAGACAGAAGTTAACTAAGTATAAGTACATAGCAAATTAATAAAAAAAAAAATTACAATAAAATTGAACCTAACCTAACCTAACCTAACCTTAACTTAAAAACCTACACCAAAAGTAAAGCAAGCAGCTTATATTCACAAAAATAAACAACCATGTAGAAAACTACAAAAGAAGACAAGATCTTTTTGTTTAGCATTAAATTTAGGATTCATTTTAAAATATACTATACCACATCCTACTAATACTATAAACGCGAAAGTTTGTGAATATAGATGGATGAATGTTTGCTACTCTTTCACGAAAAATCTACTGAATGAATTTTAATGAACTTTACGATAATATAGCTTACACATCAAAATAACACATAAAGGCTACTTTTTACCGCGGGAAAATACTTCTTTGATGTAATTATGTCTATGTCTATGTCTATGTCTATGTCTATGTCTATGTCTATGTCTTTCCCACGCCATGGAAAAACCGCGGTGCGGAAAGCTAGTAATAAGTAAAAGTACTGTACTAACATTGAAATTGGATGATTGGTAACGAAGATTTGGCAAAAAGATTAAATTTTATGCAAAATTACTGCACGAAGCTTAGGTAATAAAAAAAAAGGTATACTTCGAACTCTTGTAAATGCCAATACCTAAAGTAATTCGAGTGATTGAATCTTATTTACGTTTTACGCAAGTGAAGTGGTATACGCCCTTAACCTCTGCCTGTACAGTTATCACAAAAAAACTAACGAGCCCAGGTCATCGCTCTCCCGGTCATAAACCCCGGGAGCGATTTTTAAACTTCACTGCTCATGTTGATGACAATTAGGTAGAGTAATTAGTAGCTTGATAATGATAGGTATGCTATTGTATAGATAGCGTTTCATTGATATATTTTTTGTTGAAGATTGTTATAAGTAATATGTTCGTTTGTGCAGACGACTCGTTAAAAAAAAGCCATAATCATAACATTACTTTTATTTGTAATTTTTTTGGTCTAATTTATTTAATGTCACCAAAATTTGTGTATTGTTTTTCATGATACAAACGTGTTACGGGTACCTACCTACTTATTATTTTCGGACTATAAGTTCATTATGATGTTTGTTTTTGTACAACTTAAATAAAAATTTAAATTAAGATGAGCATGGCCAAATAACTTACAATTCAGAGGCAACAGATTTTTTATGAAGATAATAAAATAACGTATTCTAAAATGAATGAATAATGAATAATTTTACTATTTTTAAAAATATGAAATTAATCTATATTTTTAATTTTTTAGCTTACCGTCTCGTCCCTAGCCGTATTGCCCAATAATGTAAATATGGCTCTGATCTTCACTATAAAGAATTAATTTAAATTTAATCCAAATCCGTTTAGATTTATCTAAGGGGAAAGCGGTACGAAAAATCATAGAGTTATTTAAAAAAAATCTGTAACTATCATGGATCATATATTTACAAACCAAAATAAAAACATCTATCTCATCATTTTTAATAAGTAGGTATTACTAAAGATCATAATTATGGTTATTCGCAAAGCGCCGCGAAAGGTCCATAGTTCAAAGGGCATGGCCCATTTAAGTGGTGGTACATTTAGCGTATCGTCCACACGCCTGTTTAGGTCAGTGGTAGAGCACTGGGTCTCGTAAACCAGGGTAGTGAGTTCAGTCCTCAACTCCTCACAGGAGGAATTTAGTAACACCTGTTTTAAAAACTAATAGGTACCTATATAAAAAATATAGAAGTAGTTGCTAATACTTCACGTTTTAATGAAGAAGATTTTAATTATTTTTCTTGTTTTTATTTAAATAAAGAACGGATTTGTTATTTTTCGTGAATTAAAAAACAAAGTCGGATTTATTTAAGAAGTAGGCAGGCACCTACAATATGTACTCATATTAAATCATGAAAAGATTTTTATTAATTTGTTTTTTTTTTTCGATATGTATGTTTGTTTTTAAATAAAAGGTAAGCTTTTGGATCGGGGACAAGATTCACATCTAAACTAATTTATACCACGGAAAATTTTAATTTCTGCGGGACAAGTTAGAAAAAAATGCGAGCGTAAAAAGGAGAATAATATACCTACGACCAGTCTCAAAAAGCCCGAAAATAACCAACTTTTCTTTTGTTTCAGAGCTCATCGGCGGCAGCGGAATGTTCTCCGTTCGAGACGCGTTCCATTTTTGAAAACAAAAAGTTTTCTTTCTTTTCATGCCAGTGCATTTTGTTCCGACGTGAAACCCCGGTAATTTTTGTAGAATTTTTGATTGCTTTGGTGTTTTGGTATTTCCTTGTATTTTAAATTAAAATGTGGGGTCGTTGGCTGTGTTTGGTTAGTGTGGTGTGCCTGTCTGGGTTTTGTGGTGCGAACTACTGTAGGGATTCCAACCTTTGCTGTCCTGGGCGGGACAGTTCCTGTGTGGTGCAGAAGGCGCATCAAAATGCTATTATCGGGGACTTGACTGACAAACCGTGCTACTGTGACCACGCTTGCCTGAAACTGGGAGACTGCTGTCCGGATTTCAGAGAAACTTGTGGAGGTGAGTGAACTTTTAGTTATATTATAACGTAGATACGTATTATGCTTGATGGCCTGTGAGCATTTTTAAGAGGAGGCATAAATTATATCTGATATAAAAACAGTTCTTCGCCAAATAGCCAAAATTGTATTCAAAGATCAAATTATAAACATATTTATTTTGTTTTGAATAAATAAATTAAAACTTTGGCCCCAAGTTCACCAACAAACAAAAGATTAACGTTTAAACACTAGTTTCAAATAAGTTTAAACGTCATTACCTACGGCTGAGACCAACAAGTGTCAGAAATAGCAAGACGAATCGCTTTAGGCCAAAATAACTTCATCGAAATTTCTCGATAAATAATCTGCCATTTCTTCCTCCATGAGTGTACAAGCCCCATTGATCGCACAAGCCAGTGTTAACCCAGTTATGACAGGTTATTTTGGTTTGACGCGGCCGCGACTTGCTGAGTAATTTCATTTTGTTCCCCCCGTCCGTAAACACACGCCCCGTAACGCTCCCCTCCCGTATGACGACGACGGAGCGACAGCGGGAGGAATTGGAAATGGTGCCACGAAATAGAACAACCGAAATTTTGTATAGGTACATGCGGCAACACCAACAACGAATATTTTATATTTGTGTCAAACTGACAGTTCGCGTCTGTCTTTATTCGCGTCTCATCAGATACGGTGATTTTTTAAATAGTTTAATGTTTCTCGCAAAATATAGAGGAATTTCCAACCAAATTGTGTTTTCTTCAAGTAATATACAAATAGTCCACTACAAAAAAACGAAGGAGCGTACGTACATGCATGAGGAATACACAACACACATACATAGCAACATACAGTCACGCCCCTTTCCCCGGAGGGTAGGCAAATACCATTTATCCTTCTACTTGCTAAGATCTAAACATACTTCTTTGGCTTAATCCACATTCATTAATCCCATTATGACCAGAACGGTCATGATGAGATTTGATCCTGGAACGTTCGCCTTGATCTTCCTCTTGCAACACTAGACTACTTGCATGGGTAATTTACTTAGCTATAATAAATAAAACACTGGAACATATGCCACAGAAGAACTCGTAATTTGGCACAAATAAACCCTTTCATACGTCCATATTTCACTTTTGTCACTTATTTGACAAATGGCTAACGCTACCCTTGGTTCTATCCTCAAAAACTAGGGAATAAAAAAAACAAAAGGGATAAAATAAAGGATAACCGTGCGTCAAATTATTCTCTTGTTCTACCTAAATATCTTCACCAAATTATACTCTTGTTCCACCTAAAATGCTAATTGTGCACCAAAACATGCAAACTTGAGACTTCTTGACTTATCAACTTTGAAAAATTCAAATCTACGGCGGTCGCCGGCCGCTGCCGCGGCACGCTCGCTCCGCTCGCTCGGCTCCCTCCGCTCTGTTATTGACATCAGTCTAACCTAACCTAACCAACCGATTTGATTCTGGGTAGATTTGTTTTTTTTAGCGGGCTCGGGGGGCCACTACACCCCCCGTCCCCCCGCTTCGGTTCACGCCCTTGGATATTTGGTGCAAGATTAGTATTTTTAGTGCACGAATAATATATTTGTTGTAAGATTCGATTTTTTGGTTATTAGAAAATTATATTCCTAAAATAAATTACATTATAATTATTTTATTTTATTTAAATAAAATATGAAAATAATCATTACAGCTTTATATCCACGACTTGAAGAATAATAGTCTGCAATTTTGCTTTTAGCATAGGTATAAATAAAAATTACAACTATTCTACGAGTAAATCCCTTAAAATGCAATAATTATACCTACTGTTTAAAATATATTTTTTCTTTTTTTTTACCTTTTTGTGCAAGATCATAACTTTAAACTGCGTTAGATTAATTTTCAAGTGCGTGTGATTATTTTCAATGTGGCTTTAAAAGTAGCCCTAAACAATACCTGTTTTTAATTTGTCGGATAAAATTACACCATTATTTATTCGCACTCCCTGTACTAAGTTATTCACGTACTAATTATTGCAGTCTTTACACACCGGAGATTGGGTTTGAATAAAAGAAAACATACTATATTATACGCAGATTGGCTTCAACAAAGCGATTTTTGTTGTAAAATGAACAAAGTTTGAAAACACTACGAAAACATTTAAAAAATATCAAGAATTTCTTGAACCTGATTTTGTAATTATACACCATAGAGTTCCGAATTGAAACAGTTGATAGCAAAAGCCAGTATAGAAATAAGAAGCGAAGAAAATTTATAATACAAATGAAATTGAACACAATTCCTAAATATGTGGAGACATTTGACACACATTCCTAGATTTTCGCGGTTGTTAAAAGCACTAACACACATTTTCACGGGTCTAAAAACGAAAAGCGATATAAAAACTGTACAAAACCTACGGACACTGTGAGTCATTACTGTCGAGGTGACTTCGATTGAGTTCTAGTGGTAGTGAAAAAATACTTAGAAAGAGGATGTTGGCCCTTAGAAGAAATAAGTTTCTGTAGTCCTATCCGCCGCTTCACCAGTTCTGCCGTGACCATGATCGGTGTAACCCGGTCGAAATATCGGTAAGCTCAAATTGAACTAAATCGTGGAGAAAAACCCATGAAAATGCATGTTAGTGCATTGCACGGGTGCCTCTTTAATTGCATAACAAAAATATCCCTATTATGAAAATCCATAACAGACTTGCCATAACTTTAAATAGTATAACAATTAGAATCCATAATTTAAAAATACATACCATTATTTAGCATACTTATTAAAATCCATAATTCTATAATGTTTCGAAATCATACATTTAAGATATTTTGGTGAAAAAGAACATAAGAGAAACAACATTTTTGGTGATAAAAAATATAATTTAATTTATGTGTGCTGTATTTGTCAAATATATATTTTTTAATTATTATACATACTGACAGTATTCGTATTAAATTTAGGGCTTTTAAATATATGTGTTTTAAAGTTATGGATTTTAATCGTTATGACATTTACCGATTACGGATTTTCAATATATACATTTTCAATTATGGGTTTTAATTTAGACCCGCATTGCACACACAGTCTTCTGTCCCCAAATAAACATAACCTGTACTATATGTACCTACTGATAAACATAAAATACATATAGGTATAGATAAATTTAAACTTAAATTTACAACATGCAGTCACAGGGCAAACACTCCCCTGTTCCGGGATTCCCCTGGGCAGGGCTCGAACCCACTACCCTGTGATTCGAAGGAAGCCACACCACACTACCAACTAGGCTACAGGACCGTAAAGAACCATCGGCTTTCAAATTACGGATCACAGAACTTAAAGCATATAACATAACCTAGTTTACAAAGTAAAACACAAAAACCAACATTTTCAGGAAAATTAGGATGATTTAGACCTCCGTGTAATGTAATTAATTACCCGCATACACACACAAGCACATAAATAAGAGTTTGTTTAAAAACACATGTATGTGAGCTGCTGAAAAAGCAACCACTTAACCTTTCAGGGAGGCGACGGGGGGACAAATGTAAATGTAACTTTACATAGGTCCTGTATCTTCACTTTAATTTATCTTTATTTATTACAAAATAATAATATCGTAACAGATTACGAGGATCTAAATCGTGGAAGCATAATATACTTAAAACTAGTACTAGTCAACATATGAATTGTAATTTAGCTGACTTTATCAATCGCCTAATGGCCTAGGCTTGTATGTTGTGATTTTTCGGCGCGGCTTTTTTGTATTTATACAAACAAAATATTTCATTCTAGGAATTTATGAATGATACGGAATGTAAATAATACTATTCTCACAAAAAGTTACGCTTTCATTTATAGTCTTATTATTTTTCTGTAGTATCGTTTTGTAGATCTTTTGTGGAGGCTTTTGTGCTGCAGCTTTGAGTTTGATCAATATTTAAGGGACTTACCTATTTCGTTATGAAAATAAGGAGATTTTTAGGGTTCCGTACCTCAAAAGGAAAAAACGGAACCCTTATAGGATCACTTTGTTGTCCGTCTGTCCGTCCGTCTGTCAAGACCCTTTTTCTCAGGAACGCGTGGAGGTATGAAGCTGAAATTTATATCAATTACTCAGGTCTACTGTCCCTTGAAGCTGTGAAAAAATCAAACTTCTAAGCCAACGCAATCAAAAGATACAGCCGTTTATGCCGCAAATTTTCGACACTTGCAAGGGAATCAAAACCTACAGGGTGCTTCCCGTGAACTCAGAATCTTGAAATTTGGTACGAAGCAACGTCTTATAGCATAGATAAAGGAAAAATTACGAAAACCATAAATTTTTAGTTACATCACATAATATATTTTTTTTTAATAATTTTAACCTTACTACCCATTTCCTCATAAACGCGTAGAGGTATTAAATTGAAATTCATACCAAATACTCAGGTCTATAATACCTTTAAGCTGTAACAAAATTAAACTTCTATGTCAACGCAATCAAAAGAAACAGCAATTTAAGCTGCATATTTTGAAACTCGCAAGTACTCGCAAGGGAATCAAAACCTAAAGGGTACTTCCAGTCGACCTAGAATCTTGAAATTTGGCGTGAAGCAACGTTTTATAGCACACATAAAGGAAAAATTCCGAAAACCTTAAATTTTTAGTTACATTACAAAATATATATTTTTTAATAAATATAAACTTATTACTTTTTTCCTCATGAACGCGTAGAGCTATCAAGTTGAAATACTTACTTAGTACTTAGTTACTTAAACGATAAAGAGACCTTTGTCTTAAATTTATGCTCCTCCATCTTTCCCCATTGTAATGTTATGAATTTCATTTTGCAATAAGATTACCATAGTTATGACTCGCTTGTCGTAATGAACGAACTTTGTAAACCTTGCAGGTTTGTACGGAACCCTCGGTGCGCGAGTCCGACTCGCACTTGGCCGGTTTTTTTAAAGTTAAAAACATATTTAGAAAAAACGATAAAGAAGTAAGATATTTCATTGAGATCAAGGAAACGAAACCCACCGATTTTTAAAAAAGTTCCAAAAAATTACGGCCTCGTAGCCTAGTTGGTAGTAAGTCTGCCTACGAAACACAAGGTCGCGGGTTCGAATCCCGCCCAGGGCAAACATTCGTGTGATGAGCACTTGTGTTTGCCTTGTGTTTGGATGTTATATATTTATATATTATCTATGTATATCAGCTGTCTGACACCCATATAGTACAGGCTCTGCCTAGTTTGGGGTCAGATAGCCGTGTGTGAGATGTCCCACATATTTATTTTATTTATTTATAGTTCCAATTTGAAGAAGGAATCTTCAGGTGAGAATGTGGTCAAAAACCTATCTCTCAGAAATAAACCCAAAGCTTTTTGTTTGTCTAGTATATATTGAACCCGTGTTCCTTCGCTACGCAGGAAGAAGTGTCTGTACTCAACCTCTTATGGGACGAAAGGTAGGCTGGGGTAAAGTAACCGCATGCAAAATACCTATCCACCCGGCGAATGTGACGTCACAGGGTGACAGCTCGAGACTACAGGTGCTGCGTCATCGCCTAATAGAAAAGATGACGTATCGGGTGACGTAGATATATTGAAGTGAAGATAATGGTGATCAACAGTATTATAGTTAGGAACTGTGTAATACGAATATTACTAACTAGCTCTCCGCAGCGGCTCCGCCTGCGTTATTTTCCCGCGGTAAATCGTAGCCTATGTTACTCAGGGTGAATGTAGCTTTCTAATGGTGAAAAATTTTTTGAATTCGGCACAGTAAATTTTTAACTTACTCATTACAAAGATACAAACAAAAATACAAATCTTTCCTCTTTATAATATTAGTATGATAGATATGATAATGTAGGTACAGACAAAGAACCAGATAGCTGACCCCCCTGCCGAACGCTGTGCGAACGCCATCGAGGGCGCCATCTATCGCTCCAAAAGGGCAGAAAAGAACGAACCAACGGCCAATGATACTTCTAAAACAATGCCATCTGTCTTACACTTACAATAAACTAAATTGTTACAAGAATGTTGTCAGTATAGCTAAGCCAATAATTAGGAAGGTGTAGCCTTATTTCGGAAATGTCGCTAAGTCACAGCGTGGCGAAGTTGCGCACGGTATGGCTGTAGATCGAGATTTAACTGGATCGATCCCGCGAGCGCATATTCATGTTTTAGTCTTTTTTTATTTTTAACTTTTTTTATAAGAGACGCAGTGTTTGCTATGGGGATTTCATTCTTTTAATAAAATTAGAATCAATACAAAATATACTTATAATTTATGAATGTTATGTCTGCATTTTATTCTACAATATTTCATCGATTAGAATCGTCGTCATCTGCAGAGTAGATGATTATGTGCCTACACTTGCTTCACAAGAAACTAGTTATCTCGACCGCCGCGCCGCCCCCGGGCGGCGCCGTCACTATTTTATATCTTGATTTTATAAATATTATAGTGAGAAGTCCGTTTTTATTAAACGGAAAAAAACTATGTTGAATAGTCAACGGATTTGAACCGCGTAACTTAGCATTCACAAGCTTCACAGCTAACGCTAAACCACTGCGCCAACTGACAAGTTGTCAAGTGTATCGAAATTTGATATCATACCACACTTTGCTATGACTCATAGCTATGATGTATTTTTTTTGAGAGAGAATGCATGCAAAATAACACGAACAAATTATGTGAGGGTAGTTACGTAGTTAGTAGTTATTATTTCAAGTTTTACACTATAAAGAAAACTAATGTTCGTGGCAAGGTATTTACTTTACGTCGTCGTCGTTACGTTCATGCACTCTCCGGTTACTTTTATTTAAAATAATCTGTTACCAATTTTCATTACTTCTCATATACCTAAATGATTTTATGAAAGCAAAAACAACAGTGCGTTGTAAAGATAACCACAGTATTAAAAGTATTTCTAGAGAATTAGGTGTCACGGTAAGTAGATAATACGTATATGAATACCTATTTATAAAACCTAATTATAAAAATAATATAGAATAATATTTTGTGGAATGTGATTTCGTGACAAAAATTATATCATAGTATTTTATATTGCAGAGAAATACATTTCGTTTATGGATTCGGCGATACCAAGAAACTGGTGATGTGAAACGTAAGCGCTCTGACCGACGACCACCGGTAGCTTATACTGCTGCATCAGAACGTCATTGTGGAATCGTAAGGCTTCATAGCGAAGTCCCATTTAAAACGACTTGGTCAACTGCCATAACATATAATATATCGCTTGACTCAGTTTGAAAATACTCCAAGCATGTGAAATACATAATTATAAGCCAATTATAAAAAAAACAACCATCGGAAGCCCATTGTCTAGCCAGAACAGAATGAGATTCGCATCAGAATATTTAAATTTTGATTGGGAGAACGAAATTGTAATTTTTACTGACGAAAAGAGCTTCAAGTCTGATAAAGATGGAAGAAAATTATTGTGGAGAAGACCTGGGGAACGTTTCAAGCTTCAAAATAAGTATTTTGCCTTTGAGAACCAGCGGTTATGTTAGCTACTTTCCCTTTCTTTTTTTATTGTATAACTTACCACTATTTGGCCTAACTTTGTTTTTATATAAACTAAAATCATCCTGAGATTGAAACAAAATTAAGAGAGATGTAAATTGTTACTTTATAATTTTAAATGTAATTTAAATTATAAAAGTAGCATGTTGGTTCTCTCTCCTAAAAAATGCCAGTTTGAATCTCTGGATATTACATTTTAGTCGATAAAATATTAAAGAATAAAATGTTAACATATTTATTGTAACATATATTTTGTTTTATTTAAATCTTTAATGTAAGAATCAAATCCTCATAGCAGTAATTGCATCTTTTTGGAAAAGTAAAAAATAAAAAGACAAAATAATTAAAATGCTCTCGTGGATTTGATCCAGGCAAATCTAGATCTACAGCCATACCGTGCACAACTTCGCCACACTGTAACTTAGCTACACAATCGAAATAAGACTACACCTTCCTAATTATTGGCTTAGCTATACTGACAACATTCTTTTAACGATTTAGTTTATTGTAAGTTACGACAGATGGCATTGTTTGAAATTTTAGAAGTATCATTGGCCGTTGGTTCGTTCTTTTCTGCCCTTTTGGAGCGATAGATGGCGCCCTCGATGGCGTTCGCACAGCATTCGGCAGGGGGGTCAGCTATCTGGTTCTTTGTTTGTACATAGATTTTATAACTTTCTCACAAGAACATTACTTTAATTTACGGAACTCTACCTACCGACGAAGATTTTTAAAAACTTAGTAAATAAATTGAATTGGATTTGTCTATACGAGTAGTCGAGTATCTATGAAATAAAACCATAAATCTTAAATTATCAAGTACCTACCTAATGTTTCCCCATACATGCAGATTTGTTTTGTAGACCAGCGGTCCTTTCTGATTTACCATTCGATTTACTTCCGTAAGATTATGACTAAACTAACTATTTTATTACTGAAAAAATCATCTCTCTAAAACACGAAAAGATCTATCAACATAAAAAATAACCGTGCATTTTCAGTGGCCTTTCATATTATACGGAGGGCAATAAAAAGAGCTAATCCCTATGTAATACGGTCTGAGCCGCACCTCCCTAGTATCCCCTCGTTTGCATACACCGCTACACTCGCTACGTTCGCTAAATTCGCCCGAGACACGAAAAGCTATTATCTTTTTTCTTTTATAAAGGGGTTGTTCACACCCCTTCAGACTAAAGCATGGGGTTGTAAAGTACTTGTAACTTATCGCGCTTATGATGAAGTAATGTTTTATACTTATTTTTAATACAAAAATTAAGCAAAACTTAACGTACTTTTCATAATACGACAACCTTACTTTTACGTAGGTACTTTCTAGATACATGAAATTTTAATGTCCCCACATATTTTTTTATTTACTTTTATGAATAAAGGGTTGCGCCATTCTTGGTACCCATCTTTTAAAAGAAACATACCTAGCAACTATAGTAGTCTATACGTTGTGTGTAAAATTTCTTAGCCGTACTGCAAGAGAACGAATTATTAAGTGAAGTGAAGTGTTTATCTTTCTTGTACGAGAAAAGCTGTGAAAAATGAGTTCACTCCGTTGCTCGCTCCGAACGGTATTCATTTTAATTTTACCTGGGCAACGTAAGTTTATATTACTAAGCAACTCTAGGTAGATGTTGCAATTTAAATAAAACAAAATTTTGATGAAAAGAAAGCCTAGCCTAGCCTGAAACTAGGGTGGTGAATAGGCCTTAGGCAACCATGCTGGTCTAGTTCGAATTACTTCGCAGGTGTGTACATAACCAAATCATTTTTAATTTATTCAGTTGTATGTAACAAAGAGACTGTTACAAAATCACTAGTTAGCTTTTTGTATGTGTGTGTACAGAGAGCAACACGATGCGAGCTTCATTTTACAAATGGAGGGTAGAGAGACACTCAAAAATCTCTTGTGTTTCCTCTCTACCTCTCCATATACTTATTTAAATTAAATTAGTGGCTTGTTGCAAACGGCTCACGCCATATTTAGTTGCATTTTTTCACAATGAAAATGTTTCCTGAATTATACCTGACAACTGAATAGGCTTCGATACTACTGAACCGGTTTTGACGAAACTTGGCATTAAAATTGAATAGACCTTGAAGAAATAACCTTTTACCTCGGGAAAACTGTTAACGCGGACGGAGTCGCGGCAGAAAGCTAGTATACCTATATTTTACTTCTATTCTCTGCTTCGCCTGCGATATTATTTTTCTCGTGGAAATAAACTACTATAAAAAGCGGAATGGGTATAAACAAGCTTATTAGGTACTTGTTCTATCTACGGATGTAGTCGTTATAGGAGCCATGTCGGGAGCCTAAGGCGGGTCAAGAATTTCGAGACCAGCAGGTTTACTACGTAAGGCGCGAGGAGCTCAAAAAGCTGTCAAACACGACATAGCGACATTAGAACCATAGCAAATCTGTCATTATGTCGCGTTTGCGAGCTTCTAGAGCTTCTTGCGTAGTAAGCCTACAGGGTTTGTATGTAAAGCAGGTTAACCTGGAAACCCACACGATTAACACTTGTTAATTGCACTGTCCAGATTCTTCTATGTCCATCAAAATCCAAGCTGAAACTGAAACTCAAATCGACTCCAACTTTCGCGTTCATAAAATTTGTATGATACACTTTTTTTTTAATTGACCTATTCTTGTGCCGAGAAAGTACGACGAATCAAGTTTATGTATGATACTCGTATTATACCTACCAATCTTAGAGTATATAAGCTACCAATAATTAAAACAATGACGTACAAAGAATATGAAGTGCCTCTAAATTAACTATCTGAGAAATTAACTAAGCTCGCCTAAACAAGAACACTACAGTTAAATTTTAAACATGTTTTTAACAACCGGCGGCACCGCGAAGGGCAAGTCGGGAATGTTTTTAATAACGGCCATAATAAACTCTTAAAATTCAATTTACCATTTTAACGATCTTAATATCCATAAAAGTTAAATGAACCCTCCATTTGCAATAAAACCTCGGAAATAATTGGGACTCGAAACAGACGTTCGAGTTATGCTGCCATGTTAATAACATTGTGTCTCTAGAATAGAAGCATAGCGTCACCCGACTTAGAAAACCTCGTAAAGGACAGCTCTTGTAAAATTCCTTTTTTTACAAATTGGACAAATAAACGCGCAGTATTTGCACTATAAAAGTTACGAATTTGTTTTAAAGCTCTAAAGATTATCATAATATAGTAACTAAAAAACTGCAGAATTATTTTTGTTTGTTTGTAAACACTTTATTGCACATAAAAACATAATAAAACATACCATATACAGAACAGTTGAGCAAAGGCGGACTTATCCCATAAGGGATTTCTTCCAGTCAACCTTTGAGTATCTAAGTCAACCTTTGAGTATCTAATTATCATTTACCATCATACTTTTTTTCAGTAGATAGTTTTTTGTGTCTCCTGTGAAAGATTTTTTGAAAGCATTTAAGAGGTTTTCTCAGCCGGGTGACGACAGGCGCCTATTTAAATGTATAGAATAGAATATACAGAAGCCAGCACATGCGGTTAGAATACGGGCGCTCTGTCCAGCCGCATGTGCTGGCTACTGTACATAGTTAGCGTCATAGTGTATTATGAATTATTGTTATCTACTTAAAAAACTCTGTATTTTTTATAAGTATTAAGCCTCATTTCCTCCGAGGCAACTACATGCAACAGTGTCACATTGATAAACTATTGTTCGGAAAATTATTTAGCTACAATGTTGCTATGGCGCGGCGGCGTAAAATAGGCTGTCACCGCTTGCCGCTATATAATCTACTAGCTTTACGCCGCGGCTCCGCCCGCGTTAATAGTTTTTCCCGTGGGAATGAGGCATTTTCTCGCGGTAGAAGGTAGCCTATGTTACTCAGGGGGAATGTAGCTTTCTAATGGAAATTTTTGAAATCGGTAGTTTTTGAGTTTATTCATTACAAACATACACACACACACACACACACACACACACACACACACACACACACACACACACACACACAAATCTTTTCTCTTTATAATATTATTATGAGTATTAATTGCATCATACAACAAGATTTCACATGCAAAGATTATCTATCGTGCGATAATGTTGCATGTTGTTGCCTAAAGATAAATAAGGCTAAATGAGAAATGAGTTTAGAAAGTGCATTTGCTTCCCGGTCTTCACATGCGCTGATGTTTAATTAATAGAAAAAAAAACTAAAGGTTTAGTAAATAAATTGGGAAAGGTACTACGAGTATTGTGACAACAATATACAGGGCGTCCCACGGCTATGCCACATGGAGGGAAAGTACCTTAAATATTGTAGATAGAACATTTTACTGAAAGAAGACATTATTTTATTTCTAAAAACTATTAAAACTGCATTCATACATTTTTTAATAATTACATAGTTGAACCGGGAATCGAACCCGCTACATGAGGAAAAAAAAACACCCTGTAGTTTTATCATACCAATCGAAAGGCTCCTTCATAAGGATTATTTTTTTGCTAAATAACATAGTGTCAGAAATAAAAGAAAGATCATGAATTTTAACATTTGATGTGGTCGCCGAGATTTTTTTTATGCATGGGGTTACTAGCGACCCGCCCCGGCTCCGCACGGGAAAATGGTTATTGTGGGTTATCCTTTAGTATATTATGCATGTATTATACATATAAGCCTTCCTCTTGAATCAATCTATCTATTAAAATCAAAATCCGTCGCGTAGTTTTAAAGACAGGGAGTGAAATAATCAAAAGAGTGCGACTTTGTATTCAACAGCGTAGGGGTCATAGCAATTAATAAAATTGAAAAATTTTGTATTAAAAATGTTAAAATACATAGTCTTCCTTTTATTTCTGACACTATGTTATTTAGCAAAAAATAACCCTTATGATGAAGCCTTTCGATCGGTATCATAAAACTACAGGATATATTTTTTTCTCGTATAACGGGTTCGATTCCCGGTTCAACCATGTAATTATTAAAAAATTTATGAATGCAGTTTTAATAGTTTTTAGAAATAAAATAATGTCTTCTTTCAGTAAAATGTTCTACTTACAATATTTAAGGTACTTTCCCTCCATGTGGCATAGCTGTGGGACGCCCTGTATATAAATAGGAAAGTAAGTAAGTAGGTAAAAGTAGTATGATTAAATGGCGCAACAAATTATTTACGGAGGTTAAAATCCATTTGGATGTTTATATAGCCAAACGATTAGCAAGCCATGTTGATAATTATGAACTAATGTTACACACAATGATCATTATAGTAAGTAGACTTATCTAAGCGATGTAAATATCCTAAAGTTAAAATTAATACTTTGACTTTGTTTTGAAAAATAAATATTTTCCTACATTTTTGCACTTTCTAGCTAGACTGTACAACAATTTTATACTTTTATACGAAGCTTTAAAAAGTGGCTGTGTTTGCGTAAAAAAAAGACAGAGCAAATTTGAAAGAGTACAGTACTTAATAAGGGCATTCCAGCCCGGAGATAGGGCAGGCCACAGGACAGTTCAATTACCTAAATCAACACCGAGCTTTCAACACTTTGTATGCGCAAGCTTTTGGTCTTGTGGCCACTCTTTATTTTAATAAATTTGTAGTCTAGATCCTTTAAAAAAAGAAGTTAATTTACTTATTTATTTAATATTTATTTTACACATTAACAGTATTGTATTTCCAAGAAAATGTCTTACAGCCGACCTAGAAAGGAAGAGAAAAGTAAAATAACTTTACATTAATGAATGTCAACAATAATACTATGGGCTATAAAATGTAATAAATAAATAAATCTCAAATCTAAATCTCTGGTCTCAAAATATTCGAGTCTTCTAAAACTTCTAATGTGTGCCTTTCGAAGCACGATATCATCAATTATTTCGAACGACTAAGAAATTCCTGCGATTTTCTAACCAAACGTGAAAAGTATCAAAAAGTGACTTTGGTTGGTTCTAAAACGCCCCACCCATCAAAATAGAGCCCCATCGGAACTTGAACCTGGAATCTACGTAATGGAATTACGGAGGCTGTTTTTATATAAATTTGTCACGCCCGCGGCTCACCAGGTCCTTGGCGATTGAAGGTTTCCCTAAGGCTAGTAAAATACACGAGGTAGGTACTGTCCAACAGCCATTCCGGAAGCCATTCTATGAGCTATGTCCGAAGCCTAAGGCGGCTCAAACAAATCTGACACCAGGGTTTGTGAGGTAGGTATAATACCTCGAAACCCACTCGATGAGCATGTCGAGCGTCGGGCGAGCCTGTGCGGCGTGAACTCTTGAAGAAGTGGTAAACTCGGCGAGGTAAGGGACGAGGAGCTAGGAGCTCCTGCCTGAGCGATTGTTAAATGAAACTCAAACTTCCACTTGCACTGAGTACCTACACAGATTTATTCACAAATTACAGTTTATAGAATTACAGAGTTTATTGAATTTAAAGATGGTAAATGGATGGTAAAATGGCCTTGTTTAAAGGTTGAGGCAGAAGGAAGAAGTGAAAATAAAAATGGATGATTTGACGGATGATTTTTGAATGAATTCCAAAATTAAATATTCAAATTTAGAGAAAGAAATGGTAAATGAAGTAGAAACGAGGCAACGAGGTAGCATGCATTGCACCTCGTTACAAGCAAGCAAGCAAAACTATCCAACACAGATTCATTTGCATCTATTTACAAGAGAAAAAACAGATAAACTCGGCGGTTAAAATTACATTTATACTAATTCTTTAGGAAATTTCACACATTTTAATAAATTCGGCCTTCAAGGCCGGAAGTTAAGGGAAGACTAGAACAATGGACGAGGAATGGATGACGAAAGAATTCCAAAACTGAATGTTTGAATTTAGACGAGAAAGAAATGGAGAATGAGTTGAAAAAAGAAGGCACCTCGTTACAAATTACAACTACTGTTGTATTATCTAACTGGACTGGTGTTCCACTATTCCTGCTACATAATAGGGAATATGCAAGTATTTTTTTATTGTTTTAAACGTTTCTACGAGTTATAACATAACGAAAAAAAAACACATCTATAATTTAAAAAAATTCGGGCGATTTGAATGCGGCCATTTGGCGCGCTTGGTTGTGACGTCAGTAGTGGTCACACGTTCGATGTTAGTTAGACGTCGAGCTAAAAGGACTTGGATCCAGGCCAGAAGAAATCACCATATCATATCATTTATTCATCATTAACAGTTCGTATATGTCCCCACCGAGGGGCTCGAGCCTACCCTGAAACCAGGGTGAATAGGCCTTAGCCATCCTTCAAAATGGATGTCAAGGGCCTAGGAAGTCAAGGGTGGCTAGGGAGCCACCGACGCTCTTATGCTCTATCATTTATTAAAATACTAGCCACCCGCCCCGGCTTCGCACAGGAAAATAGTTATTGTGGGTTATCCCTAAGTATATTATGCTTTTTTATTTTTATTTTTTTTTGAATTGACCTATGCTTGTGTCGAAAAGGTACGACCAATCAAGCTTCACCGGACTTGAGTATATTATGCATGTATTATACATATAAACCTTCCTCTTGAATCACTCTGTCTATTAAAAGAAACCGCATCAAAATCCGTTGCGTAGTTTTAAAGATTTAAGCATACATAGGGACATAGGGATATAGGGACAGAGAAAGCGACTTTGTTTTATACTATGTAGTGATAATTTTAAGTTATATGTAAGTAATATAGTGTTAAGCGCTCGTTATAATTTTTGCTCACTCGTCATTTCCCGCCGCGCGAATTGTTGCTTTGTTAATTGGAGTAGGCGTTTGTTCATTCGTAAACAGGTTCGCGTCAGCCCGAGCTCAATGAAAGAGCTTTGTTTATGATTTTAGTCGCGTTTTAACACTGTTTTATTCGAATTTGCACTGTATTCCAGTGTTTTAGTGAACTTTTCAGCAAATAGCAGCAAAAATAAAAATAACACATTTCAAGCCTTTCAAATTAATTATCAAAGTACAGAAGCCAGCATATGCGGTTGGACATTCGCACTACGAAATTCACCCCTACCGCTACGGAATACGGGCGCTCTCACGGTCAACATGTCCAGCCGCGTGTGCTGGCTACTGTACGTATAAATGCATGTTTTCCTTTCGCACCTAAATCACTGGGCCCGCGCAACGTTGATTAACGCCCCTTAATTAAGGCCGGTGTTAGATGGCTATTCACTTATCTCCTGCGTTTTTTCACGTTCTCACATTTTTCAAAGCATTTACTCTTACCGTTTTCTCACAGAGTTGTAAATATTTTGATACATACAGTCTGGCAAAATGTCGTGAAATTAATAGGGGCGTCACTTCCTTTACGGTGTTGCCATTTTATATCATGCTGTCACGCTCTAACTTATGCATATTTCAGAGAAATAAGATTGCTTCAGTTTCACAACTTTTTTGCCAGACTGTATGGCCGTGTGATATTATTAATATTATTATTAATTAGTATGGAATTTTGTTTATTCCACCGGAGGCTTAACTTCTTTAGTTTTTTATTAATCCGTGTAAATCAAAGCTAATATAACTGTTTTCCAAATTTCATCAAAATTGATTCAGTAATTTCAGCGAAAAGTTTAACAAACTGACAAACATGCATCTCATTTCTTTATGGCTTTGTCATTCTCTATGGTGCTGAAAAGGTACGATTATATTTACGAGTACCTGTCTTTGTTCACTACCCGGTATATCAATAAGTAATGAGAAAAATGTTTTGCAATAACTATAAAATCTGTAAAATTAATTAAAAAAAAACATGTTCGCGTACCTATCACATCAAAACCGTTGCACAGAAAAATCTGTTTATTCATTATTTTCACGACAAGTTTTATACAAATTATTATAACGGAGAGATCTCTTTTCCTAGGGAAAAATAATACGTAAGGAAAGCTACCTATAAAAATGTACGCTCCTAGTTATAAGTCTCGCCACCATCAGTCGGTATGTCTCAGATTTACAAGCAATTTTTTCTTCAGTACAAATTGAGCGGCGCGGTGTGCGGGGCGGGAGGGTAAAGGAAAATTGCCAGGGAAATTGTCTCCCTCCCCAGAGTTAAATTATACGTGAACGTTGCGGTTCCAAGTGCCGTCACTTCAGGTCTAGAAAGGATTTTGAGGAAAGCAGCTTGCCTGGGAACGCTGCGCAAATTGCTCAAATGTTGCCCGAAAGTGATGCCAGCGCTTTATACGTACTGTATGTACCTTATCTCTATAAGCATAGAATATATTATAATAGTCGGTGTTCTAAGTTGACTCTGCTTTTAGTCTTAATCGAAGTTTCGTGTTATAATAACATGAGGCAATTTTCAAGATGTAAAGTGATTCTAGCCCTAGAACCTAATGAAGTGGAATGAAACACTTAATATAACTAATTACTGGGAGGTTGTCCGTTTAAAAAAAAAGTATATGTTTAATTTGTTTTCTGGTACCAAAACAATCCCAATTAAGAGATTTTAGATACTTATAGGAAAGAAAACAAATATTCATTTGTCTCTTTCTTAGATCGATTTAGATTTTATTTATAGGAAAATTACATTAAAGATGTTACCTTTCACAAAATATACATTTTTGATATAACCGAACAAAACCATGCGACCTATTTTACGTATCTTCAAGAACACAAACAATACATAAAAATATACCACTTAGGAATAAAAACAGTCGCCAAGGAGCGTGGGCGTGGGTGCGTGTTGTATATTTTCCAATACATTTCCACGGATACATTACGTTAGAAAATAATGGGATGATGGTTTATGTGGAAAACATTTGCACAAGGATACGAATAAATAGATCAAATATACCTAACGCTGGAAATAAAATACTGTGAATAGAATTCCGAAATAATCATTGAATAACATTTATGTTTTTAGGAAGTTATGAATCATATTATACTCGGAAGTGATAAACATCTTCTCTAAGAGATGACATAGACATAGACATTATTTATTTGACAGAACACAATACAACACAACAAACAATAAGAAAAATAACAGAAAAACAAAAACAAACTGAGCACATAGATAGAAATAAAGACAATAAAAAAAGAAAAACTTAAAAAAGGAATAAAATATAAAAATAAAAGAACACGATATACATAAAATAAGAAAATAAATACACGACCGATCAATGTTGAGCTGTAGTGCGACGTCAAACAGTTCAGGGTCTCAGCATATGCTGTGACCAGGGCCACAGCGCTGGTTTTCAAACCAGCCCTGGTATAAACCTGCAAATAGAAAGCTAAGCTCAACAAATATTAAAAATTTAGTTAACTGTCGTAGTCAAATTAAAAACATTACTATGAATTATACGTTGATTAGGCTGCCTACCAGTTTTTTTTACATACATTCAATCTTCGTAGGCGTAAAGCCTAATAGATGACCATACTATATTATATTATAACTCATCACCCCAACAAGATACAAACCAGCAGCTAAAAAAGAACTTGTAACTGACTTAACAAAGTGATGTTAATATACTAAAGTTAAAAGAATAATACTTTGACTTTGAGCTCTAATCACCACAAACTCCATCAAGAGGAGGTGTCACTTCAACACGCTTTTAGTGCAAGTGCCGTGTGTGAGGTGTGAGTTTACGTCACTTAGCCAAAGCTCACGAGTTCATGACACCTCGAGGGTTACTAAGAGACGCAAAACGAGCACTCGCGAGAACAGAAAATTTAGAACTTACATGATTTAAGAAAATATCCAAAAAGGGAACCGAATTTATTTTGGGCACAAACTGTAGAACATTTTTCTTGTGGACATAAACTAAGTATTACTTTCTTGTGTTTTACGTTTATAAATCTCAGCAGCTATTTTTAAACTCCAACATTTTCAATTTTCTCTTTTCAAAATACTTACGTAGTTACTCAGGTAGTTATAATATAACACAAAAGTATATTATAGAACTTTTAATTTTTGGATTTACGATTTGAAATAAATTATACTCGTTAGTTGATATCTACGTCTTATTCTATAGATGGTCCACTAACTGTTGGACTTAGGTATTTCATAGGTGTTGCTATAATCCCCATGTACTAGCTATCAATATAATGCACATTGTAATGTAGTGTAATGTAAGTCGTCTGTCATGTCATGTATATTGTAACCAATACGATACACTTTGTAATGTAACACTTACCTGGTCCCAGAGTGCGCCGTGAAGTTTCTAACCTATTTTATAGCATACATTTCAGAGTCAGACGAACGAAATGGCTCAATTTCATTGGTGCATTCCCATTCTCCCCACTCCCCGTCTCCGTCCCCGTCTGGGGGCTGCCATTTCAATTGGAACTATTTAACCAGTTTGAACTACTTTAGACTCACATGTAAATTACTTTGGCAGGTGAATTTCCATAGCTTTAGGACTGATAGATAACGAACTTCGTCTTCATTTACACTGCTTGAAAGTTATCACTTTCGAGTTTAGATGGCCTCAGAGCAATATCGCTTAATTAGTACCTTAGATTTGTTGTAGTATGTAGTTGCTTGCTACTCAGCAAAAAAGCCGCCTGTAATTTTGACTCTGACAACACCCATATTCCGTAGCAGAAGGGGTGAATATCGTAGTGCAAGTGTCCATTAGCATGGTGTTGGCTTCTGTTCAATTTATATCCTAGAATTATACTGTAGTGTGCAATAAAGTACCTATATAGTTGTTCTATTTTATTCTAAGCATCGTGCGTGGTTCCTTATATTGGACAGACCTAACTCTTCCTCAGTATGTCATTATGGAATTAATACTAGCTGTTGTGTTCACCTGTGTAACAAACGATAACTAGCCCCGTAACCCAGTTGGTAGTACGTCTGCCTTCGAAGCACAGGGTCGAGGGTTCGAATCCCGCCCAGGGCAAACATTTAATTTTGTGTGATAAGCACTTGTGTTTGCCTTGTGTCTGGATGTTGTTTATTTATATATCTATCTATATCAGCTGTCTGACACCCTACAGGCTCTGCCTAGTTTAAGGTCAGATGGCCGTGTGTGAGATGTCCCCACATATTAATTTATTTATTATTATTAACCACACAGTGTGGACTTGACATATCTCTATCAAGACAGATTAATGGAATTCATGCACTATGCTCTACTAATTAGCAGTGGACCATTAATTAACACAGCAGGCATTGTTGCTAATCGCCATACTAAAATTAAAAAGTGGAATCTAACGTCTTACCTTAACGTATTTGCACGGGTCGTATTCTACCGCAACCTATCTAGACTCTAGAAGTACCTCGAAGAAATATAAGCAGACGCCTTTGTTTGTCTTAGCTATTCGTAGCGTTACCTTTTCTGCAGCACTGGTGATGAACAATGCGAATGCTACCGCGCCTCGCTACCAAGTTGCAAACACGAGGTCGCGACGACGGGGAAAGAGTGGGGGGGGGGTTTGTGAACGAGTGTATGTTACTTTGTCACGTTTTGACACCTTTTCGACCTGCTCGCACTGGGCTTACTACGAATCTACAAATTTACTATGAAAAGTACGTATGGTTCCGTCGTCCTGGGCCTACAAGGACACTAACTAAATGTATCACGAAGTAACAATTTACTACATTTCGGGATAAATCACCTGATTGTCCGAAAAGAAAAATGATTCCGTGCTACGGAAGGGCCTTTGGTTTCGGATACTATTTAGTAGTCGACGACCCTTGTCAGAAGCCTTAGGTGGCAATAATAAAAGTGAGGTAGGCTAACTTCGAAACCCACACGAAAAAAAACAGTGATAAGTATGGATTCTTCTCTTAATAACTCAGGTTCAAATATCAAATGTATACGTATGAGAACTTTCCAACTTGTATCTCCGGAAAGATGTTTAATATTTTTTAACATTAGTCTTGCATTTGATATGCATTTTGGTGCACTAAAGCGTAACCTGATGTTGTCTTCGAAATCGTACCCATCTGATGAAACTTTAGTTAAAGTTCAAAATAGAACACCGGGCGAAATTCAATAGCGAGAAATTTGCAAGGAAAGTTGCCCTGGCTCCTGCATTCCACCCCCCCTGAGATCCCCCCTGGATCCCTCCCGGGGGATTCATGGGAGAAGTTGCAGCAATAAGTAAACGACACAGATTGGGCAATGAACTTACACTACTTTGAAGAATTTTTAACAGCAAACTCGCTGAAACTTAGTTAAAAAGTGTTAAAAACTGTCCGAAAGAAGTTGTAAGATAGAAAGGAAAGGAACTTTGTTTTTGCTTATTAACTGGATGTTAATTTATTAGCCGGGTTGTTCCTGTTAACGAGAATTATATACTTTGCATTACCTACTGCAATAAGTTTTATTTTATTTGGGGAATAACACGAATGGAAATAGATGAACGTGAGAAAAAATGCGAATGAAATACAAATATAGCAATAACATAAACAGTAATCGCGTCATGTGACCTTTTAAGATTTAATATACACATTTCTCAAGCCCCTCGCGAGTATAATTACATTAATTCAGTTTTGTTCGTATCTTTATGTAAGTCTTAGGTCTATATGAATACTTAAAAAACAAAGGCGTGCAAGTTGCCTATTGTATTTCTTACAAAACGTTAACATTCAACGTTTTCATTATGAAACAAGTCGCCAGCCGGCTGAATCCTCCTCGCAGCGTTTGCAGCCGTTTCGGAGAATGACCCCCATTCTCTTTGATAGTGGATATGAGCGCTCGGAGAATGACCCTAAATTATTTTGCTGTAAAGATCGTCAGTTGACTGTCTTTTGATTAAATCATAAACATTTTTAGTGCCCAGTAACCAAGACATGATTATAATATACTTCTAAACAACTATTCCCCACTAATACTGTCACAAAAACTTTTCATGCTTTTAATGTCAAAATGGCATTTAAACATTAATTAGAAGTCATGTCGTGGCGATCAGTGATTTCTCTAAGAAGAAAATTCTTAAAACTCTGGTATTTTTAATTGGATGTAACGATTGGCTTAAAAAAGGTGTTTACGAGTTAGGTAGGATCATTTTGTAGTCAATTATTCAGAGTGTAACTGGTAGTAAAACTTGATTTCTTATATAAATAGATTGTTCAAGAGTTATAAATAATAAGTTTCATCAGGTTACGCCATAATTTTATTTTCGGTATCTGGTACTGACAAGCCAGTAAATACCTCCCCCGTCCATTCGGAACATCATTTTGCCAAAATCGTGACTCCATAACTCCCGAGTTCATTTCCCTCCAAAAAACAACCGAAAAACATGTCTAAAAATACCATGTGGTGAGCCGCGAAAAGCGCCTGAAATTCAAAAGGGGAATTTTTCAATTGCCAAAAACATTTGGAGCGAGCGCTCGCGGAAGGGACCGGACGGGTGCGGACGGGTTGGGACGAGTTAGGATGGGTCCCACAAAGTTCAATTAAGTTGAATCATTAGAAACGCCTACCGCGATTACATGCCTCCCAATGAGGGTCGCATTGTTTTATATGGACACGCGGTGAAATATTTAAAGTCAAGGGTTTCGTTTCGCTAGTTTGTAATTACATGATATGTTTATCTGACCCTCGCTGTCGCTACTTTAGCTCTTTCATTTTAATTAAATAAATTATACTTTATGTATTATGTATGAAATACCCGTTTTTTGCCAACGACCCAGTTTTGTTGAGTTTCATCCTGAATATCACCGATACTACTGATGAAGTATATTATCCTCTGTTTGGTAGCGACCTGTCCTGAAATTTTCATACGCGATTTTGAAACTGGCTGTATGCAAAAAAGGCGCAAACGCAGCGATGTTATGTCTGTCTGTAGTGCATAGAAAAGCAAATAACTTTCCAAAAGCTAATTAGTAATACTAAAGACTTAAACAATCCATATTTGGGCAAAGAATAGCTAAAAAGGAACAAAAAAAATTTTTGTCCCTTTTTTCCCACATATTTTTTAAATTTATTTTTCTATTTGATTCTTATTTCATTTTAAAATACAGCCAGCACATGCGGCTAGAAACTTCGACCTTGAGGGCGCCGTTATTCCGTAGTAGTAGAGGCGAGTATCGTAATGCAAGTGTCTAGTTGCATAGGATGGCTACTGTACCTTTCAATTATGCGTTATTGACAACATATTATAACACTAAATTAAAAAATGTAATAACCCCCGACACAACCGTTACTTGATCCTTTCAACAACTAAAAAAGAGCTGATAATCTTCAAATGGCTAAAGATATTTTCTTCCGCGCATCCGTTTAGGAGCTACGATGCAACAGACAGACAGACAGACACACACGTCAAACTTAACACCCCTTTTCGTCGGGGGTTAAAGATATCTCATAAAAAAATACAGAAGTGACATCAATTAGGAGCCTTCTTGCTAAAGAAGAAATCTCACAATGTTTTCCTTTCCGTTACTTTTCCCGCGAAAGGTCCTCCATTCACGGCTCTCACGTAAAAGGTAATTTTGGGGTCGTCAAATTACTCACAGAGCCCCTTTTTAAATCTGTAAAAACAACAACTTTTCAGTGCCGCGGGCAAAATGCTCCGACATTTGTTAATATTTGATCTGCAAGGGAATATTTGATCTTTTTTAGAAACTGCGTTTCGGATTCCATTTTCTGTTAATATTTTTTTTATTTTTAATCCATCATACTTGAACATAAACCAATCTTGAAAACGACTTAATGGGTGTAAGTGAGGTTACGCAACGTACTTGAATCTAATTACTTTCAAATTCTTGTATATTTATTGTAATATCATGTCTTACTTTTAATGATAATAGTTGGGTTTTTTTTGTAGGCGTAATCTGGATGTAACGTCTGAAAGATTCTACTATGATTCGGTTTTGTTAAACAAATGCCTTTCAATAGTTCTGCGAGGCCCGAAATAGACTACGGCGTAGTAAATAGCGTAGCTACTCGTAGCAACGGCGTAGCACTCCGCACTTTCAAATCCTCTAACATTTTTGTACTCCAAAGAACGAAAGACGATATAATTCGAAAATGTATTCGAGATTTTCCAATTTTATGCACTTTGGAAAAGGAATACATTTCATACCTATGAATGGAATAAATCTGCTACGTCGCATCGGATATTTATTTGCTCTTTCATTCGGAAGTCTACAACGTTTCTGTCTAGTTCAAGTCAAGTGTACTATACGTTACACTATAGATATATAGATATCGGCTCCAGACACACTTACACCACACAGAGACACAACCTTCCCGCTCAGCGGCTAGCTCAAGACTGCCCTCTCTCTAGCCCCACTCCGCGTGGTGCGTGCGCAGGAGACGACAGATATTGGCTTCTCTTTCGCACATATACTACATCTCTCCCTTATTAATAATTTTGTAATTTATTTATTTCATCGCTACTATTTGTTATCTTCAATCATCTGTTATTTACACAATTTTATTTTACCTCATTACGTTATTCATTACATAATAATAATAAATTGATTTCCAAATAACAACTTACATCTTCCTTTACTTCTATTACTTCTACAAATAACTTTTATCTTCAATCGTCTTTTATTTACACAATTTTATTTCACTTCGTTTCATTATTTGATTTATAAATATTTTCAAATAACTAATTTAATATTTTTCGCTTCTCTTGCTTCCATGATTTAACTTCATTACATTAATGGCATTATACTAGAATAACTGAATAATCATACATACATACATACCCACGCACAATAACAATAAACATAATACATCGTTATTTATTTGCTTCGCTTCCTTCGTTTCCATTATACTGATTTAACCTTCCACTATCTATACTGAAAGTAATAAATTCATTATGCTTCACTTCCTTCGCTTCCATTATACTGACTTAACCTTCCACTATACTGAAAGTAATAAATTCAATATGCTTCGCTTCCTTCGCTTCCATTATACTGATTTAACCTTCCACTATACTGAAAGTAATAAATTCAATATGCTTCACTTCCTTCGCTTCCATTATACTGATTTAATCTTCCACTATACAGAAAGTAATAAATTCAATATGCTTCACTTCCTTCGCTTCCATTATACTGATTTAAGCTTCCACTATACTGAAAGTAATAAATTAAATATGCTTCGCTTCCTTCGCTTCCATTATACTGATTTAACCTTCCACTATTACTGAAAGTAATAAATTAAATATGTTTCACTTCCTTCGCTTCCCTTATACTGATTTAACCTTCCACTTTTATTGAAAATAATAAATATAATATGCTTCACTTCCTTCGTTTTCATTATACTGATTTAACTTTTCACTGTTCCTTCCTCTCTATCTTCCTTCCTCCTTATCAGTATTATTTCCTTCCACAACATGCCACTCACCCTCAACCTTTTTTTCACAACATTTCTGCGTAAATGTTGTCCGCTTTCGCCGTTTTGGATTGTTACATTAAAATTTCCGCTTACTCGGGATTTATCAGTATGTGGAGTTGGGTCAACTTATACTTTGTCATTCCCTTCTTCTTCTTATCTATCGGAATTTTATTTCCCTTTTTAAAACTTCAGATTGTGTTTTACCAGTAACCATGGGCCGCAAACATATGGTTCGATTTGTCATCGATTCGCAAAGAAGAAGAAACCATAATGCTGAGTATTGCTATACATTGTCAGGTTATTGAAAATACATTCCTTACATTGTATTTCTTTTCCATTTGACAAAAATTCGACCTTTTGATTATATCTCAGTTCTAGTTTTTCTTTTCTCTCCACAATGTAGTCTTTATTTTTCTGTGGTATTGAAAGAAAATCACTTTGTAAGAAGATGACATCATTGGTATCCGCAACATTATAAAAAGGTACTGAGTGAACTAAGCGATGTAAGGTAAAAATAAAGAGGTACTTTGTCTTCGACATTATAACATCCTTGAACTTCGAATGAACTTCCAGCTCCACACTAAAATTCAATCTTATCCTAAGATCACTCCTAAGAATTGTCCTCCTAATTTTTTTTTTTCTTTTTTTTTTTTTTTTTGTGTTGTATTTTGTATTGTCAGATAAATTATGTCTATGTCCGGTTTTGATATCTAATAAATAAGTAACTTTAATACTGTTTTTCTTCATTTCAATCCACTTATTGCATCTCGTATCAATCAACGTATTATATCGGATAAGTAACTTTAATACAGTTTTTCTTCATTTCAATCCACTTTTTGCATCCCGTATCAATCAACATTATTATCTACTTTTGTGCTTCCAATAGAAATAGTAATGGTGTCGTCTCCGTCAACGTCAAATATGTGCTAACTTTGACTATCTTCATCATCTACCTTATCACTGACTGTTTTACTGTCTTTTTTTTACAATTGTTTTTTTTTTTTTCATCCTTATTGTTTTTCATTTTTCCTCTTAGTGTAGGTACTTTATGCTCAATATACCCACTTAAACAACACTTTTTTAGTATATTTATTAAATGAATCCAGATGATCCCAACTTCCACACCTGTAACACTCCTTTTTTCTTGTCTCCTTCCAGTCAAATCCCCTAATTGTACAGACAAACAGTTACGGCTTCTAAAACGTTAGCTTCCGCAATAATCTTATTTAAATCCATCTTATCTCCCGACTTCAAGTTTCCTGTCCTACATCTTCTGATCTCACATAGCGGCATAATTCAAATAAATAGCAAGTCTTGCTCTGCTTACAACAAAATGCAATTCAGATCGCATGGCACCAGCCAAAAACACGAAGCAGCTGCCTGACATTCTATCACGCGTCCCGTCATTCGCGTCTCTGTACTAACATCTTTAGTTCCCTACTCATACAAACTAGGCAGTGACATACCCCTGATTTCGGTAAAAATATTAGTTTCCATTTCGAAACATTAAAGACATTTTCGTTCCTTTGAGGGGGACCTCCGAATTAACTTCTGCAGCTTCCAAATATATACTTATTTAACTTCCTTCCTACTTCTCCTGTCAAACGCTAACAGAACTCGCATTTCCCTCGAAATAGAACTTTTCTGAGGCCAAGTTCGTCATGATTTTATTGATATTCCATCATATAAATGACTGTTGTTAAATGTTATGTATTTTATCTGTTGCCAATTTTGTTTAAAGTAATATCGCATCGCCTCTTAAATTTAAAGAGTTGTTCTTCATTAGTGTGAGACGAGAGCAAGCCTTGGCTTGAGCAACATTTGCTAACTTCATCAAAATTTGACGTTGCAAAGTGACTTGTGTAATCTTATTTCGAACAAAATATTTTGAATTTATGAATCACTCAAACAATACTGCAAGATAAATATACTTATATATTAAAGAAAAGGAAGAACAAAAGACAGTATCCTGTGGAGCCTCCCCGGCGGCGGGCTTCCCCCACAGCAGCGCACACATTGCGCGAAACCGCCTGCTCCGTCTAAACCAACATCGCATCATCTCCCCAAAATTTAAGAGTTCGCTCCTCATCACTTCACTTCACGCACTCGAAAGTCAGCCCCAGCCCGAGCAAATTTGACGTCGAAAAATAAGCACAATCTTACCTCGAACGAAAACCTTTAGATTTTGACCAATTAATTGATTAATTGATGTGGAGTTTATTCGGCGAGCTCCTCTCCACAAAGACCGCACATTTTGCTTTGCTGAACTTGCCACTAAATGAAACTTAATTTGACTTAACTAAGTGACCAAAAGTGTACAAAGGTTAAAACAAATGATTTCATTTAATTTCATTTTGATTTGGCTTTCGATTCCTCCTCAGTTCTGGTACTAACCAATTCCTGCACGCACACACAATTTTAGGTTTCCTATACCTGTATATATTGCAACATTCTAAACTATTAAACAAAAACTCACCTGGAGGAATAGACCATACCACTATTTCCAACCTTCTCAATCTATCCGTGTATTGCTGTGTGTTATTTTAATTAAAACCTTCAGTGCAGTCTATTCTTTCCTTATTTCTCTTACATTACACATTGGGCACTTTTAACCAAATTTTTAGAAATTATAAATCATTTATTGCATCAAACATGGTAGTAAAGATTATAAATAATAGTTTACGCTTCTTCCTTTTATTGATTCACGCTTGCACCGAAAATGCACGACGAATCAAGCCTCACGGGAGGAATTGTTTGTTTTACGCATAGCAATGTCCAATTTCTTACACGCACTACGATAGTCCTTATTTTTATTTTTATTGTTACGGTACGATAACGGCGCAAGGTACGGCGGGTGGTACCTAAGGCAATATACCTTTTATCGCGTAAATAACAACATATTAACGTCGCGAACCTATCTCCTAGCACTATTACTGTAGATAAGTTAAAAACAACCCAACATTATCAAGTAAAAACGGTTGTCTTATATGTATTACATAAAACGTTTTTGTATTTTAACTCGACCCGTTCAAATATATTATTTGTTTACAATGAAACGTTCCTAGTCATTTATTTTCAACTGCAATAACATCGCGTATTTCTTTCTTTGTAACTAAATAGATCAATGCCTAACAAGTTGTGTTGCAGACTGAAAACAAAGAGAAGTAGATAGTCGTGGTAAAACAAGGTAAGTACACCTTAATTATCTTGCAAATAAAAGCGAATTTAATACTTGTCGTTTATTTTCACGGTTGTTTTCATAACTATTAAGATTTAAAACGGGATATTTACCGTGGTACAATATATTTATTTCTATTATAATGAATTATCTATAACAATTTAAATAAATTAGAAATAAAATTAAAATCGCTTTAACGTTAGCTAAACTATAATTCTGTGTGAGTCTAACAAACCTCCGCTAGGTACCAACCAACAGTCGATACGAGTACGAGTAACATTATTAATAATATACAGTAAAACTTCCAGATATTTATTTTAAGATGAAAGAATGTTATGTACCTTTTATAACTTATTAATGGATTCATATAAAAAAACATTTATTATATCCCAGTAGACTGCTTTAACTTGTATTGTAATCTTTTTTTTTTTTTTTTTTTTTTTTTAAACGGTAATCATTCCCTCACCTTTTCTTTTTATGACAAATTTCGGTTGTCAAGTAATTACAAGTATTCGCAAAAATATATTATATAGATCGTACTTACAGTTTACATCGTCGCCATAAATGTACTATACGTTACACTATAGATATATAGATATCGGCTCCAGACACACTTACACCACACAGAGACACAACCTTCCCGCTCAGCGGCTAGCTCAAGACTGCCCTCTCTCTAGCCCCACTCCGCGTGGTGCGTGCGCAGGAGACGACAGATATTGGCTTCTCTTTCGCACATATACTACATCAAGTATATCTGTTAGTATAATATTTCTACATGAAAGTTCTCAGGATATATTATTTTCTACATTTATTGACTTTTTCATTAAATTCTTTATAACGCTTCTTGGAAATATCACTTGAATCAAATTACTTTGACATTTGTGTGCGAAAAATTGATGAAGCTGGGTTTTTTTTCTGGGAAAATTGATTTTCTACGTGTTTTCACGGTTAATGCAGTGGCTACGGTATCATGGCCATTTTTGCCTTTTAATCACATTTAGAGGTAAAACGTAATAATAAAAATAGTTGCCCGGCTACGCCCGCGTGGTTTCTCGACTTTTTTCGAAGTAATAAGATATTTTTCAGTGGGAAAAAGTTGCCTATATCACTCTTTGGCCCTCAATCTATTTATGTGAAAAATCACACCTAAAATCAAAGTTTCATCATTTCTTCGTCGCTAATGACGAACTTTCAAACAAACATGTTTATTGTGTACTTTTATTACGTAATTTATAAAACGGGTTTGTTGGTTTTTAATATTTTATGTAATTCTGATATTTATCATATAAACACAAGGGCGAGTAACATACTACATATTTATGATATAAAGCAGGTAAGAGCAAAAAAATACAGCCATAAGTATAAATGTGTCAAGAGAGGAGATGTAAGCCGGTTGTTTAAATTGTAAATTGGCGGGAGTGGAGCTAAAGCAATGAACATCAAAATGAGCTGGCTCGACGGTTTGCATTTTAAAAGCAATTTGGAAAGGATTTTTACACACTCGTCCCTTTTTTTGAAGTATTTATTTGCCTAATAAATAAATTCGGGATTTCTGAAATGATAACTCTTTCTGAATTTTCCATAGCGGGCTGTGTTCGGCTTTTGTGATGGTTTAATGACCTTGTTAATATTTTAAGTGATCATAAATTGAGTTGCCTGCGTTATATGCCCTTTGATATTTGTAAAGGTGATTATACTAACGAATTGTGACGTACCTATCTATATCAATCTGTATAAAAAAAAGCTAAAACTGGGCTACGGGGCGGTAAGAAGTGATAAAAAACTTATCCAGATTTTAGTGTAATTTCAATCATACACATTTAAAAACAAACGCATTTGAAGCGAAAGCATTAATTAATTACTTATCAATCTTTTGTACTGTAGCCATAATAACATAACTGTAACTAGAACTTACTTATTGTACGTAAGCAGTACATTCCAGTGCCTCATTAAACATCGTTTAGTAACAAGCTGTTGTTTTACCACAGGGATTTGTTATCATGTCATTGTGCAAAATGGGTCTTCAATTATTTGGTACGTAATCACTGTTTCAAGTTGACGTGCGCATGATTACCAAGTTAATTTGCAGCCAAGAGCGCGCCCATTCCAAACAGTGCGAAAGCAAATTAGACAATCGAAGCGGAAAAAATACCTTTGTATTGCAAAGTTGTTTTTGCAGCCGCTCTACGACCACAGTGTATTATTAAAGGAGTACAACAAGCGCAAATAAATTTGTAATCTTTCGCACTATTACCAGAGGCAGGTCATAGATAGAGCCCACACACGTAGCTTACTTAGATATTTGTATATGGAAAATATACCGTAATATGTCTTGCTTTATGCTGAAGTGGCGGCTTAGTAAATGCTGAAAGGAAATGCTTAGTCAATGGTTTTAAGCAACTTTAATAATAAAAAAAAAGTATTCCCTTACAAAACAGCCTTTTTTTATTCGAACAGTTTAGAGAATTCAGTTCTGCTTTCCCTTCACCGAAAAAATGTTTGGGGGACTGGCAAACTTTTGTTAACGTGTTACACAACGGTTTTGCTACTTCGTTTATAAATAGCAAAACCGTTTCATAACATCTTAAAAAATAGTTAGCAAGTCCCTAAAGTATTAGGTTACTTGGTAACCAAACTTTGAAAAAAAATATTGATGCGGTTTTTTAATAGATAGAGTGAGTCAAGAGGAAGGTTTATATGGTATAATACATGCATAATGTACTTAAGGATAACCCACAACAACCATTTTCCCGTGCGGAGCCGGGGCGGGTCGCTAGTAATAATTATAATGGTAGGTAATATTTTTCATTGAAGCACAGGTAAGCACATATTCAGCAATATTAGTATGTGTGTCGAGTAAACATCATTACCTGGGGCACTTGGTAATAATGAGCGGTTTTGGAACTGCAACATGTACATATACAGGAGCCAGCACATGCGATTGGACATTCGCACTACGAAATTCACCCCTACCGCTACGGAATACGGGCGCTCTCAAGGTCAATATTTCCAGCCGCATGTGCTGGCTACTGTACTTTGTAATATTATATAGGAAAACAAGAGCGCGCTTGTTTTGGAATAAGGGTGTTTTTATAATGAAGTGTTTTGTTATGTAATACCGATATGGGAGTAGTGATTTTAAATTAATTAAATTTAAATTTTGTTTTATGTGGCTCACAGTTTTAACTATCCGATCCAACCTTGGAACTCATTTTTCCTGTAAATGTCTTAAGAGGCGACTAAACAAACATCCTCCGTTTTTTATTTGAGAATGACTATATAATAGGGCGATAAAAGGCACAAACATATGTCTCTATTCCAAATTCATTTAAATCCGTTCAGGTCGTTAATTCTGACACCAGCTTTTGGGAGGTTTCTCAACCTCCAAACCCACGCGATAAGCAAGTAGCTGGTTCAGACGTGAAAGCGAACAAACATCCGAACTTACGAATACTTAGGTTCACATTTATATTATTAGTGTGATTTAAATTCTTGTTGTAGGTAGTTGTAGCAATGAATTCTGTTTAACTGTGTTTCTATATCAACAACTGGTTTTAACTAGGATTAGAAAGGTGAGGTGACCTTTCGCCTCGAGACGGAATGCGGTTCAAAAGGTCAAGTTTGAGGCTTTGTGGTCGAAACCACTACACAAACACAGTTTACAATGAGACTTATTGAACCTAAATACACTTGACTATACAAATGAATTTGATTTATGTAAAGTGTATACTAGAATTCTGTTGTATTTTTAAGGAAATTAACAAATTACTTACTTAGTTGGAACATAATATTGAAATTGTTGTATATGTAGTATGGCTTGCGTGCCATTGGCTCGTTAATAAATCAGTGTGTGTCAAACAAAAATTCACAGATTTCGTACCTCACACGTTTAACAAGCACATTGGAATGAATCTGTAATGTGAACAGTCTGACTTTTTGACTTTGAAAAGGCAAACCCCTATATAGGATATGCTCGCGCTGACCTGAGAGGCAAAAGCAAATATTCGGAAAAAAATATTACTTTTTCATTATCTCGACCATAATATTTTTGTTTTTAACTTTCTCGAATAATAGTTTTTTGCATCTTACATCTCTCTCTTAGTACGGCTCCATGTCCTAACAAAAATCAGTTTTATGGTCCCATCGTGAAGAAAGCATGAAACTTGGCATGAATGTAGCTGTCATATATGTGCTTCAATATCGATATGGAAGCACGTCGAGAAATTATTGCTTCCCCCCTTTCCCCCCCCTTTTATCTCCCTTGTTCTGGTTTTTTGATTTTTCTACTAAAACGATTACGTCTGAGGAGTTTACTCTTCAGAGACCAAATCATCATCGATAAATTACCTACAAAACGATACTACATTTTATAGTGGTAAGATTAATATATTTCTATATACAGCCATCAACGTATTATGAATTTTTAAAAATAGGCACAATTTTTACCTTCTTGCTTCATTTATAGGAAAACGACAAGAGTGGTGATAAAATGGGCTAAAGAAGTTAACTACCTTATACATTAAGCTACAAAATGACATTTATTCCATAGTCGTGAAGGCATTACTTCTAGAGTTACAGCTCACCGCGTCTGACTCAAGTACTCTTTTTTTACCTTTTTAGAATACCATCTATCCGTTAACTTTGTTTCGCGTAGATTAGAATCAGATTTTCTAATTAGAAATAAAACAATCCATGTGTCAATCCAGGCCCTAATCTATTTATATGTAAAACTAGCTGTCTGCCCGCGGTTACGCCTGCGTTGTTTATTGACATTTCCGTAGTAATTTTTAACTATTCCACGGAAACTCTTTAATTTTCCGTGACTAAAAGTATCCAAGATGTTTACCGAGGATGTGAGGTACTACCATGCAAAATTTCATTCTAATCGGTCTAACAGTTTCGGAGATAAGCCCGTACAATGTACTGAGCCGTATGAGTTACTAAAGTTAAAGTGTTCATGTGGCAGCTGCATTAAAGAGGACGATGCCTTTATAGGAAGTCAGGTCTTCCCTGTACTGGTCTCTGTAAGTGTGGGGGAGATTCATGTGATATACATTAAAATAAATACCTTACCTATATATATAATTTTCACTGGACTTATTAAATAAATTGCTTGACACCGTTACACCAATAGAAGCCCGATCACATTATCAAAGCTTTAATAATGTGCTTATTGTGACGTTAGTTAGGTAGGTGTACAGATAATCGGGAATCTTCGTTATCATTTCATACTAATAATATTATAAAGAGGAATTTTTTTTTTTATTAGATTTTTTTTTTTCTGTGTTTTTTTATGTTTGTAATGAATAAACTCAAAAACTATTGTGCCGATTTAAAAAAATCTTTCACCATTAGAAAGCTACATTCACCCTGAGTAACATAGGCTACCTTTTACCGCGGGAAAATGCCTCATTCCCACGGGAAAGACTGTTAACGCGGCTGGAGCCGCGGCGGAAAGCTAGTATTTTGTAATTTGATTTGTTTCTCAAACACCGAAAAATGGCTCTGCGGTTTAAAGTTAAATCTATATAATAAAACTGTAGACGTCGAACATCTGTACATAGAAAAAACATGCTATAAACCGATTCAAGGGGTTGTAAGAAGCGATATAGATTTTTCTGCAATTTTTTTGTTTTTCCGTTTGTCTGTTTGTATGGGCTAATCTCCGAAAATATTCGACCGATTTGAATGAAATTTCGTACGGTGGTACCTTATATATCCAGTCAATATCTTAGATACTTTTAATCCCATAAAATTAAAAAGTTCCCGTGGGATGGTCAAAAAACTTTAATAACTCATACGGCTCAGTACATTGTACGGGCTTATCTCCGAAACTGTTAGACCGATTGGAATGAAATTTTGCATGGTGGTACCTCACATCCTCGGTCAACATCTTGGATACTTTTAATCACGGAAAATTAAAGAGTTTCCGCGGGATAGTTAAAAATTACTACGGAAATGTCAATAAACAACGCAGGCGTAACCGCGGGCAGACAGCTAGTTTTACATATAAATAGATTAGGGCCTGGATTAACACATGGATTGTTTTATTTCTAATTGGAAAATCTGATTCTAATCTACGCGAAACAAAGTTAACGGATAGATGGTATTCTAAAAAGGTAAAAAAAGAGTACTTGAGTCAGACGCGGTGAGCTGTAACTCTAGAAGTAATGCCTTTACGACTATGGAATAAATGTCATTTTGTAGCTTAATGTATAAGGTAGTTAACTTCTTTAGCCCATTTTATCACCACTCTTGTCGTTTTCCTATAAATGAAGCAAGAAGGTAAAAAGTGTGCCTATTTTTAAAAATTCATAATACGTTGATGGCTGTATATAGAAATATATTAATCTTACCACTGTAGTATCGTTTTGTAGGTAATTTATCGATGATGATTTGGTCTCTGAAGAGTAAACTCCTCAGACGTATCGTTTTAGTAGAAAATTCAAAAAACCAGAATAAGGGAGATAAAAGGGGGGGAAAGGGGGGAAGCAATAATTTATCGACGTGCTTCCATATCGATATTGAAGCACATATATGACAGCTACATTCATGCCAAGTTTCATGCTTTCTTCACGATGGGACCGTATTTTCAAATTTGGACCCGGACTATCTTGCAAATACGCGTCTTTTGAATATAATATCTTCACAACTCTGCGAGATAAGGGTATCGCACACACACACACACACACACACGTGAAAACGGGACCTCAAAAAGTTACAGTGCACCACAGGACAAACCCTATGCAATTGTCTTTGTTTTATGCTCAAATAGTAACTGACTAAATCGTCCAGAGAATTTTAAAAACATATATCGTACATGATTTTAATCAGCTACTTTGTAAAGAGAAATAATTAGTTTCTTTTCGGAAATAAAAAATAAATTAGTTGCTCAAAACAGATGACTGAACGTTCCCTCTCAGTCATTTACACTTTCATACTTCGCAGCCTTTATCCTGAGGACACATTATGTTTTCTGATACTTACCTTACAAAAAGACAATTATTATCATCAATTTCATCACCATGTCGTTGAAAAGACAAAACATAAAACGAAACTTAGCTACGAATGTGGCTGAAAGGACATTATCCTCTTTCTCTGTGTACGGTCGGATGAAAAGGGTTTTTGCAAGCAGTACACCGTGTAATCGGCCGCAGATGCTGACGCTGACTGTACAGATTATTAGATCTCCAATATGATAACATCTGGCCCATATTTCAGAGGCTTAAATCCACCACACACATAGCTATAATAGGAAGACATATTAAGACATATTTTCCAAAAAATCTGCAAAAATCTAATATAATATTATTATAACGTCACCTAAATATTATGTTGACCGATGTAGCCAGGCCATACCAAGACATATTAATATAATAATATCTCGATATATGATGGGTATGTAGGCAATAATTGCGAAAATATATACAGGGTGTTGGGAAGAGTATAGTTATTCTTTAGTCAAATTATAATGTTACTAAAATACTAAATATAAAAAAAGGGAATTTAAAGCCGCGCCGCTCTTGGTGTGGGATGACTTTGAAAACTTTGTCGCGTTTTTTTTTAAATAATAACAATTTAAATTTAAATAATTTTTCGTGTTTTATACGGCCTCCACACGCGTGCCGTATTTGCCGAACAGAGCGACACGCAATCACGCAATGCGTTAGATAGAGTGAGCGCGGTGATTTATATCTCATTCTAACGCATAACTGCGTCTCGCTCTGTTTGGCAAACACGGCACGCTTGTGGATGCGGCTTAACATGTTACACATCTCTATCAGAATACAGGATAATGAGATTTTTTATTACACCCTGTATAATATAGCTAAAGTGGCAGCGTGTGGTGGCGAGCGATAATATAAATTATAACTGGGCATATTAATATAAATTATAGCTACGTGTGTGGGCTTTAGATCCTAAGCTTTCTCTCACCTACGCGAGCTTTAAGGATTTGCCGCGTGGCAGTTTTTTGATAAAGCTCTAGTAAGTGGCTTTTATGATGACGCAGTGTAAGGTATATAAATAACAAGGGTGGAGTGGTGTTTATTTACGAATAAAACTGACTAAGCTGTGGTCGCTATTACTTCTTCAGCTTATTTTCCTTTTTGTTGTTGTGACATCATTCTCTCCATTCCTCCTTTACAGAAAAGAGTATTATGTTTTGTTGATTTTTTATGTTAATGTTCGTAAAGAGAAAAGTTACAATCGATTATTAAATACCTACTTATTCAACGAATTTTAGTAAAATATTAAAACGATTTTAACATAATTGCCCCTTATTAAAGTTTACAAACCAATTAGCCTTAATAAATAAAAGACAACAGAAGCTGTAAAGAGGCAAACTCAGAAAATAAATAAGCGGAAAATTCGCTTAATCCGGCAAAATATGAACCGGAAATATCCGGAAAAAAGCGGCTATAAAATAGCGTAACCGATATTTGCGACGATTTAATTTATAACCGAGCTTACGAAGCAGTAAGCCGGTGTTGCACGCACAAAAAAATCAAAGCTTTAAAGCTTTTGAACCATTGAAAACTATAGACATGTTGCTGATCTGTCGCCATGTGGTTTCTAGTTTAAAATTGCACTACCTTTAGTGCCGAGTTCACCAAAAAACAAAACAGAGGCTTGGTGCTTAAATGGCCATTTGACAATTAGTTTTAATTGAAACACTAAGCAACTGTTATAACAAAACAGGCGATTAAAGCATTATATTAGAATATATTATGCTACATCAAAAAGGTTTTTTTTTGTTCAAAAAAATATATTTTGGTAACACGTCCTTATTTTACGAACGTCTAACGATTTGGAAAGCTCTTAGCGATTTAAAAACGGTTGTCAAAAGCTTCATAGGTGCACTAGGTAAGCCGAGTGTGCAAATAGCTGCAAGTTCATGGTTTACGCTTGTTCAAATAACGTTTTTTTTTTAATTTCGACGTAATTAAGTTTCGGTTGGTATTCGAAAATTTATGAGCTTACATTTATGTGCTTTAACATAATTTATTTTTAATGCTATTAGACCCAAAGTCTCATTCAAATAAATAATAAAGGTTACAGTAAATTATATGATATCACTAGCTGTCCGCCCCGCGGCTCCGCCCGCGTTAAGAATTTTTTTCCGTGGGAATGAGTTTTTATTTTTAACTAGCGACCCGCCCCGGCTCCGCACGGGAAAATGGTTATTGTGGGTTATCCTTAAGTATATTATGCATGCATTATACATATAAACCTTCCTGTTAAATCACTCTATCTATTAAAAAAAACCGCATCGAAATCCGTTGCGTAGTTTTAAAGATTTAAGCGTACAAAGGGACATAGGGAGGGACATAGGGACAGAGAAAGCGACTTTGTTTTATACTATGTAGTGATTTCTCTCCGTAAAAGCCATCCTTGGAATTCAAAGAACATTAAAAAAAAATCGATAAAATTCAGCATTCAGTTATGCGCTTACCAACACATTTTGCGATTCATTTTTATATTATAGTATAAATACTAGCTGCCCGCCCGCGGCTACGCCCGCATTAATTTTCGACTTTTCCTATGTCCTTCCCCAAGGTCTATTCTATCTCAGTACCAAGTTTCATGAAAATCGGTTCGGTGATTTTGGCGTGAAAGCGTAACAAAGAGACAGCCAGACAAACAGTATTATTTTCGCATTTATAATATTAGTAGGGATAAAGTGTACTGGAATTCCTGTCATGTTACTGTTTCATCATTAACATGTTTTATTTATGACAGTAAAATGCATTCTTATTGTTATGCACAGAACAAAATAATGATCATTATTTTGTTCTGTCATTATTTTGTTCATTATTGATCATTGATCATTATTTTGTTCTGTCTTGCCTTAAATTGTGCGTAGAATCGATTCTACGCACAATTCAAGGCTTTCTAATAACACAGCATATTAATTTGTAGAAACGAAGAAACTATGTTTTCCAAATTCAAAGGAAGACAAAAATATATCCCCTAGAATTAGTTATCCCATTGCTTTGTCCCATTGCTATGAATAAAGCCGCGATTAGACTACACAATTTGTAGGACACTTTTTCAGTTAGGTTCCTTAGTAAGGACAAGTGTAATTGCAGTAAGGCTCCGATAATTAGGACACTAACTGCAATTACACTTGTTCTTACTAAGGAACCTAACTGAAAAAGTATCCTTAAAATTGTGTAGTCTAATCGCGGCTTTTGTAAACAACACTTTATTGCATACAAGAGACATTATACGAGTAACTTTAAGCATTAAATGTGCGAAAGAAGGTTTTATTGGTATAAAATTTGTCTCCTCGTCGCAGAGGCACGTACGAGCCCTCTATATCTAACTGGGACTACAGCCGGTGTAATGCTCTGAATTCTGGATGCACCAGTCCATAAAGCGGGGCATAACATGCTGCAGTTTGCTTTAAGAGGTCGTTACGGGTGGTACGTGGAAGTGTTACGGGTGTTATGCCGCTAGATGTATCGTTTTATTATCGGTTGGTATTGCCTTGACGTCTTCACTATTTTTATTTTAATACTAAAAGAGCATGTGTTTCTTTAAATATTGTTTTTATTTTTATTCAAAATAGCGCTATTTCTGATTTTTTGTATTGATAAAAAACGGAATCATAGAAAAATATTAATATGTGTTGCACATTTAGGTCACTAAATACTATTAAGTACTTCGTATCTATAGTACCACTATTTAATATGGGCAAAACAATAAATTTATGAAGCTTTTGCGTTAGAGTATGTAATGAATATATTTTGTATTAAAATGTCTATTTTAGAATATATTTTGGTTTCCAGCTAATAGTTTCGCAATAAAGCTATTTTCCGGCTGGCAGCACTGCTTTGTATTTGATATTCTGTGAAGCCATCTCAGTGCACAAAGTAATCGCCAATTTGTTGCTCAACGCAGTCTCAATAAATAGGAGAGTCGTTTCCTAGTTCCTCCAAATTGCTTTCTTTGTACAATTTCTTTCGAATTGCAAGTTGAGTTTGTTTACCTAGTGCACAAAGTTCACCGTAGTTTACCCGTGATGCTTTTGTAATAGTTACAGTTCTTATATGACCCCATTGAGGGGCTCGAGCCTATTCAGAATCGGGTATTCATGCCTTAGTAGACCACGCTGGCACTGTGCATTGATTTTTTTTGCAGGTTGCCAGCTTAAACTCACACGGGGTTTCAAGGTTAACCTACCTCACAAACCTGGTGTCGGATTTATAGAACCGCCGTAGGCTTCCGACATGGCTACAATAACGACTACTATCCGTAGACATCCGGCGTAGATAGTAGCCGGGACGAACGGCTTTACGTGTCTTCCGAAGCACGGAATCATGTTTATTTTCGGACTACTAGGTCTCAGCCTGCAATGACCCAATCAAACTGGGGAAAGTCTAACAAAATGATATTTGTTCGACGGGTCCCACCTGGATTCGAACCCGGAACCTCTGTAACGTGAGGCCAGTATTTGACTACTCGTCCACAGAGACTGTTAAAAAAATAACTATAATTATATTTCCATATATTTCCTCATCTATAGGCTTGAGCCTATCAGATCACGCTGAACATGCCTTAGTCGACCACGCTTGAATTTTTTGCAAGTTTAAGAGTTTGAGAAATATTAAACGTAGTCTTAAATTTGAATTCGACAATTGATAACACACTGGATCATGTCGTAGCTTTAATCCGTGCCTCCTGAATAGAAGACGACAGTCCTAGCTAGCCATAAAGCGCCAGACCACGACTAGTAACATATTGTTTATATAGGAAATTATTAAAAACTACTACTAAACTTTTCCGTAATTCGATATTTTACTGCGGTAAAAACGATCTAAAATGCTGATTGGGGACACAAGGAACCACCATGCAAAATTACATTTAAATCGGTCCAACTGTACCAAAGATTACAAACAGACAGACAGACGGACATTTTTTTCAAAACTTGTATTTTTGTGTTCAGCTACACTCCCTTTATCACCTACAATCAGTTTTTAGAAAAACAACAATGTACAGACACGCCGATTCTTCAGTTTTATTATAGTAATAGATAGACAGAATAGAAGATAAACTTCAGGGAAAAGTTAAATTCAATGGACGATAGAAAGTGACTTGGCTAATTGGACATGAAACACGATAATCTAAGACAAGAACATAAAAACAATTTGGAACCCCGTGGATTATTAAAGTGACATCGAACAAGGCATTACACGAGTTCTCGGGCCATTCAAAAATACTTAGTGATATTAAAAAATAATTTATTCAAATACTTTTCCTTTAATATTTGAGGACGGCGAGCGAAACGGCCCATAAAAGATGGTCGCCTCATCTTTCGGCACCATCTGTCACCGCCGCAGCGCTACCGAGAACTTATTATGGGATTTCCTACATTTTCTCGACGTTTAATGCACCGTTCACACCGTTGCGAAGGCGTGGCGAAGGCGTGGCGAAGGCGGAGCTTCCGTGGTGTAACGCTCGCTTCACTTTATGGAGGTTCCAGATTCGATTTCCAGCAGGGAACCATCAAACATAAGCTTACTTAGTAAGACTTTCCCAGTTTGGTCAGGACATTGAAATCAGAAATCAGAAATCAGACATTATTTATTTGTTTTGGACATCACAACACAAAAAGACTCCCCCCACTGGCGTCCTTCGAGAGTCTTTCCAGCATCGTCGTCACGCCATGCGCCAGCGTCAATTCGGCGTCGTCAACACTACGCCGCCGCTGCATTTATTGGAACACAATTTTTTTGTGAACACAACTTTCTTTTGTTTCACTCGTTTTCCTGCCTATGATTGTATGCGCGACGGCCAGCGTTGGCGTTGCGTCGGCGACGACGCTGGAAAGACGCTCCAAAGACGCCAGTGTGGGGGGTCTGAGTATGTGTAAGAGTATACGCGCGATGAAACTATGTCTATCCTGTCACACGTAAACGGGCATGCTAGGGGGGCAGAACGGTTATTGAGTGCATGTGAGGGAACTACTTATGGGGAACTCAGTTGAGGGGATCGTGATTGATCGCGGCGTATGAAAGTATAAGTAGTTCGATGGAGCGGTCTCATATTACAAGATGTTTGCAGCTATTCTCCCGCCATATTTTTAACCCCCGACGAAAAAGAGGAGTGTTTGACGTTTTTGTCCCAAACGGATGCGCCGATTTTGATCTGGTTTTTTTTATTGCAAGGTGTCATAATCGTGTTCTTAGCTATGATCAAAGAAATTATCCAAAATAATATTATCTGCTCTTTTCTAATTGTTGAAAGGCTCAAGTAACGGTTTTGTGGCGGGGGTTATTTAAATTTTTAATTTAATGTTATTTATATTTCTTATCACGTCATAAATATAGTTTACACGCAAAATAGCGCGCTTGACGTCGAGTTGCGGAAAACACCTCGTTGCACTATTTTAGCTAACTAACATCAAAATAAATACATACTTTATTAACACTTAGAATAAACAAAAGTGATAAATATTACAATAAGTCAATAGGCGACCATAATGCTATATGCTGACAATCTTTTCCAGACAACCTTTTCGAATTCTACATATTTTTTTCATTGCATTTATTGCACAAAACTATCTAACTTCTAATATATTGTTTGTCCCCAGTAATAGACTGCGTGGTGTCCGGCTGGGGTCCGTGGTCGCAATGCAACACCACGTGTGGGTACGGCGGCATGGAGCGGTCGCGGCGCGTGGTACAGTCGCCAGCACATGGAGGTAGACACTGCCCGCCGCTGATACAGCGGAGAGCGTGCCATGAGTTCCACGGCTGCGGCGCAGATAGTGACGTGCCTCTTAAAGGTAAAAACCTCCACAAAATTTAATTTTAACAATGCTAAAAAATGGTTGAGAAATAGTACTAAATAGCATTCTTGTCAAAAATTTGATGCCATTATAATGGGAAGTCTAGCAGCAAATTAAGAAAAAAAACTGTTTTGTTGACGTTAGTCTTAACAGATGGCACTAGTAAATAGTGAGGTAATAAATACAGAAGTATTGGATTATAAAAAAAAACCATTCAAATTAATAATTAATTTCAGTCAATCAAAACCATGTACAAACCGACAAAAAAAAGTCTACAATAAATCTCACTGTTCTCATTTTACTAGCGTAATCTATGGAAATCTAAAAGAACGCTAGTTTTTCTTTTTTCAAGCTGTCAGAAAATCTCTCTTTCCGAAGATATAGCTATAGTTTGTTGAGCATTTTAGCTTGATGTTTAATCGAAAGTCTTCACCTCTCGCATTTTGACATCGACGGCCCCGTAGCCTAGTTGGTAGTACGCCTGCCTTTGAAACACAGGGTTGCAGATTCGAATCCAGCCCAGGGCAAACATTCGTGTGATGAGCACTCACCAGTCCTTTTTCGTTCTTAAGAACGTGAAAGGCACATATGGTTTTTAAGTTTAAGTTAGAGCGTAATACGTAGAATGGGCCCATTGTCTTCCCAGTGGTTAGTTAAGGCGACCCCTTTGAGTATGCAGATGATCCATTGTCCGGCAGGCGGCACAAAGCCGGCGCTGCTGGCTTGATTGGTTTGTTATCCGCCTGCGTACACGGCGCACGATGTTATCAATTGCAATGACACCGTGTTATTGAATCCCACGCTGTTTAGTCCTAAACAGGACATTAAGCTAATGGTTTGGAATAGACGCTTGAATTAAATTTCTCTCGGACTAGGTATGTGAATATTGGATAATACTTTAAAGGGTCTAAACTCCAAAATTATTTACCATAAATTTGCAAAAATATAGGACAGAATAAAACAGTTTTTTGACCAAGAGAAAATATACAAATCATGAAGGAATATTGATGGAGATGGGGTAGTCTTCTAGCCAATAGAGGTAAAAACATTGATCCAACACAACATCGCACACGGACATCTGACCTCAAACTTAGCAAAATTCGTACTATGGGTGTCAGATAGCTGATAATTAAGAAAATTATATAGAAAATACATACTTATGTAGAAACACAAAATCTGCTCATCACGCACAAAAGTTTGCTTGTAATCTGTACGTACGTACTCTTTGCTTTAAAGGCGCACTACCGACTAGGCTTCGAAGTTGTCAAAGACCTATCTATTTACCTATCTATCTACCTATCTATCTACCTATCCATCTACCTATCTATCTACCTATCCATCTACCTACTACCTATAAATATACCTATCCATCTACCTATCTATCTACCTATCCATCTACCTATCCATCTACCTATCCATCTACCTATAAATATACCTATAAATATACCTATCCATCTACCTATAAATATACCTATCCATCTACCTATCCATCTACCTATAAATATACCTATCCATCTACCTATCTATCTACCTATCTATCTACCTATCCATCTACCTATCCATCTACCTATCCATCTACCTATAAATATACCTATCCATCTACCTATCCATCTACCTATCTATCTACCTCAGTCTCTACTTGTCTATCTACCTTAGATTAATTGTAGTTTATTTCCACAGCGGAGATAGCAATGGTGCTCTCGGGCGCTCTGACCCGCCACACCAATAGCACGTCGGACATCCGCAAGAGCCTGCGCCAGCGCAACCCTGACGACCCCGAGGCCAACTTGCATAGAGAGTGGGTAGCAACCCTAATTCTACCACACAATTTTATTATATGGTGTAAGAAGCTTAGCAAATGATTTAAAGACAGTTGGACACGGAAACAAATTAGCACTATCAGCAGTTCAATTTTTTTTCTAAAATACTTACTTTGAAATTTGTATGAAAAAGCTTTTTTTTCGGTCCAAGAAATTTTTATGAGAAATTTATTAAAAATTGTTTGATGAGTATGTCACTTCAGTATTTGCTAAGCAGCCACTGATTATACTTCTGTGGTAGTAGTACTAAGTTAAATTATTAGTGTATTAAATTCAAGTCTCCTTCAAAAACTTTACCTTAATACGTTTGATACTAAGTCGCCTTGTACAGTAGCCACCGCATGCGGCTGGACACTTTGACCTTCAGAGCGCTTTTATTCCATAGTAGTAAGGCGAATTTGGCAGTTTTGATATCTAGCCATGTGCTGGCTTCTGCACAACATCCATAAGAGAATTGGGTTGTTGGGCTAGTATTAAACCAAAATAATACACGCCAAAAGTAAATTTCATTATATTTTATTTAAGTAATAATGTAGTAGTATAGTAAATTTTAATAACAATATTCATAATAAGTCATAATTTTATATCTCTTCTTTAAGAATCGTATTCACCCTAAGTCCTCACTAATCATACTATAATCTTATATATAAAATTCTCGTGTCACAGTGTTCGATTCCATACTCCTCCGAAACGGCTAGACCGATTCTCATGAAATTTTGCGAGCGTATTCAGTAGGTCTGAGAATCGGCTACTATCTATTTTTTATACCCTTAAGAGCGGGCGGAGCCGCGGGGCGAACAGCTAGTATTATTATAAAGAGGAAATATTTGTAGTATTTTTGTGTGTATGTTTGTAACGAATAAACTCAAAAACTGAACCGATTTCGAAAATTCTTTCACCATTAGAAAGTTAGATTCACCCTTAGTAACATAAGCTACCTTTTACCGCGGGAAAATGCCTCATTCCCGCGGGAAATACTGTTAACGCGGGCGGATCCGCGGCGGAGAGTACTTAATAAGGCGTTTCAACGGAGCAAAACAAAATAAACACCCACAAGCCGCGTCCCGCTCACATCTAAACAAACCGAGACGAGGAGAAGCTTCCTTTAACGGAAAGAGAAAAATAACATTACCTTTGTTTGTACAGTCGCTTTTATCTATGATCTGGGTGGATTTAAAAATATACGGGTAAACATTGAGTTTGAGAACAAAATGGGATCCGCTCCGTACCCTGGAAGGTAGCCTGTACGGCTATAGTTGATAAATTGATTGCCTAGGTGGCAGTTTGTTGTGTTTGTGTTCAGTTTGTTAACGGCTCAAATGTCCCTACTGAGGAGTATTTGAAATCTGGGAGAATATTGCCTTAGTCGACCACGCTAACCCAGTGCGGGTTGGTCAACTTAAAACACAATCTTTGACTTACTTCGCAGACAAAACTAGGTTTTGTGGGTGAAATCCATTTGAACCGTCTACTTATGTATTAGAAGCGTCACTGAAGTTAAAATTACAAGTAACAAACCACAGACATATAAAGGAAATTCCCTTTATATGTCTGTGTAACAAACAATGTTATATTATTTTCAGGTACTGCGTAGAGTTTGAAGTTGTGAAGGTGTCGAAAGCGTGCCACTCCGATTCCGACTACAAAGCTATGAGAGAAGGTAATCTATCAATATATCCCTCCTCCCCAAACGACATTGACGAATTCCTAACTAACCTGTCCATTTCCAAAATCATCCATTCCAATTGGCAATGCTCATGTTCGTTCGTTAACAGCTCATATATGTCCCCACCAAGGGGCTCGAGCCTACCCTGACATAAGGGTGAATAGTCCTTAGTCATCCACGCTGACCCAGTGCGGGTTGGTCAACTTCACACACAACCTTTAAATTACTTCGCAGATGTGTGCAGGTTTCCCCACGATGTTTTCCTTCACCGGAAGAGCGTCGAATAAACGTACATATAATGAATTCGAAACTCGAAACGTGCCGAGATTTGAACCCGCGAACTTCTGAATAGAAGTCAACGGTGCTAGCCACTTGGCCATCGACGCTCACGTGTATGATCTGAAAAAGATATGAAGTAAGTGCGCTCACGCATAAAGGAGCCGAGCGCTATACCCAAACTAGCGTATTTTGAGCGTCGTTGTCATAAGTCGCACATACAATCATCTGCGTCCGTTGTTTGCGTAAAAACGTGAGGAAGATTTTAAGTTCTTGAAAGAAGTTTGTCGCTGTTCCGAGTCCCGCGTGAATCGAGTTTAGCGCTCTCGATAATGACGTCACAGTTTTGGCTAAAGTTACACTTCGCTCGTTTGAGTTTTACAAGACGGAACGTAGCTTAATTTCGAATACTTCGTGGAACGAGTGAGTTAGTATTAATTGCCTTGTGGATTAAACTCATCAAATAAAAAAGATAGGTATATGATTATATTAAGCCTCGCAATGAATAGTAATCCTTCCGGCCATATAAAGTTGTGGGATTCATGTAATTAAATTGAACATTAATATTTAAACTAACTGTATTCAGTAAGAACCATGTTTTGCCAATTTCCTTCCTATTACTGCACTATTCACACGTTCACACTGACCACTTTTGAAAACATAGTTTACTTAATAAGCGGTAAACTACTTGCATTAATGGTGATGTTTACTGGCTAGTCAAAAGAGTTTCTTTTTAAGAAATGTCAAAAATAACATTTTATATGAAAATTAAAGGGTAGGGTATATTCGTACTACTTATAACATCCTTGGGTATACTAACTAACGACGTCACAAGCTTGTATTGTCGTTTTTGTACAATAATTATTTTTGATTTACAATAACAAATCATAAAATTGGCAAAAATCGCCACTACATAAGTACTAAATATATCGCCCCTACATATTATTATACTAAAGCAATTTCAGATGTTTTATTTCCTACATAGCGTAAGATAATTTATTTTGAATACAGTCAACATCCCATAAAATTAAATTCTTCGCGTTTACTGAAGCACGAACTAGGGCTGGCTATCAAGTCTCATTATCAATTTCTTCCTCCAGGCAAGACGGTAACGGTCCTCTGTGAGTCAGACGCCCTCCGTCGAGACCTCAAGTGGCGCTGCCTTGGTCACGGGGTGGCCGGCCACACTTCTCGCTTTTACGCCGTATTCGCTTCCAATTGCCACGGCAAGTGGATCCGTCAAGACCGCGCGCCTGAACGCACCAGCGAACGCTGCGACAACCCTGACTTCATATTTGTTTAATTTCTGTTTGGGTTTTTGGCTGTGGTGTTTCTTACTGTTAGGAGGTCAAGGAAGGTTTGGTGCCAATTTTTTTTTGTTTATTTATTTCATTTCACAGCGTTTTGATTTATGTGTACCAATGACCTGTTTGTTTATACTATCAACTGTTTCAGCTACACTTTTACTGAATAATTTTATTTTTAAAAATAGCCATCATAATACATGCACCTCATGTTTATAAGTACGTTCTTAAAGAACTTTTTCTATTTTTAATTTGGTTGTGTCTGAATGAAATAATTGTGAAATCAGTGTCAGAAAATGTATGTATAATTCCTGTTTGTTTTGATTTAATTTAGACATGACTCCTGAATGTAGACAACGCCACAAAACCACATAATATTCTTTTTATTTCAAAAGACTTGAAGGACTGCCTTTAGCGATTTTTTAGTTTTACATAAGAATAGCCTTTAAATTGAAGTAAAATTATCTTGATTCACATTAATATCTGTCAGAAAATGTATGATTTGTCAAACGAAACTTCCACCCGGGGAATCCCCGGCTCAGACACGGGGAAATCCCAGTACACTTGAAGCGTTATCTGCTGAATATGTAATGGCTATGAAATAATATTGGACTTACCATAAAACAGCTAAGAGCTTTTCTAAAAAAAAGAAGATTTTTTAGACAAGCGCTTAAACGTGTGATTATTTTAATAATATTGGCTTTGGCCCCATGCATGTCTCCAAAAAGACCGGGTCTCTATAGGCCCGTAATCTTAAAGTGTACCAACATACAAGTATATGTAGGACATCTTACACACAGCTAGCTGACCCCAAACTAGGCAGAGCCTGTACTATATCTTCTTTTTGGGGTAAGCCCAAAATAATGCTTTTTTTAAATGTTACTTAAAGTCAAATTTATTCCTGTTATCAGAATTTTCTTAAAAATGTAAAATAAAAATTTTAAATGTTATAAGTCATCAATATCAAAAATCACTGTTTTTCTTTTTAACTGCTCTATGCCTATAAAATTAGTTTTCTACGTGTAACGAATGTAAATAACGATAGTTTTACATCAAATTTAGCTTAGTGAATTTAGAATTAACTGGTAAAACACATTTTTCGTTACGTGGTAGTTGATAAGTTCAAAAATTATCTTAATGATAATTAGTAGACTAATTTTGATAATAATAAATTGTACTTACAATAAGAACGTTGTGAATACATATCCGAACGGCGGCGATTATTTTTATGTAAATAAACTGTTATTACGATAATAAATGCATTAAAAATAATTTCGGTGTAATTTTATTTCCCAATCAACACAATTATGAAATTACTCTTATTTTTGGTTACAAAGATTATTTTAATTTTGATATTATCGGTATTTTCCAGATTTCAGTATTATTTTATTCATAATTATAATGACTTTTATTAATCAGACGGTTATCAATTTAAATATATGACTATAATATCAATCTGTTCATTAAAAAATATTGCACACAAGAGAAACAACAAAACATAATTAAAACAACACAAGTGTACAGAAGGCGGCCTTATTGCTAAAGTAGCAATTCCTACCAGTTCTGTTCTGTTTATCTGTTCATTTTAAAATGAGTGAATTGTAGAGAAGAATTATAGCAATAACAACCTTTCTAAGGAAAGACTTCAGCCCAGGGGGGCTAGCGCGATCCTTTCATCGACACGGCCGTGTCGTTGTCAAGAGGTTTGTCGGAGGGCGAGGTCCAGTTGTGAGGTAACTGAGGGCCAGAAGAGGCTCATTGAGGATCTTATGAGGTTTACTGAGGTTTCTTTCTTGTAAACATGTCAATGTCATTTTCTGAAATAAACTTTGACACGCACCCTGGACCAAAGCGAAAATTGCTAAGGAATATGCACTAAAAGACATGACAATATAAAATGACACAATAACACTATTACACTGAAACATTGCTTCTAGTCATATGTTGATGGGTGGTTGTGTAAAAGTTATAGCAGTTGATTCGATAATCTGTGGAGATTTAATGTTTTAAAAACTATACCTTTCAGAGATATATTGACGTCATACATTTTTCTGTCCTTATTTAACGACATTTCAGGAGGTTTCCGGTGGTCTTCTTTCTGTTTCGCGCCAAAATTTTGGCCCTCTGAAGTCTCATGTCACGATCGACAAATTGATTTTGAAGTTAAATTAAAAAAAAATGGACGACAAACCCACGGCACCAAAATTGGTGCCGTGGCTTTGTCGTCGGGACCGATTTCTCTTCAAATATATAATATTACCTTAAACTGATGACTGATACTAAAACTACAGGATATATGACACATTTTTACAAAAAAATAGATCTATTTATAAAGCCGTCTTCTCATAATATCCGTTAGAAAAAAGGTCTCGCAAATTTCAACCTCTGTCTCTGCAGACTTCACAAGCTGTGTCGAGAGATTCATCTCCTTCATTGAAAAACTTGAATAATACTAAAACTAATGACTGATATTAAAAATACGGGATATATTTTACGTGCTAAACAAAAATTGTATCTAAAAGTTTTGTAGTTTTGGCACCGTGATCGAAGGAAAACGAGTCTACCAAACTACTATAATCCGTGTCACCATCGACATATAATGTTAATATCTTTAAAATTATTCAAGTCTGAAGTAATATTGTACTTGATACTAAAACTTAAAAATATACGTGACATGTCTTTAAAATTTTGATCTAATTCATGAAGTAGTTTTGAAGATATATCTGTAAGAAAAAGGCCTAGCAAATTTTAGCTGATTTCGAAACTGTCACTATAAGCCGTGTCGAGAGATAAGTCTCCTTAATTTAAAAATGAATAATACTTAAAAGTGATGACTGTTTTTGAAAATAGAGGATATATTTAACGTATAAAATGAATATTGTATAAAAAAATCCAGTATTATGTGCAGCGTGACCGCAGGAAAATGAGTCTTACAAACTGCCATAATCCGTGCCACTAACGACATTATAAATGTTAATATCTCATAAAATATTTAGGTTTCGTGCAATATTTTACTTGAAACTAAATATACTGAATATACGTGACTTCTCCTAAAGATCTTAATCATTATTAATGAACTAGCTTTCCGCCGCGGCTCCGCCCGCGTTTACATCTTTTCCGTGGAAATGAGGCATTTTCCCGGGGTAAAAGGTAGCCTATGTTACTTAGGGTGAATTTAGCTTTCTAATGGTGAAAGAATTTTCGAAATCGGTTTAGTAGTTTTTGAGTTTATACATTACAAGCATACACGCACACACACACACGCAAGCACACACACACACACAAATACGAATCTTTCCACTTTATAATAATATATATTATTTAGTATGATTTTTCTTAAAGATATATCCGTAAGAAAAAGGCCTGGCCTATTTTTACCTACTTTATAAACTGTCTTGAGAATTCTATTAAAAAAATTTTTTTTTTTTCATTACAGTTCGAAAATACCCTTCGTAGACTTTATGAAATAAAACTAACGAGAGTGATTTATTAATACTCGTACTTTAATTACAATAACAAAGCTATACGAAACAAATATACATTGGCATTTTAAATTAGTGATATAAATATATTTAAACTAAGGTTTTACACAGTCTTTCTTTCACAGGCAAACAAACAATACGTATCAAATCAATTACAATTTTAACGTCGTCCTTGTATGAACTATCAAAGAGTTATCTTAAGCCGAAGACGAGTTTATTGTGCACGTCTCTGTTTCGCTTTTCTGTGATTACTTTTCTCTTGCTTCCTTGGTCTGCTGTAAGACATTTCCTTGGATATAAGCGGTACCTGTTGTGTCCTCTTCTTTTTTGTGTACAATAATGGTTAAATAAATAAATAATTTTATATAATTCCAAACGCTTTAGGCTTTGAGCAAAGACATTAGAAATGCTTTATTTTTTTCAGCTGTTGTTGTTATTTTTAGTTTGAACTTCCCATATTGTGATTCTTTTTGATCTGTGTAACAATTATTGCAATTTAATTATAATTATGGCTTAAAAGTATCAATTCAATATTTATTTTTTTGTATCAGAAAGTAAATAAATATTGTATGACGTTGTCTGCCAGTTGATGCTATATCATAATCTATGACACAGAAATTATATTTAAGATCTTCAATATGGAGGTTTGATTTCTGAATCATCTTGTTATGGACTTAAATGTTGCGATAAATATTTTATTAAAGACAAAAAAGTCAATGTACCGTTCAAAGTTTTAAATAAGTTAAAAACTGTATAGGTATTATTGTAAAATTTGCCTGAATTATTGAATAAATTCCATCAAACTTCTGTCAGTCGATTTCCGGTTCAAAAATATAAAAATATAAAAACTAGTCCATGGCCTTGTCCTCCCCCTCTCAAATCTCCTGTCAGCCACTGACAGGAGATTTCAGAGGACTGCAGAGACACACTCAGAGTTTGAGTCAATTGCGTATCTATGTTTTAGACACATGGTTCTGTTTAATTTGGGAATATATCGTAACAAAGTAACTCCGGACGACAACAAGAAGATTGTATCAATATCATACTAAAAATTAGACAAACTATTTTTTTTTATTATTCTTTTATATTAATTATAAACTGTCATTCGCTGTTATTTGAACCAAAGTATGTGCCTAATCTGCATCAATTAAAAAAGCTAGTTGTTTAATAAACTAAACAAGATTTCAAGTGTAATCATGATCTGGCTCTCACTAATTGTTGAAAGGATCCCTGATTTTAATCATCTGTGGCGGAGGTTCTCCCATATTAAAAGAGGAATAATGGAACTCTTTTCAGCCTCTTGTCTGTCAAATGTTGTTTATGACTTGGACGAATTACCATAGTTACACTAACTAACTAACTAACTAACTAACTAACTAAGTCCATGGTTTATGACATTTATTTATTACCATTAAATATTTTTTTGTTAAATATTTCAACAATAATAAAAAAGCGCCAGGAAGAAATAGTATTGAATTGAGGAAATCTGCGCTAGTCGCAGCTTTAGAGATGTTTTTCAGGCAGGAGAGGACGTAGAAGATTAAGACGTTCATTTTTAGATGAAGTAAAGGAAAAAGTTGAGGTTATGTCGTACCAGGAAGTCAAGAAACTGGCTATGGACAGAGAGATGTGGTGATTACTCCACGGACAAATGCCTCGCTCTTAAATTTTGTATGTACAGAGATAATGGTAAACGGACATGCTTAGTTTGTCATTGCTCATAAATCTAATCTGATACTATCGTTTTTTTTTCAGATTTTATTAAAAAATGTTAAACTTTTATCGAAGTACTTTCAAAGGACATGTTTATCGCATAAATCAACGTTTTATGTGGTGTCTGGTGGTGGTAATTATAGCCTTAAACTAATGGAAGAAAAATAAAATATTATGTTATTAAATTTTATACTCATAAAGCTCCAAGAGAAGAATAGTTGTTATTGTATCTATTTACTAGTTAAAATTATAATGGTATAATATTATATACTATTTAACATAACACCTGTTCTTGTTTTCTTCTTAATCTGATTTAGTACCTTATTACCTACGTAATGGTATTCAAAATTCAATACTATCACAAAATTAAAAAAACTCTTAATTTAAAAAAAAAGTGAAACTACCTAATGCAATCATTTATAAATTTTACATATATAAAAAAATATAGTTTATTCCTTTGGTCGGTTGAGGTCAGATTCTGTTTAAATAAATCATAATTAGTACCTACCTAACCTATACACATAAAATTTACAATAAAAGCATATTATATCTGATTTTTAAAAAGTTAGGGGTGATTTAAAAAAAAGGTACATTATGTGTACTTAAATATTCTGAAAGTTGCCCTATGCTTATGGAATACTGATACTATGCCAGGTATGGGTAGCAGGGTTCCTTTTTTAGCATGTGTAGCATTAAACAACAGCGGAAAATCATTTGATGAACTCGAGAATAGGGAAACACTTCCTTGGGACACAACAATACATTATAAATATACTTTATAATACACTTTCAAGGGATAGAGCAGTATGGTTTGTCGAATATTTGAATCATTCCATCAATTATTGCTTCAATACGATATTTTTATATTTTTTGTTGATTGACAATAAGTTTACGTCTATGGAGCAAGAAAAAACAGCGAGGTCAATGAGATTGTCTGTGTTTTCACTCTCATTGCTATCTTCGGTGCTCTTCTATGACCCTCTTTGGACCCTCTTTCAGCTCCTCTTCGTCCCTCAGAGGGATTTCCTCCTGACAACGACACGGCCGTGTCGATGAACGGTTCGCAATCGCCCACCAGCTGTGGACGCTTTATAAGTTACTACATTGGTAAAAAGTAATCACTCGAAAAAATGTTACCGACTCCAAATAATTATATTTCTAAAACGATAGCAAAACATTCCCATAAAGAACCGCTACGTTTGCCGTAGCAGCTGCGTAGCCGTTACTATACCGTAGCTGCTACGGGCTACGACTTTATTATCATACTATCATACTTCCTACTAATCATACTAATATTATAAAGAGGGAAGATTTGTATTTTTGTGTGTATGTTTGTAATAAATAAACTCAAAAACCACTGTGCCGATTTCAAAAATTTTTTCACCATTATAAAGCTACATTCACCCTGGGTAACATAGGCTATTTTTTACCGCGGGAAAATGCCATTTCCACGGGCAGGAGCTGCGGCGGAAAGCCAGTATTTTATACAAGCGAAGCGCGGCATTCCAACTTCTTTATTTTATACTAAAAAGGTACAGAAGCAAGAGCACATGCGGTTGGATATTCGCACTACAAAATTCACCCCTACCGCTACGGAATACGGGGTCCGGTCTCAAGGTGTCCAGCCGCACTGGCTACTGTACGTTTGTTGTTGTGGTGGTAAAATTTTAAGAAAAATAAAATTAAAATACCTTTCATAGATCTATGATTTCATTAGGAAAGGTGTTTAACTGACTTTTTGAATTATCAAATGGAAAACGGTGGCATATTGATTGCTCATTTGTTCTTAAGTATTAATAAAACTGATGTATAATTCTAAAGTTTCAAGTTTATGACATCGTCAACTCTCTAACTTTTTAAAAATAACTAGTGATTTAATTAACATATTATTCTAATTATATTCTTAAAAATATTTTATTTATCACTGTAAAAATACATAGTTTTTAGCAATTCACTACATCGTTGTGACTACATCGATGGATCCCGGACTTATTCTGAAAACGAATTGCTCTGTTTATTTACTCGGCCAAAAACTGCACAGTTCTAAAACAAAGTGTCCATGCGCTACACACTTCATTCTTCTCAAAACAATACCTATTTTTCTCTATTCTATCGTTTGAGATCGGCAAACGCAATTTGTTGTCGGTCAAATTTGCATCTATATTGGATCACGGGGTTTGACAGGGATATGGATGGCGAGAATAAGACCCCTCACCGAGAGAAGTGGGAACGAATGGAATTTTCACCGAGCAAATTTTGTGCAAAACATTCTGGGAGGTTGTTTGTCGAGACACTTTTAACGTAAAGTAAATAAAGGCTCAGGTAAAACACTTACAATGCGACCTTATTTTGAAGGTGATAGAGATTGCGATAAGGAAGATAGAAGTTCGATATATTTTTTATATAATGTTTTAATGTAGGGTAAATTCGAAACAAATATGTCTATTGTGGTAGTAGCTTAAAATTGGACACCACTGGATGCCATACAAGGTAACGAAAAGCTTATAATCCAATAGGCAGCGTTCAATCGGGATACCAACAAAAACTGCCGTCCCCAACCTTATTTCCAATAGTGAAGTTCGCAGTAATATTACTTACCTTCTGTCCAAGGAAAAGGCCCTAAGTCCAGCAGTGGACTGTTATGAGTTATTGTGAAATAAAACAACTTTTTATCGAAATAGCCTAAAAATAATTGAAAGGAGTAAGAAAATACAGATACAATTTCAAATATAAGTTTAACCTGGAAACATAAACGATTAGCAGCAAGCAATAGAAGTTGCTAAATGGGAAAACGGAGTTTAAACAGAATAATAATAACTAACAAAAATTCCAAAAAATACTAACGTATGAAAATGTACCAAGGCAAACATCTGACCATCATTTCATGCAAAGGTACAGCGGGCACGAATAACTCTACAATTTAATCCCTAATTTAGGCGAAGCCGGCCCTTCACCACCCCTGAGTGGGAATTTCAAATTTATGCAAATAAATCTTTGTTGTTCCTGTAAGTGGGCACCAAAAGTACTAACGGACAGCCTTATTCTGCAAGGTTTGTGAATAACCATGGTTCGCTTCGTATTAAACTGGAAAAAAGGTCATTGACGCCTGCATACAATGCGCACATTTTTTCAAACGATACGATAAAACTAGGAAATTATCAGAAATCAGAAATCAGAAAACTTTATTTTATTATCGCAAAATACGTAATTTGGCATACCGTATAGAAGGCGGGGTGAGCGTGTGACCTTGCCAGACATTTTGGCGTTACATTATTTTTAATAAATTTCAATAAAAAGAGAGGTCAGTGAACTTTTGTCCAGATTTATATGATATAGACCATAGCTGAATTAGGAATTACAGCTAAAGCAAATAATTTTAGACAGTAATTCTTCTACATCATTCAGTCGAAAGACGTCCACTGTTTTACAAAAGCCTCCCCCAATGATTACCACACCGATCGGTCCTGCATCTAGCAGTTTCCCGTGACCTTCACCAGATCATCATCCACCAAGTGGCGCGCACGCATACTCCTGTAACTCTATTAGATTATACTACACTAGATGACCGCTCGCGGCTGCGCCCCTGTTGTTTTCGACTTTCCGTGTAATTGAGATAATTTTCTAGGGTAAAAAGTAGCCTATGTGACACTCTGGCCTGCAATATATCTCTATGCAAAATTTTTGTTAATCCGTGGGGGTAGTACTTATTTTCTTTGGTGTCTGTTGTTAAGTTTCGTTGTGAAAGAGGGACAACAAAACGAGCATACTTTTCCATTTATAACATTAGTATGAATGGCATACCAGGAATGATAAGAAATAGGTACGTTCCACCACGGTCTAAATTTCTTATGAATGAGTATGTCTCGAATGTAGTACCTATAAATCTATACCATATAATACAAAAAGGAAAGATTTGATTGTTCGTTTGCATTTCTAAAGGCTCCCAAACATACTGTACCGATTTTAGAATATTTTTCACTCTTGAGAAGCTGCACTATCCCTGGATAACATAAACTATATTCTATTTTCAAATAAATTAGGGATCCATACTTAAACTCCAATAAATGTAACCCAAAGTGTAAAAAAAATACGTGTAATATTCCTATTACACGAAAAGGCTAAGAAACTACTGAACCGATTTTAATGAAATTGGCATAAAGATAGAATAGACCCTGAAAAAGAATAGAGGCTACCTTTTACCGCAGGAAAATTCCTTATTCCCGAGCCGCGGCGGAAAGTTAGTTATTTATAATATTTCGAGCTTTTTCAAATACGGCCGCGGAGTACTCGACTGATGTTTGACGAATACCTGGAACTTTTCATAATTACAAACGAGCCTGCAAATGAAGGAGTTTTTTTAATGTTGTAAATTAAAGGATTCTACAAGGTAGGTATTAAAGAGGAAAATCACGTTATTTTCAATTAAAACATTTGTCTGTAAAATTCCGAATCGGTATTAGCCAAGTTCTTAGTCACGGATAATTTAGTTTCGTTTTAGGAAAGTTACTATTAGCTAATATAGGTAAGTATATAATACACTGATATTATATTTGTAAAAGATTTTGTGATTTCAAACTTTTGCGGTTGGTAATTATGTAATGTCTGGTTAAATAAGTTAATTCCTGAAAAGGTATATCTATTTAATACCTTGTAGGTTGGCTGGAAGAGATCTCTTATAGAGATAAGCTCGCCTTTGTGTACTAGTTTTTAAGCATAATTGTTATTTTTAATTTGTGCAATAAAGAATATAATAATAAAAAAGTGTATACTTTTCTACTTCCAAAAAAACAAAAATAAAGCTTATTCATATATTGTACAAAATAATTAATTAAGTGAGCGAAAAAAAGGCGTGGTTTTATTCTCTCATAGAACACAATGTGGCTCTACACACGATTCGAGGCCCTGAGCTCTATTTCTGAATCGGTCGCGTGACATGGCGTTGGCGTATGCGACATAAAGCCTCATTCACGCCGAGGCAACAACAAGCTACAATGTCGCATGCCACACAATTGATAAATAAATATGCTGTAAGAACCCTAAAATTATCTAGCCACGATGTTGCATACATGCATATCAAGGGGTTTCGAGGTTAACCTGCCTCACAAACCCTGGTGTCGGAATTATAGAACCGCCTTGTCCGACATGGCTCCTATAACGACTACATCCGTAGATAGTAGCCGGGACCAACGGATTTACGTGTCTTCCGAAGCACGGAATCATCTTTATTTTCGGAAAATCAGGTGATTCAGCCTGCAATGTCCTAACCAAATTGAGGAAAGTCTCACAAAGTGATATTTGTTCGACGAGTCCCCACCGGGATTCGAACCCGGAACCTCCGTAACGTCAAGCGAGCTTTTGATCACTCGACTACGGAGGCTGTTATGACACTGAGACTACCCTGAAATCAGGGTAAATAGGCCTTATTTGACCACGCTGGCCCAGGGCAGGTTGGTCAGTGCAGGTTAGACATTATTACTTGACATTTATTACGAGTATATCACTCGCTTGCAGCAACAAGTGCTTGGGACCGCTCGTTGTAATCGAACGGTTCAAAATTCAGTTCTTCGTTAAATGAACGTGAACCAGTAGAAATTGAGCTATCCTTGTAATACGAACGGTTTCGGAATAGAGCTCCTGGTACGAACAATACGCGCCCAGGCTATTAATACGACCCTCTGACAAACGATCACTGCCAAATGAGCTATAATTTACGGCCCGGAGGGACGAATGTGGGGATTTAGGGAAGATGTGTTTTTCCACAGGCTACGGTAATTAAAGTAAGTAGATATTATAATGGTAGAAACTAAAACTTTTTTGGAACGGTGATTTTATTGGAGTATATTAGAGATTATTGTTTATACCTACACATATGGTCGAACATTCTCGTTTTTTATCCTATAATATTTTTATACTTTATCCTGTAGAGTAAACTAGCTGTCCGCCCGCGTTCTTTTTTGACATGGAATGAGATATTTTCCCGTGGTAAAAGTATCTAAGATGTTGATATAAGGTATCACTATTTCTATTTCACTTCTTACGTCACCTCACTTTTTTCTATGTACAGACATTCGACCTCTACAGTTTTATTTTATAGATATACGAAAATAGTTTGAAAAACTATAGCATTCTGGAGCCAAACTAGCCCATATTTGAACTATACTTTTGCGAGCTATTTCTAACAACAGTGTCAAACTGTTTAAAAAGTATTTTTTGTATTGTCTTGTATGTAACCCGATGATGGCTGAGTGAGCTGATTGAGGAATTTCCCCGCGGTAAAAGGTAACCTTTGTTTTTTCCCAAGGTCTATTCTATCTTTGCACCAAGTTTTATTCATCGGTTCAGTAGTTTTGAAGCCTATTCAGCGCAAACAAACAAACATACAAACAAAGAAACAAATCAAACCTTTCCTCTTTATAGTATTAGTACGAGTATATACAATACCTTTCGACCGAAAAGACAATACTTACTAATACTTAAATACTTTATTGCACACCAGGAATAACAAAAAACAAATCCAGTATACAACAGTAAAAGTGTTACAACAGGCGGCCTTATTGCTAAGGTAGCAATTTCTACCAGGCAACCCATGTCAAAGGAGAAGCAACGATAACAGCAGCGGGGCAGTGCATTTGCGAGAAAAAATAAGTAAATAAAATACATAAAATAATGAATAAAATATATACAGAAAGAAAAATTATAGCCAAATCTTGACTACCTGAACTCAAGTCTCTCTCACCTCAACAACCTTCGCATACCTCCTCCAATAACAACTCACATCCCGTCACCTTATAGAGGGTGATTTTTTCCCTTAAACCACATCGTTGTCGTTGTGATGAGGCTATCACTCATGCACAGGGTGCTTCCGAATTATGTTATTGCGCCCCTAAAAAGGCTCTCACATCTTCATTTAGAAATATGAATATCATAAATAAGCGAAATAAACAAGTTAGATGGCTTGAAACACAAGTATTTAAGGGCGTGGCGTGTAACTGAAAGTTTTATGAAAATTTGTAATACAACAATACAATTTTGAAAAAAAAAATGCTTTTATGCAGTTTTTTAGATAAGTAGTCAAAGGAAAATGGTAGGTTGCCTGGTAGAGATTGCTACCTTAGCAATAAGGCCGCCTTTTGACTCCTGTATGTATTTTTAATTTGTTACCTTGTGTTTTTTGGTGTCAATAAAGTATTTTGTATTGTATTGTATTGTATTGTATTGTAGCACAGAAATCATGACTCGTGTGGTTTTGTAAAGCTCCTTTCCATACATCTTTGATTCTCACAGGACCAGGCCAGTAAGTATCACAAAAATAAATTAATGGTTGGTGAGCTTTAATAAAGTACCTAAGTAATTTCAGAAACACAGGTATTCAAGAGCGAAAAACCAGCGAATCAAACATATTGCTGTATTTTTACGTATATTTTTAGGAAACTAATAAAAATGTGTGGTTGTGGAAATGTAATTATTGTCAATTCTACATTCGTCATCGTCATTGACAATTTATGCACGTCCCCACCGAGAGGCTCGAGCCTACCCTGAAATCAGGGGGATAGGCCTTAGTCGACCACGCTGGCGCAGTGCGGCTTGATCAACTTCATATAACCTTTGAATTACTTTTCAGGCGTATGCAGGTTTCATCACAATGTTTTCCTTCACCGTAAAAGCATCGAAAACGTAAATATGTATCCGAAAATCAAAAACACATTGGTACGTGCTGAGGATTGAACACGCTAACTTTCGAATGGAGCCACTTAGCCATCGACGCTATCTACTTGAACATTCTTAGATTTTCGCGGTTGTTATTGCACTAACACACTTTTTTTTTCACAAACCCGTGAAAATGTGTGTTAGTGCTATCTTCTTGCTCTTGTAAAATAGAACTATACATTCCAACAACGCTGAACAAGTCGAGAGATAAGACTGAAGTACAATAAGCCAAGGGTCAAACACGCGGCACGGAACACGGAACACGGAACACGGATCCGGAACCACGACGCGCACAACGGTAATTGGAACTTCCCGACATTATTGCTGTGGACGTGGAGGGGGAACGGAATAGAGGCGCGGGGGGACCGGAAACTGTGTTATGTGAATCTAGTGTATCGTGTTACTTATTGAAATTGCCTTTGTAACAATATTATGTTTGAACATATTTTAAGGCTATCGTAAACACAAAACAAAGAATCCTTAAGATAATGGGCCAATATTAAATATTTTAAATTACGTTTGGATTTTCCATCATCTTACCATTAGGTATATGGTTTACTTGGTAAAAGACTTGGTAGTAATTGCTGCCTAATTGTAAAAATGATATTATATAAAACTAGCTTCCCGCCGCGGCTCCGCACGCGTTAATAGTTTTTCCCGTGGGAATGAGGAATTTTCCCGCGGTAAAAGTTAGCCAATGTTCTTCCGCAAGGTCTATTCTATCTTTATGCCAACTCCGCCCGCTTTAACAATTGTTCCCGTGGGAATGAGAATATTTCCCGCGGTAAATTGTAGCCTATGTTCTTTCCTAAGGTCTATTCTAACTTTGTGCCAAGTTTCACTAAAATCGGTTCAGTACTTTCGGAGCATTTTCAATTATTAGGAATATTTTACGTATTTTTTTCACACCTTGGGTTACATTATTGAAGTTTTAGTAAGGATCCCTATTTTTTTTGAAAATAAAATATAGCCTATGTTACTCAGGGTGAATGTAGCTTCCCAACAGTGAAAGAATTTTTGAAATCGGTTCAGTAGTTTCGGAGCCTATTCGATGCAAACAAACAAAAAAACAAACAAACAAAAAAACAATCAAACCTTTCCTCTTTATAATATTATTACTAGCGACCCGCCCCGGCTCCGCACGGGAAAATGGTTATTGTGGGTTATCCTTCAGTATATTATGCATGTATTATACATATAAACCTTCCTCTTGAATCACTCTATCTATTAAAAAAAACCGCATCAAAATCCGTTGCGTAGTTTTAAAGATTTAAGCGTACAAAGGGACATAGGGACATAGGGACATAGGGACATAGGGACGGAGAAAGCGACTTTATTTTATACTATGTAGTGATATAGATATGTGCGATTGGAAAAGCACAGAACAAGATCTTTAAAATTGAATTCTAAAAGCAGTTCTGAATAACGGTGGTCAAGTGGCTAGGGCTGTCAACTTCCATTCGGAAGTTCGCGGGTTCGATCCTCGCCACGTACCAATGTGATTTATGTACGTTTAATCGACGCTCTTACGGCGAAGGAAAACATCGTGAAGAAACCTGCACACACCTGCGAAGTAATTTAAGGGTTGTGTGTGAAGTTGACCAACCCGCACTGGGCCAGCGTGATCGACTAAGGTCTATTCACCCTAATTTCAGTGTAGGCTCGAGCCCCTCGGTGGGGACGTATGTAAGCTGTTAATGATGAATTCAACTCAACTAGTATTTAACTAAAGTACAAACCAAACCAGTGGAAACTAAAACAAAACGAAATCACTGAAAACCAAACCAATAAAATAATATAAAATTTGAAATCTTAGTACTTACCTAGAGAGTCTCTGGACTCTTACTCGTACTATCTAAGTAATGTCCAGAAACAAAAGTGAACAAGAGACAAGTGAAAAGCTCAGCTTTTAATCACAAAAAAGCTGCGGAAGTAAAAGTTGTGTCAAACAGAACTACAAGTTGGCAGCGAAACTTCAGAGACGGCCGGCCTGCAACTTCACACCCGACAAGCTTTAGCCATAGATCTGTTAACCACGAGGACTTTGCTTTGACTTCAAGTTAAGCTTAATGCTACGATCTTACAAACACACTTATTCGAAATTATCGTGTTATGAAAGCCGTGTAAATACGTTGTAATGTACGAAACGCGAAAGCCTGAAACATACACAAGAACTCCGTTTTGTCTTTAAGTTAAGCCTAATGCTACTCAGTCGGCTCACCTTGCACTGTTTTTAGCTACCTATACGCACTGATCAGTGTAAACGTGCACCACGGAGAGAAACTAGATGAATTACAGGTAATTATAAGTAGTAAATGTTTAGCGAAAAAACGAAATGTATGTAACAAATGCGCGACGCGGAGCTGAACTTGTATGAAATCTGCACAAGGTGAAATAAGGTAAGGACTTGATGCAGGCTAGTGACGACGCTATACGTGTAGCCAGGCCTGCCGAGATTATCTGATTTGCTGTCGACTAAAAAAGAAGAAGACGTTAGGTAAGCATGCCGTGTGTTTTTCGCCTAAAATATAGTTTGTTATAACGATATTCAAATAACTAGTCCCAAAACATAATACTACCAGTAAGCGGACTGTTACATAGTCAGTAGTAGTCAGCAGTAATACCACCAGTAAGCGAAGTCCTCTTAAGTTTTTTTTTTAATAATATGTATTTCTCCTCCGACATAATCGGAGACAGTTTTTGCAAGGTGGTTTTATTACTAGATTTTTTAATTATTACATTTTATGGTTGTAGAATTTCGTTTTTACTACTGAAGGATTTTACGGATATTTCATTTCTTTCTTTCATTTATATTATTTGTTCTTGAATATAATTATATAAGTCCTGTCCTCTTAAGGTTAGTCAGTCAGTGGTAACGTAGACCCCAAATCCGACGGGACCCGGCTTGCCTCGCTGCGGCTACTGTAGACGTGTGGGCGGGCTTAGCGCTACTTAGCTAACTTGGGTGCTTAAGCCGGTAATTATTTTGGGAAATGTTTTCGACATGTGAAAGTTTGAAATATGGATTCTCTTACTTATACGCATATTGTATTGTATTGTTTGTATTCGTATAAATAAGTAATAAGCCCCATAGCCTAGTTGGGTACACCTGCCTGTGAAGCACAGGGCCCCGGGTTCGAATCCCAACCATTCGTGTGACGAGCACTTAATTGTGTTTACCGTGTGTCTATTAGTTCTATGACAATCATAATATATATAAATAAATAAATATATATGTGGGGACATCTCATACACTGCCATCTGACCCCAAACTAGGCAGAGTCTGTATCTGTACTATGGTTGTCAGACAGCTGATATACTTACATACATATATAAATATACAACATCCAGACAAGGCAAACACAAGTGCTCACCACACGAATGTTTGCCCTGGGCGGGATTCGAAAGCGCGACCCTGTGCTTTGTAGGCAGACGTACTACCAACTAGGCTACGGGACCGTCAAGTAAATAGTTTGCTTAAAATATTAGAAAATTTTGAAATTGTCACCGCTTATTAAAATGAACCAACGTGACCTTTAAAATATCCTTCCTTTTTGCAAAATTTAAGACGTTTTCTTTTCCACCCATTTCTGACACAGAACAATGAAATCCGTAAGTTCTTCAGCTCAGCCGTCACCCCTACAGATATACCCTCCAGTAAAGTTGCAATTAGCTGCAGCCATTTGTCCCGCTTTAGCTACGAGCGAGTGACGTCACAGTGCGCGCTACGTCACCTTTTGCTACATCATAAGCCACGCTACGATGGACGTCAAACGTGTCGTGCTACGCGATATAATTGACAAAGGGTAACTTTGAACAGAGCTATAACTTTAAACCTTATTGTTCGCAACTAAGGAATATTCTTGGATTTTATGAAAAAAGTTGCCTTTTTTAACTCGTTAAAGAAGCGCAATTTTATCCGGTTGTTCGCTGTAAAAGGCGAAGATAGTCAAACTTACTATGAAAGTTAATAGGTGCAGGTAAAGCTCTTGCTATAAAATTTTATCGCCGCTAAAATCGAGACGCTTTGGTAATATTCTGAACTGTGGTAGCCTCAACCGTTGGTTTTACTAGAAAAAACTATAGAAATACTATAAAATGCGAGGGTATCTCAGATGGCCATTGATAGTAAAATATTAAACCAAAGATTTAATAATGTAGAGCTCAAGGATGTATGTAGATGTAGACTAAACAAAAGCGTACTAATATTATGAACGTGTAATGTATGGATGGATGTTTGTTACTCTATCACGCAAAAATTACCGAATGGATTTTAATGAAACTTTACAATAATATAGCTTTTACATCAGAATAACCTATAGGTTTATACCGAGGGAAAATCCATCATTCCCGCGGGAAAAAACTGTTAGCGCGGACCGTGAACGTAGCACTAAGGATTTTAATCATTAGTATAATACTAGCTGTCTGCCTACGGCATTGCCCGCTCTTTTTTTTACTTTTCCGTGCAGTTTCCCATAGGTATGAGATATTTACCCGCAGTAAAAACTATCTAAGATGTCGACCAGGAGTATAAGGTATATCCATGCTCAAATTTCATTTATATCGGTCAAACAGTTTCGGAGATTAGCCCGTACAAGCAGATAAACAGAGAAACAAATAATTTTATATGTTCTATATAACTTCTTACATCACCCTGATTCGGTTTTTAGCATTTATTCTAGTACAGATTTTCGACCTCTACAGTTTTATTATACATATTATAGATGTATCTGAAAAGACTTCTGACTTTGTAACATACCTTACCTTTACTACAATTTCTGCATCCTATAAGTTAGTGAAGCGCACTGAATCGGGCTGTTCCAATTACGATACCAATGTATATTCATGCATCTAATTGGCATTTAGCTTCACAACAGTCAGAAGCTATGGATATGCGAGGAGCGCTTTGGTAGAATGTTTGTAAATTGCAAAGATGTTTTAAGTACTGTTGTATAGGAGTACCTATAACATCCTTTATAAATTGTTATTAAGTAAATAATAACAACTGCGATCCCCAATCCGTCTGCCAATGTAAGAATTGTAATATTTCGACACAAATTATGTTCTTTCTTTCTTTCTTTCTTTGAGAAATAAATAAATGAAATGAAAATGAATTATGGAAAAACCTTTCTTTTCTGGGATAGGCTCAGCTGGCAGCAGCAGGCTTCAACAGCTCGAGAAATAAAAACGCGACAAAGAGAGTTTCTCGTCTCGTGTCCTCTCGGAAAATGATATAAAGGCTGATTTACGCTGGCTGGGGCAGCATTGTGCGGGTTGCGGCATGATAATTTTCGCATGTGAAATCTTGTGGTATACTACAAATCTATATACTTAATAAAACTGTAACAGGAAAAAAATTGTATTCATGGCAATCATCATCAATAATAAAAATGGTAATCTAACCGAGTTAGGGGGATTTAAAAGTAATATAGAGCATAATATCCAGATCTTTTCAAAATATTTTGTTTCTCTGTTTAGCTGGTTGTTTGTTAGAACCCGTAATCTTCGAAACTGATGCACCGATTTGAATAAATGTTTGCATGGTGGTTTGCAAGTTGAAATATCACAAAATTAAAATTCCAAGTCACGTGACTGAAGTTTATATAAAAAATAAAAAGATGAATATTATTTTCAAGATTTCAACCTTGTTCTATATAGAAAGTTGTTCTAATATGGAAAGTTGTTCAATTTCATGAGTACTACCTACTATTTAGTATTCTGTGGTACTACCACTATGTCTCGGATAAACGTTTTTTTTTATTAAACAACCAGTTAAGTTTCGTTCATAGTTAATAGGTACTTACACCTTCAGAACGCTGAACTCAGGTCTCGATAGATCTAATAGTTAAATTGTGAAAGTTTCTAATTCTCTATACGCCGTACAATAAGGCAATACCAGTTCTCCTGGGCGAATACTCTCGAAACTCCGACGTACAGTATAATATTATACTTGGCAATAATAGTAACAATTATCGAAGTTCGCTCTAACGTTACTCTGAAACAGTACCTATTTGACTAATTTGTCACTACTACCCATTTTCATCATCGTTATCAGGTCATATAATATGTTCAAGGTGAATAGGCCTTAGTCGACAACGCTAGCCCAGTGCGGTTTGGTCAACTTCACACATGACACTTGAATTACTTCGCAAGTGTGTGCAGGTTTCCTCACAATGTTTTCCTTCACCGTGAGAGCGTCGAATGAACGTACACATGAATTCGAAAATCGAAAACACATTGGTACGTGAAGAGGTTCGAACCCGCGAACTTCCGAATGGAAGTCAACTGCCCTAGCCACTTGGCCACCGACGCTCTCCCTACCCTTACTACCCATTTTAGTAGCCTGTAAATCTCGCCCGTAGCAAATATTATTTAACAGCTGCTGCTGCAGCTGCTTGGGGGGACTGGTCTGCTCTAGTCGATTGCCGGTTGTTTTATTGGTTGTACAGTTTAGTTCTTCTACTTTGACTGGTTGCCTTCTTCAAATTGCATATTTTCGTTTGCATTCTTTGTTATACATATTAATCAAATTGTATAAAATAATAACTTTGTAAAAAATTTTGAAAAGATGCAACGCCTGTGGAGTTTCTTCCGGCGAGTTCTTCTCCACAGAAGACAGCCAAATTGTGAACTCGCCTAGACGTCGAAAAGTGATTTGTAAAATCTTACTTCGAATAAAACATATTTCATTTCATTTCACAGCCTCCGTGGTCTAGTGGTCAAAAGCTCGCCTGATATGACGAATCCGGTTCCTTCACAATGTTTTTCAGTATTAACGCGCTAGGCCGAGGCCCGAGGCTCCCTCGAGCCGCCCCTAGATGCGTTGGTACATGACTTTTTTTGGGGTAAAGTCTTCCGCTCCCCCGCAAGTCCGGTGAAGCTTGATTGGTCGTACCTTTTCGACACAAGCATAGGTCAATTTAAAAAATAACCGATTCTAATGGGGAAATCGTCGTAAAGTCGTTGGTCCCGACTACTATCTATGAATGTAGTCGTAATAAGAGCCATGGGACTCATTAATTCTGAAACCAGGGTTTACGAGGTAGGTTAACCTCAAATAAATAAGTAACAAATATTGAAAATTTTAATATTTGTAACTTACCTACTTCGTCGTTTGTTATTTACCACATTTATCGATCTTGGTAACTGGGTCGAATATCTGAGTGCCGAGTGCGAGTTTTGCAACTAAAGTAAACGCGCTCGAAATCGAGAGCGTAAACGCGATTTTGTATGGAATTGAAACTACGCCAACTGTAGACAGTTAGCTGAACTAAAATTTCTCCATACTAAATGCACGTTTACGTCGGCGTTATCGAGCGCGTTTCTCTCACTTGGCACTCTGTAATAATTACAAATTACAATGGCTCTATAACTCTAACCAAGGGCTTGTTTAAAATGGGGTTGTGGATTGCAGTTGTTGTTTAAACAAGTTAACGGTGCTGCCTTACTTATGCTACTACCTACTACTATACAACCAATTCAAATATACCTACTATACCAGAAATATAAAATGTATGTTGTGCCTAATTAATTAAAAATAACACCGTATAATATAACACTTAGCTTAGTTACTCGTATTTTTAAAGTAATGAAAAACGGATTAAAAAAAGAACCGGCTTTCTTTCAGTAATTAAGATCCACCCTTTTAAACAGCGGTCTCCTTTTGCATTATTTATAAGAAAAATAAATGAAAAAGCCTTAATTGCTAGAGCAAATAGATGGTCGGTTTTACATTCCGGCAAGTTGGAACCCCTTGTTTAGATAGCACGTTGTTTTAACATTTGAATAATGGATAAAGAAGGCCCGCCGGTGTATTGAAATTAAAATCAGGTGAAAGTTAAAATTTGCGTTGAGCCACATTAGACTTTAAAGCGCCAAGCATTAAAATTGAACCAATTCATTTTATCGTGTTGTCTTTCGTATGACATGATTGTATTTCAGACATTCAATTTGAGAGAGACATTATTATGCAGATTAATCAATTAGCTGATTTTCTCTTCTAATTATATACTTATTATGTACCTTTATTTACTTTACATTCAATTTAAGTACCTACTTACTAGTAGGGTAAGGATATTAAGAAACAGGTTCCTGGTACGGATAGGTACTGATGCGTACATTAAAATATCCTTATAATATATTAATAGCTTTCCGCCGCGGCTCCGCCCGCGTTGACAGGTTTTCCCGTGGGAATGAGGGATTTTCCCGCGATAAAAGGTAACCTATGTTACTCAGGGTGAATGTAGCTTTCTAATGGTGAGAGAATTTTAGAAATCAGTTCAATCAAAAATTCTCTCACCATTAGAAAGCTACATTCACCCTGAGTAACATAGGCTACCTTTTCCCTACCTTTTACTTGACACTGGCACAAAGCCAAAAGCTAGTGCTACAAAAAAAAAACTAACTGTCACAACTCAACAACAACTGTTTTTGTTTACTACTATTTTCAGCTTTACCGTTCATTACACATAAATGGCGAAATTAGACACGAAACGACATGAGTCGCCGCCTGAAAAATGCTCGAGTATAGAGATGGGAGAAATTGACGACTCTAAACGTCCAATTCCCACTGGTAGATGCCCGTGGAAGGATTGTAACAAGGTTAACTGTAAGAAGCGCTGGCACAGACCTTACTCGAAGACGAACGCGGTGGAAAACCTGAAGCCTGTACTGATTTCCACCGGCACCGCTCAAATCATCTTCGGAGGGGTCTTCGCTGTGGTCATAATGATTTATGCTGTGGAGTTAGATAAGCTTTTTATGGCGGAAAAGTCCGAATGTAAGTCATTTTTTACAAGAATTTGAATTCGCATTTTAACTTTAACTAGGTAGGTATATGAGAGTCATTTTCAGGTCACTAAGTCCACATCTCTCTACTTTTTCTTCTTTCGTGTGGGTTTTAAGGTTATAGACCCACCTCATTAAGGCTGGTCTGACATGGCTTGTATGACGACTACATCCCAACTGATGCAGAAATAATGGAGCGGTTTTAAATTTCACTCATACCGCTTCACTCAATCTCTGTATCTATTGGGTTGTAAGGATTTCGACAGACCAGCCAGACCTCGATAACTCCTCTATATTCACCCACTGCTGGGTTTTATTACGCAGCTCCTCACAGGCCTATGCCGCCATCCGTATCAAGTTTTTAAATACAACCGATTTGGCAATATCTCGATGTTGGTTTCAGCTACTATGAAATGAACGGATGTTGTCGTTATATGCATGATGTCTTGTACCTTAGAGGGGTCAATAATAATTCTGACACCAGGGTTTGTACCGTAGGTTCCACCACATGCGATAAGCAAGCAAGCAACAACCGGTGTCCTAAATAAATGCAAATATTCTATTGCATTCATTCGTCCCACTTATTTTCAATATTGACTGTGCATTAGTCCACCACATTGCTGGGGATTTGACCATCATATTACGCTGATTGCGCCCAGTGGGCCGGACCCATTACGAGATTGGACATTAATCAGCAGATGACTGAAATGAGCGATCCGAATCTTCGTATTTTAATCGGATTTTATATAAGTAGGGTATAATCGAGGGTTTCGTTTTGTTAGGAGATAATTAAAATGGAAATTTGAATTATTTTTGTAGGCATAATAGGCCATGTAGTACCCATTCCAATAAAAGTTGGGGACTCCGCTCTCGAAGTTGTAGACCACTACGTCTACCTGGGACAAACAATTTAGCTAGGTAGATCTAACTTCGAGAAGGAGGTCAATCGTCTAATCCAATTTGGATGGGCAGCGTTCGAAAAGCTGCGCAATATCTTTTCGTCCCAATACCGCAGTGTCTTAAGTCTAAAGTTTTTGACCAATGTGTGTTGCCAGTGATGACTTACGGATCTGAGACGTGGTCGCTAACGATGGACTTCATAAGAAGGCTCAAAGTCACCCAAAGAGCGATGGAGAGGGCTATGCTTGGAGTTTTCCTTGCGTGATCGAATCAGGAATTATGAGATCCGCAGGCGAACCAGAGTCACAGACATAGCCCGAAGAATCGCTAAACTTAAGTGGCAATGGGCTGGGCACATTGCGCGTAGAACCGACGGCCGTTGGGGCAGAAAGGTTCTTGAATGACGGCCGCGCGCCGGAAGACGTAGTGTGGGCAGGCCTCCCACGAGGTGGACCGACGATCTGGTGAGGGTCGCGGGAAGCCGCTGGATGCGGGCAGCGCAGGACCGATCATTGTGGAGATCCTTGGGGGAGGCAGCAGTCCAGCAGTGGACGTCTTTCGGCTGAGATGATGATGTAGGCATAGGGATTGTTTTATGTTTAGTTTCTCTTGTGAAAGGTTTAATGTAACTGATTCCCTATAAAATTGACTTCATTAAAATTCCTTCAAACACAAGAAATTTCTCAACCGGGATATTTCACGACAAACATCTTTCGGCACTTATATATCTTTTACGAGGATATTTTACATTAACCCTACACTTTAGGGTCGTTCTTTCAAAGGTTTTACCTTATCTGCGACACTGTAAGAAAGGCTTGGACGGTGAAAATTAAATGTCCTAAACGTTTAAAGCGATTTTTCAGCATAGACTTCAATCATATTACTGTCAAACAGACGAATGAAAACTTGACTACGTTTGATGTATCGATGGTGATATGGTTAAGTTAATAAACATTCTTAGATTTTCGCGGACATAAAATGCATCAAGAAAAATAAAACACCTCGCCATATTGCGGAATTTTCGTGGAACTAATTAAGTATAATATAAATTGTTGCCATAAATTTTAAAAATATACTTGTGGCGCCCCCAGAACAGGTTTTTTACTTTCTGACCGGGTTTTACTTTTAAAAATCGGAAGCTCAATTCAAAATTAAATCTTAGAGAAAACCCGTAAAATATGTCTGATTCTGTAAAGGTAATATAATAAGTATGTACAGAATTTGTGTCAAGTTGTGTCGAGATTTCATTCAAAAGCGGTTACACCGTCTTTATTTTTGTTTTCCTTTTATTATCGTGACATCTTCTCGCTCGCACGTTTTGTTGGTCTATTTGACGGTCTTGATTTTATTCTACGTCTATGGGTTTTAGTGCCGCCCGGGGTCACGGATAGCTATCAGATTGCTCTGAGGAGGGCGCGATAACACCAGACTTGCTTAAGTCGACTGTCTTTAGGTTTTTATAGGAGTTTTAGCTGAGACCAGCTGTAAAAGATTTAAGATAATTAGCTGCCTCTTAGATAATATTGCCAGGGCATAATTTGGAGCATCAAAGGCTTTCTTTAATTTAATAATATGAATTTATCTAAAAAGAAGAGGAGATATCATGACATCTTCAAACATTAACGTTCTGTTTACGTAAATCTTTTTGTAAAATACGTTGGCATCATGTTGGCATGAAGTCAAAATATACCGCATTTTAGAATTAAAAATTTGCTATTTAATCTTTGATGACAATATCGAAATCGGGGCCAAAAATATACCTATGTATGGACACCTTACACCCGCGACTGTAAGCTTTAAAGACAGACATACCGGCAACTAGGCTCGGGGCCGTCTCGACATGTCAGGACGGAGCGAGGTGGAAAGAGATGAGAGAGGTCTTTTCCCATGGGAGCAAATAAGCTATAAATATGTATCTTCCCAAAAAAAATCTAAATATACATTACTAGCTTTCCGCCCCGTGGCTCCGCCTGCGTTAACCCTTTTTTCTCGTGGGAATGAGGCATTTTCCCGCACTAAAAGTATGTGTTATTAAGATATATAAGCTAGACTACTGTAAAATTCCATTAAAACTCATTCAGAAGTTTTTGCGCGAAAGTGTAACAAACATACATCCATCCATACTCTCAAACTTTCGCGTTTATAATATTAGTGGGATTCTATTGTTATTGGCATTTGTTACTATTTCAACAATGACGTTTATTTACGTAATTACTTATGAAAATAGTATAATGTACCTATAATAATATAGTAAGTAAAATTTTTAATTTTCAGTGATAAGATTGTCAACTTTCGGCGGGCTTATCGCTTTAACAGTCAGTGGTATAGTGCTGGTTACAACAGTGATGTTGGACAATAAAAACATAATGTGGGTATGTTCACAAACTAAACCATAGCGAGCTTGTATTTAATTAACAGCATATAATGTTCATTGTTGGACTACGGCCTCTCATTTGGATGAGAAATGTGGCTATATTCATTGTGCTATAATATCCAAGCTTAACTGGGTACTTGACTGTAAGTTTACAGTATCCAAAACAAATAATTTTACGCTATGTAGCAAATGAAGAACGTGTTAATTAAATTAACGCAAAACCTCTCGGGTGATAACTCAGCTCATGAAACTGAACAACTTTTGTTCTGCAAGTTTTCTGAAATCGCATTTATTATTTTTTACTTTTCATACAAATTGATCAGCTGGCCAAGTCGATTTGTATGAAATATGAAAAAAATGCATTTTAAGAAAATTTGCAAAACTAGTTGTTTGATTTCATGAGTTGAGTCATCCATCACCCGAGAGGTTGAGAGATTTTGGGTTATTTAACACGTTGTATACTATTCGGGGGCAATTTATAACTATTTCTGATTTATTATATCGAGTCAAAGTGGATATCGTAAAAAAACTATCAATAACGTTTTCCTTTCCTTTTAAATTTTCCACTATAAAATTATTGTTCTAAAATTTCGGTAATTTGACTGGCCTATTCCGTAGGCTATTTATTTCTTAAGATTGTATTATGTAATTACTATTCTTTTAACTTTATTTATATCGCTGCTTGTCTATTATAAAAATAACTTTTCCAGATGTACTTAATAACTTCAACGTTCTTATGCGTTTATATATTTGGGATATCTGTCTTAATGATACGATACGGACATCATGATGGTTGGTGTAATATTTATCTTACTTTATTTCTCACTAGTTGTTTGTCCTACGACATCGCCCGCGTTAGTGTCTTTTCTCTTGGGAATGTGGCGTTTTTCCGCTGTAAAAAGATTTAAAAACCTGGTGCTGATAATAACGAATACAATAAAACAAATAACACAAAGCTCTCTAAGCACTTAAATGAAAAAATATAAAGAATTTGATTAGGCTGAGGAGATGCGGGTACGATTCCCTGCCCGAGCAAAAGTTTTTAATTTTTCGCTTCGATTTAAAAAAATAAATAAAAAATAATTATCCAATTCGGTGCAGAGCTGGTCCAAAGTGATGCGTGTACAGTTAGGAGCACGCTAAGCTATTGGACTTTGCGGAGTTCTTATGCATATTGAATAAGGTACAGAATCGCATTGTTTAGCTTACTTACCGTACCTACATACAGTTTGGCAATTCTTTATAATAAGTAGATAAGTGAAAACTGATTTATTTGGTTTTGTATCAATAATATTCCAACATTTTCTATAAGTTTAGTTCTACACCTTAGTTCTGTAAATATATTTTTCTAACTATTGAATTTAAAATCTAAATGAGTAAATCGTGAATTAACCCCAGTTCTATGGTTTCAGTGCCCGTGTCTACAACGAATTACCCGCACAATGTGAACACTACAAGTTCTTCAGGTGAAGAGAAAGTAACCAATCAGACAAAGGACCAGCTTCTCATTCCAGGACTCACAGGTGGTTATATCAGCTATCAATAGCTAAGAAGTAACTGATCTTATTCCTGACTAGCGACCCGCCCCGACTCTGCACAGGAAAATGGTTATTGTGGGTTATACTTAAGTATATTATGCATGTATTATACATATAAACCTTCCTCTTGAATCACTCTATCTATTAAAAAAACCGCATCAAAATCCGTTGCGTAGTTTGAAAGATTTAAGCATACATAGGGACATAGGGATATAGGGACAGAGAAAGCGACTTTGTTTTATACTATGTAGTGATAGTAAAGCAGTATTCGGCATTTTAAGTTTTATCCGCAGGCGGGGGCGCGCCCCAATTAAAAATAGTATTAGAGACAGAGTCCGTCAGACGAGGCCTCCTTCACGATATTTTCCGTATCAACGCTCTAGGCCGCGGTCCGAGGTTCCCTTAAGCCGCTCCAACACGCATGTAGGTACATGATTATTTTGAGGTAGAGCTTTCCGCTCCGCTAAAGCTGGTGAATCTTGATGTCATTTTTTTGCGACACACGCAACAGTCAATGAAAAAAATTACTGCGATAAATTTATATCTCCTATCCATAACTCAGAACTGAGTGTCTAAACCGTTATCGTGATCCAACTTGAGGACCTCAGCTGAATTGTCAACTGTTTGGCGTTTGAATATTTTCTTGATTGAAAGACCGTACTAAACCGTAGTGAGCCCCGTAGTCACTGAATGTCCGTCAAAAAACTGTTTCAGTCACAATGGAGTTGAGATTCTCAAGTTGAGTCACAATAAAAGTCGTGTAGGAGTTCTAAATGGGCTTGAAAATGTATACCTACTCATAAATTGTTTTACGAGTAATGCCCATGATAAAAAAAATTTTAGTTCCATACTCGACGTCGTCGACTTGCGGTAACAACTTCCTGCTGGGCAAGGCTTTCATCATTGGATTTGTAACTCTTCTTGGATCAGGTATTGTCACATTTTTTGTTTCATTTTAACTCCTACTAACTACACTTCGCTAATACAAAAGGACTTTCGAAGGAGCATAAAACTTACGGCCAATCTCTCCACTTTTGGTATCTTATCACAAAAAAACTAACGATGTGTTGAGCGCGTGTCTATAAATCTTCTATGAGATTTTTCAAAGGGTTTTTTTAGACCAACATTAAAATATTTTTTTGTTTTAAGATCTCTTTGTTACCTACTTTTTAAAAATTTTGAAGGAGTTTCAAACGAAAATACTTTCTTCCATTTTCTAATACCTTTCCCCTTCTATATCCTGTGAAAGTGTGCAGAAAACAGGTTTCGCATTTTTAACAGAATTAGCAATTAAAATAATCAAAAGTTTTATTTACACCGGAAAAAATTCAAGTAGGCACTTTTATTAGGATTTATGACAAATTATAAGAAAGAATGTTGCAAAAGTGAAGTTTCCGGTATTGGAAGCTCTAAAGTCCTCGTAAAATGAACAACTTTTTTACCTTCCCTTGTTCGACTCCGGAGTTGCACCGAAAATTTTAATTGTTCATAAAAATGTTACGACTTGCAGAGTTAGTATGAAAAGTTCGTAAGAACTCATTTCCAAAGGGAACGTCACAGATGGTAATTCTTAACATTTTTGACAATGTAGTATAATGGCGTACTTAGTTAATTTTTCGAAAATTGTAAATTAATAGGATTAGAAAAAGTTTTCGGAACAAGAACATCCATAGTGTTAGTAAACAGAACAAAAAACTTATAAATACAGGGTTAGTAGGAATAAATAAAAATGAATCCCATCGTAAGGTTAATTAATCCCATTAATTTATCATACACTACATTATTTGTAACATGTTTATGTAAGTCAGAAAAGTTAGCCGAAATGTTTTATACTCAAAATCATTATTGTACTTATAGAATGAGTTGGTTTTAAGCCGGAAACTACACGCCACTGGTAAAAAAATTATCGAATTAGGAAATTTTCCAATAGCTTATAAAAAAACGGTTTTACAAAATGGCTCTGGTGACAAAATGAGCTGATAAAAAGCTGGTGATCAGACCATATAAATGTTTTTCAAATTATTATTATTTTTATTATTATTTAATTCATTATTCTTTCTTATTTAATTTATTTAATTTTAATTGACTGACTATCTAGTCGAAACTACATACAATGCAACAAAAATACAAAAGAAAAACTGATTTAAGTTACAGGCTTCATTTTTTATTATTTACTAGCAGCATCTGTTGAATTGAAATCTTAAGTAACGCTCTTTTTTTCATTTCAATTTGTTAGTCAATCCGCCATTCTTTAATTAAAAAAAATACACGGATGTAAATCTTTTTTGGCAGTGCTTTGCAATCTCAAAACCCTTCGCTTTAATTGTCACGAAAGGGGAGTGAAGTAGGGGGCTAATGGCAAGGCAGCTAATTAAAGCGATACCATCCTGTATACATTTTTACTGCAGCCGTCGAGTTTCAAGACATTGGAAAATGAAACACCCTGTGAAAGATAGTTGACTTTTTGTGTTAATTTCATGGTCCAAGAAAACAAAGCCTTACAATTAGACTACGTGACTGACACAAGCCTACGTCATTTTGCGCTGTTAATCCTTGTCTATTACACGCATTCGACAAGGATGAATAGGCAAAATGACGAAGAAATGACGTAGGCTCGTGTCAGTCACGTGGTCTAATTGTAAGACCTTGTTTTCTTGGATCATGGTTAATTCTGATTACTTTTTTTCCAGTTGTGCATTTCGTTGGAACTGTCATTGTCTTCACTTATTACAACTTAAAATACATACATCCAATGATGTTCTACTGTCATCAGCAATCATCATAGAAATATAATTGGTGAAATCATGACTTATATTGAGTTTTATTTATGAATAAGATCTCAATAATTCTGACACCAGTTTTAATTTTTGGTGACAATATAGAAATTGAGTAGTGTAACGAACAGTTTTATGTTTTAAAAAAGTTATCGTATGAGTCCCTCTAACATGCCCGTCCACGCGTGACAGACAATTTGTCGTGCGTATTTTGTTATCCTATTGGCGGGTTTTTTGACAGTTAAATTTGCGACAATCTTTTGTCATAGCACTGAATGTTACGGGGGCTGGTTGATTAGCTAACTTCAGGCTAACTTTAGTCCGTCACGCATGTGTGTGGCAAAAATACAGTCTTTTACATTTACAATCTTAGTAAATATACAATCTTCTCATTTGTCCTAATTGTTTACAGACTAGTTTTCATATATAATCTTCCCATTTGTCACAATTGTTTACAGAGTAGTTTAATATTATATATATCTATATGACTAATAGCTACTAATATTTACCATAAAAAAGTAGTAATTGGAAAAAATAGTATAATGTACAATCCTGTTGCCCCTAGTCGTCACGCAGCAGCGCAGTTGCAGTGTCGTTCTATAGCAGGATATTTTAGTGGAATACCACTAGAGGAGCGACACTGTTCCTGCACGACTCAAATAGTATAGTATACACAAGGGATTTTGTAATCCCAAAATAAGATTACTCAAAATTTAACAAATTAATACTTGCCTAGATCCGTAATAGTTCAGCAAGTTTAGATTATTATTAAGGTTAAGTCGGCGTTGCCCCTAATTTTATAAGGGTCCCTGTAGACTAAAGGGATGACCTTTAAGTGGAATTTACAGCTTCAAATATGAGTCATGTTCGGTGTAACTTAGGGGACACTTTTATCTACTTACACCTTTAAACTGACAAAGGACGTAATTCTCTCGAGACATACTGTATGCTACAAAATGGCAACACTAAAAATGTAATAAAAAGAAAAGAAATGTTTTTTGTCTCTCTCTCGTTTTCGTTTGTCCTCTGTATTTTAAGTTTATTTGAAATAATTTGAATAAACCTGAAGTAGCCCTCAAGAAACCTTGTTTTCATTTACACACACGCTTATATTTAAGTCGGCCATCTTTTTACATGACTTAGCAAGATAAAATAATAACCCTATTTGTCTGTTACTTTGTTACGCTTTTACACCAAAGCCACGAAACCGATTTTCGTGAGGAAACCTGCACACACTTACGAAGAAATTCAAAGGTTGTGTGCGAAATTGACCAACCCGCACTGGGCCAGCAGCGTGGTCGACTAAGGCCTATTCACCCTGATTTCAGGGTAGGCTCGAGCCCCGTGGTGGGGACGTATATGAGCTGTTAACTTAATTTGAATAGGCAATACGTCTTAAGTGTGTAATAAATTCCAAAAGGAAACAATATTGATTTTTACACAATTTATATACAAACATCGAGGATGTTTGTACTAATTAATATTGTTAATTTTGATTTACCTACTAGTAGCCATCAATCAGTAATACGCATATTACACAAATATTATAAAGGCGGAAAGGATAGTGGGCAAAAATGTATAGGCGGCACACCCACTTCCGCCACAGATTCGACTGGTTTAGTTTGAAAGGTATCATATTCATATTTCTTTGTGCCAATGCGCATCAAATTCTGCCCCGAGGTTCTCTATTTATTTGAAGTTAAAACAAGCACAATTACAAACATATTTTGTTTATTGTTACTTTACAAGAAATAAAACAAACATTTTATAATCATTATTCGTCGAAGAGTGTCGATGGCCTAGTGGCTAGGGCCAGCGCCGGTTCGATCCCCGCCACTTACCAATGTATTTTCGAATTTCGAATTTAAATGTACGTTTATTCGACGCTCTTACAGTGAAGGGAAACATCGTGATGAAACCTGTACACACCGCGAAGGAATTATTTTTTTAATTATCTGGGACACATTATTAGAGTTATTAATAATTATAAAAAATAACGGTAACCAGTGAAAAAAATATATTATTTATTAGGTATGTATACATAGTTTTATGTGATGATCTGTCGGAGTGTCTGTCCGGTGAAGCTTGATTAGTCGTACCTTTTCAACACAATTAAAAAAAAAAACTGTCGGATATTTTACCATGGCGTAATAATAAAAAATGTTCATTTTTAGAAGGTGTTTTCAGCCATAATTATTATATGACTGGCGGAGCTGGGTGTATTTTGCCCACCATCCTTTGTGAGTGTGTATGTTTGTGACTTCTTCACGTCTAAGCGGCTGGAGCGATTTTAATAAAATTTGGTATAGAGTTAGCTGACACCCTAGATTAACACATAGGCTACTTTTTACCATTGGAAAATGCCTTATTCCTACGGGAAAAACTGTTAACGCGGGCGGAGCCGCTGGGCGAAAAGCTAGTCATATTTTGTTTATGAATTTTGTACGGAATGCTTTTAAATATCTTATTAAATTACAAAATCGAATGTATAGTAGCCAGCACATGCGCCTGGACATGTTGCCTTTGAGAGCGCCCGTATTCCGTAGCAGTAGGAGTAAATTTCGTCGTGCGAATGTACAACCGCATGTGCCGGCTTCTGTACCTATGCGTTAAATTTAAATTCAGCATTGTTTCACGTAACAAAAATGTTTTCGTGTTGTAAGTTCCAACTTTATTTTTCATAAATAAACAGTAACTTATATTACTAAGACAAAGGCTAAGCTTAAGTCCTTCGATGGTTAAATTACGTTCATTTATTTCATTTATCACACGCAGCTGGACACTCACATGACGAAATTATTTTAGAAACTATCTCGCATGTGCTGGCTAGTTGCTACTGTACATATTTTAAATGGAGAGCGAGAAACAATATTGTATATGGAAAGCCAATGGAAATAACTTACGACGCATCTATTGAGCGCTTTTTTACTATTTTTATGCCTTCTTTTTCAATAATAAATCTTAAGACCAAGTTGTTCTTAATAAATTTCGAACGGTTTATTTTCGCACAGTGTTAAACAAGAAGACAGAATATCTTACCTTTTTGATGTAGCTTTACGTTATTGATGTAGCTTATAGCTTTATAGAGGTCAAGGAGGGAACCTCCTGTGCCGCGCCTGCGCGAACCGTAAACTCATTAGGGAAGGAATTCCTGCTCCGGAATTTCGACTCTAATATCTGCTTTTCACGGCTAAACCATGCAAAATTTGCTTGTACGGTCTATGGAGAAGTGGTAGGAAATCAATGGTAGTATAAAATGGTAATTTTAGTTGTCTTTGGTCCAGTACAAAAAAAAAAAGCATGTCAAAACTGACACTTTGTATGAAAGTAGTGAAAGTGGTTTGTTTATTTTCATTATTTATTCACAAATTACCACAAATGAGGTCCAAAATCGACTAATTAGTGATCAGTGAACAATAAGTGATGTGTTACACATGATTTCCAATAGGAATATGTGTTTTCTTATTAGAAAAAAATATACTTCGGCACCGTGGTAAGTTTTTCCATTGTTCGACTGTTAGTATGAAAATTGGAGTAATATACCGTAATTTACCTAAAAAGCAAACAAAAAACAAGTAATTTAATCAATTATCTGCAATTATCTCATATTTCATCAAGAATAATACTATTTTCGCAGAGTAATTTTGGTTTCGCAAAACCTTGCAAAAAAAAAAAAGTTCGCCAATATTCTGCAAAGAATTGACTCTAGGAATGAAGATTAGGTCATCGATACATACCACTTCAGAAGCTACTTTTCAATACCAATGTGTCTAATGTCGCATCAACCCGTTAGGCGTTGTCCTAATAGAACGCGACTACGCGATTCGCGCGAACTTTACTCGTACGAACGCGCGATCAAACATATTGAAGTCGAATATGTGTCCTAATAGACGATCGCGCGATTGAACGATTTCTTCATACATTTGACAGTCGCGCGTTCGCGCGAACTTGCGATGGTCGCGTAGTCGCGTTCTATTAGGACAACGCCTTAGAGCTTCGCAAGTTCGACAAACTTTTACAGCCTGACAGGCAGTTTTTAAGTCCCCAACCACCTTCTAACTTTGCTTCTTTGCGTTCCGTTTCAAACTTGGTAATTCCTCAGGGCATTGTCACACTTTCCAGTCTTAGTTTTGCGTAAAACGGAATTCTGCCATGGCTAAGCTTTTAACCTTTTTCAAACTGAAAATGGATTGTTTTTGAAGGAAAGCTCCATGAAATAGGATTATAGGTGTACGTACACAAATCACTATATTACGAACAAATAATTTTCATATACCTGTTCTACCACTAAACGAGATACAAGTCGTACATTTTTATACAGATTTAATAAAAATCCAATGAAACTAACAGAATGGAAAAGGTACTTAAAAATGTCAATTCAATAAGGTGATTTAAGAAACAATTCATCAAAACAGAATCTTATCTAATGATTGTACGCAAGACTAGAAAATATAATTTTGCCACAAATTATATAATACTTATCTTCTGTGATACTAGTATTATATTGCACTTTCTGAATGTTATACCTGTATAAAATATTTAATCAACATTCCATCGAGGTTAGTAACACTAACGTATTGTAATGCTAATGTTTTCTATACGTCAAACCCAAAATCATTGTGTATCTTACATTAATTTATATTAAATTTATGATGTGTGCAATTTTGTTATTCAATCAAGTAGAAAACGTTTTAAATTCTTGCGTCACACTCATTAATTTTGACACAAGACAGTGTTTGTCAAGTAAGTTAACCTCGAAACCTACACGATAAGTAAACAAGCAACTAACTAGCTATTTATGACTACTACCCTGTACACCTAGTACCTACTATTATTTATTCTGTGCCTCTACAGGAGTTATTAAGCCCTGTCAATGTACACTATACCAAGGATCAATAACTACAACGTACCTATTTATAGTTAGAATAACGGATTTACTACTTTTGTTACTGATATTCAAGATTTAACGTATTTTCTATTTTACAAATTGAATCAAACAATTTGAGCAATAATCTAAAACAATAATACGACTCAATTGAAGATGACATGATATTGTCATTTGTCACTTTATAAGCATGAGAGACTAGCGACTCAAAACTTTGTTGCAATTTAGGCCACAACGTGTGCACATTTTGACAATGTGCTTGAAATGGTTGAAGGGTGACGAGGCTCTCTCTATCAAACCTCTGCGAAGCAAGGCTTGATATAGAGAGCCTTGCGCGCGCGGCTTTCCAACCTCTCTGTACTTATATTATCCTTGAACTATATCTAGATATCATTATTTTTTTGTCAATGTCTACCAAATTTAATTCAAGCAAGTTCAGTCGTATCAGTACGTACAGAAATTAAACAAACAATCCGATATATTTCCATAAATCCCCACGTTATACTATTAAAGAAGAATGCTCATAGGATAAATATATTTTATGCACGAAAAATGTATTAATTCGAACAATGTTGCAAACATTTTTTTAAATGCTAACTTAGGTGGTTGAGCGTTGACTTCTTTTCTGTTAATAGACAATATTTATGCTAAATGGTTACAATAATCAAAATAAAATACACCAGCACTTCCTATATTTAAGGGGTGTGGCTGACTAAGGTTTTCTAAGCCGCAGATAATATCTAGTTACTACAACAAAGGTTTAAGCCTTTTTTTAGGAATGCTTGAGGGGTGGTTAGGATAAAGCTAATAACTAAGCCCTATTAAAGGAATTATAAAGCTTTCTGCAGTAGGTATGTAACAACTAGAGTTCTTGCCCTAAATTAGAGATCTGGCGGCGCGGGCGCCTGTCAGCGGGAAGACAACAAATACGTAATCGGGTGTTTAAGCGGCTCTAATTATTTCAACTGCCTCATTGTTCGTGGTGCAATCAGCCACGTAGGCATTCGCTGGCGTTCTCCTTTAGCACGCTCCATTGGATACTTGAGTTAACCTATACAATACAATAAAAAATATCACTTTTTGGACACTTAATACAGAAATACAACATATAATACAGAACAAAACAGAAGAGTGAAAAGGTGACCTTACCTATCAATTTCGACCAGACAACCCTTAGGTATAGAAACAGTGTAGATAACACTTAATTAAAAAAATTAATAACCCCCGACACAAAACCGTTACTTTATTATAGATATCAGCTCTTTTCCAGTTGTTGAAAGGATCAATTTCAAAAACTGGAGCTGATAATCTTCAAATGGCTGAAGATATTTTCTTGGATCATAGTTGATTGTGACACCTTGAAAACAAAAGAAACTAGATCAAAATCGGCGCATCCGTTTAGGAGCTACGATGCCACAGACAGACAGACACACACGTCAAACTTATAACACCCCTCTTTTTCGTCGGGGGTTAAAAAGTGATGCGGGTTGGTGGTTTATGCACAGAAAATAAAAAGTAGGTTTTAAAATAAATTAAAATTTGTCTTATCTAGACAAAAAATAAAATCATCATCATCATTTCAGCCAATAGACGTCCACTGCTGGACAAAGGCCCCCCCAAAAAATAAAATACTTAGGTATAATAAAATGCATATAATATTACACAAATGGCTATTGAATATGTGATTAAAATATAACCATAGTCGTAAAACTAATGCACGTGGCGCCCCCAGGGCAGGTTTTTTATTTCTTATATATATTTATATGTCATCAACATCATCATTGACATATGTCCCCACCGAGGGGCTCGAGCCTACCCTGAAATCAGGGTGAATAGGCTTTAACCGACCACCTTCGCCCAGTGCGAGTTAATTACTTCGCAGGGGTGTGTGCAGGTTTCCTCACGATGTTTTTCTTCGCCGTTACAGCGTCGCATAAACATAGGTGAATTAGCTCAGGTGAATAAGGTTTACGGCGGGGCATAAACGGACATATTCGAATACGAAAATCTAAAACACATTGGTACGTGCCGAGGTTCGAACCCGCGAACTTCCGAACGGAAGTCCGGCCCTAGCCACTTGGCCAAAAGCTCTATGTATATGTATATGTATATATGTATATGTAAATACTTTTTTTATTGGCGTTGCGCTTCAAATGTACCGTCCTTAACGGAAGTCCCTACACTCCTCTTTCCGTTTAGGTTAGGCGTCGTTTTGTGGGGGAATGTGGGCCAATTAGCCATAAACGCGATCAAAGGGACAAAAGTGCGTAATGTGTTTATTGTTCCCTTTACCCCAGCGTCCCCTTTACAAACTTAATGTACAAAAATAACAGCCAGTTCATTTGGTTTGTATGACTTAATTTAGATATCGTTTTGGATTGAATTAACCTTCATAAAGACTGTATTGTTTAATTTGGGTCGGGGGATCGCGAATTTTTTTTTCATACCAAGTGGGGTCGCATCATAAAAAAGGTTGAAAAACACTGGTTTAATGTATCATTCACTGGTATGGTCTGTTTCATATAAATCCGGACAAAAGTTCATTGACCTCTTTTATTTTCTTGAAAGTTATTAAAAATATTATAACACCAATATGTCTGGAAAGGTCACACGCTCTCCCCGCCTTCTACTACGGTATGCCAAATTACGTATTTTGCGACAATTTCCTATAGCATTATCGTATCGTTTGAATAAAATGTGCGCATTGTATGCAGGCGTCAATGACCTTTTGTCCGGATTAATATGAAACAAACCATAGTGTAATGAGGACGCTTTTTGGAACTTGATAAGTATTTTGAATTGTATTTGCCCTTAAACATTCTTCTTAAATGTGGGTGAGTAAAGAAAACTAAATTGTATATTTTGTCATCACAATAAATGTTAACATTTCATAATTTTATTTATTATTAACCACACATAAAAGAAATATAAATATACGAAGTATCTACGACATTCCATGCACCGATTAAAAATTAACAAAAACGTAAAAAAATAGTTAAAATAAAATTAGTTTAGTGAATATTTTATTCAGTACTGGTGTTCTTTGGACATAAATAGAACTAATACAGTTCTTCTATCTCACGAAGTCCGTTTGGCTATGAATGTTGTTGGGCGTGCATATGCACAATGTTTTAGTGTGCGTAAACTCGGGAGCGCTCAGTCCGACTGGGACGCGGTCGATGTCGCTAGGTTCTTTGAGTCCACGCCAAATTTATTCCCGGAGTAGCGTCGGCATGGAAACTAAACGTCGGAAAGTTGTACATAGTGAAGTAAAATTATTTTAATTTTTTTAAAACATGAATTGAAGCGAAAAATTAAAATTTATATTATTGTTTACTTCTAATGGGTATCAGTTTGTGCAGTACATTTTTGTTTAATATTTAACCACTATGCCTACATTGTTATTTTCATTACACTGATATTAAAATACTTCGACCTGGATTTTGCTCATAATTAATGTGCAAGACGATTCTGATACCACCGAATCGGACTCTGAATATTTATCAGGTTGTTTTTTTTAATATTATATTGTAGCTAAATAAAAATGTTCTGTATTCAAATAAATGTCTTTTTACTACTTCCTTTTTTTATTAGCCTTAAACTAATACACGATATTTTGGAATACATGATGATCATGAGATTTCTTTGCTAACGCTCCCCACGCTAACCCACACAAGCGCGCTTGTCAGTACACGTCACTACTACAACCAAAGCCAAACGGACTTCGTGAGATAGAAGAACTGTAACTCAAAAGTTAAGTAAATAACATTTATATTATTATATCGTACACTTAAAAATAACAAAAGTATAACTTAAAAATATTTAATTTAAGACAACCACTTATTCTATCATTAATTTAACAATAAATTATTTTTATACTAGATGCCCCACCCGCGGCTACGCTCTCGTTGGTTTTCGACTTTTCCCTGTACCATTTCTATCTCTGTAATAAAATCTAATTAAAACTTTTTGCCCACTCTACCATTTTTCCCGTGTGAATAAAGTTTTTTCCCCCGGTATAAGGTAGCCTTTATCCATGCCCAAAATCTTTTATATCCCTGTACCAAGTTTCATCGGAAATTTCCGCCCGCTCTTCCAATTTTCCCGTGGGAATGAGGCATTTTACCGCACTAAAAGTTAGCCTAAATCCATCCCTAAGATCTATTCTATATCTGTACCAAGTTTCACCAAAACTTCCCGCGCGACTTACGTTTTTCCCGTGGGAATAAGGTATTTTCCCGCGGTAAGAGTTAGTCTATATTCTACTCTTAGGTTAAATATATCTGTACCAATCTTCATCAAAACTTTTCAGCTGTACTACTATTTTTCCCTTGGGAAAAAGGATTTTCCCGCGGTAAAAGGTGACCTTTATACATCCCCAGGGTCTATTTTATTTCTGTACCAAGATTCGTCAAAAAAATCCACTCGCGCTGCCATTTTTCCCGTATAAATGAGGAGTTTTCCCGCGGTAAAAGGTAGCTTATATGTATCTCCAAGGTCTATTCTATCATACCCCAAGCTCAGATTGGTGATACCAAGTTTCATCAAGTTTCCGCCCCACGGCTCTACCCGCGCTTACAGTCATTCCTGTGAGAATGAGGTATTTTCCCGAGGTAAAAAGCAGCCTATGTCCGTCCCCAAGGTCTATTCTATCTCCATACCAAGTTTCATCAAAATCGGTTCAGTGGTTTTGGCGTGAAAGCGTAACAGACAGACAGAGTTACTTTTGCATTTATAATACCTACTAAATAGGGATAAATTACACACATACGTTAACACTTTAAATGCTAGGTCAGACTATATGCAGTAGCGAGATTCTTCTTCTAAGTCGGTGCACTCTTGTCAGAGTGGTCGTGGTCATCATTTTGAGTTCCGATGAGTGATTATTTTGGTGAGACGGCGCCACTCCTCGCGGACTAAAGCTTTCCGGGTGCACTCGTGAACTGAGCATTCAGTTGCGGCCTTTATCTGGTCTGTCCACCTCATTAGCGAGATTAGCGATCATAAATAGTAACCAATCTTGGTACTAGATAGACTACTAAAACGTACGAATTTTCTAGTCGCGTTCGTAGCACTCAAAGTGTTAACGTAAAAAATCTAAAATATATATAGCTAAATTACTTATTAAAGTTTACAAAATATAAATTCACCCGTACCAAAATTTTCAAACAACCAACTTAAATAACATATCAAAGCTTCGTACCAAGAATAATAAGTTATAATAGAGAGAAGAGAATTTAAAACGCTTAAGCTTTGATCTCCCTTTGTCCTTCAACCATGCTGGCGACTACATTCTGAGTGGGTTTGCCCTGCCCATCCTTGTCTAAAAGAACTCTATTGATGATGTTGGCACAATCCTTATTTTCAAGGATACTAACGTGGGTTCCTTCCAGGTAATGCACAGTCAAGTTATCAGTAAACTTGTCCAGTCCGTAGTTCTCTTCAATGATCATGAATGGGGGATTCTCTTTGGGACGCAGAAGAATGACCGGGGATTTGAGCTTCTTCAAATTCTTGTTGTTAAAGTTCAGTATAGTTTTGAGCCTGTCGTAGCAGACGGCGGCCATTGATGCGATGAAGTCTTTTGTGTATTGAGTTTGTACGGGACTCATAGAGACGGCGGTGTTGATTCTCTCATCGTAAGAATCGATGGTGTTGAGTTTTTCTAAGAGTTCCTTGGTGATGTCGTTGCCGGGAGCGACCAGGTCCACCGTGTGGCAGATCAGACTGTTCTGCAGTTGGGTGTCGTTGCGGAAGCCAATGGTCATGGTGAGGATGGCATACAGGAACTCTGGGGCACCATCGATGCAGAACACTGTACCTGTGTGGCCTGAGGAAAAATAACAATGATTAGTACCTACAATCTATTTTGAAATGTATTTCATATGCAGAGAAGGTCGAAGTCTTAAATTGAATGCGTACGTAACCTGTAAATGGGACTATGTGCAAAGTTACTGAACTGAGAAAAAGCTGATTTTGGGTTTTGGAAATCTTTGATCACGTTGTTTTTTTTATGGATATTCTTTAGAGCTTACGGACTAAAACAATTTTTAAGTAAAGTATAATGGAGCTGCCATCTTAGCGATCTGTTTTGCTATTCCGCTTAGAGATAAGAGGTTACCCTGTGATTTAGAGTACAAAATTGTTCCTACCTTCACTTTCCATCTTAGCAGCCAGTTCCAATACGGGGAAGGAGCCGAAACTGTATCCCAGCAGCATGAATGGAGCTCCCGGGGTCAAACGACTTCTTGCATTCTGTCAAATATTAAGTTACCAATTATCATCCAGAGAAAGTAAGAGTAATAATGTTCTACCTAAGTAAGAGGTATATCAAAAGATTTACCTATAGCAGCTATTAAATCAACAGTTTTAATATTAATGCTGAAAATTATTGTATACATACAATTTTAATATTATTTTATTAGTGGCTGAACACATTACATATGAAATGAACACATTTCATACTTCATATACATTTCAACCAACTAATACCATTTCCCGGAAAAATAATTAAAATTTGCAACAATATAGAAGATTTTTTAAAACTACTTGCTTTGCAGAAAATAAGGGGGTGAAAGTTAAGAGCTAAATTAATGATAATAGGAAGTTCAGACAAATCCTAAACTTGCAAATCAACAACCTCCTAAAAATAAAGGGACAACATCCCAAATTGTCCACTAAGAGAATCGACACTAAAAAAGGTAAAAACAATGGCACCGTTCATTAAAGAATCACATACAGTGCTAGACTACCTCCAATACATTCTATGCTCCAACATGGCGGCAGCGGAAGGCGGGCGGAGTGAACGGCGAGAAGAATAACAAAAGACAAACGCCATAGAAGTTGGGTTCCTACCAATTCATATCAGTATGAGTGAGGTCCGCGGGTGACATTTCTATGTACGCTAGAACAGAAGCCAGCACATGCGGTTGGACATTCGCACTACGAAATTCACCCGTACCGCTACGGAATACGGGCGCTCTGACATTAGTTAGTAGTGTAGTAATGGTATGGTTACCTCGTAAAGCCTGTTGACCATCTGCTTGAGGTTCTCGTTCTTGTGTTCGGTGCCGAGCTGCAGCACGGCCGCCTTGGTCTTCAGCCGGCGGCACAGGGGCTCCAGCGTCGCCGCCGCCCCCTCCAGACCCGGCAGCATGAACATCGTATTGTCCACTTCTTCAACTATCTCACCCTGAGGACGAAACTTTTAGGTTAAATCGTTCAAGAATGGCAATGCTAGATGCAAATATTATCAATGGTCTAACAAACTAAATCAGCCATGAGCCATCAGCCATCAGCAATCAGTCATGTGGTTGATTTTTAATCCCTCTACCATAAGAATGTACCACCCTTGCTTTCTTCAGAAATTTGACAAATGACAAGACCGATGTCAAAAGTAGAATCTGTCCAAAGTAGAACCTGTCCAAAGTAGAATATGATGTCCAAAGTAGAATCTGTCAATCTACTTTGGACAGATTCTACTTTTGACATCGGTCTTGTCATTTGTCAAATTTCAGAAGAAAGCAAGGGTTTGTGGTACATTATTATGGTAGAGGGATCAAAAATCAAACACATTTCATTCAAAAGATTATGACATCCAGAGAGGTGGGAGCCGCTAGCGAAGCGGCTCCCACCTCTCTGATGACATCGATCGATGTAGGTATGTTGATATTGGAACACAACAATTCATTAATTAGCCCAGAAATATGCTGCTCAGCTAGGCGGAGGTGTTTCCAAAATCAAACAAGTTAAGTACTGTTGTAGTTTTTGTTGCTTACAGGTGAAAATTGTTTAACATTAGTCGTATTATACCACAGAAAAAGATGCCTAAGTTAACCAACCACATGGTGACCATGACCAACTTGCCAATCCTGTAAAATTGAAGAAGTTAATTGTGTAACCTCGGATCCGTCGCTGACCATGGTAGGCATGTAGACAATGGGTTCGTTGATCAGCTTTTCATCGCCGAAGTTCCTCATGAGCACTCGGAAGCCAGCGGCAGCATCCTGTGCCGCGGGACGAGCTGCCGTGGTGGAGTCGGCCGCTTCGCGTTGGGCTGTCAGTTCCGCCAACCTGTGAACCAAAGGAAACCGCCATTGACTGATCAAAACATTGAACGGTTTTGGTTATCTAACAACATCATTGACAGCTCATATACCCGAGGAGCTCGAGCCTACGCTGAAATCAGGGTGAATAAGCCTTAGTCGACCATGCTGGCCCAGTGCGGGTTGGTCAACTTCACCAACAACCCTTGAATTATTTCGCAGGTGTGTGCAGGTTTCCTCACGATGTTTTCCTTCACCCTAAGAGCGTCGAATAAGTAAGAAATATAGCGAGAAAATAAATAATATTACAAGAATTTGTATCCAAGTCGAAAGATAGAATTTAACTATTTGTTCGCGTCGAAACACCGAAAATGTATCCGAACGTCGCAACCGCAGATTTTTGCAAAGGTTGGCAATCATGGATCCACCTCTAACACCGGCACGAAAAATTGGGCAAAGTGTCTCAGTTGGCAACCCGTCGATCACGCTATTGGTCGGAGAAACCTCAAGAAAGTCGTCAGGCGAACTCTTCGGAAGTTAGAGAGAGACTGTCCGTGTGTGTGACAAGGAGCGACATATGAACATGAATGGCGATCATTCCGGAAGTAGAAAGCGACCGACTGTGCGACAAGGAGCGACATACGAACATGAATAGCGAACTTTCCGGGAGTAGAGAGAGAAAAGCTGTGCGAAAGGGATCGACATATCGTCGAGAACTGTCAACAGACATCGAGAAAAAGTGGCGGTCTGGAAGTTTCGGCGGGAATTAGTATTTAAACCGGCCGCATCCCGCACCAAGTCAATTCAGTCAGTTCTGTTGAGCTAATCGGAAACAACCGACTACAATTAACCGCGAGTAAGTGCAGTAGTGATAATATTGAGCCGTGTGAAACCGTATACCTACCGAATACCTACCGTTTTTAAAAGTGCCGCGTTATCCTAATCTGTCACCGTAGTGCTGTACCTATATTGTAGTAATTTCTTACCGTCCGTAGTGTTGTACCGTTACTATCGATTTAATTGTCAATAGTGACGTTCCACCGCGATCGAATTATTTTATTACAGTCCACTTTTTTACCGATTATTACCGAATAAATTATACTGTTCCTTCGAGAACCAACCGTTTTGTTATTTTGTGTACACATTGGGTAGTCCAGGGGTTTGTGCCAAGCACCCACTATCCAGTACACTATTCCCAATGTTAAGGATAACTCTTTTTATGCGAACTGTGAATCCAAAGAGCTGGTTGGATTGAATTTTCGTTGACAAGGTCAAGCTTGGCCGGTCGACTACTTGCACACTAAGCTCACCCAAACTGCATCGGAATCCAGTTAAGTGCACTTTTTCGTCATATCACACAGTTTTTTTTGTGATTTTCATAAAAGTTCCGCGGATGAATGACAGCGGACGCAGATCGCGGCAAAACAGTACGAAGCTTCTTCTTGGCGTTTTGTTGTTGCAGTCCAAATCCCAAGTTAAAGGAGTGAGGGAGGGGATATAATACAATATACTATGTGTGTGTTAGAGTGAGAGTGCATGATGTGTGGGTGTCGCGCAATCTGACAGAAAAACATAGTGGAAAGCACCGCGATTTAGCGGCAATTTAAAATATTCAAACACCCAACGGAACACACATCTCATCTCTGGAAAACACATTCATTTCCAGTGATTTATATTTATTAACCGACTTCAAAAAAGGAGGAGGTTCTCAATTCGACGCGTATATTTTTTTTTTTTTTTTTTTGTGTTTGTTATATGATATCTCCGCCAATTGTGAACCGATTTTCAAAATTATTTTTTTAATCGACCAGGTTTACTTGCAGGGTGGTCCCATAAAAATTTCGCTAAGATCGCATGATTAAATTTGAAGATATTGAGGAAATAACTCCTCAATTGACGATGCCGTTATACCCGATCGGTAAATTATTTTGGCAATATCTCGGCTTCTTATCAATCGATTTCAATATTTTTTTGTTTTATAGATAGAAGTTGTACTCAAAATGGTTTCATATAAATTTGGATTATATCTGATGGCGGAGTAGAAGACTAAAACCATGAAGAAGAAAAAATTTTACGCGCCCATATGGATTTTGTATCGAAACCAATGCGGCCGCTCAGAGGGGTGGGAGGGTAGGGGGAAGCGGGAGACGTGGTTTCTCTTTTAACTCTATCACACATCTTTGAATACGGTACGTTAGAAAAAGATAGAGACATTCATGTTATGACATGCCCAACTAAAAATAAAATATCAATAAAGTATGACATTTATTTGTCTTTATTTGGCATGTAAAAAACAAGAAACTTAATGGTTACTGAATTTGAAAATAGTGATGTGATGTGGTATGAAGCGTAACGTATATTTATTATCGATTATTTTCGTACATTTTATCACATGGCTACTGGACTTATTTATCGAACTTTCGCCGGGAACCACAAGGCGGCGTTCTTCATACCTTATTACCGGGGTAGTCAATAGCAACAACTGCGATCCCTGATCCGTCAAGTAAGCAGTATACTATCAGAAGTGTTGCTTAATACCCGCGTAATTTTTTTTCTTCCTTCATGACTAAAACGAAAACTCTTCAATAAACAACAGCACACTCATTGCGTTGCTTTTGTTATAATTGAAATAACAAAAAATATGCGGTATAACAACTTAAGAATTTTTCCGTGGACTAACGGGCGAGCGTCGTCGGTATCGTAGTGGTTTGGTCAGTTGTTCGCCATTCGGAAAACAAATTACAGTCCAATCAAGTATAGCAATGTTTTAAAATTTAAAATTCAAACTTAATACTGTAAAGGAAACATAGTGAGAAAATCTACATTTAATTATGTACTAAACAAAACAAATTAAAGTTTTGTGAGTACCTAACTTGTCATGGTAAATTTCCACTAAAAAGGGTAAAATAAAAAGATAATTTAAAAAATATATAAAACCGCCTTCAAGGTCCTAACCCACACTAAAAAGTTACAAATAAAATATAAATCTAGCTGAAAGCATATCAATTTAATATGGCTATTAATTAATATTCCTTATTTACATAAATTGTAACATCACATAAATATGTGTAGACATTGTTATACACTTTATCTTGGAGTCGGTGCCAGCTAATCACCATCATTTCGACCAAAAGACTTCTACTGCTAGAGTCATCTATAGTGGGCTCAGTATCTAGTACTCTGACCGCGTTCTTTAATTTTTTTATATTCAACGATCTGAACTTTTGAGATCAGATGTGGTTCCGATTAAATAGCTAGCCTCAACTGGCACCGACTCCAAGGTGAAGAGTATAACAATGTCTACACATATTTATGTGATGTTACAATTTATGTAAATAAGGAATATTAATTAATAGCCATATTAAATTGATATGCTTTCAGCTAGATTTATATTTTATTTGTAACTTTTTAGTGTGGGTTAGGACCTTGAAGGCGGTTTTATATATTTTTTAAATTATCTTTTTATCTATATACGAGTAAATCAACCATTTCCAGTATTCCAGATATGTCTAAATAATAGCTGAAGAGATTGCAAGTGATTCTTACTTGGAGAATGTCAGCGTACGGATGTTCTTCACTGAGAGGAAGATCTCGAACTCTCGCTCCAGGGTATGTTTGATCTCCACAGCCATCACACTGTCCATACCCAGCTCGGAGAGCGACACTTGTTGGGACACTGTCTTCAGGTCCTTGATAGCTGGTCAAACGCAATTATCATTAGCATCTTATATGGAGTTTCTTGGTTTGATTGTATACAATTTATTGCACATAGAATACAAAAAAGACAACACAGACAGGACATTAAAATTTGCGCAAAGGCGGACTTACCTATCCAAAAGGGATTTCTTCCAGTCAACCAATTTAGGAAGAAAATAACTTTTTACACGGGTGACCTGATTAAGACATTTTGAAGTATGGTATAAAAGAGAACAATAAAGGTCACGTAGGTTAGGTTAGGGTTAGGTAGTTACAGAAAGATTTCTACCCAGAACAAATGAATCCAATCGTAAAATCACATACAAGGATTTATGAAACACATTTGAGCGTTGTTACTGCTAGTGGGATTTCAAAACACTCACCCATAATCTGAGCAACAGCGTCTACGATGCTTCCACACCCAGATCCTCCGGCCTTCTTCTCGGCGACCACGATCGAGGATACAATAGGAGAGTCCTGCTTCATGAACTTGTCCAAGGACAGCAGACAGGATGAGATCCTCTGCTGCAAGGTTCCACCGATCTCCAGTTGCTCGTCGTCGTCTTGCATGTCAGCTACTAAACCGACCTACGATGGTAAATGAGTTTGATTACAATTACTTTCAATGGAAAGTGACAACAAAATTTGCTTGTTGCTTATAATTATTAGTTACTTGTGCCCCGTAAAACCACGGTAGCGTAGCACGAAGCACTGGGTTACGAGATTATTCCACATTTGACGGTCAAAAAGTTCTGAGAAATCCGCCATATTGAATTTTCCTCCAATAGGACATGCACACGGACAAAGCTATGATGTTTTGTCACTCATGTAACCTCATGCTATTCCAAATGGCTGGTGTAAACTACTTACCTATGACTAAAGGACGTATAGATTTTTTACCTTCCGGAGAACAATGCTAGTTTCCTAAAATGTGAGTTTCCCTTAACACATGTTGTGAAAAAGCTCACTGTTTGGGAAACTCACACAGTTCTCCGGAAAGATTATTTGCTATCAGCTCTCTAACTGATGCGGGCAGCGCGTGACCCACGGAATATAATATAATACTAGCTGCCCGCCCGCGGCTACGCCCGCGTTAGGTTTCGACTTTTTCCGTGGGTATGAGGTATTTTACCGCGGTATAAAGTAAACAATTCATCCCCAAGATCTATTATAATCTGTACCAATTTTCATAAAAAAATTCCGCCAGCGCTACTATTTTTCCCGTGGGAATGAGATATTTTCCCACAGTATAAAAGCCTTTATTCCTCCCTAAAATCTATCTGGGGGCACGGCAGTGCCCCCGCCAAGTCGAGCAAAAAAGCAGCACGGCCGTACCATACTTTTCTCGAAGCAGTTCAGGCCATTTTCGACCCCCCTATAACTTCGTTGTGGATAAAACTAGAAGCCTGAGTTTTTAGTAACCAAGCAGGCATTGTATAAATACGGTACATTTCAAATTTCAATCAATTGGAACCAGTAGTTTATGAATTATAACTAGTCAAAGTTTCTTAATTTTGTCACTCACTCACTGACCGATCATCAAAACTCTAAGGCACTTCTAGCAGACACAGAAGCTTCAAATTTAGAATGGAATTAGTGTTTAGTGTAAAAATCAAGGAAAAATTAAAATATTTTGCAATTTCGGCCTACTTTTTTAGATACATCATCTGCTAGATAACTTTGTAATCCCATATAAATCTGGGGGCAAACATAGAATTACAAAGTTACGTTTGCAGTTATCGAATCAGTGTACCTGTATTAATGGAATAAATAGTACCTAAATAACTCTGAGAAAAAAAAAACAGAGGAAAAGAAACTCTGCATAAATAAAATAAATAAATAATTATATTTAATATTACACATAGCACAAATTGTTATATTTGACGATTTTGTAATTTTTTATTAAATAAATTCTTTTAAATATTAAATAAATATATAAATAATTTTATTTAATATTAAATAAATATATAAATAATTATATATAATAATTAAGTTGATAAGTTGAGTTGAGTTGGGGTTGGGGTTGGGGTTGGGGTTGGGGTTGGGTTGGGGTTGGGGTTGGAGTTGGGGTTGGGGTGTTGGGGTGTTGGGGGGTTGGGGTGTTGGAGTGTTGGGGTGTTGGAGTGTTGGAGTGTTGGAGGTGGAGTTGGAGTTGAGTTTGTTGTTGTTGTTGTTGTTGTTGTTATTGTTGTTGTTGTGTAATTATAATTGCATAAGTTGATAAAAAATGCTATGCAATAGCTTTACCGCGGCAGTCCCCGAGTGCAGTACCCGAAAAGAAAAAGAGGAAGACTACCTACAAAAAGAAATGAGATGCTATCAAAAACACAACTTGTAAAAAAACCAAGTCTCGCAATTCAGTTCTTCTACCGTAAAAAGTTGTGAGATCCATGTAATACCAAGTCGGTTAATTTATTCAGTCCCTACTTAGGGGTCCTTCTGTCTTAAGTTGTTACGTAATTAGCTAACTTAACAACATCAGTAATCTTATTAATATTTAAAATCTTTTATGTTTTAAATAAATAGATTGACTTGGCAATCGCACTAAACAGTTAATTTAATACAATAATGTATTACTTGTGAGATACATTGTGATTTCATGCGATGGCCATGTCAATCTATTTATTTAAAACATAAAAGATTTTAAATATTAATATGATTACTGATGTTGTTAGGTTAGCTAATTACGTAACAACTTAAGACAGAAGGACCCCTAAGTAGGGACTGAATAAATTAACCGACTTGGTATTACATGGATCTCACAACTTTTTACGGTAGAAGAACTGAATTGCGAGACTTGGTTTTTTTACAAGTTGTGTTTTTGATGGCATTGTAATATCTCTGTATCAAGTTTCTCCAAAACTTTCTGCCCGACCTCCTATTTTCCCGTGGAAATAAGGTATTTTCCCGCGGTAAGAGATATTCTATATCCTACTCCGAGGTCTATTCCATGACTGTACCAATCTTCATTTGTTTCACCTGTACTACCATTTTTCCCGTGGGGAAAATACTTTTACCCTGGGGATATACCCAGGGTCTATTCTATCTCTGTACTAAATTACTTTATTTATTTAAAAGGTCACTCACAGAGTTAACAATAATACTTAGGTACAAATACATTATACTTAGGGTTATATACTAATTGTTACTCTAATTATAAGTGACAACGGCATGCACTAAATAACAAAGCAATTGCTTTTTATTGATTAACTCTGTTTAATTTAAGGTTTTACAATAAAACCAAATTCAATTGTAATTGAAAACTTGAAGCTCTTGCAGTTACGCAGGACAAAACCTACCTTAAACCTAAAACCTTAAAAGCATTATTTGCGATTTTATCAATGTGTGAATTGAACCGCAATCGGCTATCCAGAAGGACACCCAAATCCCGCATCAAGTCACTTTCTTTAATCGCGATTCCTTTTATAGCGTAAGAGCGTGAGAAAGTTAGCGAACGTTTCCTTGAAAAAGGATCTAAAGCACACTTATCTGCATCGAGGCACATACCATTTTCGTCACACCAATTCACTAGGCGATTAAGATCAGCTCGAACCAGCTCGACATCTACCTGTGATTTTATAATCCTAAAAAATTTAAGATCATCCGCAAAAAGCAAGAATTTGGAATTTTGGAAGCAAACACTAATATCGTTTATAAATAAATTAAACAAGGTTGACCCAAGGTGTGAGCCCTGCGGAACTCCCAACAAAACAGGGACAGCATCAGAAGAAAACCCGTTCACCGCTACACGAGAGGATCTGTCCGTCAAATAAGATTCCAGCCATTTCAGCAAATTCCCAGAAATACCATTACACAGCTTTCGCAAAAGCACCCCGTGAACCACGCGATCAAACGCTTTACTAAAATTGTAAAATGGATGCCCAAATGAAAGGAGCGAATAAGTAATTGATACGTCTTTATTGTAGATCGATCGGAAGCGAACAAGGAGGTGGCCCCGCAGCCCAACCCTATATAACAGTATACATCTATTTAACTATTAGCGACATCTCTCAATACTGTCTCGAACTAGTTTATCAATGATATTATATTGACAATGACAAATTCTAAAGGTAACGTCTTGAATGATTAACAAGCCATCTAGTTCGGTCAATATCGTCTAGATGGCGCTGTGTTTAACATGCTGCGGCCCAAAAATTATACAATTAAAATGAAGTTACTACTTATTAATTATAGCAACTGCTAAGTAATTACTTACAATCTCAATTTGTTATTTGGAAATAAACTGTACATAAATCAAAGTTTACTGAGTTTAATATATCAGACTACATAAATTTAAGAGATTGCCAGAACCCTACCTACAAACTACAAACCATGTTATTGGTTTTTTAGGAAATAGGTAAATACATATTATGAACAAACATCAGACATGATGCACTGAAAATACTAAAATTAACTATTATCTCAGAAATAAGTAGTATTTACCTATTTCGATTACCTGGACATACAGGATACCTTAAATAAAATACGAAGGGAAACATAATAGTAAAATGAAACAAGTATGATAATATTTTATGATACCTAATACTAATCAAGGCCGTTAAGCGGTAAAATGCAAATATTGTTAAACGATCTCTTGATATTTGCGCGTTGGGTCTTGATGGTGGCCACCCTAGTGCGGCCATCTGGTCCCTCATGGCACTCGGCGATGCGCCCCAGCTGCCAGTAGCATGGCGGGAGCTTCTCGTCCTTGACCAGCACTATAGTCCCCGCGCTGAGGGCGGGTCCCCTCGCAGCTCTCCACTTCGTGCGCTGCTGTAGATGTCCTAAGTAATCTCGCGACCATTGTCGCTAAAAGTCCTGCCGCATCTGCTGAATTTGTTGAAAATGGGTTAGCCGATGTACTGGGACTTCTTGGTAGTCGTAGTCGGGGAGGCATGTCAGTGACCTTCCAACCAGGAAGTGAGCTGGCGTAAGGACGGGAACGTCGTCGGAATCGGAATCAGGAATAGGACAAAGTGGACGGGAGTTCAATATCCCTTTAATTTGATTTAAATAAGTTAAGAATTCCTCATACGTTAAAAGTGCCTGTCCTACAATACGTTTAAGATGGTATTTGCAACTTTTTACTGCTGCCTCATGCAGCCCCCCCATGTGAGGTGTATAAGCAGGTATGAACTTCCATGTGATACCTTCGTTTGCGCTAAAAGTAATTAAGTCATTGAAATTTGTTTTTAAGAATTGAAATAAATCGATGAGTTCCTTATTGGCTCCAACAAAGGTAGTGGCATTGTCACTTACCAGTGTGCGAGGTTTACCTCTTCGGGCCATGAATCTACGTAATGCTGATATAAAGGCTTGCGACTCTAAACTCGTAACCAACTCAATGTGAATCGCCTTAGTACTGAAACACACAAAAATACAAATATAACATTTATAACATTTGTAGTCACGGCCCCGCCGATCTCTAATTGTAAAAGGACCCGCATAATCGATTCCCTCCAGTTACTCTAGTTAAAGGCAAGTCACCCATAACAGGTGTAGTCGTCCGTGGATTAACTCTAAAACACTTGACGCACTCACGCACTATCTTATTTACTAAACTCTTACCATGAATAGGCCAGAACCGTTCGCGAATTGACGATAATAACAACAACTGTGGCCCGGCATGTAGTAAACGTTCGTGTTCGTTCCTAACTATAAGTTTCGTCAGCGTGTGTTTATGGTGTAAAATGGCTGGGTGCTTCTTTTCATGTGAATAATTCGAGTTACCTAAGCGCCCTCCCACTCGCATTACTCCATCCTCCATAAAGGGTCTTAAATCTAATAAACATGATTTTCTCATAATCGGTTTATTTTGTTGCAATAGCTTGTATTCATTTGGAAACGATTCTATTTGTGATAATTTAATTAACATTTTAATTGAATTATTTAGCTCGGCTAATGAGAGTGGACCTGATAATTTATTATTATTTGAGTTCGAATTATTGAAAAATCTTAGCACATATGCTAAGACCCGATATAACTTTATGTCACTAGAGTATTTAGTAAACAAAGATGACATAATACAATTCGGTTGTATTTGTTGTTCAATACTAGAACTACAAATGACATTATTATCGCCTTCGATCTCTGAGCCCACTACACGTGGTGCCTCAGTTTGCGGCCACTCCGAGTGTGGTTTTTTGAGCCATGTTGGACCCTGCCACCACTTCGAACACTGGGCTAGCTCGGCAGCAGGTAGCCCACGTGTTATCAAGTCAGCTGGGTTGTCATGAGTACTAACCCAGTGCCAATCACCTGCGCTGGTTAAGGTTCGAATTTCATTAACTCGATTGGCTATAAAACATTGTAACTTACTCGGTTGATTATTATTGATCCACGCTAAGACAATAGTTGAATCTGACCATATATTAATTGATTTGAGAGATATTTTAATAATATTTTCTACCTTTTTAGTAAGCGTGGCCAAAAGTACCGCCGCTCGTAGTTCGAGTCGTGGTATTGTTTCTTTTCGTGCAATTCTAGATTTCGAACATAATAAACGCACGAGTACATTGCCCTTCTTATCTATCGATCGTAAATAAATAGCCGCGCCGTAAGCAGTTAATGAGCTGTCTGCAAAACCGTGCAATTCTACTTCGGTACATTTATGAATGATAACATGACGCGGTACCGATAGTAAGTTTAGCGTGAATATATTTTTATAAAATGATTCCAATTCTTCGACTAATGAATTTGATAGTGATTCGTCCCACCCAGTTTTATCTACAAAAAGTCGCTGAATAAAAATTTTACCTACAACCAGCACTGGCGTAAGCAATCCGAGTGTGGATCAAAGATTGATGACAAAATTGATAATGCTTTACGTTTTGTTAATAATTGATTTTCTATTGGTTGATTTTTCAATGCAAATGTCAAATTATCGTTTTCATGACACCATGCTAGACCCAGTACTTTACTTGAGTTATCCCCAAAGGTAATTGGTGTGTTTGATTGTGATGTGTTTGTATTGTCTTTACTTACTGCATTTAATATCGTCTGTGAATTTGATCTCCATTTCCTTAGCTTAAATTTTGCGCCCTCTAGAACAGATGATCTGATTTACCGTTTCAGCCATCTGAAACTCGTCCTCTCCGCTGAAAATCAGATCGTCCATGTAAAATCCTTCAGCGATCGCTGCAGCTGCGTCTGGAAACTGTTTTTTGTTCTCGTAAGCTAATTGCAATAAACAACGAGTAGCTAAATAAGGCGCGCATTTTAAACCGAAGCTCAATGTATTAAGCGCGTAAACTCTTATCGGTTGATCTTGATTCCCTCGCCATAGAATACATTGCAAGTTACGTTGTTCCGGGTCTATGTAAATCATACGATACATTTTTTCTATATCCGCGCAAATAACAAATGAATTTATTCTAAATCGTAACAACAAATTTATGAAGTCTTCTTGGTTTATATTACCTTTGTATTGAATATCGTTTAAGGACAAGCCACTATCAGTACGACAAGACGCATCATAGACTACTCTTACAGGGGTAGTTTGTTTTTCGTAATTAATAACCGCATGATGTGGCATAAAATTATATTGGCCTTCTAAAGGGGTTTCTAACCTCATCATGTGGCCTGCTTGTTCGAATTCGCGCATAAAGGCTATGTAACGTTCTTTAAAATCGGGATTACGTGCTAACTTTGATTCTAAATTTTTTAATCGTTTGTAAGCAATGTGGCGGGACTTGCCTAGAGCAGACGAGGCGTCACTACAAAATTACCATCAGTCGTCCGTGAGTGTGTGTGAAACACCTCCTCACATCGGTTCGTATCATCATCTGGTAATTTCCTATACTGGCTCTCGACACTATCCCATAGACCTAACACAGAATGATCGTTGCCCTCTATTAGGTTTAAGACAAAGTTACATCCGACTGACTTATTTGGCTGAAAAACTGGAACCGGGCCCGATATAACCCAGCCGAGTGTTTTGCAAAACAGGTAAGCCTTCGCCCAACCTATGCTGACCTATACACAAAATATTATAAAATTGTTCTGCGCCTAAAATCATGTCTACTTCGCCAGCTTGATAAAAATTTTCGTCTGCTAATTTAAATCGGTTTGGAATGTTGAAACTCTGAATGCTATTTATTTGTGGTAATTTACAAAGTGTCGGTACTATAAAACAAGAGACATCGGTTCAATAAGTATCGTCCTTAGAATTTACTATCAGCGTATCTTCAGCCTCACCAGCTTGGTTTTGGAACACGCGTGGGCTGCGAAGCGGCGATTCACGCAACGCGAGCTTTCGTAATGGATCCCGAAAATGAAGAATCCATATTAATAAAGCTGGATATCAAAAATGCTTTTAACACCGTAGAAAGGGGCGTGCTATTGAGTGAGGTTATGGAGCGAGTGCCCTCACTTTATCCCTTTCTTTTCCAGGTTTACCATTCTCCTACTAACCTTTATTATAACAATAACCTTATTCTTTCTCAAGTTGGTGCTCAGCAAGGAGATCCGCTAGGTCCACTGGCTTTCAGTCTTGCTATTCAAAAGTCCATTACAGAGCTTAAATCTCCTCTGAACATCTGGTATCTAGACGATGGTACCATTGGGGGAAAGCCAGAAGTGGTTGAGCAGGATCTGATGGTGCTATTGCCACGGCTTCGAGAGTTAGGGCTAGAGGTCAATACAAGCAAATGTGAGTTCTTTTCTCGCTGTTCTGATGTTAATACTACTTTTTCCCATTTCTGTTCCTTGCTACCGGGCCTCAAGGAACTATCCACTGATTCATTGTGTCTTCTTGGCTCGCCTATCTTTTCTGCAGCAGTTCCAGATGCATTTGAAACAAGACGGCAACTTCTCCTTGTTGCTCAAAAAAAGCTGGAGGATTTGTCATCGCACGTTGCCCTTGTTTTGCTACGAACATGCTTTGCAGTCCCAAAAATTACATACTTTTTACGAACGGTTCCTACTTGGCTGTTTCCAGAGCATATTGATACATTCGACAATACTTTAAAGGATACAGTCGAAAGCATCTTGAACGTCTCGCTAGATGACAAACAGTGGAGCCAAGCATATGGCGGCCTGGGTATTCGTCGTACACGAGACGTCAGCTTGCCGGCTTTCTTGGCATCTGCGCACGGGGTAATTGGTCTAGTCAGTAAAATTTTATCTGTCGATGGTGACTGGATGGACATTCCCCACTCATCGGATGCTCGCACTGCTTGGTCTACTACGAACGCCCCATCCACAACACCTTTAGATCCGAGTCGTCAGCGGTCATGGGATGACCTTGGGGCAAGAGTTGAGCTAGAGCGACTGATGGAGTCGGCAGAGGGAGCCGATTTGGCACGCTTAAAATCAGTTTCGCGTCCTGAGTCAGGGGCATGGTTACATGCACTGCCTTCCCCACATTTAGGCACCCTCATCGATAGCGACTCCCTGCGTGTGGCAGTTGGTCTCCGCCTGGGCTGCGATGTTTGCGAACGACACTTATGCATTTGCGGTTCTTCGGTGGAGACTAACGGACACCATGCATTGAGTTGCTGTCGATGTTCTGGGAGATTCCCTCGGCACCATGCCCTAAATGATATAATCCGCAGGGCACTGGGTTCGTCGGACATCCCCTCCTTACTTGAGCCTCCAGGGTTATGCAGGACGGATGGCAAACGACCAGATGGGCTGACCCTAGTGCCGTGGGAAAAAGGCAAATGCCTTCTGTGGGACGCGACGTGCGTTAACACTTTTGCTGCTTCCCATCTAGCTCGCACAACAAGATCAGCCGGTGCAGCTGCCGAGCATGCGGCTCTTTTGAAACATCAGAAGTACTCGGTCCTGAAACCCAAGTACTTATTTGTACCTTTCGCGGTAGAGACGTCAGGTTGTTGGGGTGGTGAAGCTAAAAGCTTCATCGACCAAATTGGCAAACGCCTTAAAGAGAAGGGATGTGACCCCCGCGCTAAGTCATTTCTGGTGCAAAGATTATCAGTTGCGATCCAACGCGGTAATGCGGCGAGCGTACTGGGATCCTTTGCGCCAGGTTTGACGGCAAACATTTGTATTTAAGTTTCTTTTTATTTTATTTTTACTTTGGATATGTTTTTAATTACAAAAATGTTTAATCTCGGTTAAACTATCGTTAAATCCGCGGACCTCCATGTTTATCGTATGTTTTGGTAAATTAAGTTTATCGTACGCTCGTTTCGTTATAAAGTTCGACTGCGATCCGGAATCTAAAAGTATTCGCATAGTGTGTAATCGGTTATTGTTATCGCGTACATTGACTAACGCCGTAGACAAGATAACGGATTTATGAATGAAATTCTCGCGGCTCGGTTGCACTAGAGAAGTGTTAACCACCGGGTTAGGTGTAAACTTATTAATCGGTTGAGGTTCTGTATTTGATTGCAAATTTGATTGATTTGGTTGTGGATTAGATGTTTGTTTCGGTTGCATATTAAATAAAGTCGTGTTTTTATTAGGATCTGAATTTAATCGTGTGGTAAATGTCGTGTCATGTAAGAGTGAGTGATGCTTACCTTTACAGATTTTACAGCGACTTGCTCGGCAATTCATGACCATAATAATATGGTTCGTACCAAAACAATTAAGGCATAATCTTAATCTTTTGATAGTGCGTGTGCGCGCTTCCGCGTTCAACGATAAAAACTTCGGACATTGGTTAATATAATGAGATTCCTTACAGTTCGGGCATCGATTAGTAGGGTTACCTCTCGTCGTCGTCGGTTGAGTCGTGGTCACAAATGTTTTCGTTGCGGTGCCACTCGCCCTCTCCTCTATTGATTGATTCGCATTGAGTGTGTCCAGTAAATCAGCGCGCGCTCTCAAAAATGACTTGAAGTCCTGTAATGTGGGTAATTCCTTTGAGCCTATTTTTTTTCCCATTTACGTTGTAAAGATGGTTCGAGTTTAGAAGACAAGAAAAATATAATTAACAAATCCCAGTTCTCAATATCAACATTTAATGTTTTAATCGTTCTCAAATGTTTTGAAATATTATCTACCAGTCCCCTCAGTGCAGTAGACGTTAAGGGCACAACATCTACATTAAACAATGCTTTCAAATGGTTACTTATAATGATTCTAGGGTTATTATAGCGTTCGCACAATAGCATCCAAGCTAAATCGTAACTATCTTCGTTAAATTCCAATGACGCAATAACTTCCAGCGCACTACCCTTTAGACTAGTTCGCAAATACTTATATTTTTGTAATAGTTTTAATTTACTTTGATTAATTATTGCATCGAAAGTATCACGAAACTCGATCCACTGCTTTACTTCCCTATCAAATTTTGGTAAAACTATTTCTGGATATTTAATACATTCACTGCTCTCTGATTGGTTACCTTCTGCATTATTGGATCTGGGTTCACCTGTAGGTTTTTCCTTTTCGAGGCGACCCATTGCTAAAGAAACTAATTTATAATACTCAGTTTCAAAAATATCTCTCTTGTTTAACTCTAAATCGTATTCCGAAGTTGGACTCAACGTTTCAATTTCATCCTGAACCGTATTAAAGTCATTAAAAACTGACTTCATTTTATTAGTTCGCAATTCTAAATCTATTAATAGATCCGCAGTGATTTGAGCAGTACTGAGGCTGTCTATAAACTTTCTATATAAAGTAAGTTGTCCCTTATAGATACCTCGTTTTTTTCTTAGAGTTTGTAACTTTAACGTTTCGAATTTTGTACAAATTGTTTCTCAACACTCGTCATTTTGAAATTAAAATAAAATAGAATAGAATAAGGGGATATAGAACAATGGACGCAATAGGGATAGAAATAAAGGAAATGCCAACTCACGCGATCGGTAGGTACTTAGCCAGTAAAAGATTCCCTCGGTAAATGGTTGATTTCTTCACTGCCCTCGTGTCGTCGATAATTGCCCTTCGAATTCGTTTGCTGCAAAATGGCGCGTGGTGGCAACAATGTGGTTGCCGTTGCTCGATCGATCGTAATCTCGGTAATCACGTCTCCTTGATTTTAAATATTGCTCGTTACTTGACTCCTTTCTATCTTCGGCACCTCTCCTTGGTATATTTGAGATTCATCAAATCCTCGTGCGTGTTCGATGAGTAGGTTTTCGCCGGTTTTCGCTACGCGCGCTACCCTGAAATGCGTAGCACTTCCTGCGCTACGTGTGCTACGTCACAGCCTACGCGATTTGATGCGAAAGGGATCAACTTATCCCAACTGAAAATACGCCTACTTTAAACTAGGGGTCACCATAATGTAAAATGGATGCCCAAATGAAAGGAGCGAATAAGTAATTGATACGTCTTTATTGTAGATCGATCGGAAGCGAACAAGGAGGTGGCCCCGCAGCCTAGCCCTATATAACAGTATACATCTATTTAACTATTAGCGACATCTCTCAATACTGTCTCGAACTAGTTTATCAATGATATATTGTCAATGACAAATTCTAAAGGTAACGTCTTGAATGATTAACAAGCCATCTAGTTCGGTCAATATCGTCTAGATGGCGCTGTGTTTAACGAAAATCTGTGTATATGACATCCAACAGAACAGCGAGAATCAACAGAAAGACAAAGCTCATCTACAAAATCTATGAGATTACTAGCAGTTGACCTGTTTTTAACAAAACCATGCTGATGCGGAGTAATTAGCTGTTTTAAATGGGACGTAATTAAAGGACATAGAAGTTTCTCAAATATTTTGGCGAAAACGGGTAAGATGGAGATAGGTCTATAATTATCGACCATTGAATTGTCTCCAGCCTTGTGAAGGGGCACTACCAAAGCCTCTTTCCATAAGGAAGGAAATACCCCTCCTCTAGTGACCTATTGTAAATAAGACACAGTGGAAGGGCTAAAGCTTTAGCACACCGTGCAGCAAACACAGAAGGTACTCCGTCACTCCCTGCTCCCTTGAACTGGTTTAGATTCTTTAAAGCTCGATATACGTCTCTCTCTGAGAATTTTACTGAACACAAAAAATTGCTTGTAGTATATTGCACAGAGTTTGTTTGAGGAGCAGTTGTACTCGTAGGTACGTCACGATTGTATACTGATGAAAAATGCATAGCAAACAGATTTACGGATATCGGGACCGTCAGATGCTGCCTCGCCCCTAAGTGTCATCGTAGTATCGTAGTATATATGCTTCCCTTATGTCGTTTTTGTTTAATATATGACCAAAACAGTTTGGGATTCGTTTTTAAATTGGCTTCAAGTGGTGTTAAATTGAGTGACTGCGGCCAGAAACTGATCTCGGAGGCGTGGGCTACTAAGCTTGACTAGGACTGATCTTGGACGAAAGCTATTTGTGTCCAGTTTCGCTATCCGTGAGCAGTAGTGAATATCGTTTTCCTTAATTGGGCATTTAACAGTTTTCCCCAGTTGTTCAATAGTGTTCACTAAATTCTCGCCCTTATGTTCCGGAATGCATTGAACTTCTATGTTATTAGAACGTAATTGTTGATCTAGAAGTCTCAACTTAGTAGCGTTATTAGTGTTAGAGGCACGAAGAAGCTCGTTTTCCTTTTGTAGGCTAGACACAATAGTTTTTTGTAATACTAACTCGTTTCTGATAACTTAGAATTCTGCATTAAAGTGAGTTATAGAATTCTCAAAACCTTCAATTAGTGATTTCATTTCTTTTATCTGCGATGTAAAATTATCTTGAAGTTGGTTGAGTCTATCTTGCAGTTCAGTTTTAAATAATTCTCGAATGCTATCCATACTAATACAAGAGCATTTTCTCACATTGACCTGGCTTTCCTCCTCGCAAGTCTTATTGACTGTTTCGGGTTTTTGCTGATTAGGTGAGGTAATCGGAGATGTCTTCTTGGACTTCTGCTGCTTTTTTGTTGCGCGAACAGTAATGTTTTGAGACGAGTTAATGGCAGTAGAAACAATAGAGCGCACAGGGGTACCTGCGTTGCCGCGTTTAGGTGCAGTACACACACAACCCGGGCAAACCCAATCCAGTGGTGTGTCACAAGAATTTAAGTCTGTAATGCCCGCACATGCAAAGCAGTATGTATCATTGCTGCGTGAACATGCTAGGTATTTCATATCATCACCAGGTGCAACACAGCCCGATGCGCATTCTTTTCTAGGAAGTTGAAGTTGCGCGGACATCATGGTGGGTACACACAAACTTCGATCAGCTCTCAAAAACACCAACGGCAATCAGCTGACACCGAACCACCGAACGCAAGCGCAAAGTTATTCGAGTAAGATCGCGTCCAAAAGGTCATAAGCGCCGCCGTGAGAATCGCGTCGCTTACGCGTTTTAGTGAAACACAACCTTGATCGTCAAGACTAGACATTAATAAGTTAATTAAACGTTCTTAACACAATGTTTATGTAAAGTAAATTATTACACCATGTTCTTTTTCACCTTATGTTCACAAAACACACACTTTTAACAACAAAACTTAGGTATGGATCACGATTTTGAATTAATTTGAAGGAGCAATTTAACTGAGCTACTGCTCTGCGGACGGTCGCCTTAATAATATATTATAATAGCCTTTGTAATGTAGTATAAAGTAAAAAATTCAAATAAAACACCCGATATCTGTTAGGCACAAATTACGTATGTTACATCAAAACTTTCCACTCGCGCTGCCATTTTTTCCCGTGGGAATGAGGAGTTTTCCCGCGGTTACCTATATCCATCTCCAAAGTCTATTCTATCATACCATACCCCCAGGTCGGTAACATTTCGTACTTCCGATTTTTTTTTAACCGGAACTTAATTGACCGGAAACGGTTCATAGAATATTTAGCTCCAATATGTTTTTTTTACATAACTTCATTATACCATAAATATATTTAAAAGATTTATCATTTTCCAGAAAAACTACAACCATATTATCGAAATGTTATTTTTGGTTTTACCAACTGTTTCACTTCATAATATATATTTTAATTATCCTGGAAGTTTATTAAAAAGAATTTACTTTTCCCATAATTTATAATGGATCTAGTTTTGTAAATCAAACATGACAGGGCGGGTGCGAGCGAAGCGGGCATGGGAGTTCAGGTACCTAGTACTATTATTTATTCTGTGGTTCAGGGCACCCCGATTACTGTTGTTTAGGTTGGTTAAGTTGACATGTATGTGTCGTAGCCAAGTGGTTAAAATAGCCGTTCAATCAAACAGCTAGCCCTTTGACTGAACATCGCCATTCAATCACACGGCTGTACGTCGCTTAGCCGACTTGTTGACTGCAACGTTCAACACTACAGCTTGACGACGCTTAGCCAATTGGTTAAATGGCAAATTAACTAGGGTGACCATTAGTTTAGCATGTGATTTGAAAAAATAGGAAAACTTTTTGAAATTTCTTGGGAGATTTTTTTTGGATTAAGTTTAAGGACGGTTTAAGAGGTGACCAAAAGTTTGAACAAATTAGTAAACATGAAAAACAAATTAATAATCGTAATATTCTTTATTGTTGCATATTGGGCAGAGCGATACAAAAATTTTAACAGCTTTTTTTGCTATATAAAACTGACTCTTAATATTATACACCATCTTGTCTCTGCCTCCATGTCCATAATCTTTATGAATAGTATTTAGCATGGTGAAATACTCTTTTCGGGGTACAATGCGTATCACAGGATCATCAGTACTCTTTCTTTTTAAAATAAGATATTCTTTACTGCCAATTGTCATTAAATCGTATTTTGATATCCAATAATAAGACATAGAAGTCCTGCATTCCGTGTTAGTCATGGACACCCTAGCGTTCTTTAATAACTTCAAATACCTTGGTGATGCATTTTGCATTTCATAACCCTGTGATTTTTCTTCGTATAACTTTTAAAATTTTAATTCACTCTTATCACTCGTATGTGCCTCCATAATTTCTGGCTCTTCAACACTAGTAACGTACCTATATTTACTACTTTCTTTCCGAAAAATATCTTGAAACAATCAAAAACACAGGTAAGTTGACGCCATATTGAAAACAAAACACACCTAGCGCCGTCGCGGTGGTAGGCTAAACTAATTCAATTAAAAGGCGGCTTTTGAGTCAGCTGTAATGTTGAACGTTTTGAGCGCCTCAAATATTCAATTAAGAAGCTAGACGTGTGATTGAATGGCGATGTTCAGTCAAAGGGCTAGCTGTTTGATTGAACGGCTATTTTAACCAGTTGGCTACGACATATATAGCACAGAATAAATAATAGTACTAGCACAGAATACCAAATAGTAGTCCCTACAGAAGCTCCACTAGGCGACATAATTCAAATAACTTGCAACCCTATCTCCGTTACAATAAAGTGCAATTCAGATCGCACGGCGCTAGGCGAAAAGACGAAGTTGCTGCATCTCTTTCTCTCGCGTTGCGCCAACTCTTGTGCCACTCTACTAACACCTTTAGGGCTGTCGTCTTTGAGAAAATAAAACATCTGATTTATTAACCTATAACCTATAACCTTTTACTCAAACAAATGATGGTTCAAATAAACCAATGCTACTACTATTTACTAAGTAATAGTATTACTCGTATTATAATGTTTGCAAACTATATTTACTCGTCGGTAGGTAGGTAAGTACTTTAGTTTATGAAAATACGTCATAATGTTACTGTAGGTTTGTCAGAGAAAATTATGAGGACAAGAAAAGAGATCTAAAAAAAGACACATCCGATCCAGTCCTTTTCCTTTTATTTTTGCATCCATAAACACAACAGCATTTGTCGTATTGTTGTGAAGTCATTTTCGTAATTCGAGCGAGCGGAGCGGCGCGTAATAACGATGCATCACGCGCGCCCGGCGACTGTTCTCGTACTGATGTAGCTAGCCCTGCCTTTCATCGGCCGGGGCGATATTTCGCCCGTCATACCTATTCTTTCGAGTGAAACGTGCGAATTTAAATCTAGCTACCACGCCACTAACGTTCAAATTACTTTGAACGCGTCGAACGTGACCCTGGCTATAAAAGCCTACCGTTTTTCGCTGCTCTCGTTTTAAAACATGATGCACCTAAAGTCCACGCCGCGAGAGTCCGCATTACTAAGTCCATCGCGCGCCTTTGTTAAAGCCGCTCATCTGTAGGGTTGGGCGTAGTTACAAAATAGTTGAATTAGACCTTTGATATTATTATTGATGTATTGGTAAGCTCGCTCCGCTCGCCGCGCTCCTTTCTGCCATACCCTTCGAACCTAACCTAGCCGTGTCGGGGTGCCCAGAACTCCAGTGCTCGCTTCGCTCGCACCCGCTCCTGTAGTTTTTTGTAAAAAATCCTTACATGCATCCTAAACTATAAAACCAGAACTAATCAGGTACTTTAAACTATTAGATTCGAAAACTATTTTTCTTTCAACCTTGAACTTTATTAAGTTTTTGTCTAAATCTCGAATTATTACATTTCCGATCGGGATTTAAAATTTTCGTGATTATAAAAGATCGGTATTTTATTTTTCGTACAGTAAAGTATTCGTAATTTTTAACATTCGTATATTTAACAATCGGAATAACAAATCTTCGTGATTGTAATATTAGGAATTTAAAATTTCGTAATTTTTGTAATTCGTGATTTTAAAATTTCGAAATTACAATATTTCGTAGTTTTCAAATTCTGTATTTTCAAATTCGGATAAAAGTAATTCAAAATTTTTGGGTGTTCCCATTGGTAATACTTAACTGGTTACTAATGATAATAATAATTTGACGGCATTAAATAAAAACGAATAAAAGTTTGACATTTTAAATACATTTCTTTATTTTATTACTTAACTTATGTTATGAGCATAACATAAGCAGTTTATAACCAGTTTATGTGAGCTTGTATTAGTAAGCAATCACTAGTTCTGGGCGGTCTTTATTATACTGAACGGTTTCTAATTAGAGGTCGTTAACATTTACACGAAAATATAGCAGCTGGGGTAGAGTGCGATATCACTAAATATGTTAATACCTGAAGTTATTTTTTTTTATTTTTTTTAGTTAATACATCCACTGACCAAAAAAAAAAGAAGTGCCTGTAGCTCCTAAATCCGCAAAAATCGCAGTTAAGTGTCTATGACAAAAATGTACGACAAGAGTCCCTCTATAAGATGTGCTATGATTTATTTTGAATACGTTTGAATCTTGGAAGAAAATGACAAAACTACGATTTCGTCCTTACAAAAAAAGAATATATATTTTTTATCTCTGTAGATACGGCATATTTGAAAAAAACAACATCTATAAAAGTTACTTGTAATTGCATCAGCTGTCTACAAAAAATAAATCAGCCTCATCCACTGACCAAAAAATATAAAGTGCCTGTAGCTCCTAAATCCGCAAAAATCGCAGTTAAGTGTCTATGACAAAAATGTACGACAAGAGTCCCTCTATAAGATTTGCTATGATTTATTTTGAATACGTTTGAATCTTGGAAGAAAATGACAAAATTACGATTTCGTCCATACAAAAAAAAAAATTATATTTTTTATCTCTGTAGATACGGCATATTTGAAAAAAACGACATCTATAAAAGTGACTTGTAATTGCATCAGCTGTCTACAAAAAAAAAATCAGCCTGATCCGATCCGAAAATCCTTAATGTCCCATTTTTTTACTTTGGGACCAGTGTGCGGCGGCGGCGTAGGTACGGTGGCTTGCGTATGTGCAGTCAGTTTGGAAAAGCGGGTTCCCTGCGCATCGTCTGCCGTAGATATACACTCACACATTGACTTAAATGACGTTAGTATCCATTATTATATGAGCTGAGTAATATCTTTGATTTCACAAGATCTCCTATCGCTGCGGTGGCCGAGTGGTTATGAACAGTGAATTTGTAGTTGAATATATCGACGGATCGAATCTCTGTAGTTTATTTTTTCTATTTATGTTTTTATTCTGTGATAGATATTAAAGAAACTTCGTAAATTTTATCCCAACAAGAAATAATTTCATCAATGAAGTCAATCTCAATAAATATGTTGTCGTTGTTAGTTTGATTCGCTATCGCATTGCGAGTGCCTGTGTCTCCTCCTGCATACCGCATAATCAAAGAATGTCTTGTTTACTCACTTACATTCCATTCCATCATAATAAATTAAAGGATGGTGGGCAAAATACACCCAGCTCCGCCAGTCATATAATAATTATGGCTGAAAACACCTTCTAAAAATGAACATTTTTTATTATTACGCTATGGTAAAATATCCGACAGTTTTTTTTTTTAATTGTGTTGAAAACGTACGACTAATCAAGCTTCACCGGACAGACACTCCGACAGATCATCACATAAAACTATGTATACATACCTAATAAATAATATATTTTTTTCACTGGTTACCGTTATTTTTTATAATTATTAATAACTCTAATAATGTGTCCCAGATAATTAAAAAAATAATTCCTTCGCGGTGTGTACAGGTTTCATCACGATGTTTCCCTTCACTGTAAGAGCGTCGAATAAACGTACATTTAAATTCGAAATTCGAAAATACATTGGTAAGTGGCGGGGATCGAACCGGCGCTGGCCCTAGCCACTAGGCCATCGACGCTCTTCAACGAATAATGATTATAAAATGTTTGTTTTATTTCTTGTAAAGTAACAATAAACAAAATATGTTTGTAATTGTGCTTGTTTTCACTTCAAATAAATAGAGAACCTCGGGGCAGAATTTGATGCGCATTGGCACAAATAAATATGAATATGATACCTTTCAAACTAAACCAGTCGAATCAGTGGCGGAAGTGGGTGTGCCGCCTATACATTTTTGCCCACTATCCTTTATAAGAGAGGCAGCGTATTGTTGTGTTGGACTTTATGGACTACAATACCTATATATTTATTTATGAGACCGGCCTGAGTGTAGGTAAGTATTTGCAATTATGTTATGTATTTATTTATTTTATATTATTATACTATTGTAGTTACAATAATCGTGCCTTTTTTTTTAGTGGCGGACTGTGTAACTTTGGATAATAAGCAGTGGCTGATAATTATTTTGGACCAAGCTACGTTACTAACTACGGTATAAAATGTGTATCCAGCTGTGGAAATTCCAAGTGTTGCGTTTGTTCAATATTATTGCCCAGTGCACCGAGATGTCGTGATGAATGAGTGGTTTAGTCAACACCCAAAAATAAAAGTGATTCCGTGGCTAGAAACATCACCAAACATACTCCATAGAAGTAAGTTACGGGGTTTAATTCATTCAACATGCAAAATGTTCAAGTTTTAATATAGTGATAGTGTTTAGTGTTCTTAATGGAGTATAATATTAGTTCAAATATCATTGGTTATAATCGGCAGAGAGTATTAAATGTTAGGAAAATAAATGGAGGGTAGGTAAACAAAATATTTAAAATGTTAATATACTTGTCTTTTTTATTACCCTTCATTTTAATTATTTCTTATTATCTGTCGTCGTAACTCTTTTTGTAGTGTTATGTTATGTTACATCTTATACAATACAGCAGGTATTTCTTAATTGTTTTAGGTTTTAACGTTTATTATTTTGGATTTGTTGTGGTCAAGCTTCAATACTCTTTTCTTTCACGGAAAACGAATACTTAAGCTCGACCTTAAAAATTAATCGTAGTTTTTAACCGACTTCAAAAAAGGAGGAGGTTCTCAATTCGACGCGTATGTTTTTTTTTTTTTTTTTTTTTTGTGTGTTTGTTATAAGATATCTCCGCCAATTGTGAACCGATTTTCAAAATTCTTTTTTTAATCGACCAGTTTTACTTGCAGGGTGGTCCCATAACAATTTCGCTAAGATCGGATGATTAAATTTGAAGATATGAGGAAATCACTCCTCAATTGACGATACTGTTAACCCGATCGGTAAATTATTTTGGCAATATCTCGGCTTCTTATCAATCGATTTCAATATTTTTTTGTTTTATAGATAGAAGATGTATTCAAAATGGTTTCATATAAATTTGGATTATATCTGATGGCAGAGTAGAAGACTAAAACCATGAAGGAAGAAAAAATTACACGCGCCCGCCCATATGGAGTAGTAATCATGCCTATTTTGTATCGAAACCAATGCGGTCGCTCAGAGGGGTGAGAGGGTAGGGGGAAGCGGGAGACGGGGTTTGTCTTTTTACTCTCTCACACATCTTTGAATACGGTACGTTAGAAAAAGTTAGAGACATTCATGTTATGACATGCCCAACTAAAAACAAAATATCAATAAAGTACGACATTTATTTGTCTTTATTTGGCATGTAAAAAACAAGAAACTTAATGGTTACTGAATTTGAAAATAGTGATGTGATATGGTATGAAGCGTAACGTATATTTATCGATTATTTTCATACATTTTATCACATGACTTATTTATCGAACTTCTCATATACAATGGTGATCAACTTGCAACTTGCTATAATATTGGGAATTGCTTACTTCTTTGGGCATTTAGTATTTTGTCTTTTTGCTTTTCCATACATATATTAGGTATATCTTTTATTTCCTAGAGAGCAGCGAACTACCTAGAGAGGCATGAGGACAGACAAATAAAAATACAGTCAAAACCGTGCCAGTAATGTAGAGTTCTTTTTTTTTTCATAATTTGGTGGGAAACCTGAAAGCTTCTACCATTCGATACAAAAGTTAGAGTGTAACATAATAAAATCAAGTGTGTTATTTAGCTTTTTTTAACTTTAGTATTATTTATTGTGTATATTTGTATTGCATTGTTTATTTAATTCGTTTTTATTTATAGCCGCTTAAATAAGCATCAACCAAACTCTTCTGGTGGGTGTCTTACTGTGAGAATGGACAACTAACTACAACCCGCCTTCTAACCGTAAAGATTTTTCCAAAAGCCTCCTGAAGGAACCTTAGTTCAGCAGCGGGACTGTTTCAGGCTGTTTGTTTCCATCACTGCTAGGCAATTGAAATGGGGTTCACAGTGGTTGTAGGTTACGCGCCGGGAACTATACATTCGTAAATTTTATTTAAATATAAGCAAGCAAGCAAACGCGCAGTGGACGGATGGATGGATGTTAGGTTGTTTATTATCACATCCCACAACCCTTACGCTAGCGAGGCGCAATTGTTTTTGGTAAGTCGCCGGGAACCACAAGGCGGCGTCCTTCATACCTTATTACCGGGGTAGTCAATAGCAACAACTGCGATCCCTGATCCGTCAACTAAGCAGTATACTATCAGAAGTGTTGCTTAATACCCGCGTAAATTTTTTTCTTCCTTCATGATTAAAACGAAAACTCTTCAATAAACAACAGCACACTAATTGCGTTGCTTTTGTTATAATTGAAATAACAAGAAATATGCGGTTTTGGTTCATATATTCTGTAAACTAGTCATAGATTAAAGATTTGAAAACCCCAAGTGAAGATAACAACTTAAGAATTTTTCCGTAGACTCAACGGGTGAGTGTCGTCGGTATCGTAGTGGTTTGGTCAGTTGTTCGCCATTCGGAAAACTTAGGTTAAAGTCCAATCAAGTATAGCAATGATTTAGAATTTAAAAATCAAACGTAATACTGTCAAGGAAACATAGTGAGAAAATCTGCATTTAATTACGTACTAAACAAAACAAATTAAAGTTTTGTGAGTACCTAACTTGTCATGGTAAATTTCCACTAAAAAGGGTAAAATAAAAAGATAATTAAAAAAATATATAAAACCGACTTCAAGGTCCTAACCTACACTAAAAAGTTACAAATAAAATATAAATCTAGCTGAAAGCATAGCAATTTAATATGGCTATTAATATTCCTTATTTACATAAATTGTAACATCATATAAACATGTGTAGAAATTGTTATACACTTTATCTTGGAGTCGGTGCCAGCTAATCACCATCATTTCGACCAAAAGACTTTTACTGCTAGCAGTCATCTAAAGTGGGCTCAGTACCTAGTACTCTGACCGCGTTCTTTAAATTGTTTATATTCAACGATCTGAACTTTGTTCCGATTAAATAACTAGCCTCAACTGGCACCGACTCCAAGGTGAAGAGTATAACAATGTCTACACATGTTTATATGATGTTACAATTTATGTAAATAAGGAATATTAATAGCCATATTAAATTGCTATGCTTTCAGCTAGATTTATATTTTATTTGTAACTTTTTAGTGTAGTTTAGGACCTTGAAGTCGGTTTTATATATTTTTTTAATTATCTTTTTATTAAATATTTTGTTACCTCAACAATAATTAAACAATGTTTTTAAAATGTGGAAAATAAAGTAATATTTTTACTAAATACTAAGTTTCCTTTTTATAAATAATATGCCAACATATTTAAATATAGTAAGTAATATTAGGTCCTTACCTATGAAATTGCCGTTCAGTATCAAAAAAGTGAAACAAGTTTTTTTTAATGAAATTATTATTTAATCAATCGAAGTATGCGCCGTTGTTATCGATACACTTCCGCCATTTTATAGGCAGATCATTGATACCTTTGGAAAAAAAATCCTGGGAGCGAGAGTCTATGAACTGTTTGAAGGCGGTTTTGACTGCCTCATCAGATTTGAAATTTTTTCCTTGTAAAAAGTTATCCAAATTTTGAAAAAAGTGGTAATCGGTTGGGGCAAGATCTGCGTCACCCGCCATACCCTCCAGATTTTGCCCCAACCGATTACCACTTTTTTCAAAATTTGGATAACTTTTTACAAGGAAAAAATTTCAAATCTGATGAGGCAGTCAAAACCGCCTTCAAACAGTTCATAGACTCTCGCTCCCAGATTTTTTTTTCCAAAGGTATCAATGATCTGCCTATAAAATGGCGGAAGTGTATCGATAACAACGGCGCATACTTCGATTGATTAAATAATAATTTCATTAAAAAAAACTTGTTTCACTTTTTTGATACTGAACGGCAATTTCATAGGTAAGGACCTAATATATTATTTAATGTTGGTAATATTTTATACATGTTGAATAAAACATAAAATAATCCATAATAACACAAGGATTCGAACTTGATACAGCCATTCGGCCATTCTTGCCATGATATCTGCTTTGAAATAAGGCTATGCTACTATTTAGTAATAGTTTGATCGCAATGAGGTTAGCTTCAGAACAGTATTGGCTCAGAAGTTTGCCTAATTTGAGAGAACACGAACACTCGTTTTTATTTTATAGGGCCTTGTTTTAAGGTAGGTTTTTCCTTAATAATATTAACGACAACGTATGTGTGAGTGACTAAAATACGCGTATGCGAGTATGATCCTATTTGACTGACTCCAATTTTACAGGCGAGTGTACATTCTGGAGCTCTGGCGCTAATAAAGTAGGGATTAGTAGGGACTAGAGGTAGTGGCATGTGGGCGAGGCGGGTCGTCTTTGGGTGTGCCTAAAGTTTGCGGAGCTCCGTAAACATTCAGCGAAATTCTGCGCAACGCGCGTAGAGATCGGTCGTGTCACCAACTGACCTCTAGCTAGGCAGTCTTTACTATGAGTGTCAGACACTGATCTAAACAGGGCGTCCCACGGCTATGCCACATGAAGGGAAAGTACCTTAAATATTGTAGATAGAACATTTTACTGAAAGAAGACTTTATTTTAATTCTAAAAACTATTGAAACTGCATTCATACATTTTTTAATAATTACGTGGTTGAACCGGGAATCGAACCCGCTACACGAGAAAAAAAATACTCTATAGTTTTATCATACCGATCGATAGGCTTCATCATAAGGATTATTTTTTGCTAAATAGCATAGTGTCAGAAATAAAAGGAAGGCTATGTATTTTAACATTTTTAATACTAATGCAAATAAAATTATCATTATCATTATCATTATCAAAATTAATCAATTTATCAAATGCTCAAAATGACTCCCATACTGTTGAATACAAAGTAGCACTCTTTTGATTATTTCACTCCCTGTCGATTTTTTGATCTTGTTGTGGTGGGATATTTTATATAATAGGTACGTCTAAGTTCTGTTTGTAGCTCGTGGAAACTTTCATACCGGTTATTGTAAACTAATTGTTTTACATAACCCCATGAAAAAATCTAACAGGGTTAGGTATGTCCTTGCGGCAATGTCAGTCTTCAAAAAAAAAATAAAAAAATTTTGTAAAATTCATAGTCTTTCTTTTATTTCTGACACTATGTTGTTTAGCAAAAAATAATCCTTATGATGAAGCCTATCGATCGGTATCGGTATTTTTTTTCTCGTGTAGCGGGTTCGATTCCCGGTTCAACTATGTTATTATTTAAAAAATGTATGAATACAGTTTTAATAGTTTTTAGAATTAAAATAAAGTCTTCTTTCAATAAAATGTTCTAGCTACAATATTTAAGGTACTTTCCCTCCATGTGGCATAGCCGTGGGACGCCCTGTATATCGATACCTCGCGGCTCAAAGGTCGTAAAGGACAAAATACGAATTTTCAGAAGAGGCAAAAAAAAAAAAGTTTTTAGCTGTAACTTTTTTGTTCGTCAAGCTAAATAAATGGAACCTAGAACATTATACTTAGGATTTAAGGTATTTTTATGAACATATTGTAAAAAATGTCCTAGTTGATTATTTACAGAGATATGCTTTCCTTTACGACCAAAAAATATTAATAAATGTCCTTTAAACCCACCAAAATTTCACTCTGTGCAAGTATCTTGAGGCGTAAATCGAATATATTATACGCGCGTAGTGATCGGTCGCCGACACGGCGATCGAATGATGCTGAGTGTTTACAGAGATCTGCAAACTTTAGGCACACCCGCCCTGCCCACATGCTACTTCCTCTAGTCTAGTGTTATATATTCCGCGGCGGGACCGATCGTTGTGGAGATCTTTGGGGGAGGCCTTTGTCCAGCAGTGGACTTCTACTGGCTGAAATGATGAGCTCGCTAACTACGTGATTCCTATTGCTTGATTGTAACATGATGAATTAAGATGGAGTGACGGACGAACTGCGGAAAGTGGCTGGCAACAGATGGATGCGTGCGGCCGAAGTGAGGGCAAAATAGCGCGCCTTTGGAGAGGCCATGTCTAGCAGTGAACTGTTAATGATAATGATGATGATTGTAACATATCATAATGATAGATTACAGACGGGGTTTCATAGGGGATTCCAACTAGGAGTATAGGTGTGGTCTTGGTTCCCCAGAAAATGGACCATCTCAGTAGCTGCCCTTCATGTCCTGTCGCCTGCACGCGAGAGGACTTGATGAAGGGTACTGACGACGCTACGGCCGAGACTGTCTGAGTTTGCTGTCGACTCGAAAAGAAGAAGAAGATTAATATTTGACTTACATCACCAACAGCGCCCCACTGGACGGCCAGAGCGGGCAGGCCGAGCTTGTGTCTCCACTCGCAGATCCTCTCCATGACGGAGTTCGAGAGACCGTAGTTGGTCTGGACAGCGTTACCACGGCCGCAGGACACGGACGAGAAACATACGAAGTTCCTGTTCAATTAATAGTAACAATGAAAAGGATTGTAATAAATCTATCTTAGCTGAAATGACAAACCTTCGAATGTAATTCTTAAAGTTCCAAACCTAACCTAACCGAACGTACAAAATATCTGAATCCTTGTTGGATTAAAACAAAGAGACGAATAGAAATGAATTGCATCCTAATTAAATAAAAATAAAAATAATAAAGTTACAAGCTGTATAATGAAATTCCGGCTGCGAACTGAAATATAATGATAGGTTTTTCTTAACCGGGGCATTTCACGTGAAGCGGGCAGCGAATAAAAATTAAATTAAAAATTTAAAAAACCCCCGCCACAAGACTCATAAAAAGTAAAAAATAAATATAATAAATTTTTGTTGATCCTTTTATGCGACGGGAGACTGCTAAGTAAGAAAATAGCAACGAATGCAATAGACTTCTGGCTAAATAGAAGGTAACCATCTGAGATATTAGGAGATTCTTTTATTATTTCAACTATTTAAGTCCCAATTTTACGTAAATTTTCACTTTCTCTTCTTTAAACACTTAAACCAATCCATCATTACGCGAGTTTCGTTGGGTGGCATAAATTAACGACTCAGAGACAATCTATTCTATTCTATTCTATGTTCATCTACCATTATTTTGGCACTTAAACTAATGTTTCATGCATTTCTTTGCTATTTTCTTACTTAGCAGTCCCCCGTCGCATTAAAGGATCAACAAAAATTTTATATATTTATTTTTAACCCCCGACGCAAAAAGAGGGGTGTTATAAGTTTGAAGTGTGTGTCTGTCTGTCTGTGGCATCGTAGCTCCTAAACGGATGCACCGATTTTGATCTAGTTTTTTTTGTTCGCAAGGTGCCATAAGCGAGAGTGTTCTTAGCTATGATTTAAGAAAATATCTTCAGTCGTTCGAAGACTATCATCTCTTTTCTAGTTGTTGAAAGGATTTATATAACTTTCACAACTCGTAAACGATTTGAACTGTAATATACTGTCACTTGAATAGTTTTGTAAGAACATGTTCAATATTTTAGACCTGATGCAGCAGCAGAAGCTTACAAGATACCCAACTCCTCATAAAATTAGAGCAGAGGTATCGTGTTTGTACTCATTGGAACGTTATGAATGATTAGATTATACTTGAGATATGGTAACCTTGATATTCTGGACCTGATGCAGGAGCCTACAAGATACCCAGCTCCTCATAAAATTAGAGCAGAGGTATCGTGTTTGGACTCATTAGAACGGTATTCATGATTAGATTATACTTGAGATGTGGTAACCTTGATATTCTGGACCTGATGCAGGAGTCTACAAGATACCCAGCTCCTCATAAAATTAGAGCAGAGGTATTGTGTTTGGACTCATTGGAACGGTATAATGATTAGATTATATTTGAGATATAGCAACCGTGATATTCTGGACCTGATGCAGGAGCCTACAAGATACCCAACTCCTCATAAAATTAGAGCAGAGGTATCGTGTTTGGACTCATTGGAACGCTTTTAATGATTAGATTATACTTGATATATGGTAACCTTGATATTCTGGACCTGATGCAGGAGTCTACAAGATAACCAACTCCTCATAAAATTAGAGAAGAGGTATCGTGTTTGAACTCATTGGAAGGGTACTAATGATTAGATTATATTTGAGATATAGCAACCTTGATGTTCTGGACCTGATGCAGGAGCCTACAAGGTACCCAACTCGTCATAAAATTTGAGCAGAGGTATCGTGTTTGGACTCATTGGAACGGTATCAATGACTATAATATAGGTATATATACTACGACGGTATGAATTATAATTAAGACATAGTAAACTTGATTTTATACCAGTTGCGGTTTCATATAATAGGATAGTATTTAACTATTCTCTTCTAAAAATTATTCTCTTGTTCCACCTAAATATCTTCACCAAATTATACTTTTGTTCCACCTTAAATACTAATTGTGCACCAAAACATGCAAACTTGAGACTTCTTGAATTATCAACTATGAAAAATTCAAAACTACGGCGGTCGCCGGCCGCTGCCGCGGCACGCTCGCTCCGCTCGCTCGGCTCCCTCCGCTCTGTTATTGACATCAGTCTAACCTAACCAACCGATTTGATTCTGGGTAGATTTGGTTTTTTTTAGCGGGGGGCTGCGCCCCCCGTCCCCCGCTTCCGTTCACGCTCTTGGATAGTTGGTGCAAGATTAGTATTTTTAGTGCACGAATAATATATTTGTTTCAAGATTCGATCTTTTGGTAAACAGAAAATTATATTCCCATATAATATATTTTTTCGAAAACCAAGTTGTTATCGTATCGGTATGATTATGGTATCGTTGTTTAATCGTTTCTATTATGTTTAGATACGTTCATTTAAGTGAAGTTTAAGTTTAAAAATCTACAAATAAAAATTAAATTAAAAATTTAAAACACCCCCGCCACAAGACTCATAAAAAGTAAAAAAAAATAAATTAAAAATTTAAAAAACCCCCGCCACAAGACTCATAAAAAGTAAAAAATAAATAAAATAAATTTTTGTTGATCCTTTAATGCGACGGGGGACTGCTAAGTAAGAAAATAGCAAAGAAATGCATGAAACATTAGTTTAAGTGCCAAAATAATGGTAGATGAACATAGAATAGAATAGAATAGATTGTCTCTGAGTCGTTAATTTATGCCACCCAACGAAACTCGCGTAATGATGGATTGGTTTAAGTGTTTAAAGAAGAGAAAGTGAAAATTTACGTAAAATTGGGACTTAAATAGTTGAAATAATAAAAGAATCTCCTAATATCTCAGATGGTTACCTTCTATTCAGCCAGAAGTCTGTTGCATTCGTTGCTATTTTCTTACTTAGCAGTCTCCCGTCGCATAAAAGGATCAACAAAAATTTATTATATTTATTTTTTACTTTTTATGAGTCTTGTGGCGGGGGTTTTTAAAATTTTTAATTTATTTTTTTTTACTTTTTATGAGTCTTGTGGCGGGGGTTTTTTAAATTTTTCATTTAATTTTTATTTGTAGATTTTTAAACTTAAACTTCACTTAAATGAACGTATCTAAACATAATAGAAACGATTAAACAACGATACCATATCATACCGATACGATAACAACTTGGTTTTCGAAAAAATATATTATATGGGAATATAATTTTCTGTTAACCAAAAGATCGAATCTTAAAACAAATATATTATTCGTGCACTAAAAATACTAATCTTGCACCAACTATCCAAGAGCGTGAACGGAAGCGGGGGACGGGGGGCGCAGCCCCCCGCTAAAAAAAACCAAATCTACCCAGAATCAAATCGGTTGGTTAGGTTAGACTGATGTCAATAACAGAGCGGAGGGAGCCGAGCGAGCGGAGCGAGCGTGCCGCGGCAGCGGCCGGCGACCGCCGTAGTTTTGAATTTTTCATAGTTGATAATTCAAGAAATCTCAAGTTTGCATGTTTTGGTGCACAATTAGTATTTAAGGTGGAACAAAAGTATAATTTGGTGAAGAAATTTAGGTGGAACAAGAGAATAATTTGAGGTACGGTTAAATACTATCCTATTATATGAAACCGCAACTGGTATAAAATCAAGTTTACTATATCTTAATTATAATTCATACCGTCGTAGTATATTGTCCGCTTTACCGCAAAAGTTGATCAGGCCGAAATATGCATTAAATGTTGATCCATCTTTAGAGGCTTGTAGCTTAGGTAATTTTGATGATATCGTGCCAAACTTCGAATATAAGAGTTCCCCTCATTGCGACCCAGTGCCTAACTACGCCGCAAACACTCTAGCTCGTCACCAACTCACACGGCAATTGTTGATTTTGTAACCGCCATTTATTTTACACTTTGTGTGACTTTGTTGATCAATATAAACGTTGGGAGATCAACAAATGCCACGTAAATTACACCGATGCTGCGGAGCGGCAACATCGCAAACTATAAGTCCCCACGTCTAGGAGCGCCTAAGTATCCTCAATATGTTTCTAAAGAAATCGCTGAGTTACTTTTTTTTTTCAGACTGTGGATACGTACTTAATTAAAAAAAATAATGCTTAATTTAATTGAAGAAAATAATACTTAAAATTAAAGTATTATGAAAAAGTTTTTTTTTGTTATTGTTTATGTTTCTTTGTTAGTTTTATCTTGGATAAACATTAAAGTTTGTAAAAGGTTAATAAAAATAAAAGCACGTTACACCTTCTTTATTATAACCTTTATAACACGCTTCTATTAAAAATAAATTTGGTTATAATGTACCTAGGTATAAAATAGTATACTCGTATTTCTTATCAGAATAAAAAAAATAGCTTTTAGTTTCTTTTATGAACAAGTACTAAAAGCTAATCTTCTTCTTTTCGAGTCGACAGCAAACTCAGACAGTCTCGGCCCAAAAACCAGCCACACGAATAGCGTCTTCAGTAGCCTTCATCAAGTCCTCTCGCGTGCAGGTGACAGGACAAGATGGGCAGCTAATGATATGGTCCATTTTCTGGAGAACCATACCACAATTACCACTCCACGTTACAGTCACCTATGAAACCCCATCGGTATGAGTATTCCTATTTCGACCCACCTGGGTCGAAATAGGATTTCCAGATAGGCCATTGCTGTTTATAACCAGGGGGGAGACCCTCAACTATCAAGACAAATGGATTAGGGAGGGAGACACTATTCCGCCAAAACTCAACTCTCGTCTGAAAAAGCTAATTAAAAAAAAAAAAATTATTTCTATACTTTTAACTTTTTAGTATTTATGATTCGGGATTTACTACGGCGTAGTTCCCTCCCGACCCGAGGTCCATTGTAGGGAGAAGAAGGCTTCAGTACAATAGAGTTAGCCCTGGTACCCCTGAGGCGCAACATTATTGATATCACATGTTTTTTATAGACCCTCATAGATTCATCCATCCATACATCTAATCAAATATAATTTACATTCATTTACATTCAACAAATGGAACAAACTTATTTTATTAAATCTGATGGGGTTGCATATGGATATTATCTAGGACAGCGGGGTCCAAGTTCTTTAAGACCCGCCGCTCAAATGCAACCAAAAAGATTTCGGATTCCACGCTCAGGCTCATGGAAGAAAAACGGAAAATGGTTTTGCAGTCCGCAGATGATGCTTCCTGCTGCCGGCGGCTCAATAGACAGGTCTCAAAGTCTATGACTCGTGACATTCGCCAATTTAATGTGGATCGTATTATGGGCCTGGCCACAGCTTCGCGCGACGCGCGGCGCGACCTGCGACCAGCGGAATGTTGCCAATAACCTACAGTCAAAATTAATATGAGAGAACTATTTTTTTTTTCATTTCTAAAATCCTGCTAGAAAATGTACCACCAAAATTAAGAAATTGATTTAAAGGCATGAAATTACCCAACTTTTGCAAAAAAGTTCAATTTTTATGCAAAGCGTAACGTTTATCTTATTTACCTTAGAAAACGACTTCAACACTGTAATGTAGCACAAATAAGATTAAAAATACGTAAAAGTAATGTTTTGAGTCGTGTAATGCAAAGTGCTCAAAAATAACGTAAAATGTTACAATACTAATGTTCTGGCAAGTTTCGCGCCGCAAGTCGCCGTGGCCGCCGCCGCCGCGCGTAGCTGTGGCTAGGGGGTAAGGAGGCTATTGAGCGTAACAAAGGCTCTAAAGTGTTCGCAAGTGATCTGTCCATGGGGCAAAGCCAACTGATAAAGCTGAAGACTTCGGACGGTAGAACCGTGTCATCTAAGACTGAGCTACTGGAGGAAATCGAGGGGTTTTATGGACAGCTGTATACGACAACACGGAAACCTGTCAGCCAAGCTTCAACTGACCCAAGAGCTAGGCTAACCAGACACTGCACCGAAGACATCCCGGACGTCAGCCTGTACGAGATTATGATGGCTTTCAAACAGTTAAGGAACAATAAGGCGCCGGGTGATGACGGAATAACTGCTGAGCTTCTGAAGGCAGGTGGTACACCGGTCTTGAAAGCCCTTCAGAAACTGTTCAATTCCGTCACCCTCGAAGGAACAACGCCGCAGGCGTGGCTTAAAAGCGTGGTGGTCCTCTTTTTTAAAAAGGGTGATAAAACCCTTTTGAAGAACTACAGACCCATCTTGATTCTGAGCCATATCTATAAATTGTTTTCGAGAGTCGTCACGAATCATCTCGCGCGCAGGTCCGACGACTTCCAGCCTCCCGAACAAGCTGGTTTCCGAAAGGGCCTTAGTACCATAGACCACATCCACTCGCTGTGGCAGGTTATACAGAAGACCGAAGAGTATAACCAGCCACTATGCATAGTGTTCGTGGACTATGAGAAAGCCTTCGATTCGATTGAGACTTGGGCAGTGCTGCAGTCTCTTCAGAGGTGCCAAGTTGACTACCGGTATATCGAGCTGCTGAAGTGTTTGTACGGTAATGCCACTATGTCAGTACGACTCCAGAACGATCAGAACTCCAGACCAATCCAGCTTCAGCGATGTGTAAGACAGGAAGACGTTCTTTCTCCGAAACTGTTCACCGCTGCACTGGAGGATGTCTTTAAGCTTCTGGACTGGAAAGGACATGGCTTCAATATCAATGGCAAGTACATCTCTCACCTTCGGTTTGCCGACGATATCGTAGTCATGGCTCAGACCTTGGAGGACCTCGGCACAATGCTCGATGACCTCAATAGAGTTACCCAACAAGTGGGTCTGAAGATGAACATTGAGAAGACAAAAGTCATTTCGAACGCCCATGTAGTACCTACTCCAATAAATGTTGGGGACTCTGCTCTCGAAGTTGTAGACCATTACGTCTACCTGGGACAAACAGTTCAACTAGGTTAAGTGGCATAAGACCCGAAAATATTATTTTTAGGTTATTATTATTAGGTTTCCAAGGAAAACACATATTTACAGAGTACCTAAAGTATCAAAATACTTATCTTAAGCAACGCTCACTTCTTCATAAAAGCTTTTATTTTCTACTTCATTGACACAGATGCTTCTATCGAGTTTCACAGTTTAAAGAAAAATGTGGCGATTGTTGATAGCCTATTAAAGAGAACGAAAAGTACCAAATTACATTTTATATACCTACTTGCAGCTACGAAAGTTACTTGAAAGATTTTAGTGAATGAACCGTTAATCGGGACCGGTTGGCCCGCAGTCGAGGAATGAGCAAACCGGCGGCGGACCAAGTGGCTCTCACGACCTAAAACCGAACTCGACTATTACCCTGGGCCCTGGCCGCACACGGGCGGAAAAAACTGAACGGAATACCTAGTACTATTATTTATTCTGTGACGGAATGCAGATTTATCGCGCACACACCAAGCGAGCTGTAGACGCACGCCGCGCGCGGCCCGCCTCGCTTGAATAGCTCGCTTGGTGTGTACTGAACTCCAGATAGACTAGGAAACAATCTCTGAATTTTGATTGCCACTATCTTACGGATCTGAAACGTGGTCTCTTCGATGGGCCTTATAAGAAGGCTCAAAGTCACCCAAAGAGCGATGGAGAGGGCTATGCTTGGAGTTTCCTTGTGTGATCGAATCAGGAATGATGAGATCCGCAGGCGAACCAGAGTCACCGACATAGCCCGAAGAATCGCCAAACTTAAGTGGCAATGGGCTGGGCACATTACGCGTAGAACCGACGGCCGTTGGGGCAGAAAGGCTCTTGAATGGCGGCCGCGCGCCGGAAGACGTAGTGTGGGCTGGCCCCCACGAGGTAGACCGACGATCTGGTGAAGGTGGCGGGAAGCCGCTGGATGCGGGCAGCGCAGGACCGATCAATGTGGAGATCCTTGGGGGAGGCCTTTGTCCAGCAGTGGACGTCTTTTGGCTGAGATGATGATTATCTAAGACGTAAGTACTCGTCAAGACGAATCAAACGAGCCCAAATTCGATAGGATTGTGTCGTTTTATTACAGATTTCCTATGGCCACTTTCAGCTCCATCATCAGACCCTGGATACCATTTAGTTAGTACCAAAGTACTCGTCAAGACTAATCAAACGAGTCCAAACTAGATGGGATTGTGTCATTTTATTACGGACTTCCCATGGGCACCTTCCAGCTCCATCTTCAGACCCTGGATACCATCTACAGACAAAGTACTTATCGAGACGAATCATACGAGCCCAAGCACGATAGGGTTATGTCGTATTATAACGGAGTTCCTATGACCACCTTCCAGCTCCATCATTAGATTAGCTCCATGTCATCATAATTTTACTCAATCGAAAACCGGGAAGTCTATCTTGCAAGATTTGATTACAGACAATGGGACAGGTAAAAAAAAAGGTTGTAATAAAAAAAGTTATCGAATCTTATGTATGGAGAACCAAATTCCTACTCTACATGCCCTAACTTAACACTCTCTTGCTTTCATCATAGCGTATAGATTGCAAAGCGAAGTGGCAACAGCGCATAACAAAACTAACCAATCATGTCAAAAGGTGACCTCTGATTGGTCCATTTGAATCAGATCAACAATGGATGGTGCGGATTTGTATAAATAATGCAATGAATAGTTCCTATTTGTGTCGCTAGAGGGTCAGCAATTGTTGATCAAATTGGAGCCACATTTGTATGCCGAATTATACATTAGATCAACAAAAATTATTTTGATCAACAATTGCTAACTGATCAACAATTAACAGATCCTACAACCCGTCTGATCAACATTTGCCGTGTGGGTATATCTATGTATTTATATATATACCTATATATAGTAATTGATACCGTTCCAATGAGTCCAAACACGATACCTCTGCTCAAATTTTATGACGAGTTGGGTACCTTGTAGGCTCCTGCATCAGGTCCAGAACATCAAGGTTGCTATATCTCAAATATAATCTAATCATTAGTACCCTTCCAATGAGTTCAAACACGATACCTCTTCTCTAATTTTATGAGGAGTTGGTTATCTTGTAGACTCCTGCATCAGGTCCAGAATATCAAGGTTACCATATATCAAGTATAATCTAATCATTAAAAGCGTTCCAATGAGTCCAAACACGATACCTCTGCTCTAATTTTATGAGGAGTTGGGTATCTTGTAGGCTCCTGCATCAGGTCCAGAATATCACGGTTGCTATATCTCAAATATAATCTAATCATTATACCGTTCCAATGAGTCCAAACACAATACCTCTGCTCTAATTTTATGAGGAGCTGGGTATCTTGTAGACTCCTGCATCAGGTCCAGAATATCAAGGTTACCACATCTCAAGTATAATCTAATCATGAATACCGTTCTAATGAGTCCAAACACGATACCTCTGCTCTAATTTTATGAGGAGCTGGGTATCTTGTAGGCTCCTGCATCAGGTCCAGAATATCAAGGTTACCATATCTCAAGTATAATCTAATCATTCATACCGTTCCAATGAGTCCAAACACGATACCTCTGCTCTAATTTTATGAGGAGTTGGGTATCTTGTAAGCTTCTGCTGCTGCATCAGGTCCAAAATATTGAACATGTTCTTACAAAACTATTCAAGTGACAGTATATCACAGTTCAAATCGTTTACGAGTTGTGAAAGTTATATAAATCCTTTCATCAACTAGAAAAGAGCTGATAGTCTTCGAACGACTGAAGATATTTTCTTAAATCATAGCTAAGAACACTCTCGCTTATGGCACCTTGCGAACAAAAAAAACTAGATCAAAATCGGTGCATCCGTTTAGGAGCTACGATGCCACAGACAGACAAACAGACAGACAGACACACACGTCAAACTTATAACACCCCTCTTTTTGCGTCGGGGGTTAAAAATGGACCAAGTCTCTGATTTTTGTAATTTTTTAGTATGTTGTACTTGCACATAGCCTTGTCACAGTCACGACATATTTTTGAATTCTGATGTCTAATTTTCTAAATATAATAGGTCTTTGAAAATTTCAGTAAATGTGAGGTGCGTTCTACTTAGAATGTCATTATCAGCTCAAAAACAACAACTTTAAAATAAATTGATCAGTGAATTATATTCTACATTTATTAACCTTTTTATCCTCATATTTTGATTTGAATAATTTTTTTTAATTTCTAAGAAATATTAAAAAATATATTTTTCTATCGATTTTTAAAAAGTTCGCATTTTTTAAAAATGTTTTTGATCGTTTAAAAAGTATCTTATATTATGCTTAAACTTCATGCTAAGTTTCATAGTGGGCCGCGCAGTCGTTTAGGAGCTACATGTATTATAATACCGAAGCGCGGCAATGGCCCCCTACTAGCATCTACTCAGTCAGCGCGACTTATAGAAATTCAATTAGAAACATTTACGAAAATCACCAATTTACCGTTCCTCTATTAATGTTCTCTTGATTTGCGTATGTATATAGATTAGATACCATCCCTTAACCTACCTATTGCAACTTAAGCCATAAACAGACCTAATTTGAAAAAGTGAAAATGCGTTATCATAAGTGGACCTTAAAATTGACCCATTTTTTTTTATTTACAAACTAGCGACCCGCCCCGTAACCGCACGGGAAAATGGTTATTGTGGGTTATTCTTAAGTATATTATGCATGTTTTATATGTATAAACCTTCCTCCTGAATCACTCTATCTATATATCTATAATATTAAAAAAACCGCATCAAAATCCGTTGCGTAGTTTTAAATATTTAAGCATTAGGGATATAGAGACAGAGAAAGCGACTTTGTTTTATACTATGTAGTGATAAAAAAAGGTCTTAGCATGAAGTTTAAGCATAATACAAGCTACTTTAAAAACGCGCAAAATTTATTTTTTTAAATGCGAACTTTTTAAATATCTATAAAAAAAAAACTTTTTATTTTTTCTTAGAAATTAAAAAAAATATTTAAATTCAAAATATGAGGATAAAAAGGTTATTACATGTAGAATATAAGTCACTGATCAATTTATTTTAAAGTTGTTGTTTTTGAGCTGATAATGACATTCTAAGTAGAACGCAACTCACGTTTACTGAAATTTTCAAAGACCTATATTGTGAAAATTAGACATCAGAATTCAAAAATATTTCGTGACTGTGACAAAGCTATGTACAAGTACAACATACTAAAAAATTACAAAAATCGGAGACTTGATCCATTTTTCGCTGCCCGCTTTACGTGAAATGCCCCAACCACTGATGTACTTAATGTTCAACTCTGTAACATTACATTACAGGTAAATGCTCTGATTAGTGAACATCTTAAATTCGTTACTGCAAAACTTTCATATGGAAGCAATAATAGCTAGCTGGCTGTAATGTAACTTAGTTCGACTGCCTTTCATGTCTGACGCTTTATGCGCTTGGTCTTATCTCAGACTTAGTGTGCCAGTAAGCCCACACCTTCAACGCATCTGGGATTCGGTTTTATCAAAGGATATACACTGCAGCGTTTAATTGGAGACGCAACATCTGCAAATCTTGCCAGGCTTAAGGCGGCTGCTAGACCCGAGTCGGGAGCTTGGCTGCACGCGTTGCCGTCACCGCACCTTGGCACCCTCCTTGACTCGCTGAGAATTGCTGTGGCGCTCCGCTTGGGTTCAAAGGTTTGTGAACCACATATTAAGTGCGTCTGTGGTTTCAATGTGGAGGCTGACGGCCACCATGCCTTGAGTTGCGCCAAGTGTTCTGGTAGGTTCCCACGTCATCATTCTCTAAATGATATATTGCGTCGAGCACTCATCTCCGCAAACGTGCCGTGTATCCTCGAACCTCCAGGACTTTGCCGCACCGATGGAAAAAGGCCCGATGGCCTTTCGCTAGTCCCATTGCAAAAGGGAAGATGCTTGCTGTGGGATGCAACATGCGTGAGCGCCTTTGCACCGTCCCATCTGCCCAAAACCATCAAGGCTGCAGGTTCAGCAGCTGAAGAAGCCGCTCGCCAGAAGCACATGAAATATGCAATGTTGGAGCGTGCATACTATTTCGTCCCGTTTGCCGTTGAGACGGGAGGCCCGTGGGGAACCGAGGCCTTGACGTTAGTGAGGGACATAGGCCGCCGGCTGGCCGATAAAGGGTGTGATGTACGCTCCGGGGCATTTCTGGCGCAAAGGCTGTCCATAGCTATTCAGCGTGGCCACGCAGCCAGTGTTATGGGCACCTTTGCGCCCGGTGTGTCAAGAGGGGGGCTCTTAGACTAATTTGTGTAAATAGTTAGGATATATACTATTTTTCTTATTAATTATTTCTCTGTACTTTTCTTTTTTGTGTATAATTTATTTTATTTTGTTGTTTGTATATTTTTGTTTAGTTTTAAAGTTTATTGTTTTTCTAATTTTATACTATGTAATAAGAAAATGGTCTATCCATAGAGCACGCGCATCGCTCTGCTGCCTTTATGTCAAGCGTAAAATTTTGGCAGATTTTGTATGGGCGGTGAAATCAATAACATTTTTCTTTTTTGATTTGTTCCTCGAGTCATGTTTGCAACTTATCACTGCACATTTCAAAATATTCTCCAATTAAATTTCTTATTTTCACCGGGAAAAATAATCAGCTCCGATAACCATTTGATACTAAACGAACGCGCTGAAGATATTCGGACTGTTCATATCCATGCTTACGGTTCATACTCGATTAGGCGTACTCTATCCCTCCCAGAAATTTTTCTATTTATACTTAAGGGTCTATCTAACACAATAAATAACTGAATTTAAAAATAAATTTAGTTAAAGCACTAAGTTACATGTTACATCAGATCTACTTACTTGAGCGTTGGGCATAACTTCTTAGACAATTTGTCTAAGTGCATTGTAGCCATAGCCTTTGGTCCATACGAGATCTGGAATGTCTCAGGCGTCTGTTTCTGGAAGATGGAATTCTTAATGATGACAGCGAGGTTGAAGATGGCGTCCACGGTTCCCATGGCGTTAGCCATCTTGAGCATTTGCTCGCAGCCTTCTTCTGTGGTGACGTCATGGGTGGAGATCTGGACATCGGCGCCATATGATGCCCATGCCCTAAGTTGCAAAGAATTGAATTCTTCGATTGGAAGGGGGCTTTAGTCTAGTTAGTGGACCATTTTATAAGCTGTTATATAATAGAAATTGCTAGTGAAATTTTGCCATAGTTCAGGATAGATCTTATCTAAAGGGTTTTATTTCACAAAAAGTACGTCTTTACATTTTCGATATTTTGAAGTCTGATGTTTAGGTACTACGAGAGCAAAGATGTAAATTTTATATGTATAGTCTGGCTAATCTAATAAAGTAATCTTGGGAATAATTCTTACCTAAGCCTGCTGGACTGGTATCCGTTGGAGATGCCCCTACGAGAAGTCAGCAGTAGTTTCCTGGCGCCTCTGAGGATCAGCCAATCAGCCAACTCCAGACCGAAACCACCAAGACCACCCACGACGATGTAAACGTGATCTTCGTGGCAGTTATACCTATAATAATAATAATAATAATAATAATAATAATAAAATCATTTATTCAGAATAAGCCTAAATACATCCACATTAATTACATTTTACATATTTGAAATGAAGGCTTAATAAATGTCTCAATTAAATTGATCCGCTGACTTTCAGGCTAGGTAAACCTGTGTTATGAAAGTCAGTGGAGGTTCGACTCAAGACAAAAGTGTCTTTCCTTTAGCCTTTAGTGCAGCTGTATAGGCTACGAAAAAAGAAGTTATTATTACAAGTTATAATTCTGAAAAATTAAAATTTAAAATAGTGGTTGTGTTGAAGCTAGGTAAACCTGTGTTATGAAAGTCAGTGGAGGTTCGACTCAAGACAAAAGTGTCTTTCCTTTAGCCTTTAGTGCAGCTGTATAGGCTACGAAAAAAGAAGTTATTATTACAAGTTATAATTCTGAAAAATTAAAATTTAAAATAGTGGTTGTGTTGTGTATGAGGAGTGTGTATTGTGTATGAGTGTATGTGTGTGTATGTAGAGGGTGAGTGTTGATGTAATTTGAGTCTATGTCTAATCTAGTAGGTCTTCTGTATCGCTATAGTGAAGTGTTTGTAAATGGGACTTAACCGAAATTTTTGTCTGGTAGTTATTAAGATTATTGATATGCAAAATTTGGTCTATTTTATTGTATATTCGCCTGCAAGTAGGTGCTTGTTGTCTCTTAGCGAAAGTTGTATTGCATTTAATTGTGGTACAGGCCGGTTTCCTTCGTCTTCTAGGAGATGAGGTTTTATTTAGAGGGACTACAGGATGTAAGCGCATGATGGATCGCAGCACATACAGTTGTCTCACCGTAAGTACTTGCGCATGTTTGTATAAAAGAGCGGTCGGGAAACGCCAAGGTTTCCTGTGAATTATCTTTAGCACCGCCCTTTGCGCCCGTTCTATTTTTATGAAAGTAGTCTTGGAAGAGCCTCCCCATACAGTGATGCAATAGGATATTACAGATTCACATAGGGCAGTGTAAACTGTCTTTAAGATTTCCAAATCTGCCGAGCTACGCAAATTTTTAAATATGTAAGTAGATAAGTTTTCGAATCCGATTGACCACAGAAGTTATTTGATCATGCCAGTTAAGGCAGTCGTCCATAAGGATACCTAAGTATTTAATGGATTTAGTTCTGTTTAACTTAGGGCAGCTGCAGGCAGCTGGATTTACACAATCAATGTGGGCACGCACCTCAATACTACCTATTTCAGGTTGAGCACAAGGTCTGGTTGTAAAAGTTATATAATTCGTTTTTATTAAGTTTAAGGTAAGCAAGTTATTATTTAACCATTGCAATACAAATCCAAAGTTAGCTTCTGCTTGTCTAATTACTTCAGGCCAGTTTTTGCCAGAGATTATCAGAGCTGTATCATCCGCATATGAATATACTTTGCACCGAGGCAAGGACATGTTACACAGATAATTTACGTAAATGATGAACAGAGTGGGACCCAAAATACTGCCCTGCGGCACGCCAAATTCAACAGTCTCCGGTTCACTGACAAAGGAGCCGATCTTAGTGCACTGTGTTCGATTTTTCAGGTAATCAGTGAAAACGTCTAGTACGGTTCCCCTAATTCCCATCGCTTCTAGTTTTTTTAACAACAAAGGGATAGAGATAGTATCGAAAGCTTTAGAAATGTCAAGAAAGATACCTAGGCACTTATTTTTGCTATCTATTTCGGCTACAGCGTGATCTACCAAAGAGGATATGGCATCCTCTGTTGACCGTCCTTTTCTAAAGCCAAACTGATTGTTTGAAATTATCTTATTTGATTCTAAATATGAGACTAGTCGACGGTTTAGGATTTTTTCCAATACCTTGGATATGACTGAGAGAACAGAAATAGGTCTAAAATTACTCACACTAGTTCTGTCTCCACTTTTATGTATAGGATGCACAATAGCTTTTTTCAGGGCATCGGGGAATTTTCCTGTAGTTATGGCCATATTACAGATATAAGTTATGATTGGAGTGAGGACAGAAACCGTTGACTTTAATAGGTGTGCTGGTATTTCATCCCAACCGGTAGCACAGTCATTTCGCAGGTTCATTATAATATCCTTAACTTCATTATCATCGACCATTTGCAAAACCATAGAGTTAAGAGGTGAGGACTGTTGTGTCTGTATTGGAGAAGTATTTCTCAAGTTGGGCTTAATCTTACTAGCAAGATCTTTACCTACATTGGCAAAGTATTTGTTTACGACATTAGCGGATGTTACAGGGTCCTCTTTCAGACTTAGAAGTTCCAGTGGTGGGATCATTGGCTTGGTGGTATGTGTAACTTTTTTAATTACTGACCATGTTTGTTTAGGATTATTTTTTGCTTTGGTGAACTCCGATCTTTCGTAATCCCTTTTAAGTTTTCTAAGTAGGGTGTTGCAAAAATTGCGATAGCGTTTATAGGTCTTTTGTAACACAGCATTATTCGGATTTAGTCTAGAGTTTTTATGCAAGTGATCTTTGTTTCGGATACATCTCAGTAGGCCTGTTGGTGATCCAAGGTTTGATTATTCTTTGTCTACAGGGAATTGTATAAGTTACGGTGTGGGATTCGATTAGGGACATCAGGCATTTTAGCAGATAGTCAGTTGCCTGGTTTACGTCAAGTAAGGAATAAATCAGAGAGAAGTCGAAATTATTTGTCGCCGCCACCACAGCCTCAAAATTTGTTTTAGTGCTTGTACGACTTAAGTTTCTTTTTATAGGCGTATAGTCTAGGTTTAAGAGCACGGGAGAGTGGTCTCTTAAGGACGAATCTAAGATTAAAGTTGTGGCCTGTAGATTAGATTTAAGGTGGACATGATCTAGGCAGTTATTTAGCCTTGTGGGTAACAAGTGTGTGGGTAACAAACAACCCGTGAGAGGCAATAGCATTTAGATAATAATTTGAGTGAGGGTCACAGTTATTACTTTTAATATCGATGTTAATGTCGCCTATCACCACAATATTCTTGAAGATGGACAGACTATTTAGTGTTGTGTCTAGACTGTTTATGAAGTTATCTATGTTTTTGAAGGAGGGTGATCTATAAAGAGCTATGATAGCAATATTATGGTCAATAGTACAAGTTAAACAATTTGCGTCCTGAAAAACTGATTGTTGGACAGCATGTGTCAGAGAGCTTTTCACATAGATCGCTACTCCTTCATTTTGATTACAAACTGTTTCCGAACAATATGAGATATATCCCTCAAGACTTGGAAGAGTTGCTACCTTCGACAACCAACATTCAGATAGAACTATTACGTCACAGGTAAGTTTAATGGAATGTAACAGAACTCTAAAATCATCGAAGTTTTTATTCATGCTCCTTATATTCACGTGCAAGATTGTGAGAGATGTCGAGTGATTTGTTATTAGATTATGACAGTCTTGAGGAAAGCATTTTGTAGGTTTTGGATATTGAGAGTTCCTCAATATCCGTATTTATTCTGTTTATGTTAGCCATTTGTAGTTAGAAAGTGTGTTCTGGAAATTAAAAGAAGTGCGTTTTAAAGGGAGCTGCTTGTGTGTGATTAGGTAGGTACTAAAGGTATGGTGACGAAGATTGCGAAACAGGTTAGTATTTGAATATCGACTTTTTATTTGTATTTCTAAGTGGCAGATCGGGCGTAGAAGGTTAAACTTTGTATTTGTGGTTTTGCAATTATAGGATGAGACTTTGATAAAGACATTGGTTGAGTGAAGAAGTATGTGTGAAAGAGTTGTAGCTGAAGGTGTATTTGTGTGTAGCATAGTGTGGTTGTTTACATAAGATAAACAAATGTATAATGTATAAAATAATAACAAAAAGGAGTAGTAGAAAAATATTTCTTTTAGGATAGGATAGTAGTAATATGCTTTAAAAAATAACAATAATTTGCTTAGTCATTGAGCCTTAAGTAGATCTAATAGGACTTGTTCCGATTTAACAATAATATATTTCTCGCCTTCTTTCTGCCTTAGATAAATATTCCCTTTTGATGACCAACAGAAGTCATAGTGATGATCTTTGGCAAATTTACGTGTCCGGAGAAACAGCTTCTTAGTTTGTGGTGGTAGGTACTCCGTCACGTACACGGGAATGGACGCTCCTGATAATCCAATTGCAGTCGTGTTCAATTTGCTAGTTTTTGGCTGATTTTTGTTGTATTCCTTTGTGGCAGCTACAAATTTTAGTTTGGTGTTTACTTGGGTAAATTCGGCTATAATTGGTTTAGGGTTGTCTGGCTTTCCAGGTGCACGGTGAATGTCTCTCATATTTGTGGGAGATAATTGGAGGCCAACATTCCGACCTATGCTACTCACAATTTCGAATAAATCCTCATAAGTTTCCTTGTTTTTTGCAGGAACATTTCTTATTTCGATGCAGGCATCGCGATAGCCTTGTTGCAAATCCTTAACTTTATGTTCAAGTGATGTGACGTATTCCATTAAATGGGTGCGCTGAGTTTCTAACGCGTCCACCTTCTTATTTACTTCTTCATATCGTGAACTCATAAAGCTGACAGATTTTTCGATCTCAGTAAAAGATTTTTGAGTTACCAGGTTCTGCGTTTTCAGTTCGGTTACCTCGGAGATCAACTTATTTAACAGAGAGTTTTGATTTTTCATCATTTCGGTTATGTTATTTGTATGGGTAGTATTCCAAGCCGAGAGCATATCTTGGAGTTCCTGTCTGAGTTCAACTTTAAAATTTGAGAACTCGTTTATTGGAGAAGAATTGCTTCTTGGACGTTTTTGGCGTGGGTTAGAATTCACGTTTTCATCTGGTTTTTTCACTATATCCGATTCAGATAACGAATACACCATCCTATTTGGTGTAGAAGGTGGAGTGTGCACTAATTTCGACATAATGCAATTGTAGATGAGGCAGTTTCTAATAATAAAATCACTTATTTATATTTCCGCAGTTTTGTGGGTATTGGACAATGAATAAAATTGTCAGTTAAAAACACAACACAACGCGTATAAAACCAGCCGTGCGAGACACCGGTAGCCCGGGTTATTGACCATTTATCGGAGGTCTAGTCCACTGGTCAGTTTAGTGCTACGTGACCAGCGACCGTTGACACGATGGTCTTATGTAAAGTCCGTAGGGCGAAGGTCTAGTTACACTGGCTTTACTTGCACTACTAGCGCAGACACGTCTAATCAAAGCGGCGATACAGGCCGAACTCCCTGATATGTGAATTGACACATTTATATAATTACAGAATCTGGACTAGAAAATCATGAAACATTCATGATTTACTGTAAAATAGAACCAATAGCATAAAACATGTCTTAAATGCACAACATGGTGTTACTTTCAGGATAATCAAACTATTATATTCAAGGGCAGGTTTGTGCGTGCGAGTTTTACAAAAACGCTGATTCGGCGACTGTAGCGCGTAGAAAATTCTGCAGTTTTCGTTTTCGCCACTTAAATGATGCGCCAAGCATTCCTCTCATTCGACATTGGGTTAAAAAGTTTTATAATAATAATAATAATCATTTATTTCAGGAAACATAGTCCCATATTATAACACTTTTTACACTTATTACGATAAAATTAAAAAGTTAAAATTAAAAACATTATTGAAATTTAAAATTAAGATATAAAAAAGATATAAAATCATCAATATTAAAATCAAATGAAAATAAAAACACCCATATTAATAGTATATTTCATTACAAGTGCGGAAAGGCTGTCATTGCAAAGAGTTCCGACAATGTTCACTCGAGCCGAGGCGCAGCCGAAGGCGAGGGTAGACAGTCGGAACGAGTTGCAATGACGGTTCCGCACGTGTACTGAACGACAATTTTTAATACAGATGCGAAAAAATGAAGAAATCTAATAAAATAATAAAAACTTAATAAAAAAAAAAGACTATAACCGTAGAATATAAGCAGAGATTTGTTTTTCTTCACCCATTCTGGTAGGCAAAGGGAACTATGCCCATCAAGTCTTCAGTAGAATTTTTTATTGATATGAAATGAAAATGAAAAATAAGATGAATTGAAATAAAACCTAACCTAACTCATTTAATCGAATCATTAAATCTGATATTGAAACAATATAGTAGCTTTTTTTAAAAATATACGTATTTGCATGAATCATAAAAACTTCTATGATTTTTTTTAGTAAAAACTTCATGGTTGGTTTTTCTTTTTAACAGAGATTATTTTGACAGTTGGGAAAGAAAACGCACGAGTTCGGGAAAGATAAAAAAAAAGCACGAGTGTGTAATAGCCCACATCCCAAACGCTATATGTCCTTGCAATACGCCACTTTTTGAGCAACTGTATTAAAAAATTAAAAATAAAATAAAATCAAAATCAAAATTAATCACAAGACATTATCAAAATCAAATAATATTAAAATATATTATAATAAGAATTAGAATTAGCTCACATTAAATAGGGCATGCATCCGTACCCACCTCTTCAACATAGGGGAGTCCCATCGCTCAGACAGTACACGCAGGATTTTGTTAGCGCTGCCGATGAGGCGGTTCCGCAACGATGCGCTGCGTTTCCTCATTAAGGCGTAAAAACTGTCAACTCTTGCCTGTGCAAACATTGCAGACGCACTGCAGAACCGCGGCAGCCCCAACAAAGCCCTGAGTGCATTGTTATATTGAACACGCAAAGCGCTGTAGGTCCGCTACGTAAAATTGGTCCACAGGCTGCACTGCACGTATAAAATGAGTGGCAGTAGGCCTTGAAAAGTGTCACTTTAACTTGCTCGGAGCATGGTGCAAACCTACGGGCCAACATGTTACAGCGAACCGACATCGCCCTGCGCTTCCTCTCAATATCTTCTGTGTCTGTGAGGTCCTCAGTGACCCAATGGCCCAGATACTTGAACTTAGAGACTCTGCTCAAGGGCGTCCCGCAAAGTAGTATTGGCGGCAATTCAGTATAGCTCTTCGTGCCCGCCCTGAAAATCATATACTCCGTCTTTTTGACGTTGTATCTGAGCCCATGCGACACCGAGTACCCCTCACAAATGTGCAGAAGTTTGCGTAGCGCTCCCAACGAAGGACTCAGCAGCACCATGTCATCGGCGTAACTCAAGTTATTTATACACACCCCATCTATTGAACAGCCGATATTGGTACCGCTGAGCTTCCCGATGAGTCGATTCATGTACAGGTTGAAGAGCCGAGGCGAACTTAACCCCCCCTGCCTCACCCCGCACTCCAAACCGTACACACCCGAGTACGTATCCACCAACCGAACCGTGTTCTGCTGGTGACTATACCAGTACCTAAAAATCGACACGATTTCAGCAAGGAAATCTGTATCACACAGCAGCTTGCTCCAGAGTTTGTTATAATTCACCAGGTCAAATGCTTTATTTATTTATTTATTTATTTTAAGGAACGCCAACAGCACACATATTACAAGACATAAAAAGAAAACAAAAATACAAGTACACAATATGTGCGCCTATTATAGGCATCCACAGCATTCAAAAATATAAGTAATACCAAACACAATATTGATTACCTACCTACAACAATTTTTTTTTTAACAAGTCTAAAATAAAAGAAAAAGAAATGACGCGAATACTTAAAAACTAAAAGGTATAAAAATAGACTACGTGTTCCCCGTTATTAACTGAATCAACTGTGCCTTAAAATAACATACAGAATTACAATATATATCAAGATCTCCATTGGCAAGCCCATTGAACTCATTGTACGTATTACAAATTCGATTGAGAGGCGAGTTTGTTCTCAGATTTGTTCTGGAAGCAAAAGAACAAAATAATTTCTTCAAACGAAACCTAGGGAAGCAATACGGAACACTTAAACCCACACGATCCAAGATTGACGGAGTATCAATTAAACCATTCACGAGTTTATACAAAAACATTGTGTCTCGGATTCTTCTTCTGTTCCGCAAACTTACCATCTTAAAAAACGCCAGACGATCATCATAAGGACGATGATGTGAAATATTGCGTGATACAAAAGCCAACGAACGGGTAAAAGATCGTTGGATACGCTCAATACGCTGAGACTGAGAAGAGTAGAATGGATTCCATGCAGAGGATGAATATTCTAAAACGCTTCGCACCAACGCATTATATAGCACAATCTTCGTTTGAGCGGAGCGGAAACAACGAGTATTTCTCTTAACAAAACCAAGCATTCTGGCAGCCCTCTTCACAGTAGCATCGATGTGGGAATTGAAAGAAACTTTACTGTCAACGACAACACCCAGATCGCGAACTTCAGAAACTTCCTGTATAGGAATCCCTTCTAAATTATAGGCAGAATTTAGCGGTTTCTTTTTTCGAGTATACTTAATATGATAACACTTCTTAACGTTAACTGCCATACCATTATCTGAGCACCACTGAGAGATCCGATCCACACCCTCCTGTATAAGTCCAGCTTCGGCATCTGAACTGACAACACGATAGATTTTGAGGTCATCAGCTAACAAAGAAAATTCACAGTGTCGTATTTGGGTAGTAATATCATTGATGAAAATAGAAAACAACAAGGGACCCAAATGTGAACCTTGTGGCACGCCAGATTCCGCGGTATAGACAGTAGACAAGTAGTTATTCACTGATACCGTAAGTTGTCGCCCACTTAAATACGACTTAAACCACTCCAATAAGTTTCCATGAATTCCCATCACATCCAGCTTAGTCAGCAGTATTGAATGAGACACTTTATCAAACGCACTACTGAAATCAGTGTAAATTGCGTCCACCTGGTTTCCACGATCAATATTCATAGTCAAGGCTGAAATAAAAGAAACCAAATTAGTTTCTGTTGAACGGCCCTTCTTAAACCCATGCTGATGAATTGATATGTCCGCATCCAGATGACAACTTAATAACGGACAAAGCAGAGATTCAAAGATCTTCGAAAAACACGAGAGAATGGAAATCGGCCTATAATTCCCAACATCACTAACGTCATTTTGTTTATGTAGGGGTATAATGATAGACTTTTTCCACTCCGCCGGAAAAATGCCATCCCTAAGAGATCTGTTAAATAAGATAGTTAGTGGAAAAGCCAGAGCGCGACCACAGCGCTTTATTAACAGAGGTGGTATTCCATCTGGACCTGGACCCTGACATTCTTTGATCCGTTTAATTGCTTGAAGTACTTTACGTTCATTGAACTGTACTCTAGCAATAGATTTGTGGGTTGTTACAGGAATTCCATTTGGATTGGGAACATGGGCTTGAGAGGTTGGGACAAAAACGGAGGAAAATTTTTCAGCAAACAGATTTGCAATATCACAACCTGTATTTGCTGTTTTGTTACCCTTATGCATAACAGATGGAAAGGTAGAACGTTTACTTTTCTTATCTGCAACGTATCTCCAGAAGGCTTTTGGATTCTGTTCAATACTTTTTTCAATATTCGCTATGTAACTTGAATACAGCTGGTCATGAAGCCTGCGGCAATGAACTCTTAAGATACCGTATTCTACACTGTCACGAGGATTTTTATATTCGCGGTATCGAACCCGCAGTTTTTCCTTTTCAGAAAGAAGTTTAATGAGCGATTTTGAAAACCACGGGGGAAATTGACGACGATTTCCCCTTCTTTTGGGCACAAATCGATCAATGATACCCTTTATTTTTTTATTAAGCAGAGAAAGCATTTCGTCGACACCGCCACATGCCTCCAACTCACTCGACCAATCAACTTTAAGCAGTTCAGCTGTGATTTCTGTATAATTCGCGCGATAAAAATTATATTCAGGATGGTTGTTATGACGAAGTTGCTTGGTTTTATGACAGTCCGTCAATGTCAATAATAACTGAGGATGTTTAGGATCGAGTTTACTTATGATATCAAGTGGCTTGTCAATAGAAACATTATAAGAAGTGCATAAGGCCAGGTCGAGAATACGGCCATCCTCATTACGAAAGTGATTCAGCTGATGCATATCACTAGCAGCAATAAAATCAGTTAAAAGCAACCCGAGGGCGCTGTCGTAGTTCGTAGGTGTAGTAGCTACTGAATCGACACGCTTCAACCATCCTACTGAAGACAGGTTAAAATCCCCTATAATTGCAATATCCTCGACCTGCCCAGCTATGTTGTCCACATTGTCAAGAAAACATTTCAAAGTATTGTAATTGGCTGGAGGAGGCATGTAGACACCGCAAATAGCAATGTTCTTAGATACATTGCCAAAATTAACTCTAACCCTGACCCAAAGATCCTCGCAAGAGCTTTCCCATAAAGTAACTCTACTAGATTCGAATTTACGCGAGACTGGAATTAAGACTCCTCCGCCATCCTTTTTATTTATTCCAGAATTAGAACACAGTCTATCACGTCTATAAACAATATATCTAGAGTCAATAAATTCACCGTTAGAGATATTTGAATTCAGCCAGGTTTCAGTTAATACTAAAATATCATACGCACTATTTATAATATTATTGAAAACATCATTTGTCTTTGTACGTATTCCGCGAACATTCTGATAATATATTGAAACCATTTTTACTGTCTAGACACGACGATCATTCATGGATTAAACATATTTTATAATTTATTAAATCAATTTAGACAAACTGTTCTGATTGCGAATAAGTACAACACTTGAGGCATCGTCTTTTTTGGCGAAAATACGTCCATCACGCACCCAAACATATTTGCAGCCTACTTCCTTAGCCTTCAATCTAGCTGCAGCGTGAAGAGATTTCCTGCTTGGACACAGATGTTCTGCAACAAATACGGGAACGGAGTTGCCCTTTAGGTTCAAGTGATGGGAGTTCAATTTATCCTTGGAGTTATTCTTATTATATTTTCTCACTCCAGCAAGAACTTTATCACGCAGCAGGCGACTCTTCAACTTCACAATTACCGTTCTAGGACGGTTGCTATTTTGATCAACTTTAGCTACTCTAGTGACTGAGACAACATCGCCGTCAACCAAAGGAACTTCTACAAACTTGCCCAAGCATGCAACACTGGTAAGCAAGTTTTCGTTGTGCTGTTCTGGAATACCATTTATCTCCAAATTAGATTCGCGGAGGTTGTTTTCAATATCTTCAAGCCTGGAACCCAAGTCAATCATAGTGGTCTGCAGAGATTAATTAGTTTTGCGTAATTGGTCAATAATTTTGACCTTATCATCCAACTCAGATCTAAGAGACTCAACCATGGTATTAAAAAAGGACAGAGATGACTCCAAAGTCTCAAGTCTACCCTTTATGTCCTTTAAATCTCCTGACGTAGGATTAAGAGCGATGGTAATTTCCTCACGCATTATTCGACGTACCGACTCAATAGTGAGTGCAGAGTCCGGTTCAACTGTATCATTGGAACATTCGGAATCCAAATTATTATTGAAGGCAGTTGCTTTCTTGATACTAGGCTTGCGGAAAGTTATATTACATTTCTCGGATTTCGATGCCATCGTACCATCCACATCACCGCTCGTGCCAGTCGAGCCAGCAGTGCCAGTTGTGCCGGTACGTACAGGGGTATTGGAATTGTCACCCCCTTTGCGACGTTGACCACAGCACTCAGCACAATTCCATGTGTCCTTATACTTTTTAGAAAGTTTGGCATACTCATCTTCGGAAGTACGGCAGCATTCCAGATCAAAGTATTGCGAACAAAGATGACATTTTAGAAAAAACTCCGTCGCAATTACCTGAAGACAAGCACCGCACTTCTTATCCGCCATCGCCAGGACTTAATTGTTAATCAATATTTCACTTATTATTTAAAACGCCGCTACAGCGATAGGAGTACAAAACACAATAAAAAGTGAAAATGAGTAGGTATCCCCCCACGGGCATTCAGTTGTATCCAGTTATGCGTTACTTCTGCAGCAATCGATTCATTGACCAGTGTGACGCGGCAGATCCGTCAGCCGGTATTCACGCACGGCGCACGCGACCCTCGACGTTGCGTAGATGTAATTAGTTCGCGAGTCGTCTGCAGGACGATTGAGTAAATATGGACGTGCGTTTGCGAACCACCGCGCGGTGTTATCTTTATTTCTTTAAATTATGTCACAAATCACGATCAAATGCGGCAATTGTTCACTGAATACTATTATTAAGGCACTGATGCAAAATATAACTAATTTGAATAGACTAATTCGTCGATCTAATAAGAAATTTTACGAATTTTTACTGGAGCAATAAAAAGTAATGATATCGGTTTGGAGTCAAAGACTAAACTCCTTTTTTCCTCCTTCTTCTCCTCCTCCTTCCTAAAATGCTTTTGACAGGTCTAAATAGCAAGCAAGAACAGGAGTTTTTCTCGAGGTATAGTACTGGGCAGTCTGCTTGAGACAGAGGATAGCGCTCTCTGTTGATAAGCCAGATCTAAATCCAAATTGAGCATCATTAAGTTGGACATGCCGCTCCAACTGTTGGTCAAGCAGACTGTCGAACACCTTAGCCACTATAGTAGCAAGTGAGATGGGCCTATAGTTGCCCAGATCAGATGCATCACCAGTTTTGTTTTTTATTATTGGAACTACAACGGTATATACATCATCGCGTCAGGCAAGTAACTATGACTAATGCAAAGGTTGAAAAACATGGGAAGTACCCTAGGTAACTGCCCACCAGCATACCTCAGGTGTTGAGCAGTGTTGAACTGAGGTGATCGTGTCCTGGAGACTTCCCCCTGACCATTTTACGAATAACATTTTCTATATCTTTAGCTGTAAAACTCACACCTACCTCGCCAGCACACTCCCGAGCGTTGGGCACCTGGGGATCCACTGTAGGATCGAGCGGGCACTCCACCCTAAAATCCACCGCTGAAAGGCGCAGGCTATATCTTTAGGTTCAAAAACCCCACCTACACTCACCGGAAGGCTCGGCCTGGCATTCAATTCGTTTGTTGTCTTCCATAATTTTCCAAAATATTTATTAGTATTGTAGCGCGGCAGAGGCTCCCTCTCAGGACGGGTAGAGGTACTAGACCCGCCCGCTATTTAGATTAGCGCCACTATGGCAACACTGACGTCTTACGTCAGTGATCTGGCTGACTTCTTGGAATTGTAATGTAAGTGTAACCTTGTTGTAACCACGTGCTTGTAATAAAATCTGTTCTGTTTGACTATCGTGATGATTAAACAAGTGGACTGTACTCACGGACTTATTATTTAAAGAAACCCTGAGGCAGATCGGATTCTAACCATAGTGGAGTCCGACCCGCTACAAGTGACGCCCAACGTGTTTGTTCTGGGCTGTGTTTGCTGCTGTTGTGAAAGTGTTTCTGTTAGGTAGTCTACGCCAACTTTTGAGTGGGAACGCTCGTGACAGTCGGGTCACAAAAGTTGGATCGGCCAGATATAATGAGTAGGCCAGGACTGCGAAGCCAAGACAACATGCAAAGCGGTGGCGAGGGCGCTAACCGTTCACAGACCCCGGACGTTTCTTCTATCACGATGTCATCGGATAATTTTACCCAGCTGATGCAAACTATAACGAAGCATCACGTGGATTTGACGTGCGATCTTGTCGAGGAACTTCGTCGTGGTTTCCGTGAGTCGACTCCCCGCAATGCGTCGACGTCGTCGGCTACAGTGTCCGCGTTATCAGCGTCGTTGGCTGGTGCCAACTTTGCCCTGTGTCAAGCGCGATTTAGTGGAGAACCCCATGAATCCGTCGAGAACTTTGTAGACGCTATAGAAATATATAAAGCGGCTACGGGCATAAGTGATGACAGTGCAATCAGAGGATTAGCTTTGCTGTTTTCAAGCAACGCGGCCACTTGGTGGCAGGGAGTGAAGAAAAGTGTTACTTCATGGGATGATGCTTTAAAGATGCTGAAAAATGCTTTTGGTGACTATAGATCTCCTTCACAAATATATCTGGACCTGTTTAAGATGGTGCAAGGTGATACATGCACTGATTTATTTGTGGCGCAAGCGCGCGCACTCTTTGCGAAGCTCCCAGAGCAAGACATAAGTGAGAAGGTCCAAATAGACATGGTCTATGGATAACTAAGACCACATCCCAATAACAACAACCCCAACAACAACTACAATTTCTATAGACTTAAGGCTTGGCTTTATAACGAATTGAAAATATTTTTTTTCCTTTTTCAAACCAAAATTCTGTTCGTTCCTTTTTGTCGTTTGTTAAAAGTATAATTTGTCTGTTTTTGCATGTTAGAAATAATTTAATGAAGTAAGAAGAGCGGTGCCTCCCGACACAGGTGATGAACCTAATGGGAGACACCTGCCATTAGTTTTTAAGTTTCGCTCTGCAGAAATTAATAAAATATTATTATTATTATGTTGGTACACTTTAAGATCACGGGTCTATAGAGACCCGGTCCTTTGGGAGGCGTGCATGGGGCCAGAAATTAATAAAATATTATTATTATTATTATTATTATTATTATTATCCTTCGCTTATCCATCCTCATTGGCTAAAAAGGGAATGATGAGATCATGGATGAAAAGAAGATGATAGTTGAATCATACCTAGGCACTGCGTCGATGGCGTTCACGGCTGGTTTGACGGGTCGGTTGGTGCGCTCTTCGTCACGGATCTTCACAATAACCTACAACAAAATAAAAAGATAATTTAAAAAATATATAAAACCGCCTTCAACGTCCTAACCTACACTAAAAAGTTAAAATAAAATATAAATCTAGCTGAAAGCATAGAAATTTAATATGGCTATTAATATTCCTTATTTACATAAATTGTAACATCATAATATAATCATGTGTAGACATTATTATACTCTTCACCTTTGAGTCGGTGCCAGTTGAGGCTAGCTATTTAATCGGAACCAATCAAAGCTCAGATCGTTGAATATAAAATATTAAAGGACGCGGTCAGAGTACTAGGTACTGAGCCCACTAATAGATGACTGCTAGCAGTAGAAGTCTTTTGGTCGAAATGATGGTGATGATATTAGCTGGCACCGACTCCAAGATGAAATGTATAACAATTTCTACACATGATTATATGTGTGATGTTACAATTTATGTAAATAAGGAATATTAATAGCCATATTAAATTTCTATGCTTTCAGCTAGATTTATATTTTATTTGTAACTTTTTAGTGTAGGTTAGGACGTTGAAGGCGGTTTTATATATTTTTTAAATTATCTTTTTATTTTATTTATTTATTTATTTATTGTACACACACAAACATACAGAAAATTACAAAGTAAAGTTGATATTATACAGTAGGTAAGCTTAACTCACAATGAGTTCTCTGCCAGCTAACCTGGTGAGAAAAAGATGCTATAGGAAGCAGCAGGTAGACCTGTGTACTACGCTAGTTTCAACACTTAATTTAATGAATCAAATAATTGTAAAATACTCAAACAGACTACATACAATATCAGGTAAAATATATAATACCTATTTATATATATATATACATAAATATATACATACCAGATACATAAGATATTGCCTAATCAGATATACATAAATACTATAATGATACACGGACAAGTAGTAAAATTCAAAGAGATAGGTAATGCTCCTTTGCTCTCTTCCTGAAGACCTCTAACGAGGGGCTTGCGCGGATACTATGAGGTAAAGCATTCCACAGGCGCACAGACTGCACCGTGAAGGAGCCGCCATACCGCGCAGTCGAATGTATAGGAATAGACAGAAGTAGGGATTTGGACAAACGGCAGGGTTTACCGCGCGGCACCATGTACTCAAAACGCTCTTTGAGATACTGAGGAGCTGATGGGCTGTTGAGGATGGAATACAACAAAGTTACCACATGCAAATCACGACGCTGACGTATAGGCAACCATTTCAGTTGGTGTCTAAAATTAGAGACGTGGTCGTATTTTCGCAGTCCAAAGATGAAACGGATACATAAATTCTGTAACCGTTCCAGTTTATTCAGCAGCTCCTCAGTAGCATCCAAATAGCACACATCTGCATAGTCCAAATGAGGTAAAAGAAGAGACTGGGCTAAGGTGATTTTAGTTTTAAATGGTAAAAAGTTTTGGAGACGTTTAAGGGAGTGAAACGAGTAGTGCATTTTCTTGCTCACGTCATTGACCTGATTGACCCAGGATAGCTTGCTGTCAAATATGACTCCAAGGTTTTTAGCACACGGTGAATATTCTATAGGTACACTGTCATAACATACCGTCGGCAAATTTTTGATATCTATGAGATTAAGCATGTACGAACTACCAAAAATTACGGCTTGGGAATTTGCCGGATTAACAAGTAACCCAAAAGCTTTAGCCCAATGACAAATTTCTGAGAGGTCAGCATTCACTGCTGATATAGCCTCCTGAACCATAATAATATCTACTCCAAAATGTCGGTACAGCTGCAAATCATCTGCGTAGAGGTGAAAGTGTGAAGAAATAACAGGAGTGATAGCATTAATAAATATTGAAAATAGGAGAGGAGATAAAACGCCACCCTGAGGGACACCCGCAGCAAGATCACACCAACCGGATGAGACATCATCCTGGCGAACACATTGCGAGCGGCCCCTCAGGTACGAATCAAACCAGGCAAGTACAGGTGGAGATACGTTCAGAGATTTTAGGATACCCAATAGCACATCGAAATCGACGGAGTTAAAAGCGTTGCTGAAATCCAGAAGAATTAAAAGTGTCAGCTGTTTGTTGTCCATAGCCCGGCGAATATCATCAGAAACTTTAAGGAGTGCCGTGACCGTGCTATGGCGAGGACGAAAACTTGATTGGAACGGGCTCAGCAAACTATTTATATTTAGAAATGTGGACAGCTGTTTTTGAACCAGGCTCTCGAGCACTTTGGACAAGATGGGGAGAATTGATATGGGTCAGTATTGTGAGAATGAAGAGGGGTTAGAAGTTTTCGGTAATGGAATGACTTCAGCTTTTTTCCAGATGGATGGGAAAGTGCCTGTCTCTAACGAAAAATTTAAAATGTGGGTAAGAACTGGAGCAAGCACGTCAAGGAGCAGTAGGACCATCTGTAAATGGATTCCGTCAACACCCACCGCTCTGGTAGAAATTGACCGAACAGATCTCTTAACGTCACACTCTGATACCGGAGTAAACGAGAATGGGCTGCACTTGGGTAGCGGCTTTTGAGAAAGCTGATTTAAAGTACTAGATTTAGTGTTGCCAGTAAGAACGATAGGCGAACGAGAGAAATGTGCATTCAAAGCATCTAGATCAACCGCAGTAACATGTTCATGAGAAGGTTTTCCGACACCAAGTGACTTTAAAAACTTCCAAACATGGAAAGTTGGTAAGTTTTCGATATTATTATGAATATGGCGCCTTTTTGCGTCTCTACACATACGATTGCAGCGATTACGTAAGTTTTTGTAAGTCAACAAGTTTTCATCAGAGGGTATCCGCTTCAAACGTCGCTTAGCTTTATCTCTTTTCGCCATAGCTTTTTTAATTTCTGTAGTCAGCCAAGGAGCAGGCAGTCTCTTAATCTTAACGCACTTAACAGGTGCATGACGATCGTAAAGGTCACTCACAGATTTGTTGAGAGCAGTTATTTTATCGTCAATTGACCTGGCATGAAATACAGTCGACCAGTCAACACCCCTCGCATCACTCAGCAAACGTTCCATATTGATGGCTTTGAAATTACGGCAATTGATAAGTTTAGGTTTGGGTTTAGGAGGACGTATTTTATACGACAAGTAGATAAGGTCATGATATGAGGAAGGAGCTGTTAGTTGACCATATTTTACCCTTTTTAGTGATAATTTACCATGACAAGTTACTCACACAAAACTTTAGGTAATTTGTTTTGTTTAGTACCTACATAATTATATGCAGATTTTCTCACTATGTTTCCTTTACAGTCCTACGTTTGAATTTTAAATTCTAAAACATTGCTATATTTGATTGGACTGTAACCTAAGTTTTTCGAATGGCGAACAACTGACCAAACCACTACGATACCGACGACGACACTAGCCCGTTTAGTCCACGGAAAAAATCTTGTTGTCTTCACTTGGGGTTTTCAAATCTTTAATCTATGATTAGTTTACAGAATATATGAACCAAAACCGCATATTTCTTGTTGTTTCAATTATAACAAAAGCAACGCAATAAGTGTGCTGTTGTTTATTGAAGAGTTTTCGTTTTAGTCTTCTACTCCGCCATCAGATATAATCAAAATTTATATGAAACCATTTTGAGTACAAGTTCTATCTATAAAACAAAAAAATATTGAAATCGATTGATAAGAAGCCGAGATATTGCCAAAACAATATTACCGATCGGGTATAACGGCATCGTCATCATCATCATCATCATCATCTCAGCCGAAAGACGTCCACTGCTGGACAAAGGCCTCCCCCAAGGATCTCCACAATGTTCGGTCCTGCGCATCGTCAATTGAGGAGTTATTTCCTCATATCTTCAAATTTAATCATCCGATCTTAGCGAAATTTTTATGGGACCACCCTGCAAGTAAACCTGGTCGATTAAAAAAAGAATTTTGAAAATCGGTTCACAATTGGCGGAGATATCTTATAACAAACACAAAAAAAAAAAAAACATACGCGTCGAATTGAGAACCTCCTCCTTTTTTGAAGTCGGTTAAAAAAGCAAGAGCACCAGTTCAGATTAATAAGAACTTGGAAACTTAAAAGAAACTGCATGTAGTTTTAGCAATAGTTGTAAAAATGATCTGGGGGCACGGAAGTTTTCTCGTAGCAGTTCGGGCCATTTTCGACCCCCCTATAACTTCGTTGTGGATAAAACTAGAAGCCTGAGTTTTCAGTAACCAAGCAGGCATTGGACAAATACGGTACATTTCAAATTTCAATCAATTAGAACCAGTAGTTTATGAATTATAACTAGTCAAAGTTTCTTAATTTTGTCACTCACTGACTGACTGACTGACTGACCGATCATCAAAACTCTAAGGCACTTCTAGCAGACATAGAAGCTTTAAATTTAGAATTAAATAAGTGTTTAGTATATAAACCAAGGAAAAACTAAAATATTTTGCAATTTCGGCCTACTTTTTTAGATACATCATCTGCTAGATAACTTTGTAATCCCATATAAATCTGGGGGCAAACATAGAATTACAAAGTTACGTTTGCAGTTATCGAATCAGTGTACCTGTATTATGGCTAAGTCAATCTATTTATTTAAAACATAAAAGATTTTTAATATTAATATGATTACTGATGTTGTTAGGTTAGCTAATTACGTAATAACTTAATACAGAAGGACCCTTAAGTAGGGACTGAATAAATTAACCGACTTGGTATTACATGGATCTCACAACTTTTTACGGTAGAAGAACTGAATTGCGAGACTTGGTTTTTTTACAGGTTGTGTTTTTGATGGCATCATATTTACCTGAATCTTTTTGAAAATAGAGCTCTTAATGCTTATTCATTTTATGGAAAGATTGAGATGGATGATTGAGTAATTTTCATAGTTCATCAACTATGAAAATTAGGTACTTAGTGTGACTGATTACCTTGCCAATGTGTTTGCCCGCAGCCATGTAACGGAAGGCGGTTTCAACCTCGTGCTTCTCGAACGTGCAGTAAGTGAGAGGACGGACCGCTCCACTCTCGATACCACTGAGAAGCAGGTCCTGCAGCCTCTGTTTAACAAAACTAGATTAAGTACCTACTATTAATGCTTCTACCAATGTTGGTGTAGGTAGAGTCTTAGCAGGGTATAGCAGAATGATATTTTTGAGTAGGGTTTTGGTGGGTGTGGGTAAGCTAGGGCAGGGCCCTTTCGTTCAGACCTCATTATTTTGATTATTTTTACAATTACACTATAACTAAATGGGAAGTTTTCTAGTAGCAAATTAATGAAACCATGACTGATTAATGAAACCATAGAGTAAGAAACAAATTTTTGAATGAAACGTATGCGTCCAGTTTTATATGGCTTTTGCTACAATATTTTACATTTCATATTTCAATGAAGATAGGCCCTATTTTTGGAATAGCGGTTCAATATTTTGCAAATTAAACAGTCTTATAATCTAGGAGACTTCAAAAGACCTTCTATATAGAATAAACAACATTGAGCTAAATATGATTATGAAAGATCCGTCGTCCAGTCCGCGCCGTTCTTCACCTGCGCCTTCGACATTTTCGCAGACCGAACGATCGGACCCTCCTAGCGATCTTGAAACATGGAGAACTCGGTTCTGCTTCGCATGTACTAGCCGTCGCTCTGTCGACACGCCGCAGGCCCCGTTGAAGTCGCCGCCTTGTCTCGCCGCTATGCCACCTACCGCCACTATTTACCTCGAATTACTGTACCACCCTTCAATAGGCCCTTTCACTGTCTCATAGAGACGCCGATATACCCTTCTCAATACAGGTACCTCTCCGTAGGGGGTAAGTAATGAAACTCCGGTTTCTTGTAAGAAGCCTTCTTTCTCTCTAGTCTCTAGCTCGTCTGGTTGGAATGAGCAATTGGAATGACGACTCTCGCCGGAATTGGCCCGGCTTATATCTGACTAGCGACCCGCCCTGGCTCCGCACTGGAAAATGGTTATTGTGGGTTACCCTTAAGCATATGATGCATGTATTATACATATAAACCTTCCTCTTGAATCAGTCTATCTATTAAAAAAAACCGCATCAAAATCCGTTGCGTAGTTTTAAAGATTTAAGCATACAAAGGGACATAGGGACAGAAAAAGCGACTTTGTTTTATACTATGTAGTGATTTTGAACGGGGTGGAAGCCGCGCGGGGGGGAAAGAGCGAGAGAGCAATAGGGGAGCGATTTATTGAAATTAACCACAAAACGTATTTTATTACAAACTAGCGACCCGCCTCGGCTTCGCACGGTGCAAAGTTGATACTCAATACACACTACAGAAAAACTGTGAACGTTGTATATAAAAACACAGCGGCCCGCTCTGGCTTCGCACGGGTATAATATATACAGGGCGTCCCACGGCTATGCCACATGGAGGGAAAGTACCTTAAATATTGTAGGTAGAACATTTTACTGAAAGAAGACATTATTTTATTTCTAAAAACTATTAAAACTGCATTCATACATTTTTTAATAATTACATGGTTGAACCGGGAATCGAACCCGCTGCATGAGGAAAAAAAAACACCCTGTAGTTTTATCATACCAATCGAAAGATTCCTTCATAAGGATTATTTTTTGCTAAATAACATAGTGTCAGAAATAAAAGAAAGATCATGAATTTTAACATTTGATGTGGGCGCCGAGATTTTTTTTATGCATGGGGTTACTAGCGACCCGCCCCGGCTCCGCACGGGAAAATGGTTATTGTGGGTTATCCTTTAGTATATTATGCATGTATTATACATATAAACCTTCCTCTGGAATCAGTCTATCTATTACAATCAAAATCCGTCGCGTAGTTTTAAAGACAGGGAGTGAAATAATCAAAAGAGTGCGACTTTGTATTCAACAGCGTATTAATAAAATTGATAAATTTTGTATTAAAAATGTTAAAATACATAGTCTTCCTTTTATTTCTGACACTATGTTATTTAGCAAAAAATAACCCTTATGATGAAGCCTTTCGATCGGTATGATAAAACTACAGGATATTTTTATTTCTCGTATAGCGGGTTCGATTCCCGGTTCAACCATGTAATTATTAAAAAATGTATGAACGCAGTTTTAATAGTTTTTAGAAATAAAATAAAGTCTTCTTTCAGTAAAATGTTCTATCTACAATATTTAAGGTACTTTCCCTCCATGTGGCATAGCCGTGGGACGCCCTGTATATATATAGCCTATGTCACTCACTGAAAAAATTATTAAAATCGATCCAGTAGTTTTGATTTATTCATTACTGACCGTGGCCCGCACGCGTTAGTTTTGGAGTAAAACAATTCCCCTTTTCCTATACCATAAAGATTTCCTGCTATCTTTGGAATACCTAAATTCATACACTACCCACATTTTTATTTACTTTTAACATGTTTACCTATATGTATTTTATTTTTACAACAATTAATATATTACAGAATGTCTTTATATACAATGTTCACAGCTTTCTTGTCATTAGACAATACAAACATGTTTTCTCTAGAGGTTACTCTTGAAAAAGCGACATACAGTTGGCCATGTGAAAAACAGTCAACGCTCAAATCTAAGCCTGCAACGTTGAATGTTTGACCCTGCGATTTATTAATTGTCATTGCAAAAGATGTCTTTACCGGAAACTGTAAACGTTTAAATTGGAAGGGTAAATCCGATGGTATCAGAGGGATTCGGGGAATCAATACATCTTCTCCGGTACCACATCCTGTGAGTATTGTGCACTCTATTATAAAAGTTTTCAGTGATTTTACCAGTAAACGCGTGCCATTGCAAAGTTTAGGTGGATTCAGATTTCTTAATAAAATAACAGGACAACCTACTTTCAACACCATTTTGTGAGGAGGGAGTCCAGACGGGTTCAAAGAGTTTAGAAATTCTGTAGGAAAATGAACAGCTTCTTCTAAATCGAGAACAGTATCGACCGAGTAGTATATTTTCGTCGGCGCATCAATCTTTGAAAGTATCAAGTTATTTACCTTATCTACTTGTTCGTTAGTTGGTGACAGAATCGCTCTTTCTTTAAACCAAGATATTGTCTTAGAGCTTATGTTATCAATGTCAGGATAGACATTGTTGACTAACTCTTGGATGTTGTCTATTAAAACACAAAGGTTTTCTAGGTTAATCCTTCCCTCACTTTGTGTTAACTCTCCATTGCCAACTTTTAGCAGCATCTCTGGAAATAGCCTGTTCTCACGTGAAAATGACGAAACCCTCATATTAGTTTTAAGCTCTAATTTATTGACATGTGGCCAAAGGTTGGATCTTTTTAGAGAAGCATTTATTTCGTCAGCACGTGTTCCTCGAGTCACAACTGGTAGGATTTGACGGAAATCTCCTGAGAACAGGAGATCTACCGGGAAAAACGTCACCGATGTTCGATCCGTTCACGCAATTCGTCCGATCATCGATGGCATGACCTACCGCGAAACGTTTCGGAAAAGCGACGGCCGTTCTTCGAATCCCCAGACACCGACGGATTGATATCGTGAATGAAGTGAATGAACGAATTAAAGAAATTAGTAATGCCCTTCTACAATTACGTTTTACAAATATCGGTTTTTCATTAAATTTGCAATTTAAAAAGAAATAATGTGAAATAAATAACAAATGACTTGAATTTATGTAATTACCTAACCTTTAGAGTAACAGCCCAGAATTGTACATCCACCCATAGGCGAATTTTTGTTGCGCAAATCGCGCATTGTCCTATCCACTGCCTCCACAGACGTCTTGTTTGACATGGTAGCTTCATCCCAGACTATTAATGAGCAGTCACGCATCAATTTTCCTGTATTGCTCTGTTTAGAAACACTACAGACGCTGTTATTATCATCGGTGGCGATTTTCAGCGGGAGCTTGAAAGTAGAGTGTGCGGTTCGGCCTCCTTCCAAAAGCGTAGCGGCAATGCCGGATGACGCAACAGCTAACGCAATTTTTCCGGTAGATCTCACTTTTTTAAAAGCAGATTGATTAAAAATGTTTTTCTTGTACCTCCTGGGGCATCAAGGAAAAACAATTTCCCTTCATTGTTATCAATTGTTGATAATAATGCAGTGAATACTTTTTTCTGATCGATTTTTAATCGTGGCTCATCTTGAGCTACATTTTGTAAAAGTCGCGTTTGATCGTATGATGTTTCTCTTGTGTATTCGGTATTGTTAGTTAAATCTGAGTTAGTAGTATTAGCTGGCATCGGCAGCCCAAAATCCTCGATCGATTTACCCGAAAGTAATTGCACTACTTTGTTTAATTCAAATAATGATTCGTCAAATGTGTTCTGATCATATTGTACATCATCTGAGTTTAACTCTCGCCGTCGCCGAATCAGAATATCACTGGCCATATTTTCTTTAAATTTATTCCATAGATTAACAGAATCAGTTACTTGACAAAACGCTACTATGATGGCAAATAAATATCTTAATGATGTAGCTGAACTACAAACAGCTGCTTCTGATAATGTATTTTCCCAGTGAGAATCGTCTTCCAAGAGCCCCATAGCTTTGCATGCTGCTTGATAAGTATTGTAAACAACACCTTGTACAGTTCTTAAGTGTGCAAAGGATGACGGGCCTTTTACAATATTCAGTAACATTCTCAGGTAAAAGCATTCGCTGTTGTTGGGATGAATCACGTAGACTCTGCCAAGAGCATCCGTTTTTTTTACTCCGGGGAAACCATCAACCGCAGTACCTTGTTTTCGTCGTTGAAAAGTTTTAGAACTCTGGTTCCATGTATAATAACTTGGAACTCTGTCATATGTCAGTGTTTTCGCGAAATCATCTTGAGCACATAACTTGAAGAATGCTGTTAATGTTGTATCCCGCGGGTTATTAACAACTTCTTGTATATTGTTCTCAGTGAAATATACTCTTTGTCCATTTTCTAAATGAACTGCAAGGTGGACAATTGTGGGAGCCCGGTCGTGCACTTCGAATGATAAAATCCTCCATACAGCTTCTGAGCTGCAGATGTAACGTCCAGACTGATATTTTTCCACTTCATTTGCTGATTGTATGCTGAAAGTGGCTTGATCACTGCCTTTGTTAATGTACTTAGTAACATATTGAATTGACTTTATTGAATTGCACAACTCTACGTTGACGTGGGCATCAAAAATTTTCAAAAGGAGCGGATTATAGGGAACGATCCATCGGTTATCAATATCATGGTTTCGGACGGTAGCATTTTGCCCACCCTGTTCTGGCGATCGTCGACGATATTTGGGATATCCGTCATCGCTAGTACTTGTTTGAGTTTGGAACGACTTCGGGATTTTTTTGCTGCATTTAGAATCTCGCATACATGGAGAATTCGGGTTTAAAGTCCCGCAAGGGCCGTGTGCCATATGTTTCTTTACGATTTCGTACAGGATAGGATCTTCATCTTTATCCGGTAATTCAGCTGAAATAACCCTGTCAATTTGGTTTGGTCTAATTTTGTTCACTAACCACACCAGCAGGTGTACATGTGGCAAGCCACGTTTCTGCCATTCTATTGTGTACATATGACAACGCGGCGGACCAAATATATGAGACTTGTTAATGAGGTGCAGGAGTTTCCGACTTTTAAATGGAAGACTCTGTTAACTATATCGTATCTGTCTTGTGGAGTTAAATTGGTGTTAATATTTTCTTTGATTTCCGACCAATTTGGGTTACATGTTGCAGTTATAAATAAATCAGGTTTGCCGTAATTTCTGACGTAAGTCATGGCGTCTTGCGATTTTTCGTGTAAATATCGAGGTCCACCTGTGAATGATGAAGGTAGTATAACCAACTGCCCAATGCCGTTGCTGTGTTCATTGGCCTGTAAAGCATCCTGAAGATGAAACGTAATTTTCGGCTCTTAATTTAGTTTGATTATTACGGATGTAGGCCAATCTCTCAGATTCAATTTTCGCATATTGATCTACCAAGTATTGGTTTGTTAACATTCCATATCTAAGTAAAGTGTTGAAATTGTTACGTCTTGTCATTATACGGTAGCAATAGTAGTTCATACATGACACTGTTTTACGTAGAGGTGTACCACCGATTGGGTCAACTTGAGAAATATTAATGGCATAACCATTTTCTCCACGACATAGCATCAAAGGATATTGTAAGCTGTCATAAGATCTGTGTAACTCTGAAATTTTTTGTAATTTATCATCACGACTATGCAATACAATATTATCTCTTTTGTCAAATTGCTGTCCAGCTATCACCACTGCTACTTCACTCGTGGAAGGCGCATTGTATCGTCCTCTGTGTTCTCCAACGGGAACTTTATTTGCATGGATTACGACATTAAAGTCAGGAGTATCTGCTGGAACACTCTCAATCGCAGTTTTGAAAGACTGTATGTAGCAATTATGAGAATGTAACATCAATAGGCTGTGCAACACTTGAACACCGCGTAGATGCTTGTGTATCTGGATCTGCAATAAAATATATTTGCAGAAATTTATGATCATCGGGTCGAAGTGGTAGCAAGCTCCCAGCTAAGTGGTACACTTGCCCTTGAATTTTAAATAAAGGCATAAATCCACGCTCAACGACTTGCTTACTCTTAAAAGAGGTCATTTGAAATGCGTTATTAAAACGGCGAATATTGCGCATGAATTGTTTGGATTTTTGATGATCACCCGTTAGAAGGGAGTGAAGTGGTTCAGGTGAAGGGAGAATTTCTTCTAATTTGACTTTTCCTTGTAAGCAACACATGCCTTTTGATTCCTCCTTGAATTTCAATGCCATGCAATGTTCACACACTACTGACATAGTACCTATTGATACTATACGATCGTCCTTGTAAGAAATCGAAGGATCGTAATTCATGGCAGAATTTTCTTTATTTACCCATGAATTAGTAACTCGTGCTGATGATTCTCTGGCTCTCTGTATTCGATTTCTATCCCTATCAAAACTGCAAACAGATGGAAGCTAAGCGTAAACTAACCCTGTGGCTTAAGACCCTAAATTATGATTCTACTGAAGAAATTCTGAAGATTGTCTCTTAACACTAATTTGTAATTCAGTACTTTCCTATATATACATATATTTTACAATTATTTTACGTATTTAATTATATCTACACATAACCGATAATACTAGACTGTTCTGTAGACTATTACTATTGACTCTTTTGTGTATACTTCTATAAATAGAGATATGATTTCATTGATCTCTTAGTTTAAGATTAAGGCTATAATTCTCACCTTTGTTATTTGATAGTTCTATATAATATTTTAAGGTTTAAAATATAATTATAAATAATAATTTAATGTAACGGACGTTAGGACTGCCACGATACAGGCTAAGCCTAGTGTGGAGTTCACATGTAATACATAATAATATGTTATTTGTAAACATAATTTTGGCAAATAAAACATTTATTATTATTATTATTATTATCTCGGCTGCGGCGAACCTCACGCTCTACTGAAGATTCTCTCTCTCTCTCAGCTCTATATCTTTCCCGAAGCTGACTGAGTCGAGCCTCACGCTCTACTGACGATTCTCTGTCCCTATGGACCGTATGCCTGTCTCGATCCCGGCTGCGGCGAACCTCACGCTCTACTGAAGATTCTCTCTCTCTCTCAGCTCTATATCTTTCCCGAAGCTGACTGAGTCGAGCCTCACGCTCTACTGACGATTCTCTGTCCCTATCGACCGTATGCCTGTCTCGATCCCGGCTGCGGCGAACCTCACGCTCTACTGAAGATTCTCTCTCTCTCTCAGCTCTGTATCTATCTCGATCCGGGCTGCGGCGAACCTCACGCTCTACTGACGATTCTCTCTCTCTCTCAGCTCTATATGTATCCCGAGCCTGACTGAGGCGAGCCTCACGTTCCGTTGACGATTCTTCATCTCTTGCTGAACGTACTCTTCTGGCATTCACTGTACTACGACCTATATTTGAACGACGTCGTCTTCCAGATATGACTTTATAATTTCTGTACAAAATATACTCAGTTTTATATGTGATTACGATTACCTATGCACAAATTTCCATATTATTAGTATGTGCCGAACTAAAAAATATCTAAATACTTACAATTTAGAAACAAAAGATAATCAACAATCACAAAAAACAAAATATACCTATTCTTTTCAGTTCTTTTTTTTTAACTGAAATACCTCAACTATAAATACTACGACCTATGTTTGAACAACGACGACTTCCAGACATGACTTTATAATTTCTGTACAAAAGGATGGTGGGCAAAATACACCCAGCTCCGCCAGTCATGTAATAATTATGACTGAAAACACCTGCTAAAAATGAACATTTTTTATTATAACGCCATGGTAAAATATCCGACAGTTCTTTTTTTAATAGACCTATGCTTGTGTCCAAAAGATACGACTAATAAGCTTCACCGGGCACTCTGACAGATCATCACATAAAACTATGTATACATACCTAATAAATAAAATATTTTACTCGCTAGTTACCGTAATTTTTTATAATTATTAATAACTCTAATAATGTGAATCTTAATGATATATAATGGAGAAAAGGCTGGGCCACTATAAAATCCTCCGCACTTCCCCACATCGTCGTCGCGTCGACACCGTCACCGAAATCATTGTCAGCTATCCTGTTTTTTTGCGTTTTTGAGTCTGATTTGGAATGCGCCCACGAAGGCCTTACCCCTAGCGCAAAATACTTTGGGTTGCTGCGCCCATGTCATGGTCATTATATGGTTTTTGAGCCTGGCAAGACACGAATAAAACATCCACCGACCGGCTCATTTCTTAGACTCAGTTATAATAGATAATAATAATTAAAAAATGAATTCCTTCGCGGTGTGTACAGGTTCCATCACGATGTTTCCTTTCACTGTAAGAGCGTCGAATAAACGTACATTTAAATTCGAAATTCGAAAATACATTGGTACGTGGCGGGGATCGAACCGGCGCTGGCCCTAGCCACTAGGCCATCGACGCTCTTCGACGACTAACAATTAAAAAATGTTTGTATTATTTCTTGTAAAGTAACAATAAACAAAATATGTTTGTAATTGTGCTTCTTTTAATTTCAAAAAAATAGAGAACCTCGGGGCAGAATTTGATGCGCATTGGCACAAAGAAATATGAATATGATACCTTTCAAACTAAAGCAGTCGAATCTGTTGTGGCGGAAGTGGGTGTGCCGCCCATACATTTTTGCCCACTATCCTTTACTCAGTTCTATAATATGTGATTACCTATGCACAAATTGCCATATTATTAGTATTTGCCGCAGTAAAAAATATCTAAATACTTACAATTTAGAAACAAAAGATAATCAACAATAATAAAAAACAAAAGATACCTATTCTATTCAGTTCTTTTTTTTAACTGAAATACCTCAACTTAAACTACGATTTTTATTTAAGGGGCTACCCAAGGCTAAGTGGCGCCGCCCTCTGTTAAAAATTAATTACTCGCGAAGTATATTTTTTTTCTAAAATCCGGACGGTCATTTTGAAGTTGGCGTGCTATAGGATATATAGGGGCCATAAACTGTATTTATTATAGTCCGCTGTAGTTACAGATAGAAAAGTTGCTAAAAACGGCCACTTTTGTCAAATTTTCTATCTGTAACTACAGCGGACTATAATAAATACAGTTTATGGCCCCTATATATCTAAGCGCACGGGAGTGCGCAGGCCAAGTTCCAGCAATAAGCCGCACGCATGCCGTGCATCTAAGCGCACGGGAGTGCGCAGGCCAAGTTCCAGCAATAAGCCGCACGCATGCCGTGCACTATTTACACGAACCGTTTCGACCCACTTTTGACCCCCCTGTAGCTCAGCGCCTATTGCAAGTACAGAGATAAAATTGTACCTACGTAATTATATACTAGTATTATAGCAGTATGCCAAATTTCATAGATATAGCTTCAGTAAATTCTGAAATATAACCCTGTGAAAATAGCTAATTTTGGCACTGACTGACTCACTCACTGACCGGTAATCAAAATGTTTAGGCCACTTCCAATTGTCCTAGCCTTATGAAATTTGGCACACAGGTCGTGTGTTATATGTAGATTAACAAAAAATTAAGAAATTTAAGAAAGTTGGCTTAATTGAATATCGAATTTATAATAAAAATATTTCTAAACAAGTGGTACAATGAGAATACGATGAGGAGAGGGGGGAGAGGGCAGGGGGGGTATAAAATATATTGTTATGTATTCATAATAAAGGCTGCCACACACCGGATACGCATTGCGTTGCATCTGCGTGCGACACGATCTGTAATGTATTAACCTGAAATACGACGTTCACACTGAAATGGTCGCAGACGCAATGCAGCACGTCTGCGTGCATCAGACGCACGGCACGAACACGTTTGTCATTATTTAGAAAGGTTTAATAAGAAGATTTTATGACAAAAATCTATGTACGCTACGCAGTATTATAGAAGTTTTTTTTTTTATCAATCTCGTGATAACCCTGACTTGCAGTTGTTTTTCTCAAAGAGGTTGGAAGAGCCAGCTTCGGCTCTTCAAAACTCTTTGGTTTTTCTAAAAGAAGTAACTAGGTTGTCAAAATAAATTTGCTGCATGGAGTGTCCGGATGATTAAATATATTTATTCTGTGGTTAACAATGGACGAAGGCGTGGCACAAAAAGAAAAAAAAGGTACGATTTCTTCAAAAAAAGTATTCAAATCCCACCAAAAACATACCTGTTAAAAAGGGGGCGGCCAAGTTCCTATCGGCTAATTGTTCGCCTAAAAAAGGATTGAAATCCAATCCAATGCCAAGTTTAGATGCACTTTAAATTCGATCATAATCATCGTCATCAACAGCCTGATCCACTGGTAAACATTTGCCATTCCCAAGACTCGCAACCACATTCTAAATTTGAACTTGGCAGGTTAAAATTAGTTTAATAAATAGATTAATTTAATTATTATTTAAATAATAAATTGCTGAGTTTGCTGTCGACTCGAAAAGAAGAAATAATAAATTTAATTATACAAATTAATAAAGTATTACGCACGAAAACCTGCCAAGTTCAAATTTAGAATGTGGTTGCGAGTCTTGGGAATGGCAAATGTTTACCAGTGGATCAGGCTGTTGATGACGATGATTATGATCGAATTTAAAGTGCATCTAAACTTGGCATTGGATTGGATTTCAATCCTTTTTTAGGCGAACAATTAGCCGATAGGAACTTGGCCGCCCCCTTTTTAACAGGTATGTTTTTGGTGGGATATATCCTATAGCACGCCAACTTCAAAATGACCGTCCGGATTTTAGAAAAAAAATATACTTCGCGAGTAATTATTTTTTAACAGAGGGCGGCGCCACTTAGCCTTGGGTAGCCCCTTAACCTCGTAAGGCCCAAGCGTCCTATTTTTAGAAAAAAATACTTTGCTGCTCCGGCCCAAGATGTTGATCTAAAAGAAAAATTTGCGGCCCAGTGTTCTAAAATTATGACATAATATTGTAACCCATTTCACACTTTAAATAGTCCCGCCAACTCCAATTCACCTATAAAAAATTGCAAACCATTGAACGTATCCGAGCTTCTCATTGGCAGTTTTGACAGATAGAACAAATAAACTGACTTTTTTCACGTGACAACTAAGTGGAACGGGGTCCTAGCTAAAAGTAGGTAATTAAATCTTTGTTTATCCGTGTAATCATTGCGTTGCGAATGATGCATTTTACTGTAAAGGGTTACTGAATTGCTATATTTTGCCAGTACGTGCAAATTTTTTTGTAAACTATTTTTAGTAAAGTACTACACGAAGCAGAAAACTTTCGTCCCAAAATAAGGTCCTTGGGTTCTCATCATCATCAACAGCTCATAAATGTCCCCACCGAGGGGCTCGAGTCTATCCTGAAATCAGGGTGTATAGGCCTAAGTTAGCTACGCTGGCCCAGTGTGGGTTGGTCCACTTCACACACAACAGTTGAATTACTTCGCAGGTGTGTGCAGGTTCCCTAACGATTTTTTCCTCCACCGTATTAGCGTCGAATAAACGTACTTATGAATTCGAAAATCGAAAACACATTGTGCGTACGTGCCTAGGTACAAACCCACAAACTTCCGAATGGAAGTTAACGGCCCTAGCCACTTAGCCACCGACGCTCTCTTTATTATTGCTTTGCTACTAATAAAATAATTGCAAGTAAATGGCTTTGTTTCCTAGAAATTATACTGATTTTGAAAAATATAACTCTTGATTTTTAAAATGCATATATAATTACGTAAATAAAGTAAATAGAAACAAGTTAAAACATAGTTAAAGGTTTTTATATTTTAAATGTATTTAGTAAATTTTAATTTTACTATAGCCCGGAGTGCTAAAAAAAGTACATACTATTTCGACGTCTTTTTCATATGGAATAGTCAGCTTTAGGCACTAAACATAGCTCATAAAAGAATGATATCAATAGCAATACATTTAAAGACTCTTTTCGCAAATCAAAGTTCTGGGCCGGAAGTACTTGAACCTATTATTAGTACATTGGGTCGTCACTTAAACTGACCTAAAATTAGGTTGGGCCTTACGAGGTTAACTAAAAATACAAACTTAATTTGCTATTCGTGCGACTAAAAACAAAAGATAATCAACAATCATCAAGAACAAAAGATATATATCTATTCTGTTAAGTTCTTTTTCTGAACTTACATACCTCAACCTTAAATTACGATTTATGAAAACAATTTCCCTAATATTAAATTGATCTAACTCTAAATTTTAACCAATATCTTAATAAAAAGTTCCAATCTCTATTCAGTTTTTTTTTTAACTGAAATACCTTGTACCGACCCGGCCCTAGCCTAAAAAGACAATGAAATATTTGGAAGGTCTTTCCCTTGATGCAAAAAGCGTAATAATAAAATTTTTCTAAAAATCCTAAAAAAGGGAAAATTAAAGTTACAATACGCTAAAGAATGTTGCAAATAGCTTATAAGAACTTGTTATGGGCGAGACAAGTTCATTATAAGAAATAGAAAACCTTTTGGGAATTTACCTTTTCACTTTATACGTTCTTGTATTGCAAACGGACGATTCTGCCAGCAGCTTTATACGTTCCTGTAATGAAATCAGCCGATTTCTTAATAACTTCAAAACTAAAATAGATAGCACGATTCTGATTGCTGCATTGGAATTGTGATGGGGAACACTATCTATAATTAGGGTTTGCAATATTCGTTCGATTTCACTATTCGAATAAAATGAATATTTCTAGTGCTAAATATTCGAATATCCGGATATTCGAATATTTTTTTAAACATTTACTGAAAATATCAAAAAAATGCAATAATAATTCAAGACAAACAAGAGTAACTAGACTGGGATTTTTTTTTATTTTAGTATAATTATTTTTATGTAAAAACAAGTATTTTAATTAGTTTTAATATTTATTAATGCGTTTTGTGCAAATTTAGGCGAATTTAAACAAGTGTGTATTCCTCCCAAGAACCGAGATACTAAAACTGTACCGGTTGAGCATTCGTCTACTCATTATGGCCCTTACTGGGCATTGTAAACTCAACAAGCACATGAACAGAATGGGTTTATCAGAAAACCCTTACTGTAGATTCTGTGCAGACGAAGAGGAAACTCCTATTCACGTCCTCTGTGAAAGTGATGCTCTCGTCAACAAAAGGAGTCGAGTGCTGGGTGTGCACGCAAGCTTGCCCCCCAAAAAGCCCGAACCCTAAATCCCACCAAAACCGTCAGCTCCTTCAAAGCTGTAGGTTTGGAAGAGGCTATATAGCCTACGAGGGCTGACTACAATAGATCCACCTTGGGTCATAGTGGTCTTTGGGTATTTAGAGCCCTTTTCCTCACCACTCAAATCGTAATCATAGATATTTTTCCCGGATGGCGCGGTGTAGTACTCCGGTAACCAAATGGGAGGTAAAACTATAGAAGGCCTAGGAACATACACCTTGTAAAACACCAAAAGGCTGGCAACTATGCGTCGATCCTCTAAGCTTTGAAGCTTGGATTTTACTTGCTGATCGTCGCCAATGAGCTAGAGATCATCTCGATCTTGGCTGTAAAATCCACAGAGTCTAATGCATTTAGCTGATACTTGGCAGAACAATCCCAAGGATGACAGCAGTACTCCATACAATTCGAACTACCGCTTGGTACCAATGGAGCAACTGTTCCGGTGTGAAGCGCCACCGAACCTTAAAAAGGAAGCCATGCTTTTTTGCAGCAGATGTCCATAAGCATAGCAATGGCTTTGCTGTGTCTCTCGGTGGCAGCGCTACATAGGTGGAAATTTCCAGTAAACGACCTTTGCGAAAACCTTACTGCTGGTCACTAAGAAAACTGTTTAGAAGGTGAAGATGGTATGCTAGGAGCTTCTGATTCGGCACCTACTCATTTCATAAGTTCAGAAATTATGGAGGCATTAGCAGGCTTCTATGACTCAGAAACCACTCCAGATGACAGAAAGAGGCGGTGCAAGCGTGTCAATACTAAATACAACTCGGGTGCGCAGTTTCTCTATAGGTACCTGCCCCATCAGGGAGGACCGTTGGCGTTGTTCACGCCTAGGGCGCAAACAAAGGTCTTTGAGTACATTTCACTGCTTGATGCAAACCTCTGGCGTGACAGAGTCGCAAAGAAAAATATATATTATGTGGTATCTTGCTTAAAGCAGCCAATCTGCGAAGATATTAGCAAATAGATGCCTTTTCTTTCGCAAAATGAGCCATGATCTGTCAGTTTTATCATCAGCGGCAACCCACAATAATGGGACAACGTGCGAGAGTCACGGCAGGGATGTTGTTATTAAATTATTAAAAAAAGCATTAGTGTCTATATACTTTAAATACTATTCGAATATTCGGATAAATGAAATGAATTATTCGAATTTGAAATTGGGGCGGATATTCGAATAAAATGAATATTCGAATATTCGAATTGCAAACCCTATCTATAATAATGGTTTTTGCCATATGTAAAATTTACATTTTACTTTATACGTTCCTGTATTGCAAACGGACGAATCTGCCAGCAACTTTATACGTTCCTGTAATGAAATCAGCCGAAACCTTAATAACTTCTAAACTAGAAGAGATAGCACAGTTACAATTGGTGCGTTGTAATTGTGATAAGGGACACTATCTATATTATGAGTTTGAGCGATTTCATCTGATTTCACCATTTTCCGCGTACCTCCGTTTCGTGAGAAAAATATATGTATGGGCGAGGAGGACCGACGGGTAGATGGACCGTCGGCCCGATATTATGTGTTGAGTAATAGTAAAACTATTTATTCTCAAAAAGCATGAATTGTGGTGGATCGAAAAACATAGTTACCATCTATGTGGAAATGTAGTAAATTTGCTATATTTCCTGTCACAGGCACTTTTTCACTCCCCCGTCAATACAGCTCCGCTGTATTGAGCGAAGTGCTTGTCTGAGTTAGTTGGATGGAAAGGTCGAGTTCCGAAACCTCTTGAATGACAGATCCGAGAATACCACATACACGACTCTATTTTCTGGGTTATGTAATTTAATTTGGATGTTGAACGTGGATGATGCCTGATAGGTTGACACGGGAACAGGGTCTATTGAGATTCATTATCCGCTGTTAGCGCAAGTCTAAGAGTCGTGTTCTATGTCGTTAGACACATAGCCAGACCTCTGCCATGTGATTAAGTTCCGATGGGAACCTCGAATACATGTGAGCTAAGCCCGAGCCACATTAAGAATCTCAGTTCACCGGTACCATATTGGATTATATAGCGAGTCTAACCGACTCACCCATGTCTGACGTTTGAAGATGTGGTTATTTCTTCGAGTTGTTGGAAAGCCTCAATTTCTTGATCCGTACCACTGAGGCGGGGACGGTTGAGGGTGACCAACGAACAACCTCCATTGGTTGGGTAGCAACTTCTAAGGAGAGACATAGAGCATCGCTATATCTGAGCGTCATATGGTATGAATATTGTTCTATGACTTGTGTAGCTTGGGCACAAGTGAAAGTAAATATCTATCTTTGATATCACGGTATCTCTGAACGATATTTACTAATAACGTCTAGAGAGTGTGGTTGTAAGTATTGGAAGCTTGCCGGGCGCATGCTGAAGAAACTTAGAAACACATGATTTGAGTTATAAATCCCGCGTGGATAGAGAGTGGCTAACAACACGGTGTTAGAACCACTATAAAGATAAAGTTCTATTATAAAAGGTGAAGAGAGCACCTTCGGAACTTAGAACATATATTCATATTAATATTTCTGCACGATATTGAACTTCTTATGGGTTTGTGGCGTGGCTTCTATGGAGGAAGCAATTCCTCAAACACTGTGGTGACACAGATAGGGAATGCGGTTTGTCCTCGTGATGAATAGCGTTCCTGGGGCTGGTCTTTGATTGGCGAAGACTACTGGTCTATAAAGTGATAAGACACCGAGGTCTCTATTATCTACGCGATAAGTAATTCCTCGAGGGCTGATCGTAGAACTTCGTTCTGTGATTAGTGATTTTCAGTGTAAACTGAGATGGGGTGTTCCAGCACAGAAATGTGAAGTCCCCTGGATTGTTCGTGGCTGGGACCTCGGTCTAGGCTTGTTCAATCGCTGCGCCTGGTGTGTGGCTGTGGGGAGCTCTGCTCGTTCTGAGGACAAGTTGGCCGTCACTTGTCCCTAGCGACGAGAACGAGTCCTAGTCTGGTAGATGAGGAATCACTTGTCCAGGTGACAGGTGGTAGTCGCTTGTCCTAGATATGGGATAGTCTCCGTGTCGCGGACGATGTCTTAGCTTCCACAAACAGGCTCGACTTCGGTCTTGAGCCTGCAACATAACATATGGATTTGACTTAGGTCTATTCGTATTATCCTCATATCATGGTTTTCCGCCATTACAAGCACCCGCTTCGGTGGGTTAGTTTGTCGACTTCGGTCATATACACCAGGCATTGACTTCGCGTCAGTTATAAGTCCTGAGACAATGGTGTTCCCCGCCATATACGAGTGCCTGCTTAGGTGGGTTAGCTCGTCGACTTCGGTCAACTCGAACGTCAGGCATTAGTCCGCTATGTTAGTCCTGCATCTATGGTTCACTACCATTACAAGCGCCTGCTTCGGTGGGTTAGCTTGTCGACTACGGTCGCAACGAACAGGCTTTGATTACATCATGCAAGTCCTGCAACAATCGGACTCACACTCCGCACCAATCGACTACGGTCGCACCGGGAGATCAGATGGCATTGTCCTTTGGGATAGAGATCTTCGTAAGGGCGGGCTACGGCCTGCCCTTTTCTTTCACTCAATTTAGAGAGGCCTAAGGTCGAGGAAAGCGAAATCTCGTGGACGCAGAACGAAATGCTAATTGTCGGTTGTTGTAGGCCAACCGAGCAATAGCATAATATTAGCCAACTGGAGATTGTTGTATGTTCGTTGAATGTTATCCTTTTAGGGATATAGGTTCCATATACCATTTTATAAACTTTCATATATTTTACAACTGACGTTGTCTGTCCTTCTTAGGATCGTAATGTTCAGGAGTGAAATACAGAACTTATCCCGCTGTTATAATAGGGGATTTCCCCACGATGAAATTAACTTTTGCTGACCTTTTCAGGATTGCGGAGCTAATACGAAGAAAGTTTGGTTTGACGATCTTCAAAGAAGAAAGTTTGGTTTGACGATCTTCAACACTCCAAATAACGAGCATGGGGTGGGAAGATAGCTAGGAAATACATGACTTTTGTTCACGCACATTTGTTTTTATTTCGTAGTTAGATTCCAAAGCAACAAAAATATTCACACTGATTTATCTAAAAGAACAAAGGTTACTCGCACAACGCGGAATGGATACCCCGCTAGATGATCATGGCCAATCAAATTAGATAAAATGTAAATAGTGAAGAATCCCTGCAAAGGGATTTTATTTATATTTTTAAGACGAGTAAGGTGCAGTTACAATTTGGTGCCTTAGTGCCAGGATATGAGCAGCAATGGTGTAGCGTTTTGTGTTGAGAACGGTAAAGAATGTCCACTTCGTTTTGGCTTTTAAATCTTTTACGAGCTAGAAGTTGAAATCTTCTACAGTTAAAAGGATTTCAGTAGATATGCTGTAACAGTGTTAAACTCCAGGAGATGTTTGGGTTACAGACATAGACGGCACCCGGACTTTACCTAGGGTTTATAGAGGTACCAGAGCTGCTTACTATAAGACGAAGTTTCGTGGGGTGCCCTCAAGCCAAGATTGTCGTGATAGCTGAATTGAGTTTCGTAGATTCATGCGTTTCATTATTGTATGCACTGTCTTGGAGATCGAGGTTATAATTGTAACGTGGCGAAAGCCACAATTTGTTGCTTGTGAAATGGAAAGATAATTATTAGTGTGAATATTTACTCAACCTTAACACTTTTAGTTTTGGAGGTATTACCATCTAACATAACATAGAGGGTAATACGTTGAAGACTGAATTTTAGGTTATCTGATAAAAAGAGACTAACGATAGGGTTTCTTTTGTTGCAGATAGCTGGAGCTCATTGAATGAGTAAACTGACGGACCGGCGGTGATTAAGCGGAGTAAATTCAACACGGAAGCGTAGGAGCGGTTGCGGCGATAACACGGAGAGAAATTACGGCGGTGCGGATACGGACGAATTAGTGAAAGTGACGGATACGATCGAAAACGGACGATAATAGTGATAGGACGCTTTAGTTGTTAGGTTTCGTTTTTATTTTTTAACTTTGTTTTTTTTTTGTACGTTTTAATTTTTCAATTTTCAATTTTCTATTTCATATTTCTTATTATTAGGTTAGTTTAGGTAGGGCAAGATGGAAGAAGAAAGGATGGACATGAACACTGATGTGGAGGATGAAGTTGAGGTGTTGGAACCACCGAGAAAGAAGGCAAAGACACGAAGGCCTAAAGAGACAAATGGACATGCAAAAGCCAGAGAGGCGAAAGACAATGAGCATTCCAAAGAAAGGCCCGAAGAGGTCGAGAAAAATAGCAAAGAGTTTCGACTGTTGTACAAGTTATTTAAACAAGCTAACGCAGAGCTTGCAAGTAAAATAACTGAACTTCGGAGCGATCTCAAAAAGGCTAATAAAGCGCAAAAAGAGTTGGAAGTGCAAGTTCAGAAGGAACATGAAAATGGCAGTGGAAGTTCATCACCATTTGGAGATACCAGAAGGATTATGTATAATATTACAAACCTTAACTCCACGAAACCAAAGTTTACTGGCTTAAATATGAAGGACAAGAATGGAAAGACCAAACACCCGGTCTCATTCATAGAAGACATGATTGTCTATCTTAAAAAGATGCCTACCCAAGGAGAGGACTTGGAGATAGTTCTTGAATGCCTTGAGGGGGAGGCCAAGGACTGGGCGAGAATCTACAAAAGTCGATGGAATAATTTCCAAGACTTTAAAGCAGATTTCCTCAGCACCTATTGGGGAGAGGTGGAACAGAATCGAATTCGAAGAGAGATTGTGAGCAATAAATGGGATAAAAAGAAGCACCCAACTATGTTGGGCCACTTCTTGGCTTTGGCAGGCCAAGTGAATCTTTTGACCTTTAAGATTCCTGAGAGACAACTCGTTGAGGACATAATGATGCATTACCCACGTAATGTACAGCAAATGTGGACCATCGCCAGACAAGAAACCATACTTGCGGCGACCGAATTTTTGAAAAATTTGGACATGATAAATCAATCTGAAGATGAATCATCGAAGATAGCATTTCCACCGAAGAAGGCACTGGGCGCAGTGCCACATCACATGCAGAGACCGAAATTTACATCTTGGATGCGACCACAGGCGACACTGCAAGATCGGAGCAAGGCGAACACGGAGGGGCCGGCCGCCGTAGCCACCCTAGCTGCGATCGACCAGGAGAGCGCTCAGGACATTCCGAATTTAAACTAGGTCCAGCTGCTTGTGTAGCCCCAGTACAAGTGGCGAGTACAATAAGCGATGGGGGGCTGTCGGATATGCTGTCGGACTTGAACTCATTTTCAATTGGCTATAAAATCATGAAGAAACAAGGGTGGAAAGCAGGTCTACCCTTGGGAAAAACCATGCAAGGGATATTAAAGCCTATTCAGGCTAATGGTCAAACAAGTTTAGCTGGACTTGGATATAAAGATAGTAAAGAGTTACTATCCGGGTTAATCAAAACCCGTTTTGAGTTGCTTTCAGCTGAAAAAACAGTTTGTTATGGATCAACAAATACTGTCTTTCAGGATGACCAGAGGAATAAGGAACTAGTGGAAGGATTGAGACCCGATATTTTGGTAGGATGTGAAGGGCTCAGAGTCTTAGCTTTGTTGGACACCGGCTCAGAAATTACATGCATATCAGAGAACTTTTATAAAGAATTGAAAGCACTTAACGTACGCATTCCGTTAATACCTGTCAAAGGGTTCCAAATAAAGGGGGCTGTGGGGCCTCGTTCATCTAAAGTGAACGCTCAAGTAATTCTAAAAGTTCAATTGACAAAAGAAATTGCCAAGGAAATTTCATTTCTGATAGTGCCGGGTTTGACGAGGCCGATGATTTTGGGCTTTGACTTCATGTGCCAGTATCGAGTCCGAATCCAGTTGGATACAGTTGTTGGGATGTATATCAACTTTGGCGCAGAACCAATTTTTATTCCATTTAAAAATTATAAAAGTTTGATTGAAAATAACAAAGTTGATTACTTGATTTGTAATTTAAATGTTGATTTTGATCATTCAAAAATCCAGATTGGGATGGAGTTGGACACGGAAGGAATGGAGAGACTCAAAGCCCTGTTGGACAAGTACGGCTCCTTGTTTTCAACCAAGTTGGGCAGAGCGAATTGCTATGAACATAAAATTATTATGAAGAACGATGCACCTATTGTTAAACAATCGTATCCAGTACCCTATGCATACAAAGCTAAGGTAGCTGAAAAATTGAAAGAGATGGAGGAAATGGGGATCATCTCAAGGCGATCAACGCCTTACAGCAGTCCATTAACCTTTACCATGAAGAAGGATGGCTCTGTACGAGTTTTGCTGGATGCTCGAGGAATCAACCTTCATATGGTTGCGGAAACAGAGAAACCGCCAATGCAATTGGATGTATTGAATTCGTTTCACGGAGCGAAGTTCATTACCACAATCGATTTGAATAATGCATATTTCCAAATACCAATTGACGAACATGGAAAACAGTATACTGGCTTTACGTTTGATGGGAAAAGCTATGTGTACAATGTCTTACCTATGGGCTTGAAAACATCTGTGGGAAGCTTTTCACGTGCGATGGATGTGATATTGGGGCCCGATGTTAGAGAGTTTTGCGTCAATTATCTTGACGACTTAGCTGTTATAACGACAGGGTCCTTAGACACACATCTGGAGCATATTGAAACAGTCTTGCAGAAATTGATGATGGCTGGACTTACATGCAATTTGCAGAAATGTGAATTCATATGCAAGGAGGTAAAGATGTTGGGTTTTATTATTTCCACTGAGGGGATAAGGACTGATTCTGAAAAGATACGTTCGATACGCGAATTTCCTGTTCCTAAAAAGGTTAAGCAAGTTCGTGCCTTCCTTGGCTTATGCAACTTCTACAGAAGATTCATTCCCGATTATAACCGAAATATAATGGCACTATGTGACGTCTTAAAGAAAGGACGAAAATGGGAATGGACAGAAAAGGAACAAGGCGCCTTTGAGAATCTCAAAGAAAGATTCATACAAACAATCATGTTACATCACCCTGACTTTTCCGAGCCCTATTATGTCCAGACGGATTGTTAGGGAATAGGATTAGCAGGTGTGTTGTATCAGAAAGACAAGGAAGGAAATCCAAAGATTCTCGGATTTCACAGCAAGTCTTTGAAAGGCGCAGAATTAAACTGGACAACCACAGAACAGGAATTTTACGCAATTATCAGTACTATCAAGAAGTTTGAGACTTATCTTCGAGGTGCGAAGTTTCATATACTTACCGACCACAAAGCTCTCCTATTCATTCAAAATATGAAACTGTATAACAGTCGAGTAACACGCTGGATTTTGTTCTTGGAACAATTCGACTATACAATTGAGCATGTCGCTGGACGTTTGAACACCGCAGCAGATGTACTTTCACGATATTTGCCAAACAGTGAGTTTGTACAAGAGGAGAAATTGAGATGCCCAGAAATCGCTTATATGAGCACGGAGTTAAATCCGGAGCTTAGCGAAAAGTTGAAGCAGTTGGGGAAGCTGCAAGATGAGGATCAATTTTGTAAAAGCATAAAGGATGTGTTGGAAGATCCAACAAGAAAAGACTCTGAGGAGATGCGATATTTCATCAAAGGGGAAATTCTCAAACTAAGGTTTGGAGAAAGAGAGGTAATTGTATTACCGGAAATATTGAGGGCTGATATAATACAGCAAGTGCATGAGGAGATGGGACATCAAGGTGCTTACAAAATTATCAAATACCTAAGAACTCGATTTCATTGGCCAAATTTATCAAGAATAGTGAAAGCTGAGGTGGGAAAATGTCATGTGTGTCAGCTCGCGAAAAGCAACAATTTTAAATATGTTGGACCTTGTCAATCTATTGTCACGAGAAACCTTGGGGATTTAGTGATGGCAGATTTGTATGGGCCGCTACCGTCTGGAGTATTTGGATATCAGCATATACTCGTGATTCAGGATGCGTTCAGCAAATTTGTGAAGCTTTATCCTCTTAGGCGAGCGACAGCACAAGGATGCATAGCGAAAATGTTGCGATTTGCAGAAATAGTCAAACCGAAAGCTGTTATGACCGACAATGGAAGACAGTTCATAAGTCGGATATGGAAAGAAAAGTTGAAAGAGATAGGTGTAAATACTGTCTATACAACTGTGAGAAACCCTCGGCCTAACACAACCGAAAGGGTAAATAAGGAACTGGGCAGGATGTTCAGGACTTATTGTCATGACAACCATGCTAGCTGGGCAACGAAGCTGCCAGCAATTGAAGTGTTATATAATAACACTAGACATGACAGCACAGGATATACACCTTGCGAAGTGCTGTATGGAAGATCAATTTCATTTTCATTCGATCAATACATTGAACAAAAAGAAGCAGATTTAAATGTGGAAGAGATACGCAAAGAAGTTCATAAGAACTTGATGAAGCAAAGCATTTATCGACGAACCAAATATGACAGAAGTCATAGATTGAAAAGGTTTGAGCTTGGAGACCTGGTGAAAGTACGACGTTCGACGTTGTCAAACAAATGGGAAAAGCATATTAGTAAGTTTGATTTACTATATGAAGGACCGTACAAAGTTGTTGCTATTCCTTTCGACAACGTCTACGTACTAGAAGACCCAGAGACTGGAAAGATAAGAGGAAAGTTTAATACTATACACTTGACGAATTATTACAAATAAATTGTAAATATTGTGCATTATGATGCCTGATTTTATTGCCTGATTATTTGAAATGGTTCATACTCTTGATTATTTTGGATTATATAAACAATTTATGTCTTGTTGTTTAAAATTATTATTGCCTGGATTTGTAAGAACAAATCGAAAATGTATGTAAAATAGTAGTTAATGCTAATGATGATTGAGAATCCGTAGATTCAAAGAATGTTATCTTTTGCAAAGAAACATTGTAATTGGTTAAGTTCACTTGTGAATTCTGTGTTGCACAGAACTCACAAGTGCACTAAACCGAGTTGAAAGTGTGGATTCAACTCTTTAATGTGTGTAGACTTTAAAAACTCTGAGGAGTCAATGTATATTATTTGGTTTAATAAAAACATTGTAAATAGTCTAGTTCAGATGCCAGTTCTGTGTTACATGAGATAACAAGTGCACTGAACAAAGTTGAAATTGTTTAAACTCAACATTTTGATCTGTGAAGTATTATATAAACTCAATAGAGTTAAATTGAAATGTTAAACTGCCTAACATTAAGTGCTTGTAATAATTTTAAGAAAAATTATAATGAAAGAAAAATAAATGAATATGAAAAGAAAATAAAATGGGAAAAACAAAATGAGCATAGTCGATGGCGCAAGGGAATGGCACAAGCATATTGATTGCGAAGATGGCAGTTGTGTTAAAGTTTTTCATTTTAATAGAGATTGAAATCTCAATAGCATATCTAGTAATTAGTGATTTGATGGTGAATCACATTAAAAGATTTTGAGACAACTAAAGTTGTGAACAATGAATATGAATGTTGGGGATGGAGGCGGCCATTATTCCGGGGGGGTTAAATACCAGGGAAAAGAATACAAGATATAGTAGAGGGATATATCTTGTATGGTTGGAAAAGCGATTTTTATTTCATTTAAGGCTTTTTAGCGAATGAAAGAAAGATATATAGAGTGGTATATCTTAGATGTGGAAGTTAAATGAATTTTATTTCATTTAAGGCTTTTTAGCTAATATAAGATATAGAGAGTGGTGGCTCTCATATGTGGAAGAAAATGAATTTTATTTCATTTAAGGCTTTTTAGCTAATATAAGATATAGAGAGGGATATATCCTATATGTGGAGAAAATAATTTTTATTCTATTTATGGTTTTAAAGAGAATAATAAATATTATTTGGAAAAGTGAACAAGTTTTTTTACTTTGTTTTATTTTGGTATTGGAATCTTATATGTGAAGAAAATTATTTTTATTCTATTTATGGTTTTAAAGAGAATAATAAATATTATTTGAGAAAAATGAACAAGTGTTTTACTTTGTTTTATTTTATTCTATCTTCGATTTGTTTTATTTTGAAACAAACAATATGGAGAGTATTGACCGAGCAAAAGATTAATGGTTTTTAATCATTGCAGATGGAGAGATGATGAGGACAAAGAGGATTGAGAAACTACCTACGAGTACCTTGAGCAAGGGAAGCTGTAGTAGTATTTTTGAAGTTGGAATTATCAGATGATATATCGAAGAGCAGGAGTTAAACATGAATTATAAATGAGTGCAATTAATATGTATGAAGGGTGAAATAAAAGCAATTGATTTATATGAGCAATGAAGATATGATTAATAGGAGTTCAGCATTTAAAAATTTATCTTCAGTAAATTTCGACAAATTTTGGGGGCTGGATGTACCGACCCGGCCCTAGCCTAAAAAGACAATGAAATATTTGGAAGGTCTTTCCCTTGATGCAAAAAGCGTAATAATAAAATTTTTCTAAAAATCCTAAAAAAGGGAAAATTAAAGTTACAATACGCTAAAGAATGTTGCAAATAGCTTATAAGAACTTGTTATGGGCGAGACAAGTTCATTATAAGAAATAGAAAACCTTTTGGGAATTTACCTTTTCACTTTATACGTTCTTGTATTGCAAACGGACGATTCTGCCAGCAGCTTTATACGTTCCTGTAATGAAATCAGCCGATTTCTTAATAACTTCAAAACTAAAATAGATAGCACGATTCTGATTGCTGCATTGGAATTGTGATGGGGAACACTATCTATAATAATGGTTTTTGCCATATGTAAAATTTACATTTTACTTTATACGTTCCTGTATTGCAAACGGACGAATCTGCCAGCAACTTTATACGTTCCTGTAATGAAATCAGCCGAAACCTTAATAACTTCTAAACTAGAAGAGATAGCACAGTTACAATTGGTGCGTTGTAATTGTGATAAGGGACACTATCTATATTATGAGTTTGAGCGATTTCATCTGATTTCACCATTTTCCGCGTACCTCCGTTTCGTGAGAAAAATATATGTATGGGCGAGGAGGACCGACGGGTAGATGGACCGTCGGCCCGATATTATGTGTTGAGTAATAGTAAAACTATTTATTCTCAAAAAGCATGAATTGTGGTGGATCGAAAAACATAGTTACCATCTATGTGGAAATGTAGTAAATTTGCTATATTTCCTGTCACAGGCACTTTTTCACTCCCCCGTCAATACAGCTCCGCTGTATTGAGCGAAGTGCTTGTCTGAGTTAGTTGGATGGAAAGGTCGAGTTCCGAAACCTCTTGAATGACAGATCCGAGAATACCACATACACGACTCTATTTTCTGGGTTATGTAATTTAATTTGGATGTTGAACGTGGATGATGCCTGATAGGTTGACACGGGAACAGGGTCTATTGAGATTCATTATCCGCTGTTAGCGCAAGTCTAAGAGTCGTGTTCTATGTCGTTAGACACATAGCCAGACCTCTGCCATGTGATTAAGTTCCGATGGGAACCTCGAATACATGTGAGCTAAGCCCGAGCCACATTAAGAATCTCAGTTCACCGGTACCATATTGGATTATATAGCGAGTCTAACCGACTCACCCATGTCTGACGTTTGAAGATGTGGTTATTTCTTCGAGTTGTTGGAAAGCCTCAATTTCTTGATCCGTACCACTGAGGCGGGGACGGTTGAGGGTGACCAACGAACAACCTCCATTGGTTGGGTAGCAACTTCTAAGGAGAGACATAGAGCATCGCTATATCTGAGCGTCATATGGTATGAATATTGTTCTATGACTTGTGTAGCTTGGGCACAAGTGAAAGTAAATATCTATCTTTGATATCACGGTATCTCTGAACGATATTTACTAATAACGTCTAGAGAGTGTGGTTGTAAGTATTGGAAGCTTGCCGGGCGCATGCTGAAGAAACTTAGAAACACATGATTTGAGTTATAAATCCCGCGTGGATAGAGAGTGGCTAACAACACGGTGTTAGAACCACTATAAAGATAAAGTTCTATTATAAAAGGTGAAGAGAGCACCTTCGGAACTTAGAACATATATTCATATTAATATTTCTGCACGATATTGAACTTCTTATGGGTTTGTGGCGTGGCTTCTATGGAGGAAGCAATTCCTCAAACACTGTGGTGACACAGATAGGGAATGCGGTTTGTCCTCGTGATGAATAGCGTTCCTGGGGCTGGTCTTTGATTGGCGAAGACTACTGGTCTATAAAGTGATAAGACACCGAGGTCTCTATTATCTACGCGATAAGTAATTCCTCGAGGGCTGATCGTAGAACTTCGTTCTGTGATTAGTGATTTTCAGTGTAAACTGAGATGGGGTGTTCCAGCACAGAAATGTGAAGTCCCCTGGATTGTTCGTGGCTGGGACCTCGGTCTAGGCTTGTTCAATCGCTGCGCCTGGTGTGTGGCTGTGGGGAGCTCTGCTCGTTCTGAGGACAAGTTGGCCGTCACTTGTCCCTAGCGACGAGAACGAGTCCTAGTCTGGTAGATGAGGAATCACTTGTCCAGGTGACAGGTGGTAGTCGCTTGTCCTAGATATGGGATAGTCTCCGTGTCGCGGACGATGTCTTAGCTTCCACAAACAGGCTCGACTTCGGTCTTGAGCCTGCAACATAACATATGGATTTGACTTAGGTCTATTCGTATTATCCTCATATCATGGTTTTCCGCCATTACAAGCACCCGCTTCGGTGGGTTAGTTTGTCGACTTCGGTCATATACACCAGGCATTGACTTCGCGTCAGTTATAAGTCCTGAGACAATGGTGTTCCCCGCCATATACGAGTGCCTGCTTAGGTGGGTTAGCTCGTCGACTTCGGTCAACTCGAACGTCAGGCATTAGTCCGCTATGTTAGTCCTGCATCTATGGTTCACTACCATTACAAGCGCCTGCTTCGGTGGGTTAGCTTGTCGACTACGGTCGCAACGAACAGGCTTTGATTACATCATGCAAGTCCTGCAACAATCGGACTCACACTCCGCACCAATCGACTACGGTCGCACCGGGAGATCAGATGGCATTGTCCTTTGGGATAGAGATCTTCGTAAGGGCGGGCTACGGCCTGCCCTTTTCTTTCACTCAATTTAGAGAGGCCTAAGGTCGAGGAAAGCGAAATCTCGTGGACGCAGAACGAAATGCTAATTGTCGGTTGTTGTAGGCCAACCGAGCAATAGCATAATATTAGCCAACTGGAGATTGTTGTATGTTCGTTGAATGTTATCCTTTTAGGGATATAGGTTCCATATACCATTTTATAAACTTTCATATATTTTACAACTGACGTTGTCTGTCCTTCTTAGGATCGTAATGTTCAGGAGTGAAATACAGAACTTATCCCGCTGTTATAATAGGGGATTTCCCCACGATGAAATTAACTTTTGCTGACCTTTTCAGGATTGCGGAGCTAATACGAAGAAAGTTTGGTTTGACGATCTTCAAAGAAGAAAGTTTGGTTTGACGATCTTCAACACTCCAAATAACGAGCATGGGGTGGGAAGATAGCTAGGAAATACATGACTTTTGTTCACGCACATTTGTTTTTATTTCGTAGTTAGATTCCAAAGCAACAAAAATATTCACACTGATTTATCTAAAAGAACAAAGGTTACTCGCACAACGCGGAATGGATACCCCGCTAGATGATCATGGCCAATCAAATTAGATAAAATGTAAATAGTGAAGAATCCCTGCAAAGGGATTTTATTTATATTTTTAAGACGAGTAAGGTGCAGTTACAACCTTACCTTAAACTACGATTTTAATTAAACTAAAAATACAAACTCATTTGCTATTCGTGCGACTAAAATCAAAAGATAATCAACAATCATCAAGAACAAAAGATATATATCTATTCTGTTAAGTTCTTTTTCTGAACTTACATACCTCAATCTTAAATTACGATTTATGAAAACAATTTCCCTAATATTAAATTGATCTAACTCTAAATTTTAACCAAGATCTTAATAGGAAATTCCAATCTATAAATTATGGTTTTATTTAATGTAATCCTAACTAACCTTATGTACTTATTTATTAATATAAGTGCGATTTAAAAATTTACCTTAGAATAGAATATAATTTTTTATTTTAAAACTACTATCATACAATTATTTATCGTAACTTACTTACTTACAATTACTGATACGTTGTCGCGCTGAAAAGCACGTTTTTATTAAGTATTGTTATTTTCCTCGCTAGAAAGCTCCGATAATAAACGCGTCCGATCGCTGCTAAATTCAAAGTGCTATAGGGAGAACCGCGGCCTCCGACGCGCTATTTATAGGCACGCTCCCGGCGGTACCGCCGCAAACGCTACGTCTCCCGCAATTTTTGAATCTGTAATATCTTCAAAAATATTCATTTAAATCATATGCTGTAAAGGACAATATAGATCTTTATTAAATCTACAATATATTTAAGGTATTTAATTGGATAAGGATTAATGCTGTATTGGTTAAAATCGCTTCGAAAATTAGCCATTTTTTGACGTAAAAAGTGAATGACAAATAAAGTTATTGTGGGATATCCATAAGAGATAGACATATACCATCGCGGAGTTTTCTGTAGACCTTTTTAATGTGTACAATACTTAGTACATTATTTTGATAAATCTCGTAGGGTTCAGCCTGCGTTTGCAATGTAAGCGGAAAAAATGTAATTATTTACGACTTCACATTAGAAACCTCGAAAATAACAGTATTTCTCCACTCTTTAATGGATTTTATTATACATATGAACCTTCCTCTTGAATCACTCTATCTAATAAAAAAAACCCATCAAAATCCGTTGCGTAGTTTTAAAGATTTAAGCGTACAAAGGGAGGGACATAGGGACATAGGGACAGAGAAAGCGACTTTGTTTTATACTATGTAGTGATGATAATGAGTTAAATTATGTGAAAATTAAAGAATCTAATAAGATCTGATAAGATTCTAGTGAAATACAATAAATTTTGTGAAATTTCTGCCTAATTACGGGATGACCTTTGTAACGGAATCAACCTGGGTCCCGTACAGATTTCACAAATGTTTTATAAAAATTACGATATAAATTAATTACATGTTTATTAGTTGAAAGTCCTTAAGAAGATATTTATATCCCACCAAAAACATACCTGTTAAAAAGGGGGCGGCCAAGTTCCTATCGGCTAATTGTTCGCCTAAAAAAGGATTGAAATCCAATCCAATGCCAAGTTTAGATGCACTTTAAATTCGATCATAATCATCGTCATCAACAGCCTGATCCACTGGTAAACATTTGCCATTCCCAAGACTCGCAACCACATTCTAAATTTGAACTTGGCAGGTTTTCGTGCGTAATACTTAATTAATTTGTATAGGTAATTAAATTTATTATTTCTTCTTTTCGAGTCGACAGCAAACTCAGCAATTTATTATTTAGATAATAATTAAATTAATCTAATTATTAAACTAATTTAACCTGCCAAGTTCAAATTTAGAATGTGGTTGCGAGTCTTGGGAATGGCAAATGTTTACCAGTGGATCAGGCTGTTGATGACGATGATTATGATCGAATTTAAAGTGCATCTAAACTTGGCATTGGATTGGATTTCAATCCTTTTTTAGGCGAACAATTAGCCGATAGGAACTTGGCCGCCCCCTTTTTAACAGGGGAAATACACTTGTTTTTCGGTAAGTACACACTTTAATCTATTTTATTACAAGTTGTCACAGGTTTTTACTAAATTCACCTCGATTTCAGTACTTTACCAAACCCCTTTCTAACGGCTGTTCATTTTTCTTTAAACAAGGGTGTATAATTATTGATTCTCATATTTCTCAATAATGATAAAAGTTATGCTACAATTTTTATCAGTTTGGTTGAATATGAAATAAACTTTGTATTGAAGCAATACTTTGGGAATAGTTGACCAATTATTTCTTTAAAAAAGTCTTAAGAGTTTCACAACGCGCGCCGCCGATATTTTCCGAAAATTCAAACCTTTATAAACGCAAGTTATTGTACTAACATTGGTATTGTTTTTTTGCTTTTCTTATTAATTATTAATGTTTTAAGATATTTCTAATGAAAAAACGATATGTCATCGCTTTAATTTTTGAGTTTTGAACAATTTTGCAAAAGTCGCGCTAAAAATTCATAATCTCCATTTTCACGACTCTATATATCAAAAACTGGATCGCTTTTCAAATAAAATAAGCCATAGTAGCATGACTCATTCATTCAGCAACCCATAAATCAACACTTGATAGTGTTTTTGTAAGAAACCAAGGCACAATGAGCGTTTTTGTGCCACTTGACGCGGCGCGCGCTCGGGTTAAAATAAACAAATGGATCGCGGGCGAGTTACGGTAGGTTGAGGCGGCGGGCGCGGCCGTTCAACTGGGTATTGGGATGGCGGCCTTGGGCACGTGAGCGGTTATTATGTATTATGATCATTTTATTTAGTGGGCAAGCAATAAAATACAAAGGAATTCGAAATCAACCATTTTGAATTCCGCAAAAACGACGCGATCATGTAAAAAATTGGAAAATTAGTTTTAATAGTTTTTAGTGGAGTTCTCTTATATTAGATCGCCAGAACAATCTTCGACGAGCTGGGAGGATGCAGTCATCGTGTTTCTACAATGTAATAAAGCTAAGTATTCTTACTTTGGTGATTTGAATGATTCTAGGGCTATGTCAATGATTTTATATGTTATATTCTAGTAATTATCTCATTAATATATGTACCTATATAATTCCTAATATTATCACTCCTATTCTTTATGATATTTATTAGAAGTGTTAACTGAAGATTATGTATTACAGGATTTCTGAACAAGAAAAGGTGCACCTAATCAAATATGTAAAGTATAGTATTTAGAAATATAATAATAGTTATTTATGATACGAGTGCGGAAAGTATATGATTTCCGATGAGTGTCATTTTATTCACGAGCGAATTACCTGATTTTAAGCTACTCATACAGGCGTAAGCTCGTTGCGGTCATATGATTTTACAGACTCTATTTTACTAAGAGATTGACCTTGAAATAATAAAATACGCTATACAATGATTATGTCGATATGCTTCTAATAATGGGGATTAAAACAGACAATTAAAAACAAAATAAAGTAAAGTAATCAAAATAAATGAAACTAAATCCTTACTAATATTTACATCACGTCGATAGCCGACAATAATAACTAACCTTCCTGAAGTCCCAGCTCTGATCGAAGATAAAGTCGAGCATGATGCCGTGGAAAGAGGCTTCCTTGAGTAAGAAGTACATGTCGATGGGCGTGTTGTTGCTGATGTCGAACTTGCCGATCTCGAGGAAGCGGCCGCGGTACGCGAGGCAACGGGCGGACGCCTGCAGACAATATTATACGTTACGCCATCAAAGTGAAACACGTCGGCGCCAACTGAATGCAAGTGGCAGGGGACAAGATGGCAAAAAGGCATGGAAGAGCGTACTCGTATGTCCGAAGATGGATAATTATAATGATGATAATGATAATTAACCCAAGCCTTAAAAAAATAATGTGCGCAAAGGCGGCCTTAGCTCTATTGGTGATTCCAGACCTAAATACAAACGAGAAATAAAATAATGGAGAGTGGAGTAGCGTAATTATATTTTTTCTTTATCTGCTAACTATGAAGGTTTAAGGTGGTACAAGAATGAAGAAATTCGCAACATTTTCAAAAACTTTTAGAATTTTTGTGAGAAGATAATATAATACATACCTGCAGTTTTTCGTCCGATAGGGAGTTGAGTACTAGATCGACACCCTTTCCCTTGGTCTCCCTGCGGATCATGTCTTCAAACGACGCGTCACGAGAGTTGCCGATGTGACTATCTGTAATGATATTATGGCAGGATATACGCTTGAGCTATTTATGTGGTTTCTTTTATGTAGGGTGTTATTGATATACTTACCTATTCAAAAGCATGTAACAATTTTCTTAAGATAATTATAAAGATTTCTCCTGTCTTTTGTTTTTAGTTGTTATGTAGAAACAAACTTTTTTTTAAGTACCTACCTACTTAGGTATAAGCAGTGCTCGGCAGCCAAACAGAAAATCTACAATATTGAGATACTTCTGTTTAAAAAAAGTTGTAAAAGTTCTTACAACTTTTTTTTGTTTATGTAACGTCTATTTGGCGACATTACCGTACATGTAAAATTAGTATATTTTCGAGTTTAAACAAAACCTCGTCCGTGACAAGATTATAGCCGGATAAAGCATGATTGGCCAGGAAGTTCAGTGATAGCAAATTTGTACAAACTTTTAAGTTGTGGGAAGAGCTTCTTGATGAAGGCCCTCTTCTCAGCGGTACCGACGGTGGTGAAGACTTCGCACCCGTAGTGGAGGGCCACATTGATGGCGGCCTGGCCCACCCCGCCGGAGCCGGCGTGGATGAGGATCGACTCGCCACGCTGCATCTGACCTACCATCACCTGCACCGAAATAATACAATACAATAGAAAATTTATTTATTGCCATAAAATGGTACCTGATCGTAAAGCTATTACAATACTTATATGTTTTTATGCACTATGTTATTTAGCAAAAAATAATCCTTATGATGAAGCCTATCGATCGGTATGATAAAACTACAGGGTATTTTTTTTTCTCGTGTAGCGGGTTCGAGTCCCAGTTCAACCATGAAATTATTAAAAATGTATGAATGCAATTTTAATAGTTTTTAGAATTAAAATAAAGTCTACAATATTTAAGGTACTTTCCCTCCACGTGGCATAGCCGTGGGACGCCCTGTATAATGTATTCGGCAATGGGTACTAGTGTCAGCATAATAATGCTATGGTTTGCTTCATATTAACACGGACAAAAGGTCATTAACGCCTGCATCCAAGCGCACATTTTTTCAAACGATACGATAAAACTATAGGAAATTATCGAAAAATACGTAATTTGGCATACCGCAGTAGAAGGTGGGGTATATGTTCTTACCAGACATTTTGGATTTACATAATTTTTAATAACTTTCAAGAAAAGAAAGAGGTCAATGAATTTTTTTCCGGATTTATATGAAACAGACCATAGTCATATTATGTACCAAGCGCTGGTTTTCATAAGTTTCAAAGTTTATTTATCCATAACAAAATACATGAAGTCCGAGGTCCGAAGAGAGGGAGAGGACTCGATAATCCTTAAATCCGGTAACCTACTCTATTTCCGGGAGGGCGAAGATCTGTCCCAAGGTGGTGTCGGGTTTTTGGTCCCTTGTGAACAACGTGATCAAGGTCGAGAGTGTGTCGGCAAGGGTAGTATACCTTATACTCAGAATTACCAAAAGGTATTCGTTGAAGGTCATACAGGTATACGCGCCTACTTCGGCACACCCCGATATTGAGGTCGAGGAAATGTATGAGGACATCTCAACAGCCATTCATACTTCCGAGTCTCACTTCACTGTTGTCATGGGGGACTTCAACGCGAAGCTGGGCAAACGAATCAGGCATGAGCTAAGAGTGGGGTTATTTGGAGTCGGAGACCGAATTCCCCGGGGCCAGCTGCTGGTGGACTTCATGTAGAAGGAATTAAGGACTCTACATGATGAATTCCTTCTTCAAGAAGTCGGAACACCGCAAATGGACCTGGGTTAGTCCTGACGGTAAGACTAAAAATGAGATAGACTTCATCTTGTCGACGAGAAGACAAATATTCAATGATGTCTCTGTGATCAACTCAGTGAAAACTGGGAGCGATCACCGACTAGTCAGAGGCTCATTGAATATCAATGTCAGACTCGAAAGATCTCGCTTGATAAAGTCTACGCTCCGTCCATTGCCAATCCAAATCCAAAACCCCGAACACTTTCAGCTCGAATTGCAAAACCGCTTTGAATGCCTAGCAGAATGCGAGGGAGTGGACCAATACAATGACAGGTTCGTGGAAGCTGTCCGTACAGCGGGGTCCAAGTTCTTTAAGACCCGTCGCTCAAATAGAACCAAAAAGATTTCAGATTCCACGCTCAGGCTCATGGAAGAAAGACGGAAAATGGTTCTGCAGTCTGCAGATGATGCTATCAGCTATCGGCGCCTCAATAGACAGATCTCAAAGTCTCTGACTCGCGACATTCGCCAATTTAATACAGATCGTATTAAGGAGGCCATTGAGCGTAACAAAGGCTCTAAAGTGTTCGCAAGAGATCTGTCTATGGGGCAAAGCCAACTGACGAAGCTGAAGACTTCGGACGGTAGAACCGTGTCTTCTAAGCCTGAGCTACTGGAGGAAATCGAAGGGTTCTATGGACAGCTGTACACGACAACACGGACACCTGTCAGCTAAACTGCAACTGACCCCAGAGCTAGGCTAACCCGACACTACACCGAAGACATCCCGGACGTCAGCCTGTACGAGATTATGATGGCTTTCAAACAGTTAAGGAACAATAAGGCGCCGGGTGATGACGGAATAACTGCTGAGCTTCTGAAGGCAGGTGGTACACCGGTCTTGAAAGCCCTTCAGAAACTGTTCAATTCCGTCATCCTCAAAGGTACAACGCCGCAGGCGTGGCTCAGAAGCGTGGTGGTCCTCTTTTTTAAAAAGGGTGATAAAACCCTTTTGAAGAACTACAGACCCATCTCGCTTCTGAGCCATATCTACAAATTGTTTTCAAAAGTCATCACGAATCGTCTCGCGCGCAGGTTCGACGACTTCCAGCCTCCCGAACAAGCCGGTTTCCGAAAGGGCTTTAGTACCATAGACCACATCTACACGCTGCGGCAGGTTATACAGAAGACCGAAGAGTATAACCAGCCACTATGCTTAGCGTTCGTGGACTATGAGAAAGCCTTCGATTCGATCGAGACTTGGGCAGTGCTGCAGTCTCTTCGGAGGTGCCAAATTGACTACCGGTATATCGAGGTGCTGAAGTGTTTGTACGATAATGCCACCATGTCTGTCCGGCTCCAGGATCAGAACTCCAGACCAATCCAACTGCAGCGGGGTGTGAGACAGGGAGACGTTATTTCTCCGAAACTGTTCACCGCTGCAATGGAGGATGTCTTTAAGCTTCTGAACTGGAAAGGACATGGCATCAATATCAATGGCGAGTACATTTCTCACCTTCGGTTTGCCGACGATATCGTAGTCATGGCTGAGATCATAGATCAATAGAGTTTCCCAACAAGTGAGTCTGAAGATGAACATGGAGAAGACAAAAGTCATGTCGAACGCCCATGTAGTACCCACTCCAATAAAAGTTGGGGACTCCGCTCTCGAAGTTGTAGACCATTACGTTTACCTGGGACAAACAGTCCAGCTAGGTAGATCTAACTTCGAGAAGGAGGTCAATCGTCGAATACAATACAATACAATACAATATTCTCCAACTTGGATGGGCAGCGTTCGGGAAGCTGCGCAATATATTTTCGTCCCAAATACCGCAGTGTCTTAAGTCTAAAGTCTCTGACCATTGTGTGTTGCCAGTGATGACTTACGGATCGGAGACGTGGTCGCTAACGATGGGCCTCATAAGAAAGCTCAAAGTCACCCAAAGAGCGATGGAGAGGGCTATGCTTGGAGTTTCCTTGCGTGATCGAATCAGGAATGATGAGATCCGCAGGCGAACCAGAGTCACCGACATAGCCCGAAGAATCGCTAAACTTAAGTGGCAATGGGCTGGGCACATTGCACGTAGAACCGACGGCCGTTGGGGCAGAAAGGTTCTTGAATGGCGACCGCGCGCCGGAAGACGTAGTGTGGGCAGGCCCCCCACGAGGTGGACCGACGATCTGGTGAGGGTGGCGGGAAGCCGCTGGATGCGGGCAGCGCGGGACCGATCATTGTGGAAATCCTTGGGGGAGGCCTTTGTCCAGCAGTGGACGTCTTTCGGCTGAAATGATGATGATGATGAGCAAAATACATTGAATCGGACATTAATTTAATAGTTTTTACAGTAAGTTCTTATTTCATTAAAATCCACATAATTGTTATTATTGCATTACATTATATGTCTAAACATGTTAAAATAGCCTATCTTGGTATTATCACCATTACATTGCGTCAAAATATAATTGAACTAGCTGCCCTGCCCGCGGCTACGCTCGCGTTGGTTTTCGACTTTTCCCTGTACCATTTCTATGTCATAAAAATTAATTAAAACTTTTTGCTCACTCTAGTATTTTTCCAGAGGGAATAAAGTTTTTTCCCCCGGTAAAAGGTAGCATTTATCGGATATCTTTTATTTTTAACTTTTTAGTGTAGGTTAGGACCTTGAAGGCGGTTTTATATATTTTTTAAATTATCTTTTTATATAAATACTAGCTGTCCGCCCACGGCTACGCCCGCGTTCCTTTTTTTTTTTTTGGGGATGAAAAATAGATGTTGGCCGATTCTCAGACCTACCGAATACGCTCACAAAATTTCATAAGAATCGGTCTAGCCGTTTCGGAGGAGTATGGAATCGAACACTGTGACACGAGAATTTTATATATAAGATGTGCCTAGTTAAAAAACTGTTCTTGTCAATTCGACGTAATAAATTATACGATTACACATTAAATACAAAACTTATCAAGGAACACCTCGAGCGCGAACCAAGTGTGACCTGCGAAGAACGACTATTTCAATCCCGTTTATGATGTTGAAATATTATTTTTTTAAAATACATGATTTTACATGTTTTATGTTGAAATCATACGCATAATTAAATCAGGAATCATCTATATTTAGTTCTAACACTGTATGGTCGATAGTTTAGGAATGAAGACCTTGTGACTACGTTTTGAGGGTGCTCAAAGAACTACTCACGGATTATGGTCGAGCCCTTTTTGTGGCGATCCGCTCTTTACGGGAGTTGGCAGCTAAATAGCGGTTGCACTATCCTCGTGGTGCGGACATCTTGGAGCAGGACCTGTACGTTCGTTGATGACGTATGCACGGGCGCTGACAGTGTGGAAAAGTCACGGAAGGATAAACTGATTCAGCTTTTGGTGGGTATGAGTTGAGAAAATGGTTGTCCAACTCCCCTGGGCTGTTATCAGGGTTGACTAATGACTTTCAACAGGATCCTCACTAGTTTGAGAATGTTGATAACCCTCACATGCTGTCGGTTTTAGGCGTTCAATATCGGCCGGTCCATGATGAGTTTACTTATCGGGTAGATTTGGAAAATCCGAAGGTGTGGTCGAAGCGAACGGTTCTTTCGACGATAGCTCGAACTTTCGACCCGAACGGTTGGATTGCACCTGCCACTTTCCTATTGAAGTGCTTTATGCAGCGGCTGTGGTCTGCTAACCTGTCATGGGACGATCAGATTTCTGTGGACCTACCTTACGGGATTGGTTGAGTTTCTTTCCGTCTCTTCCTGATATTAATCAAGTATCACTACCTCGGAAGATGGTTCCTGCGGGCAAGTACAGGGCGTCTCTTCACGGTTTTTGTGACGCCTCGGAACGTGGGTACGCAGCTGTGGTATACTTGAGAACGGTATCCTCAACCGGGAGGGTCAATGTACGGTACTAGCCAAGAGCAAGGTCGCTCCACTTCGGACTCGCTTGACTATCCCGAAGCTCGAGCTGTCTGGTGCCGCTCTGTTGGCTAGACTATTAAATCACACAGCTGCTAGTTTACGGCTGGTTATTAATTTAGATGATACGGTGTATGCCTGGACGGATAGCCAGATAGTGTTGTGCTGGTTGAAGGCTTCGGTTCACCTTCTAGTGGTTTTCATGGCTAACCGTGTCTCTCAGATTTAAGGATCTGAGGCCCCTCTAACTTGCCTGGCGATCTGAACCCCGCTGACTGTGCATCTCGCGGGTGTTTAGCGACGGAAATTGTCAACCATCATTTGTGGTGGGGTCCTTGGTGGCTGACTTTGAAGAACTCTTCTTGGCCTTACTCAGGGGTCCGTTTAGATCTTGTGGCTTAACCGGTGCAGGTCGAGAGTCGAACGATGATCCAGGAACCGGACCTGGATCTGCTCATTATTCGGTATAGCTTGTTCGACAAACTCATTAAGGTCTCGGCGTGGATTATGAGGTTTATACGGAAATGTCGGTTGTCGGTTTCACAGCGCGATAAGTCTCCTATTGTGCGTCCCGCGGAGCGGGAGGAGGCGCGAGACAATTTAAAAATCGTTTATCACGCAATGGTGGAATCAAGGCTTAGATATACAATCAAGTTCTGGGGAAACGGATACAATTATAATATAACCAAGGTTTTCGTTGCATAAAAACGAGTGATCAGAATTTCTCAGTGGCAATCATGCAAAGAGTACTTCAAGGCCTTGAATAATACTAACTGCACCCTGCCTTTATATTCTCGTGCTTCTGTCTGACTTAGTAAAGAACTTAGACCGATATGAAAATGAAGAAGAGAGATCAAAAAGGCTGAACACTCGAAGGAAAGATTTAAATATCCCCTTTAATCCAAAGTTGCGAATATGTAGGCATAGTGTACGATACCAAGTTGTTAAATTGTTTAATGCCCTTCCGGTTCAAATGAAATAGTTCTTTAAGGGGCTCCCCTATGCTAAGTGGCGCCGCCGTCTGTTAAAAAATAATAACTCGCGAAGTATACATTTTTTATAAAATCCGGTAGGTCATTTTCAAATTGGCGTGCTATAGTATATATAGCGGCCATAAACTGTATTTATTATAGTCCGCTGTATTTACAGATAGAAAATTTGCTAAAAATAGCCACTTTTGGCAAATTTTCTATCTGTAACTTCATCGAACTCAAACTAACAGAGTTGATGGCTTCTATAATATCCTAAAACACCAAATCTTTAAAATGACCTACCGGATTTTTGAAAAACTGTTTACTCATAGAGTAATTATTTTTTAACGGATGGCGGCGCCACTTATCTTAGGGGAGCCCCTTAACCAAAATTGTTTAAATTCACGTTATAAGACCTTTTTGTTCAAGAAATTGTTTCTATTCTGTTGAAGGATTTCTAAGGAACAAGTCAGTAATTTTGATTTAATTGGGTGTACCTATCATTTTTTAAATGTTTGTGATAACAAAATCCCTACTAATATTATAAATGCGAAAGTAACTCTGTCTGTCTGTCTGTCTGTTACGCTTTCACGCTAAAACCACTAAACCGATTTTGATGAAACTTGGTATGGAGATAGAATAGACCTTGGGGATGGACATAGGCTACTTTTTACCTCGGGAAAATACCTCATTCCCACGGGAATGACTGTAAGCGCGGGTAGAGCCGTGGGGCGGAAACTTGATGAAACTTGGTATAACCAATCTGAGCTTGGGGTATGATAGAATAGACCTTGGAGCTCGTATAAGCTACATTTACCGCGGGAAAACTCCTCATTCCTACAGGTAAAATGGCAGCGCGAGTGGATTTTTTTGACGAAAATTAGTACAGAGATAAAATAGACCCTGGGGATGTTAAAGGTCACCTTTTACCGCGGGAAAAACCTTTTTCCCAAGGGAAAAATAATAGTACAGATGAAAAGTTTTGATGAAGATTGGTACAGAGATATATTTAACCTAAGAATAGAATATAGACCAACTCTTACAGCGGGAAAATACCTTATTCCCACGGGAAAAACGTAAGTCGCGCGGGAAGTTTTGGTGAAACTTGGTACAGATATAGAATAGATCTTAGGGATGGATTAAGGCTAACTTATAGTGCGGTAAAATGCCTCATTCCCACGGGAAAATTGGAAGGGCTGGAGGAAATTTTCAATGAAACTTGGTACAGGGATATAAAAGATTTTGGGCATGGATAATTTTTCAAACCGGTTTCGGCCCCAAATTGACATATCCTCCAATAGGATAAGAGAATACGCACGACAAAATTATATTTTAAGATACGATAATCATAGTATTTGCCTGGTTGATGTTTAAAAAATGTCAAAAAGTCAAAATTAGCTATTTATGCAACTGTTGCATAATGAGGGGTATTTAACACGAGTGTGGTTTATGAAACGAGCGCAGCGAGTTTCATAAAAGTATACACGAGTGTTAAATACTAATTATGTACAGTTGCATACAATAGTTTATCTACACTCATACAACAAATTTAAATTAAAGACAAAATAAAGTAATCATTGTTTATTGTAATAATTATTGACATTTTGTATGGTACAATTATTAAAGGTTATATTTGAACGTTAATGGCGCGAAAATAAATTTGCAGTAATATCGCACCGCGCATGCGCGCCGCCAAGGTTGCGTTCCGAAACACGCTAGTGTAGGGACTACTATTTGATATTCTGTGCTAGTGTGCTCAAATAGCAAGCATCTGCGTAAAAATAATAAAAAAAAAACTTCATTTTGTTACAACTTTGCGATAACGAAATGAAATTTGTGTGGATCCTTAGTCACGGCTCCATCGAAAGGTATATCATTTGCTTAGCGTTTCTGATAAGTAAATGAAGGATTTACGACATGAGTGTAGATAAAAAGAATTTCGTTTCACATTCATTCGTTTCACAGTAGGTAATCCTTTTACATCCGCGCGATCTTACAAGTTAATGAGTATTTTAGTATTTTATTACTATCATAAGCGTCCACAATATGAGAAAATAATTAATATTATTTGAGGTTCTTCAACAGATTATTCCTAAATTAGCACAAAACTCATTTACACATATTTCTGCCACAAAATTCGTTATCACATAATTCTTTTTGCATATTTTAGGTTCAAAATAATTCTAGCGGTAACTAAGCTGTAAGACACATTTATTCGAGTCCATTTTCATCGGCGTCCTCATGTAAGATGATTAAAATTTTAGTATTTTATTACTAAAATAGAGATCCGTACTTAGAGAAAGTAAGTAATTTAATTTTTTGAGGTAGTTCAGTAGATCATATCAAAATCGACACTAAAGTCTACGCATAAAACTGCATATTTTAAGATACAATAATCATAGTTTTTGCCTGGTTGATGTTTAAAAAATGACAAAAAGTCAAAATTATTAAATAATTTCGTTTCAATTTCATCAGAATGTAATCCATTTAAATCCACGCGATCTTACAAGTTAATCCTCAACTGGTTGCGCCGTATAATGTTTCTTTTACTTTAATAATCCTGTACCTTTCCTTTTCCCGCACATATCTATATCACCGCTGCGTGAGCAAGACAGAAGACGCAATAGCGCCCGCAACGGAAATGACATTGCATCAGAAGACGAGAGAAAAAAGAGATGGCTGAATCTCGTTAGCCGGCTCGCGCGCGCGCTTCAAACAAAAATAAATAAATATCATACAATTAACTTTATTCGCTGTTTTTCATTGATTAAAGTGTTAAATGTACCGCAATAAACTTTAGAATGAACGTTGTGAAATACTGGTGATGACAAACAAGGATTGCCATTACCACCAGCAGCCGACCACGCGGTGTAATCAAGGATTAAAGGTATTGTGCCCTCCTTTCATTACACGAACTGCTTCTTTCATTTTCTTTCCCGCAGCAGTTCGTCGTTCTCCTCTCCGTGTGTCGTACATCAACCAAAGTTTTAAAATAAACGCAAAATACAGTCCACAATTCACCGCGCCATTTTCTTTTCGCCCGCACAACCATCAACAATTAGTAAAAGCTTGATGTGATTGATAGAACTCAGTATACACAGTTCACTTTTTTCACTCAGCGAGTCACTTGAAGCCCTTAAGGATGTGTCCGATAATCCGCATGACATACATCATTGTTTGTTTCATTTGTTGTAATGTATAATAATAATAATTATTTATTTATTTTAAACAAAGGTCAAAATTCATATAGTTACATATAACCTAAAACATACATTAAAACTAATTATAAAATGTAATATGCCTGAACTAGGAAAAATCCTGTGTTTCAGGCAGATAAATAAATTGAGCTAAATAACAAATCGTAAAATTAAATAATATAAAGCAAAAACTATGATTACTTAAACATATAATTCATTTAATAACTACTAATAACTGCTCTGTGTCATCATAAGACTTATGTAATAGGGCTTCTATTAGAATGTTCTTAACTTTATTATAACTATGTGGATAAAATCTAGCTGTGCATTTAATCTATTGTAAAGAAGTGGACCTAGAAACACAAAAAAACTAGTCGAAAAAGCATGGCTTGTGGAATTTTGCAGACAAACAATATTCTTCCTTCTTTTGTTAGTTAATTCAGTATTGAATGGAAGTGCGGCATGCTGTTTAAGAATGGTGTTCATAATAAATAATTGTCTAACAGTTAGCACTTTACAAGACTTATATAAGAGGTCAGTGGGGTAGAGGAAAGGACGAGAACTGGCCACTTTTAGAATATTTCTCTGAGCTCTCTCAACAGTAATTTAGAGTTGATTTTGCAATACCACCCCATGAAGTAATGCAGTAGGTTATTATTGATTGGCTTAAGGCCATATAAACTTGTCGTGTTAGTTTCTAGTAGAGTCTGCAACAGAGCGTAGCTTTTTGAAAACAAAGATTACTTACGTATTCTATTTGTAACGGCTTCAATATAAAATTTAAAGGATAGGTTTTGGTCAATAATTACACCTAAGTAAGTACTTTAATTTGTCCGTAACAGTTATTTTTGGGCATTTGCATGGACTGTTTGGTGTGACATTGCAATGATGAGCATACAAAGGATAGGATATGGAGGTGCATTTTGACTTGCGCATCGAAAATGAAATATAATTAGTTTTTCCCGTGTTAAGAGAAAGTATGTGTTGCTGAAGCCAGTTATTTACAGTATCAAAGCCACACTGTGCATACCTAAAGACGTCTTCTCTTGTTTTTGCAGAGAAAAGTAGAGCACTGCCGTACTAAAGGCAAAAGCGGTATCTCAAAAAAGCTAGTTTCGAGTAAATTGAAGATTTGAAAATTTCGTTTTCTCTTTTGTTTACAGATTAATTTTTGTACTTATTAAAATGAATTTTAACAATATATTAAGTATTGTTTCTTGTCATACAGTCAAAATACCGTAAAAACATGTGTTTATACCTTTTTTGTGAGATACTGCTATTTCGCTTAGTGTGTATAGAAATAATAATTGAGTTACCGTCTTTTTGCTAACTTTCCTAGTACACGTTAGCATACAAAAAAAAAACATGAATTTGCTATTGAATAAAATACGTGAAAATAAAAAAAAACGAAACAAATAAACCAATTTTTTTTAATCGTTTGTTATATTTGTTGATTATTATAGGAAAAAAACGGAATAATAATACATTTTCGAAACAAAACTCTTTATTATATCTTCCTAGTTAAAAGTTGGGAGTTCCTGCCAAAAAGATATTTTTTCAAATATTTTAAAATATTTTCCCTTCTGTCGTAGAAAATACCATGTGTTGAAGTCTTTTTTGGGTCCGTACCTCAAAAACTAAAAAAGGAGCCTTTATAATCTTACTCGGGTGCCTGTCGGACCGTCTGTCAACGCTTATTTTATCCGAAACTACTGGACAGATTTAGTTAAAATTTAGTACACCTATGTAAGTCTGTGACCCAAAGACGGACGTGTGCATTAAATAATAAATTTAAAACATGGAGCCCACTTTTGGCTGATAAATTAGACTAAAACATAATAATTTCAAACTATTCTTCATTAAGTCTTGCATATCAATAGTTTTTCATTTCATTAAATAGTTTTGAAGTTATTTAAGAAAATTTACCATAGAATAATTTTCTCCTATCGGGGGGTAGGTTATATTTTAGCGCCTTAGCGCATGGCGGCATCTCAATGTTTGCCGTACGCGTCAGGCTAACTGCTGCAATGCATATCCATCGTTTTCTTAAGCGATTAGGCGGTATGCAAATATACGGCTATTCACCTTATTAATATTGATATACCTCTCATTGGCTTAGTAAATTTAGGTAAAACTGAGATAGAAAAAACTTTCTTAACTGTTTTTCTTAATGTTTTAAATAAGATACAACTATTTTGCTTTGTGAATAAGACGCGTATTTTTCTAAGCTATACAACGGTATAAAAAACAGTTTTGCGATTTTTTTGAGATACCGCCTTTTATCTGTGTCTGTGTCATCAGCATATGATACAATTTTCCCGCCCTCTAAATTAAGGTTACACAGGTTGTTTATGTAGACCAAAAACAGAGTAGGGCCCAAGATGCTTCCTTGGGGAACTCCAAATGTCGTGTTATTCATATAGGAGCTGAAAATATTATCCACCTTTACGCATTGTGATCTTTCGTCTAAATAGTTTGCAAATAGTTTAAGCTGGGTGCCTCTTATACCTAAAGCTTCAAGCTTGTGCAAAAGGATAGGTATTGAAACTGTCAAAAGCTTTCGCAAGGTCAAGGAAATTCCCTATTGTTTGGTTACCCCTATCAAGTTCTTGAACTAAGAAATCGGTAAGATCATGGACAGCGTCTGCAGTAGACGATTTAGTTCGAAAACCAAACTGGTATTTAGACAAGAATTATTGTTTTTCTAAGTACTGCACAGTCGACTATTAATAATTTTCTCTAGAATCTTAGATAAAGACGGAAGTACCGAAATAGGTCTATGATTGGTAATTTGATCTTTATTGCCAGACTTGTACACAGGAACAACTACTGCTCATTTTAAACATTTAGGGAATATTCCTACTGACATACATTTTTGAAAAATGTGGATCAGTGGTGGGATCAAAATGTTTTTGAAGCGCTTAAGAACTTTATTTGATATGCCATCCCAGCCCACGGCTGAGTCGTCCTTTAAGCCCAGGATGATTTTTTCAATTTCACCATCGTCAACATCCAGCAACACAAATGATTTTAAAGTACTATTATACTTTAAAGAAGTGCTACAAGACGAGTAATTCTGATTCGATTGAGCAAGAAATTTCCCTACATTAACGAAAAATTCATTTACATTGTTAACGGACGCTAACGGAGATAAACCTGACTGTAGCAGACCTGTTGATGATTCATGCTGCTTATTTGTGAAAGTTAAATTTTTAATGCATTTCCAAATTAATTTGTTGTTTTTACCAGCCTTTTCTATTTCAGATTTATCGTAACATGCTTTTACCTTTTTAAGTAGATTATTACAAAAATTACGGTACCTCTTGTAAGTTAATTGCCAAGTTAGATTATTTGGGTTTGCTTTGGCCCTTAAGTGTAGCTTATCTCTATGTCTCATACAGCGAATTAGCCCAGGTGTGATCTAGGGCTTTATGTTATAGTTTTTATTTGTAAGTTTCTTATTCACAGTGTTTTTAGAAATTGCTTGTTGGACATTTTGGACGAAGAATGTCATACATGCATCTGCGTCAGCAAAATCATAAACTGAGCTAAAATCAATAGGTATTTCGTAAATCACGTTCAAGGTTGTCGAAGTCTATTTTAGAAAAGAATTGCGAACGTGATGCATTATTTAATTTACGGTTTAAGGTTACTAGGACAGAACTGTGATCTGTGATAGCAGAGTTAGTAACAAGCGCTATTGCAGTAAGATTAGTTTTGAGCATAATATGGTCTAGGCATGAACCAGACACATGCGTGGGAAGAGTGTGTGCGGGGAGTAAGCCGTGAAAGGAGCAGATGTCAAGGTAGCTTTGTGAAAAGGAGTCGCAATGTCCTGAAAGGATATTAATGTTTATGTCTCCTACTATAATCACGTTTCTAAACGATGATAGCTGTTGTAATGTATTGTTAAGAGAATTAATAAAAATATCCAAATTCTTGAATGAAGGAGACTTAAATAAAGCTAAAATTGCAAAATCCGATCCAAGTTTTACCAATAAGCGACTACATTCTAGCATAGACGGCTCCTCAATAATGACACTTAAACTGTTTTTAGTGTAAACAACAACCCCATCATTTTGATTATAATTTATCTTGCTACTATGAGTACAATAACCAGGCAGAGTAGGTATGTTTTGTTGCTTATTGCCAAGCCAGCACTCAGTTAATACTATTACGTCGGAGTCAACGTCAAGTCTTTGTTGGAAAACGCTAAAATTGTCTAAGTTTGCATTAATACTGCGAATGTTTTGCGTTAATATGGAAAAGGGATTATGATATGAGGAAATATATTGCTTGCAAGTTTCAACTTCACAAATTTTTGCATCTGATATAGAGAAGTTATCTAGGTCACTAACTAATCTATAGTCATTATAAAACTATTAAGTCCTAAAACTAAAACTAGTCGACGGCGCTCTTAGGTGCCTTCATAGTCTATCGAATTGATGTACCTTCTCTCTGCTAGCTTTTTATCGGGGCAATCGACATCTCCTGTTGGATGGTCACACACACGGCTTCTTATAGTGCAGGCAGGTCGCACATTTCGGCGGCTCTCCCTTCCTGGAGCATTCCTTAATAGTGTGACCTACTTGTCCACAGTGGCCACATGTACTTGTATCTTGCTTGCACATCTTGCTGGCAAACCCGTACTGCTGGAACTTGAAGCAACGGGTAACAAGGGTGAAGTCCCTGACAGGGCAGGACGATTAACAAATGCTCTTTAATTTGCAAGTAAGGCCTTGCGTAGAGCGCCCGGAACTTCGATTATGAAATTACAAGTCGCTGCATCCTTTCTGCCAGATTTATGGCTTAACTTAATAGAGGCTAAAAACTTTTCCAAGGTCAAGTTTTGCATTTTTTCTGCTAGATTTTGTTGGAAAATGCAATTAAGCACTTCCGAATCCTGCATTGATGAGGGCACTCCAATAATAACTACTCTTGGCTTACGTTTAAGGGCATCGTCAACAGTAAGTCCTGAGGTGGTTAGTTGTTCAGATTGTTTCAATTTTTGGATGGCATCTTTAGAGTCAGTGGTTATAATTACACCTCCATTTTTACTTTCCTAAGACCTCTCACATTTAGTTTCAACTCTTTCGGTCTAATGATCTGTTGTACTAAGGATTTAGTCTCTTCACTAGATCTAGATTTATCAACCGGAAAGATCGCTACTGAGCTAAGTTTACTTGCCTGAACTAAATTATTAGAACTGTTTTTGATCATATCGGCTAAGGAAACTGGGCCAGGAACAGGTTTTGCAGACTCCTGAATGCTCTGTTTAAGATCTCGGAGTTGGTTGGATAGGTGAAAACTTTCTTTTGCATTTTATTTAAGCCCTTGGTAGTGGACGACTAGCTGTAACGTTCCATCGCCAACTTTGCGACACATGTTATGGATTCTTATTTTGTGGTCCGAGTTTAGCTTCCCTTCAGACGCGACGGAACACACTTCATTAAGACACGTCTGAATATACTGCATCCACTTAGATATCTCTTCTGTAGTGACCGGTTCATGCTCCTCTTCCTGTTGCTCAGTGGGCTCGGGGGGCTCGGGAGCGGACGGGCAGGGCTGGGGCGCGGGCGGCGGGCTGCGTCTGGCTAAGTCCGCTACGATTACCGAAGGGACTATCCATTTTTTACTTCACGAATTCGATACGAAAATCAAAACATTATACACCTCACTTGTTGCTAGTGACACAGATAAGTCGCTGACGATACTTTACTAGGTCAACAATTATTTCAATTTGCAATTTATTATTTATTAAATTAACAACACGTCCGATCTCATCGAGAGCTGAGTGATTCCTCCCCATCATTCCTTATGATGCTGAGTTCTTTTCTTAAGTCAGAAGTAAGAGTAGGTACCTATTGTATGCTTATGGAGTCTATCCGTGTCTTTAGATTTTCTTTCATCTTGATGTAACTATCCCTTCTTTGGTATTGACGTTGGTGTTGACGTAAACAAATGATTGTTCAAATTTTACTTTACGTTATCAAGAGCATATTATTATATATTATCAACAAATCTGCAACTCTCTCCCTTTTTGGTACTTAAAACTTGTTTACTTAATGGGCTTGAATCATGCAGTTGTGTCAAAGCTTTAATTCTGCCTTCAAATCTTGATACTTTATCTTTAAGATTACAATTCTCTAGTAAATATTTATCAATTAGCTTATCTGAGATCGCTAGCTTATGTTTTCAATTCTTCGCTTAAATCTAAGCACTCTCCTGGTTCGGGGCAGCTTCTATTCAGTTGTGAGAAATTGGGAGAGTCAATAGTCATATTTCCTTCAATTTCGTCAAGTGGTAGCATTGAAAATGAGTTGTCAGTCTGCACATTTACTGTGATTTTCTTTCTCATAGTCACGTGTTCTATAGTCCCCAAACAGTTTTTCATGACATTGACTGGTTTTTGTGGTGACGGGTGTTTACATGAGTTTATTTTTCTTTAACAAAATTTCTGCGCTGTTAGGGGTTTTATCATGTGGTGACAGATGTATTTCATTTTGTAATTCCTTACTGCTTGAAGTACTCCTCGAGATTCTTTCAGGAATTGAGGTAGGTGTATCCTGTGTAGCATTAATCAAAGTCATACTAGCATTTCACCTTTGGCTTCATTTACAACTAAAATCTGTAACCAGTTTCCAAAGAAGAAAAGTGTTTTTGCTTCTCAACCATAACTGCTAATCTAAAGAAAAATACGGACGGGAGCATACACTAAAACCAGGTTTGATAAAACATAGTAAATTATTTCTTGAAGAAATTATATTATAATTTATAACAATATCGAAGCCGCTGAATGCAAGTAGCGCAGGACGGATCCTCGTGGAGATCTATAGCACAGGCCTTTGTCCAGATTTTTCAGCTGAAATGATAATAATAATAATAACAATAATATATTTACTGATGCTATTGTTACTAGTGTGCAATAAAGTATATTCTATTCTATTCTATTCTATTCTAATAATAATAATAATAATAATAATAATAATAATAATAATAATAATAATAATAATAAACCCGCAGGGCAGCTTTGTGGCGAAGCTGTTGGTGATTGGCGTCACCACGGACCCGAGTTCAGAGGGCACTTTACCAACTTTAGCCCTCGCCTCTTGGCTTGCCTTAACTGGCCGGCCTCGAGTGAACAGCGCAAGAGCGGAACCTATGCTCCAGGGTGGAAGTGTAAAATGTCATAACGCCGGGGGTTCTACTAGGTGTTCCACCGACGTCTAACGCCCCGCAGTCTCACCTCTCCACACCCTGAGCCACTTACGACAATGTTGCTCCCTTGTCGCACCATGCGTGCGGCCGTTTAGGGTAGCCCATTTATTAAGTGGCAAGTCACCGTCTGCTAGATTTAATGTTGTGAGATCTTTAACAAGCAGACGTCCGCTATCTCACCTCAATAGCCCAGTTATCCAGTCCACTAACTCCCACCCTCATAGCCAAGACCAACGTTTATCCCTCCCTGGCAATAGTTCTGCAGCTAGCGGGGACTGTCCTCCAGCACATTTCTGTAGTGTGTTGGAGGATAGATCCCGGTAGGTGCCTGCCATCTCACATTTTAGAATAAATGGTACTAAACGGGCCTCTACATGTTGGCTTTGGCCCCATGCACGCCTCCCAAAGGACCGGGTCTCTATAGACCCGTGATCTTAAAGCGTACCAACATAATAATAATAATAATAATAATAATAAACCCGCAGGGCAGCTTTGTGGCGAAGCTGTTGGTGATTGGCGTCACCACGGACCCGAGTTCAGAGGGCACTTTACCAACATTAGCCCTCGCCTCTTGGCTTGCCTTAACTGGCCGGCCTCGAGTGAACAGCGCAAGAGCGGAACCTATGCTCCAGGGTGGAAGTGTAAAATGTCATAACGCCGGGGGTTCTACTAGGTGTTCCACCGACGTCTAACGCCCCGCAGTCTCACCTCTCCGCACCCTGAGCCATTTACGACAATGTTGCTCCCTTGTCGCACCATGCGTGCGGCCGTTTAGGGTAGCCCATTTATTAAGTGGCAAGTCACCGTCTGCTAGATTTAATGTTGTGAGATCTTTAACAAGCAGATGTCCGCTATCTCACCTCAATAGCCCAGTTATCCAGTCCACTAACTCCCACCCTCATAGCCCAGACCAACGTTTGTCCCTCCCTGGCAATAGTTATGCAGCTAGCGGGGACTGTCCCCCAGCACATTTGTGTAGTGTGTTGGAGGATAGGCCCCGGTAGGTGCGTGCCATCTCACTTTTTAGAATAAATGGTACTAAAAGGGCCTCTACATGTTGGCTTTGGCCCCATGCACGCCTCCCAAAGGACCGGGTCTCTATGGACCCGTGATCTTGAAATGTACCTACATAATAATAATAAATAATAATCTTAATAATAGTAATAATAATAATAATAATAATAATCTTAATAATAGTAATAATAATAATAATAATAATAATAATAATAATAATAATAATAATAATAATAATAATAATAATAATAATAATAATAATAATAATAATAATAATAATAATAATAATAATAATAATAATAATAATAATAATAATAATAATAATAATAAACCCGCAGGGCAGCTTTGTGGCGAAGCTGTTGGTGATTGGCGTCACCACGGACCCGAGTTCAGAGGGCACTTTACCAACTTTAGCCCTCGCCTCTTGGCTTGCCTTAACTGGCCGGCCTCGAGTGAACAGCGCAAGAGCGGAACCTATGCTCCAGGGTGGAAGTGTAAAATGTCATAACGCCGGGGGTTCTACTAGGTGTTCCACCGACGTCTAACGCCCCGCAGTCTCACCTCTCCGCACCCTGAGCCACTTACGACAATGTTGCTCCCTTGTCGCACCATGCGTGCGGCCGTTTAGGGTAGCCCATTTATTAAGTGGCAAGTCACCGTCTGCTAGATTTAATGTTGTGAGATCTTTAACAAGCAGATGTCCGCTATCTCACCTCAATAGCCCAGGTATCCAGTCCACTAACTCCCACCCCCATAGCCCAGACCAACGTTTATCCCACCCTGGCAATAGTTCTGCAACTAGCGGGGACTGTCCTCCAGCACATTTCTGTAGTGTGTGTGTTGGGGGATAGGCCCCGGTAGGTGCGTGTCATCTCACATTTTAGAATAAATGGTACTAAACGGGCCTCTACATGTTGGCTTTGGCCCCATGCACGCCTCCCAAAGGACCGGGTCTCTATTAGACCCGTGATCTTAAAGTGTACCAACATAATAATAATAATAATAATAATAATAATTTTAAACAAGTATTAGCGAAGCTTCATAACTGGAAGGCTCCAGGCAGTGATCGAATACATAACTTCTGGTACAAAAAATTTACTTCAATCCACCCAATATTACACAATCACATTAATGACTTCATCCGTACACCAAGCACACTGCCAGACTTCATCACTCAAGGAATAACTTATATGCTACCCAAAGACACAGATTACCAGAACCCTGCAAAATACCGGCCAATCACCTGTTTACAAACCATTTACAAAATATTGACATCTTGTATAGCAGAACACATCTATAAACACATTGAAGTAAACAACATACTAGCAGAAGAACAGAAAGGCTGTCGAAAGAGAAGCCAGGGATGCAAAGAGCAACTTATCATAGATGCGGTCGCTATGAAACATGTACTGAAGCGAAAAAAGAACATCAGCACTATGTACGTTGATTACCAAAAAGCCTTCGACTCGGTACCCCACAGTTGGCTTATCTATATCCTAAAACACTACAAAGTTCATCCGTCCCTGGTCTCCTTTCTCGAACATGCTATGAGTAATTGGCGAACAAAACTGAAACTCAGCAATAATTCCTGTAACTTTGAAACAGACGAAATTCCAATATGCCGTGGGATTTTCCAAGGAGATGCCTTAAGCCCTCTTTGGTTTTGCTTAGCACTAAACCCTCTCTCTTACATGTTAAACTATTCAAAATCCGGACTAGTAATAACCAATGGACACAATCAGACCCAACTCACTCATCTCATGTACATGGACGACATTAAACTATACAGCAACAATATGGACTCACTACATCGCCTTGCAGACATCACACAAACGTTCTCACAGGATATACATATGCAGTTTGGAATAGAAAAGTGTAAAACTTTCACGGTTACGAACGGCTCTGTAGTCCAAAATAATTACACATTGAGTTCTGGGAATCAAATAGACTCGCTTGATCAATACAGTTCTTATAAATATTTAGGATTTCAACAAGATAGACAGATTCACCAAAAACGGACTAAATCGGATTTAAAGAAGAGGTTCAGGCACAGACTCAATATAATATTAAAATCACAGTTTAATTCTCGTAACATTATCAAAGCCATTAATTCATTCGCAATACCAATACTAACTTACTCTTTTGGCATAATCACCTGGTCACAAACAGAACTTAAAAACCTACAACGGATTATAAATACATCCCTCACCGCCCATCGTAAACACCATCCAAGATCTTGCATACAGCGACTTACACTTCCTAGGACTGAGGGCGGTAGAGGCCTCATAGACATTAGCAATTTACATAACAAGCAGATCAGCACACTCAGGAAATATTTTCAGGACAGATCCACCCACTCTTTTCTACACCATACCATAGCCCGAACTGATAAGCGTCTCACACCTCTTAACCTGCAAAAAGTTGATAGCCAGCCGAATGAAAATATCGTAGACGATAAAGCTAAGATTGCAGCATGGAGCCAAAAATCGTTACATGGAAGACACCGCCACGACCTTCAGCTACCACATGTCGACAAGAGTGCGTCGAACGCCTGGCTGAAGCGTGGCGAGATCTTCCCCGAGACGGAAGGTTTCATGCTAGCGATCCAAGATCAGGTGGTCGAGACGCGTAACTATCAGAAACATATTTGTCGTATACCCAATCTACCCACAGATGCTTGCAGACGGTGTAATAGCAGCTCCGAAACTATACAACATATTACAGGTGCGTGTAGAGCCATAGTACAAACTGATTACAAACACAGGCACGATCAAGTAGCAGCAATAATTCACCAATATCTAGCATTTAAACTCAAACTCATTGATAAAAAAATCCCTTATTATAAATATACACCAGAGATCATTCTTGAAAACACTGACTTTAAAGTATACTGGGACAGGACCATAATCACCGACAAAACAGTACATTACAATAGACCTGATATTACTTTACACAATAAAAAAGACAAAACTGTTTATTTCATAGATATTGCCGTCTGCAACACACACAACCTGACTAGCACCCATACAGAAAAAGTTGCGAAGTACATAGATCTTTCTGTTGAAATTAAGACTCAATGGCAAGTACATACAGTCAAAACTATCCCCATAATCCTCTCCACAACTGGCGTCATCCCGAAAACCCTACACAGAAGCCTCGATGTCCTTGAACTACATCCATACACATACACACTACTACAAAAAGCCGTCATCCTAAATACCTGCCGTATCGTCAGAAAATTTCTTACTTTAACTTCATAACTTTCCAACGAGCACTTGGCTTTGGCCCGTGCAAAAAAAAAAAAACCTCTTCGGAGAGAAAGAAAAGAAAATAAAAAAGAAAATAATAATAATAATAATAATAATAATAATAATAATAATAATAATAATAATAATAATAATAATAATAATAATAATAATAATAATAATAATAATCTACCATTTATTAAGTGGCAAGTCACCGTCTGCTAGATTTAATGTTGTGAGATCTTTAACAAGCAGATGTCCGCTATCTCACCTCAATAGCCCAGTTATCCAGTCCACTAACTCCCACCCTCATAGCCCAGACCAACGTTTGTCCCTCCCTGGCAATAGTTCTGCAGCTAGCGGGGACTGTCCCCCAGCACATTTCTGTAGTGTGTTGGAGGATAGGCCCCGGTAGGTGCGTGCCATCTCACATTTTAGAATAAATGGTACTAAAAGGGCCTCTACATGTTGGCTTTGGCCCCATGCACGCCTCCCAAAGGACCGGGTCTCTATGGACCCGTGATCTTTAAATGTACCTACATAATAATAATAATAATAATAATAATAATAATAATAAGGCCCCGGTAGGTGTGTGCCATCTCACATTTTAGAATAAATGGTACTAAACGGGCCTCTACATGTTGGCTTTGGCCCCATGCACGCCTCCCAAAGGACCGGGTCTCTATAGACCCGTGATCTTAAATTTAAAAAAAAAAAATAATAATAAAGGAGGTAGAGGACTTATTGACATAACAAACTTACACAATAGAATAGACAAATCACGACTCTCAGAAAATATTTCATCGACAAGTCGGAAACATCCACCCTTCATAAAGCAATAGCCCAAAATGACCACAAAGCAACACCATTAAACCTGCAAGATAAAACATTACAAAATAACGAGAAACTGACAGATGACAATACAAAACTCGCTGAATGGGCCGGAAAGTCTCTACATGGAAGGCATTACCACGACTTAAGTCAAACTAATGTCGACAAAGATGCGTCGAACGCATGGCTTAGACGTGGTGGTCTATTCCCGGAGACTGAAGGTTTCATTATGGCAATACAAGACCAAGTTATAGAAACTAGAAATTATCAGAAATATATTACTAAGACTCTAACATCCGACACATGCAGAAAATGCAACAGTTGCCCAGAGACCATTCAGCACATAACAGGCGCATGCAAATCCATAGTTCAGACTGATTATAAACATAGACACGACCAAGTGGCAAACATCATCCACCAAAAACTCGCCCACCAACAAAACTTAATCACATCTATTCAGGCATACTACAAGTACAATCCCCAAACTGTCCTAGAAAATACTTCTACAAAACTATACTTTGACCGAGCCATACTCACCGACCGTACCATTCGCTACAATAGACCAGATATCACATTAATAAATAAAACTGACAAAATCGGGTACTTGATCGACATTGCTGTTCCTAATACACATAACCTGCAAAACACAATAGCTGAAAAACTAACCAAATACACCGAACTAAAGGACGAAATAACCAGAATCTGGCACCTGCAGAAAGTTATAATAGTCCCGATCGTTCTTTCAACAACAGGCGTAATTCCGAAGCAGCTACACCAGTCACTGAAGACACTTGGCTTACCCTCCCACACCTACCACCTCCTGCAGAAGGCTGCAATTATGAACACATGTCGCATTGTCAGAAAATTCCTGCAAAATGAACCAGACTGCTCACCTTTACCTCACCCTATCACATCATCCACAACCGCGCCATCCACACATACCACTACAAACCATACCTCACAACTTAGTACTACAGAACCTATCCCACAACTAACCTCACAAACTCTCCCGTGTCCAAACACGAATTATACCAACTCACAGAGCCTCTCGAACTCTTGTCCCGATACGCACTTGGCTTAGGCCCGTGCGTATTGGTAAACCGGTGAAAACCGAGAAAAAAAAAAGAAATTTGAAAATAATAATAATAATAATAATAATAATAACTTTATTCTTCTCTCACATAGACAACAAAATTTTTTTTATAGTAGAAGTACTTATCTTATGTAGGTATATAACAATCTATGTGAGAGATTGGCATCCGTACTAGGACGACCTGTATGACAGATTGCCAGCCTCTCCAACTCCGGAACAGGTGAACAGCATTTTAAGCTACTTAAGGTAGGGTACTACATTATTATGAATATAAGACCGAGGAGAATAAGAGACGAGAAGGCGTGCATGTGTGTGTGTGTGTGTGTGTGTGTGTGTGTGTGTGTGTGTGTGTGTGTGTGTGTGTGTGTGCGTGTTTGTGTGTGTGTGTGAACATATACAGTGGCACTTGACAAACATTATTTGAGCAAATTTTTTTTTTTTTAAGTAACAAGCGTAATTTAAGTGATTATTAGGAGACTTAACACATAACATTTAAAAGCGATTCAGTTTCGTCGTAATTAAGAGTTTTAAGCCAGGTTATAGTAGCCATTTTACATTTGAACTTAGTTAATGGGTATATTGTTAAGGATTTATTTATCCTATTATACAGGTAACCCCCCAAAAATACAAAGAATCTTCTGGAGAAGATTGTGTTCATACCGGTATTAGAAGGGCAGACTCTATGCTTAAGACGTTTGTTTGCAGTAGTAGATTGGACAAATTTAAGATGAGAATGTTGTTTCAACACGGTATGGAGAATGAATAGCTGTCGTACGGTCAATGCATCTGAAAGAGCGTAAAGATCACTGGTAGGAAAGAGAAACGGCAGGGAGAGACTTACTTTCAAAACCGATCTTTGGGCTCTCTCAAGCTTTATTTTGCACGTAACACCCTAGACTGTAATACAGTAGCTTAGAATTGATTGACACAAAGCAAGATAAACCATTCTGACCATGATGACGGATTCTCACCATAGCGTAGTACACAGTGCCGTAAGCTACAGGCACGGTAGCAGCCTCTTCGAAGGTCCATTCATCAGGGATAGCCCACATCAGGGCTTTGTCTCCTTCCACCATGTTGGCCATACCAGAGTTCCTGACCATGCTCATCACGCGGGAGCCACTAAACAAGAAAACGTACCAATTGTAGTGAAACTAGTCGTCATCATGGTTGAAATGTATGATAATTTTGAAAACAGTAGATTTCAGAGGAACAGAAATTATAAACATTTGTGAGTTAGTAGGATGTGAGTAGGATGATTGGGAAAGATAATTGTTTATTTATTTCTATTCTATTCTATTTAATTTTTGGCTTTCGATTTCGATTGTCCGAAAAGGAAGATGATTCTGTGCTTCAGAAAGCATGTAAAGCCGTTGTTTCTGGCTTCCACTTCCGCGAGAAAGTTGTTTTTTCTTGTTTTTGTTACTAAAATAAACCGAGTTTTATAACTCAGAGTCGTTATACAAGCCTCAATTATTCTGACACTAGGGTTCACCCACTCGATAAGCAAGCAAGTACAGTCTGATCATCCATGAATGGCATGTTATGAAACTTACTTGTCACTTCTGCCGACGATCTCGAACCCTTGTACGCACTCCTGCGCAAGACGGCCGCGCGCGACCGCGTCCACTGTGACACGACCAGTGGCTGTCATGATGTCACGGAAGTTTAGAGCCGCACAGTACACCTGGATTCAAATAATATACCACTAACATTTCATTTCATATTCCTTTTTTATTTTTATCATTCATCTACAAGTGTACTATTCATTCATTATTCAGTCGTCTTTGATCTTGCATACAAGTTAGACGCATACGTACAATAGGTAGTTGATTGCTTTTTTGTCGGGTTTCTACCCTCATCATGGTTAAGTGCGATAAGTGTACCAAAAACATCACAAAGTCAAACCCAGGGTTGGAATGTAACCGATGTGACAAGATCGTGCACCTGCCCTCGTAACATGCAGTGCCATGACAAAAGTTTATCGCGCGAGAAACCCGCCATATTGAAATATCGTCCAATAGGATAAGAGAATACGCACGACAAAACTATGTCTGTCACGCGTGGACCGCGCATGTTACAGGGGCAGAATGGATCCTGCTCAGGCCTCACCAACAAACAGAGAACTACTTTGAAAAGCGCCGGTAGTCTTGAATGGACTTGCCCAGAATGCCTTGAACATTTCACCTAAGCGTAGTTCAATTTTTATCCCAGGAGATGAAGAAGGTGAAGACGAGGAGGACTTCAAAAACGACTCTGTAGGAAACCACGGTCTAGATATAAAAAAACTTCTGAAGGATATTAGCAAAGAGGTGGAAAAGGCAATTCAAAAAGAATTACGTGAAATAACTAAATCACTCGATTACCAAAGCGACAAAATGGATGAGTTAAGTGAGACTATGGAGGCTTTCAAAGGTACAATTAAGGAGCTACAAAGAAATAATACTGATCTCCGTAATAAAAATAATAACGGTTGGGTGCTCTAGAACAGCGCCTCCGAGATATAGATCAGGGCCAACTCAACAAAAATATTGAAATCGCCAACGTTCCTTTTGTGAAACAAGAATTATTGAGCAACATTATAACAAAAACATCTGAGAAACTACAAGTACCTACACACGATGTGGTGTGGTCAAAACGATTGCCCGGACGCAACGACAAACCTGGTACGATTGAAATCAAATTCAGTAACGAAACTGCACCGGGTCTATGGATTAAAGCAGCAAAGGAAACATCCCTATTAGCCGAAGATTTGATTGATGACGTGGAAGCTATAAATGGAAAAGACAAAATATATGTGCGAGAGCCCTTATCTTATTTCAACAAAAAGCTTCTATGGCAGGCAAAGACCCAGCTCAAAAATAAATATAAGTTTATTTGGTACAAGGCCGGCGTAATAAGGGTTCGCAAAGAAGAAAAAAGCAACGCAATGGTCATACGCTGTGAAGAAGATGTCAAGAAACTTTTAAAATCAGAGTAGGTAGTTCGCTCAAACACCGATAAAAAACCCTAAACCTATTTTACTATACCATACTTGTTACTTACCCACCTAGATCAAACTAAATAAAATTTTAATGGACCTATTAGAAAATAATATAGAAATAAAACATTGCATCAACCTAGATGAATTTTGTAAAGCAATCCCCAAAAATACAAATTTAACCTGTATTCATATTAACATTAGATCTCTTATTCTTAATTTTCATAATCTCGAACACTACATACTCTCTTGTCCTAAAACCATTGACGTTATTGTAGTTACTGAAGTAAATATTCCACCTTCATTAAGCTGCCTGTATCATCTTGAGGAATATAACATGCACTCTAATCATAGAATTAATAAAAGGGGGGGAGGTGTAATAATGTACATACATAAAAAACACAACTCAAACTGCTCAAACACAAGAACAGTCCATTTTGAAGGTATCATTTCAAAATTAACAACCCAGTCAGGCTACACTTGCACTATTCTCGCTATTTATCACCCGCCAGACAAAAGTAAACATTTATTTATCGATGAGCTTCAAAACATTTGTAAAAATTCAAACCGATTCAAAGATTTTTTCATAATAGGAGATGTAAACATTGATATCGCCGTCGACACGCCTATAAAACATAAATATATCACAATGTTGTCGTGCTACGGACTTGTATCCGGGATCTCGGAATACACGCGAATAGAATCAAGATTAAACAAAATTAGTAAAACGTGCATAGATCACATTTTGGCGAGGTCCCGTATGCAAGACGTATACACTGCGGCACTCCAAACTGTACTGGCTGATCATCGGATGATCACGTTTGCTTGCACTGGAAGTCAGAATCTACAGGGTGCTCCCAAAATTATAACTCGCATAGATAAACATAAGTTGAACGAGTTACTTGGCGAGGTTGACTGGAATTCGACTAATAAAATGAACTGCCCCTTATTAATATATAAATTCATAAAAACTAACTTCGATATGTGTTATCAAAAAGCAGTCCAAACTGTCAAAATTAAAAATAGAACAACAAGGACAGACAACAAATGGATTAACAAGAGCACTATAGATGCAAGTAAAAATTGAGATTATTGGTTCGGAATCTGGATAAAAGACACGAAAAACATGGTTATAAAATTTAAAAATTTAAAAAACCCACGCCGGATGTTAAAACATATTCAAATAAAAAACAAAATTGAAAATTTAAAAAAACCCACGCCGTATGTTAAAATATATTAGAATAAAAAGGATTAAATAACATTTTTGGAAATCCCCCGACCAGAGTCAAATAAGATAAGAAATATCAAATAAAGAAATCTATAAAAAGAGTGATTTCTTACGAAATCCGCCACACAAACAAGTTTTCTTAGTCCTTACGTATACGTACCTACTTACCTTTTGGTTTCTCGTAGATATAGACACAGCAATAATATTGATTCAATACTCACTCATCTATCTAATAATATAATACAAATCCAATAAAACACGTCGGGGTCTGCCATTCCCTGCTCTGACATTAATAAATTTTATCATACCGTGAGTTTTACTTATTCAGAATCTACAATATATTTAGTTTTTAAGTAATATAAATAAGTAGTTACAATATTTTAACTGAAATTTCTAACAAAGAGAGCGATGATGGCAGCCCCCGACGTGTTTTATTGGATTTGTATTATATTATTAGATAGATGAGTGAGTATGTATAGTACTTAAATTAATCAATATTATTGCTGTGTCTATATCTACGAGAAACCAAAAGGTAAGTAGGTACGTATACGTAAGGACTAAGAAAGGTCATAATTAGTTGTTTGTGTGGCGGATTTCGTAAGAAATCACTCTTTTTATAGATTTCTTTATTTGATATTTCTTATCTTATTTGACTCTGGTCGGAGGATTTCCAAAAATGTTATTTAATCCTTTTTATTCTAATATATTTCAACATACGGCGTGGGTTTTTTTAAATTTTCAATTTTGTTTTTTATTTGAATATGTTTTAACATCCGGCGTGGGTTTTTAAAATTTTAAAATTTTGTTTTTATTTTAAACTTTTTGGAGAGTACGTTACTTTTGTTTGTTATCACTTAGCACACTAAAACATATAATTAAAAATGACGACATTTTGTTTTCTTTGTGTTTCGATATTGTATATTGGCTCCCTGGTGTTCTACCTCCATAAAACGTATCTAAGAACCTGCTCCAAGATGAAGCCTTTTGAATGCAAAAAACCGCATCGAAATCAATTCAGTACTTTTTGAGAACTCCTGTAGTACGAACTTATTTGGCTGCTGCAAGGCTCCCTGGTGGGTGGTCTACCGCCTCAAAACATGTCCAACAACCAGTTCCAAAATGAAGCCTTTTGAATGCAAAAAACCGCATCGAAATAGATTCAGTACTTTTTGAGAACTCCTGTAGAACCAACTTATCTGGCTGCTGCAGGGCTCCCTGGTGGTCTACCTCCATAAAACGTATCTAAGAACCTGCTCCAAGATGAAGCCTTTTAAAAGCAAAAGCCGCATCTAAATCGATTCAGTACTCTTTGAGAACTCCTGTAGTACCAACTTATCTGGCTGCTGCAGGGCTCCCTGGTGGTCTACCGCCCCAAAACATGTCTAACAACCAGCTCCAATATAAAGCCTTTTGAATGCAAAAAACTGCATCGAAATCGATTCGGTTCGTTCGTTAACAGCTCATATATGTCCCCACCGAGGGGCTCGAGCCTACCCTGATACCAGGGTGAATAGGCCTTAGTCGACCACGCTGGCCCAGTGCGGGTTGGTCAACTTCACACACAACTTTGAATTTCTTCGCAGGTGTGTGCAGGTTTCCTCACGATGTTTTCCTTCACCGTAAGAGCGTCGAATAAACGTACATATAAATTCGAAAATCGAAAACACATTGGTACGTGCCGAGGTTTGAACCATCGAACTTCGGAACGGAAGTCAACGGGCCTAGCCACTTGGCCACCGACGCTCTCATCGATTCGGTAGTTTTTGATAACTCCTGTGGTACCAACTTATCTGGCTTCTGCAGCGCTCCCTGGTGGTCTACCTACATAAAACATATCTAAGATCCTAAGTTGAAGTGATACCTTTTTAATGCAAAAAACCGGAACTAAATCGGTCCATTGGTTTTCGAGATAGAAGGTAACAAACAAACAAACAAACAACCTCTTACCCCAAACGCATATACCGCCTCCGTTCCGTTCCGTCCGTCGTGGGTAAAAACAAAAATATAACCAAGCAAGAAATATTGCCAACAAAAAAATACAAAAGTCGAAAAACTGGCATCTTAAGATGGACATTCATATCCATAAAAAGAATCCACTTAAATTATGGGAAATATTAAACAAAATTACAGGTAGAATTAAAATGTCCGTGGATAGTATAGTACTCGAGGCATTTAGTAAAACGAAACCCATAGACATAGCAAATAATTTTGCAAATACGTTTAGTAACAGTGTAAATAAAATAGTACCAACATGCAACACTCCCCTGCTATCCCCTACTAAATACACTGCACCTGTTAATGTAACTTTAAAATACCAAAAATCTACTCCTTCTGCAATACTCAAAATAATAAATAGTCTTAACCCAAGGAAAGCAACAGGGGTAGACAAAATAAGAGCAATAGACGTTAAAATGATAGGGGAAAAAATCGCAGGTGCTGTTTCAAACCTTATTAATACTAGTGTAGCAAAAGGGATATATCCCAGTGAGCTAAAAACAGGTATTGTTAGACCCATATTCAAAAAAGGTAGCAAATCAGACTATGAAAATTATCGGCCTATTTCAATACTATCCACAATAAATAAAATAATAGAAAAGTATATTAGCAAAATCATACATAATTTCTACAGAAAAAATGAAATTCTTAACATAGCGCAATATGGTTTCCAACAACAAAAAAACACAACTCAGCTCTTGTCAGCCTTTACTGACGACATTAACTATCACCTAGATCGTCAAGAACATGTGCTAGTAGTGTTCATAGATTACAGTAAGGCGTTCGACACCCTTAAACATGACCTTCTGGTTGAAAGACTGGATGAGTGTGGAATAAGGGGTCGACTTCTAGATTGGTGCAAAGAATACCTTAGCAATCGTTCTTACCACGTTAGTATTGGTGATAATGTTAGCAGTAAACAAAATATAATACATGGAACAGCTCAGGGTTCTGTCCTTGGTCCTCTTCACTACCTCACTTATGTAAACAGCAACAGCAGAGTGATTAAACATAGTAAGAACTATCAATTTGCTGACGACACCGCTCTGATGATCGCTAACAAGAACCGAGACCTGGCTCTACAAATGATGCAGGAGGACTTCACTAATCTAATAAAGTGGTCTCATGATGCAGGACTCGTGCTTAATGTATCTAAGACGAAGGTTATTTACATATCATCAAGTCAAAACAGGATCAAACAACCAGTCAGGCTAATTGCACATAGTCATGACTGCCTTCATAATAATTTAAAATCAAATTGTAATTGCACTCATATTGAAGAAGTTCACAAACAGACATACAGGCTTAATAATAGATAATAGATTAAAATGGACAGATCACATAAATAAGACTTGCGAAAAATTAAGAGCTATTCTTTCTAAATTTTCGATCATAAAACACAAAATCCCGTTTCCTATATTATTGCAACTTTACCATTCACTAGCAGAATCCGTCATTCAATGTGGCTTAAGTAGCTATGGCAGGACCTGCAAATCTCACCTCTACAAGATTCATGAACTGCAAATTAGATTACTAAAAACAATTGTACCTAATTAAATCAAATACAAGCTCTCTGATGACTATAACAAAATCTTTAAATTCTGTAGAATACTACCGATTCTTGATAAAATTAAATATACAGTGCTCACTGAACAATTTTTCAACACAAGTATTCAAAAACAACCAGTATATAAACGACCGCTGCGGAAAACCTATACCCCAAAATTAGTTCTACCCAAAGTTTCAAATAACTACGGAAAAAGTCAAAGTATTTACATAATACCTAAACTAATAAATGAACTTCCTCAAAACTTAAAAGACGAAATCAATAGTCAAAACATTAAAAACAAACTTAAAATGTTCCTGATCAGTCAGCTTCCATAAATAATATTAACTTAAAAATAAAATAAAAAATTAAAGAAAACACAAATTTAAATTTAATAATACCACTGGAATCATAATCACACTGTTATTAGTAAAAATAATAGGTAAGGTATATTCGGGTAAGATCGGATTTGGTAAAAGATCGGATCCCTTAAAAATAAAGCAAATTTGTGGATATTTTTAAATACTGGCAACGTAAAAAGCAAGACCATTTCATCCTGCCCCTCTTCGTAGGTCGCTTTTATCCCTAGACCTAATAGTTTATGTGTAGCGACGAGTTAAACAAAAAATGGCATTTTTCACGTTTTAGGCACTGATCCGGACTTTTCCCTGGTTTGTTTTTTAGTGAATTCGGGTATCAAATTACATGTTTTCATAAATATTTCAACTGTATAGTCAGAATTTGCAAATAAGCTATAAATTAAAGTAATTAAAATTAACCTAGAGCTATTATTCGCAAAGATCCGATCTTTTGCCTGTTAGTTTAAGATCGGACTATAAACAGTCCGGTGTTTTACGTCGAAAAAAATTCCAGTGGTTCACAAACTGAAAGGTAAAAATATATTTTCACGCACAGAATGAAAGCTGGTATAGTGAAATAAGAATACATAAAATACATTTTAATTTTAGACACTTCCTTAAGGCCTTTTTTTCCAATTTAATGACACCCAATAAGTACTAAAAATGAACAAATATTTTCCTAAAATTTACTTAACTCGAGTATATTATGTTTTACCCAAATAATTTCGTTTAAGTTACACATTACTAGTCCATCTAGAGACTTTATTTTTAAATTCTGTCCCTTTTTCAACTTTTACTTTCTTTTTAAAAATGTATAGGCTCGCAAAAGCACGTCTTGTGCTAAAGTTTGAGAACCATAATTTTCTAAAATTTTATCATGCAGGAAAAGATCGGACATCAAAAGTCGAAAATATAATCAAAACGTCGGTCCCACCACATACAAAGAGCTTTTAAAAAAAAGCACTATTGACGAAAACTAGATGAAATGCCGGACACAGACCTAGTAAGCACCTTATTCAACTATCAATAGAATTGAAATTAGATAGTAGTCCGAACTTACCACTCTAAGGTCCGATCTTTTCCTACCACTTTTTAAAACATACTTGATTTTTAAATGGCTGTAAAATCCAAGCTACTAGGCCTAGAAATCGGATTGAACTCTGGATTATAGAATGGTCTTCTGCGCTCAGTTTACTGTTTATTTCGTCGAAATAGCTTTCATACATTTTGAGAAATATGAAGTTTCCCAAAGTCCTTTTCACTTGCCGAAAAACCGTCCGATCTTACCCGAATATACCTTACAACTCCTAATCTCCTTACCTCAATTTTATCACAATTTTATACTTATTACACTAAAGTAATTTAATCACTCTGTATAGTGCAACTATAAATAAAATAAAATTTCACTACCCACCAAAAATAACATGAGCGAACTACCTTCTCCAAAACATAACTGTGTTGTTGTTGTTCTTGGTACAATGATAATATTGTGTGATATTATAATGTATGTCTACCTACCATAATATAAATGTGACGACCCGCGGTGTACGGAAAAACTTTGTAATAGTTTATGTGAAGCCGGGTCCACAGCTCCGTGTTTTCGTGTTTTGAACACTCTAACATGTTAATTTTAACAAAATAGGGGCGTGGCTTAACAAATTTTGTTCAGCCTAAACATAACATTGTTTGCCGAGACGAATGGATAACATCCCCCGGGTTCGCCTGCGGGGAGGGGAAGCGTCGAATTTTTTTTTATTTGCTCGCTCTCGCCCTCATTGAATGAAGGAAGACGTCACAGTGCAAAAGTCAAAGAGAATGTAAATAAAACTAGCGTTGCAAAAGTGTTGGTTTGTTTTGTGTGGAACCTTATAAATATTGATTAATGGAGTGGAATAAAGAGAGTATTTGGTTGTTAATACAACTTATAAGAGAAAGGCCGATAATTTGGGATGTAACTTTGGAAGAGCACAAAGATAGGTACAAAAAAGTAGATGCCCTGTCGGAAATTGCAAAAATTTTTGGAAAGTCAAAGGAAACTAAATTAACGATAGCAATAACAGCTTCCACGTCTTCTTCGTCGGAACTCATTTTTAAAATGAAATGAAACAAAACATTCACATTTAAGGGCGTGGTTTTGTTAGCCAAAACATTAACATTATGCGCAGTGGACGGGCGGTTTTGATAAACAAATTTCACAACATTGTTTTGTTAGAATGTTTTGTTAGAAAATTTGAGCTGTGGACCCGGCTTGACACCGCTTTCAACTTGTAAAATGTTACTTTTTTAATAAACAAAATAAACAAAAAAAAAAAAAAAAAAAACTAATTATACGCGGTGTAAGTGATAGCTTAGACAGTGAAAGGACATGTTCAGCTAAATGTCCCAGGAAATCTTTTTTCTGTCACAATAATTCGGCACATATACAGTCATTTTGATCAGACAGTTTGTATGAATGAAGACATAGATTCTTTTGTGTCCGACAAAATGTTATACACTAGAGGCAATAACGAAGTAATGTTTATAATAAATGGAGTACCTAATTAGAGAAGCCAAGTGGATATTGTACGCAGGCTAAAACAAAAACGCGCATAGCGATACTCTCCTTGATTCAACGAACATAAGAACGATGCAAAGTGTGAAATTGCGAAGTGTTCAGCTCAGCCTGCTCCCGACTGTACAATTTTTAATCAATTAAGATATCTAATTGACTTAATTCCACGCGTCCACCGTTTAAATAACTTAAAACTAAAATGTCTATTATAAAACTAGTTTTAGTTGGTTATATCCACAAGTGTTATTCTACGGTGCCAGGGTTACGTTCCGTCGCTTTGGGCGTAGTTGTTTGGTTAAAGATTAACCCGTTTGAGTTGCAGCTGAGCCTCTGAACGATCGAGTTGTTTTTATAACCTCAAATATTTGACGAGAGAAAATTCTTCTCCTGTCTCAATTTTTTTCCACTTTTTTAGACATTACAGACGTATTAGACTTCTGTGATATACAAATTTAACAAAATTATTATAAAGTAACTACGAAACAAAATGGCATCTTTTCAAGTCTTTTGATTTTGACATAAATTGCAAACTTTAAACGTCAAATAGCTGTCAGAGTAAAAATTAACCATCTCAATAGATAGTTGTTTGGTTGCTGCGCTCTGAGCCACAGAACGGGTGAAACTACGCTCTGACAGCTGTCAGGGTAAAATTTCACCAAGCCACGGAACAGTTAGAGGGCGCGCCAGAGTGCGCTCGAGTGCACTCGAACGAAGCCACGGAACGCAACCCAGGCCAACTAAATTTAACGGAGTTTAAAGCGACTTGCTAAATTGTCTAATGGCTGGTTTACACGTATTAAGTTGTTAAGTAGTTAACTAAATTTGAAGTTAAAATTAACTTAATTTTAAGTAACCGATCGTTTACACGCTTGTCTAACTTATGCACTCTTTAGTTCACTGTACTACTTAAGTACTTCACTAAATTGTTGAGTTCACACGTAACTAAATGACAGTTTAGTAGAAAGCCACGCCTACCGGGGAATGCAAGCGGTGCGGGAGGCGCGGCTACTTAATCAAAAATAGACTAGATTCTATTTCACTTGTTCACTTAACCACTAAATCGTTTACTTACCACTTGTGACTAAAGAGCTCTTAAGTGGTTGTTTACACGCAAGAATTAAGTTAAAATCAAGTTAAAATTTAGTTAATTATTTCGTCACTTAATACGTGTAAACCAGCCATTAGTTGAGTTCAAGTTGTTGTTTTTTGATGTTATTTTTATGAGAAAAGCAAATTATATTCTTGCAATACAACCTAATCATAATGTTTATTAATAAAAATTATCTGAATTGAAAAAAAATTCTTAAGGAAATTGTTTATTTGTGTCCATTCATAGAGAGGTACAGTAGTCAGCACATGTAGGTGAACACTTTGACCTTAGGAACGCCGTTATTCCGTAACACTAAAAGCGAATTTTATCAAGCTAATGTCCAGTCGCATGTGCTAGCTCCTGTACATCTTCAAATATATAAAATAAGCAGGAGCGATAAGGCCGCCACTTGCCTTCTCCCCTTTGTGTTTTGTTCGTACTGTACTTATTCTTGTTTTGTGCAATAAAGTATATTTTGATTTGATTATTGATTGACTAGTACAGTCAAGAGCAGGTGAAGTCAAACTGAACCCACGCATCGCGATTCTCTCCATTATTGTACGCTGCAAAGTTGAGAGTGTTTAACTTAACATGAACTTGAAAGTACAGTAAGCAGTATGTACATGCGGCTGGACATGTTGACCTAGAGTGCGCCGTTATTCCGTACCAGTAGGAGCAAGTTTCGTAGTGCGAGTGTCCAGCCGCAAGTGCTGCTTACTGTACCATACCTATGTTTTTTCCTATTTCTACGAACTTTTACATATCGATATAAATAAATCATCTCATAAGCAACCCAATTATACATTTTTTCCGATACAACTAACTGTAAACACAAATTTGTCATCCATTCCGTCTGAATTTCCAAAATTGTAAAGGTTATAATAGTCAATCTTCACAAAAATTCACTTACATGGATTATGAACTTTTCAGGATTTTTGAATTTCTGGTCCGGTCTTAGAGGTCCTTCGATCCAGCTCATCGATGACAGATCTCCGATGGTGAGGGTGTTGACGAATGCGTGGTTGGTGCGAACCGTGGACAGGTCACCGAGGAGCAAGTGCCGGTACGTTCCCCATTGGCCCTGGAAACCATTTTAGTTATTCAAAATACGTAATCGTGTGTACTGAGTACTGTTTTGTAAGACCGTCAATGGCCAAGTGGCTAGGGCCGTTTTATTCTATTCAAGCCTCTGCAGCACGTACCAAAAGGTTTTTGATTTTCGAATTCACTCGCTTACGATCAGGGTAGGTTAAAGCCATTCATTGGGGACATGTATGGGCTATTTAACAACAAAAAATATTAGAAAAGAAGGTATTGAGTCTCACTCAGGGAACTCACAGGTGCAATTTTATTATTATCGGTAGCGACCGCGACCAGCGCGCTGGTTAGTTAACAATTCTTCACCAAGTCAATCTTGACTTTCTGCATTGAGAAGTAGGGTAAGACTAATAGTGATAACTTGGATATTATAATCAACGAGTAATAATAAACTTACATCCATATACACATTGATGGCAATGTCCTTATCTAGTTGCTCTTCGTAAAGTTCCAGATCAGGGTTGAATGCAGGTGCAGATGGATCAGCGATCAAGAATCCATGTACTACTTCGCCAACAGGATCCTTTCTCAGACAATTCACGAGACCAAGCAACCCGTTTATATGCTCATATTGTGTGTAAAGAACGAGTTTTCTTCCTTCTTTAAATTCTTCTTTGACTACATCGATCCAGGCGAATGAAAGATCTGAAGCTTGGATCTTCACGAATTTAGCAGGCCTAGCTCCGACGCGTTTCCTTAGCATGACGATGTATTCTAGACCGGTGTCATTGATTGTGACGATATCGTATTTGTCGGCGTAGTCTTTAGGATTTGGACGATTCTTTTCACGGCTGATAGCGAAGCACTTATCACGAAATGTTCCAACAGCTTGTGCCAGGACCTGTGGAATAAAAAAAAAGTAGTGAATTACAGTTATATCCATGTCCTCGATTGATAACAAACAAAGTGTTATTATAAACTTACCTTAGGCCTCTTCAATAGGTTAGCGCCAATGAAGATGACAGCATTGGACTCAGCTGATACTTTCTTGTTCTCAACGGTGATGTGGCTAGGCATCTCTAAAGTTTCTTCACTGAGAACCAAACTTTCGCCCTGGACCAACGGTAGATCACGGAGAATATCAGCTACTTGTTCAACAACAGGTTCTAAGTTATTAGCTTTGTATTCTTCATCAACAAGCTCAATTGTTTTGACTTTGATTGTCTGAATGTTTTCAAGAATCAGTTGAATGTTGGTGCGGAGGATGTCTTCAATCTGTGAAAAAGCAAACTTAGTTATACCTATTTGCTGTATGAAGTAGAATTTAAATGTGATTATCTTCAAAATGTTCTAAATTCATACCTTCATCTTGCTCTTTCCAAAGTTAGGAACGAATACGTTCTTCTCGAGGACTGGAACTCTCAGAGGGATTTTCTTGGAAATAGAAGTGGCGTAAAGACCACAGATTTCAACACCGCCAGCCCTAGATTAAAAAACTGTTATTGTCAACTGAGAAACATAAAAAAATATTCTAAAATTGAACAATGCTTACCTGATAACATCTACATCAGGATATACCCTGATTTCAAACGACTGCCTGCTCGAATCGGGATTCATTTTGGAAATTGCATTGTAATGCATCGTTGCATCAATGCTGAGCTTCTTAATCCTAGTGGGGACGAAGAGACCTCGTGAATCTTGGCCGATGAACCTCATCTGCAGCATGCAGTCCATGAATGTGACCCAGTTGTTGACCCAGGAGAGGCGACCGCGAGTGCCTTCGATGTTGCATCCAAGGACGCCGCGGAAAAGACCACTAGAAGATTAAAAGCGTAATCTGAGAAAGTGTTGGTGACCGAAAAATTACGTAGTGTTGTTATTGTGGAATTACAAAAAAATATCGCGATTGAATCTTAATTTGTTATCTCTTGTATGTGATCTTGCATGTTTTGCCGTGTGGCACCGGCATATAATAGTGTCACCCCTTCTCTTCCCGTGGGGGTAGTAGAAGGCGACCGGGGGATTACTACCAGAGGATAGGTAGCAGCATCCTTCTGTGTATTTAAGACCACACTGTTGATCGCCAACCCGCATGCCAAGCGTGGCGATTATGGCAATATCCCCCCAATATGGCTCACACAATAAAAAAAGGCCCCTAGTCCCAGGCAGCTCCGCTGTTCCCAGCCCTGGTAACAGCTGCGATTAAGGTGGGCCATGGGGTGCTAAGAATCCCCGGGCGGCTCGTTGTTACCAACACCGACGACCTTTGGCACTGGCAACATACAACAATCGGACAGATGAAAAGATCCTCGAACTGGAGGAAGAATTAAGCAGGATAAAGTGGGACATCTTAGGCTTATCTGAGGTCCGAAAAGAGGGGGAGGACTCGATAATCCTTAAATCTCGTAACCAGCTCTTTTTCCGGGAGGGTGAAGATCTGTCCCAAGGTGGTATCGGGTTCTTGGTCCACAAGTCCCTTGTAAACAACGTGATTAAGGTCGAGAGTTTGTCAGCGAGAGTAGCGTACCTTATACTCAAAATTACCAAAAGGTATTCGTTGAACGTCATGTTCGCGTATACCTCGGCACACCCCGATTTTGAGGTCGAGAAAATGTATTAGGACATCTCAACAGCCATACATACTTCCGAGTCTCACTTCACTGTTGTCATGGGTACTTTAACGCGAAGCTGGGCAAACGAATCGGGAATGAGCTAAGAGTGGGGTTATTTGGAGTCGGAGACCGACATCTCCGGGGCCAGCTGTTGGCCGACTTCATGAAGAAGGAGGGAATCTATATGATGAACTCCTTCTTCAGGAAGCCAGAACATCGGAAATGGACCTGGGTTAGTCCCGACGGCAAGACCAAAAGTGAGATAGACTTCATCTTGTCGACGAGGAGACAGATATTCAGTGACGTCTCTGTGATCAACGCAGTAAAAACTGGCAGTGATCACCGACTGGTTAGGACCCGCCGCGCAATTAGAACCAAAAAGATTTCAGATTCAACGCTCAGGCTAATGAAAGAAAGACGGAAAATGGTTCTGCAGTCCGCAGATGATGTTTCCTGCTACCGGCGGCGGCTCAATAGACATAATTAGACATATCTCAAAGTCGTTGACTCGCGACATTCGCCAATTTAATACGGATCGTATTACGGAGGCCATGGAGCGTAACAAAGGCTCCAAAGTGTTTGCAAGAGATCTGTCTATGAGGCAAAGCCAACTGACGAAGCTGAAGACTTCACTGAAGATATCCCAGACGTCAGCCTGTACGAGCAAGATTAGGATGGCTCCAAACAGTTAAAGAACAATTAGGCACCGGGTGATGACGGAATAACTACTGAGCTTCTGAAGGCAGGTGGTAGACCGGTTTTGAAAGCCCTTCAGAAACTGTTCAATTCCGTCATCCTCGAAGGAACAACGCCTTAGGCGTGGCTTAGAAGCGTGGTGGTCCTCTTCTTTAAAAAGGGTTATAAAACCCTTTTGAAGAACTACAGACCCATCTCGCTTCTGAGCCTTATCTACAAATTGTTTTCGAGAGTCATCACATCACGAATCGTCTCGCGCGCAGGTCCGACGACTTCCAGCCTCCCGAATAAGCCGGTTTGCGAAAGGGCTTTAGTACCATAGACCACATCCACACGCGTGTGTGTGTGGTGTGAGGGCCACTTTGCTTAAACTCAATGAAAATATGACCTTGATTTAGTGTGCATTGCAAAACAATTGTGCAGTTAATATCAGATTTTGTGCAACTCAATTGAGCGAGTTGTAAGCTGAAATGTTGGGCCCTCAATCCTCCAATGGAGGATTGAGAGCCCACCTGTAACAGAGAAACTATGCACACTACAGAATCGGTCTTTACGGCAAACTCTTAGTCCAGACGTAACAATAATTGTGTCGTAGAGATATTATCGCAAAACGCTACAGTATTTTGTATATCTTCGGTCAAAATTGGCCCTCAGAAGTATTTTTCGTACTCTGTTTTTGTCAAATATTAAGAAAACCCTTTGCTTTCTGATTAAACAAATGATGTAAGTAATTGTGAAAATAATTGTGCGATTTTGTGCAAGCAAGAAAACTTCGCAACCTCTCGTAGTTTTTAAGTTATGACGTCGCAAAGATTTGGGCCCTCAATCCTCCACTTTTTCCTGTTTTTTGTTAATTACGCCGTAAGTATTAAACATATGACAAACACAAAACCGTCATTAATTGTGAAAATAATTGTGCAACAAATGTGTATAATTTGTTTTTAATAAAAATCATTAATTAAGTAGAAATCTTAAAAAAATACTATTTCTGATGCAAGTATGAGGTAGGGTGACAAGAATTTCGTCCTATTCTACCGTCATATTAAAACTATTATTACTATATTTACCAAATTGTGATTATAAGAAAAGACAATTTAAAAAATTATAAATTGATATAAATTAAAATTATATAATTATATTTAAATTAAAAATTTAATGAAATTAAAAAAAAAGATAACATTAGCTAAAAATAAATAAGTTACTAAAACATTAAAAATATATTATTAAATAAAATAAAATGCGATTAAAGAAACTCAAAATGAAAATGGTCATTTAATTTATTTATTTCGTTTTATGTACTATGTCATTTTAAATTCAACTTATTTTTTTTTTTATTTAATAAAAAAGCAAAGATTTATTATAAAATATTTAATATTATTGATTTATTTAGTAGGTACTTCAATTGTTTTGACTTACTTTTTTTAAATTTAATTTTTTTTTTATATTAATTACATTTCTTTTCATTATTTTTTTAATAGTCTTTCCTTATTATCACAATTTAGTAAATATAGTAATAATAGTTTTTATATGACGGTAGAATAGGACGAAATTCTTGTCACCCTACCTCATACCCGCATCAGAAATAGTGTTTTTTAAAGATTTATACTTAATTAATGATTTTTATTAAAAACAAATTATACACATTTGTTGCACAATTATTTTCACAATTAATGACGGTTTTGTGTTTGTCATATGTTTAATACTTACGGCGTAATTAACAAAAAACAGGAAAAAGTGGAGGATTGAGGGCCCAAATCTTTGCGACGTCATAACTTAAAAACTACGAGAGGTAGCGAAGTTTTCTTGCTTGCACAAAATCGCACAATTATTTTCACAATTACTGACATAATTTGTTTAATCAGAAAGCAAAGGGTTTTCTTAATATTTGACAAAAACTGAGTACGAAAAATATTTCTGAGGGTCAATTTCGACCGAAGATATACCAAATACTATAGCGTTTTGCGATAATATCTCTACGACACAATTATTGTTACGTCTGGACTTAGAGTTTGCCGTAAATACCAATTCTGTAGTGCGCATAGTTTCTCTGTTACATTTCAGCTTACAACTCGCTCAATTGAGTTGCACAAAATTTGATATTAACTGCACAATTGTTTTGCAATGCACACTAAATCAAGGTCATATTTTCATTGAGTTTAAGCAAAGTGGCCCTCACACCACACACACACCCACACGCTGCGGCAGGTAATACAGAAGACCGAAGAGTATAACCAGCCACTATGCTTAGCGTTCGTGGACTATGAGAAAGCTTTTGATTCGATTGAGACTTGGGCAGTGTTGCAGTTTCTTCAGAGGTGTCAAATTGACTACCGGTATATCGAGGTGCTAAAGTGTTTGTACGATAATGCCACTATGTCAGTCGAAGTAACAGCGCCTTAGGCGTGGCGTGGCCTACAAGTGCGGTGGTCCTCTTCTTTTAATAGGGCAATAATACTTTTTTAAAGAATTAGTCGCTTCGCTTCTGATCGGACGGAGCCATATCTACGAATTGTTTTTGAGAGTCGTTACGAAGGTCTCGCGCGTAGGTTTGACGACTTTCAGCCTACCGAACAAGACCGTTTTCGTAAAGGCCACATCCACACGCTGCGGCAGGTTATACAGAAGACTGAGGAGTATAACCAGCCACTATGCTTAGCGTTCGTGGACTATGAGAAAGCTTTTGATTCGATTGAGACTTGGGCAGTGTTGCAGTTTCTTCAGAGGTGTCAAATTGACTACCGGTATATCGAGGTGCTAAAGTGTTTGTACGATAATGCCACTATGTCAGTCCGACTCCAGGATCAGAACTCCATACCAATCCAGCAGCAGCTGCAGCGAGGTGTAATACAGGAAGACGTTTTTTCTCCGAAACTGTTTACCGTTGCACTGGAGGATGTTTTTAAGCTTCTGGACTGGAAAGGAGATGGCATCAATATCAATGGCGAGTACGTTTCTCAACTTCAGTTTGCCGACGATATCGTAGTCAGGGCTGAGACCTTGGAGGACCTCGGCACAATGCTCGATGACCTCAATAGAGTTTCCCAACAAGTGGGTCTGAAGATGAACATGGAGAAGACTAAAGTCATGTCGAACGCCCATGTAGTACCCACTCCAATAAAAGTTGGGGACTCCTCTCTTGGAGTTGAACAGTGTAGACCATTACGTATATCTCGAACAAACAGTCCAGTTAGGTAGATCCAACTTCGAGGGAGGTCAATCGTCAAATCCAACTCGACTCGCGTCAGTGTCTTAAGTCTAAAGTCTTTGACTAATATGTGTTGCCAGTGATGACTTACGGATCTGAGATGTGGTCGCTTACGATGGGCTTAATAAGAAGGCTCAAAGTCACCCAAAGAGCGATGGAGAGGGCTATGCTTGGAGTTTCCTTGCGTGATTGAATCAGGAATCATGAGATCCGCAGGCGAACCAGAGTCACCGACATAGCCCGAAGAATCGCTAAACTTAAGTGGCAATGGGCTCGGCACATTGCGCGTAGAACCGACGGCCGTTGGGGCAGAAAGGTTCTTGAATGGCGGCCGCGCGCCGGAAGACGTACTGTGGGCAGGCCCTCCACGAGGTGGACCGACGATCTTGTGAGGGCCGATAGATGCGGGCAGCGCAGGACCGATCATTGTGGAGATCCTTGGGGGAGACCTTTGTCCAGCAGTGGACGTCTTTCGGCTGAGATGATGATGATGATGATGTATGCGATGCGATCTGTACAAATACAAATAATCTTTATTTGCGGCAAATGGCGGCCTTATCGCTTTAAGCGATTTCTTCCAGGCAATCTTTAGGCGAGAGTAGAAACGTTCAAAAGAAAAGAAAAGGCGGTTGTGCAAATAATATCGAATAAGAATATAGTTATTAAATTAAACAGACACTATACATACGTATATACATACACATACATAAAATATATAAATACAAATATATAAATACATAAATAAGTATAGACAATATACATGGAAATATATCATATTATAGAATTTTATCTTAATCTGATGAGGAATGACGTGGACGACACGCACAAGAGTGCGGGAAATGTGAGGTACATCGAAATAGAAATAACTATGGAAGTAGCATTGCGCGCAGAATGTAGTGTAACGCAAACGGTGTACCGGTAGGCGGGGCTAAAAAACGGTGTACCATCGCTATCTAGTCGGCCATGCGTTGCAGTGACGGAAGGTCGTGCGGCTCACACGATTGAAAACGGAGATCGCTTCGAAAATAAACGAAAAAATGTCTTATATGTAGTGAAGTGGTGTAGGAAACGTAAAGAAAAACGATAAAGTGGGACTGGAATTACTTTTAATTGGTAAGTAAGATATTATATTGCATTAGTAAAACGGAAATGAAAACAAAATATACATTATGAAAACAAAAAGAAAACACGCCATGTGCATATAGAACGTAGCTATTGAGAATTCCACTATCCACCGCCTGGCTCCTGCATCAGATCAGGTTCATGATATCAAATTACAGTAGGTATCATCAATAATAATGTACCATATTGTCATTCAATATAAACAAAATTTCGTTTCAATACGACAAATTAGAAGTAGGCTAAAATTTAAATTAGGAATTTAAAAGCTCCGATTAAAAACAAAAGTTGGCGTCATGTTGTCTCGGCGGCGGCGTCGGATGACGTCGGCCAATGCGACGCGAGCCGGGTGTTCATTACGAAAGGTCTTAAGCGTCTGGATCAATCGAATATATACCCTGCGCGCTTGAAACTGGGTATGATTTTAAAGAATAATTTATGATCTTATGACTTTTCGTGTTTCTGATCAATACTGACTGGCGCGCGGGACTATGATTTGCTAAGATTTTGTTCTGAATTATTCTTCCATAGTTATTTCTATTTCGATGGTGAGGTAGGAAAAAGATAGCTAAAGTTACTATGCTAATCAACGTAACCACTCTGCAGCTCATAGTGACGCCGGAGGAGGTTTTTGAAAACAGAGGGAGACTTGGCTTGCCTGATTGACGGCGAAAGGGAGTTTCATAACCATGCGGCCTGGATAATAATGACGTTAAGAATTGATGCCTGGCCATAAGATGTACGAATACCTATTTAGCCCTATTTTAATTACCATGTAATCATATTGCAGTAGATATATTTCGTTCTTAAATCTGTACCCTCTGTGAAGAGTGATACAACTTGAGATAGATCGGTTATCGAGTGATTGTAAATCCTTAAAGAGCAATTTTTTTGCTATTTTTCTGTTTAATCGGTGTAGCTCTAGCCCTTCTAGAAGCGAAGATAATTTTGATACTTACATCTCGCAATTTTAACATGACTCTATGTGTAAAATAATATCACTCTACTTGAATTACAAAAAACTATGTTTTCCGATGATAATTTTTGTGAAAAGTGATATAACAACATCACTATTATTTTTAACGGACAAAATTAATTATTTGTAACCAGTGTATAATGTTTTAACTCAAAACAAATCTATCACCACGAGAACTATTACCAAATCTTTTTGGTGTTAAGTGATCTAACTTAAAATATAACATTAATAATACCAAAAACGTCTGTACGCAAAACGATTCCAGTTTGTGAAAAATGTTATAACTATTTCTCGGCCACAAGAAAAACAAAGATCTTTACATCAATCGGTCTTACACTGCTCGCATCCAATCATCCAAAAAACCCCGACCCTCACCAGATCGTCGGTCTACCTTGTAGGGGGCCTGCCCTCTCTATGCCTTCCTTTATGTATTATGGACCTTTCTGCCCCAACGCCCACTGTCACTTACTTGAGTTTAATGATTCTATGGGCTATGTCGGTGACATTGGTTCGTCTGCGGATATCATCATTCCTGATTAAAATCTGTAGGGAAACTGGAAGAAGAGCATTTTGCTTTTTGAGTGACTACATTAGGGGCCGTCCATTAATCATCTCGAGCAGAATCAAATCAATTCGAGAGCAGAATCCCCAACATTTATTACATTTTCCTTCTCCATCTTCATCTTCTGACTATTTGGCGAATCTGTTGAGCATCTATCAATACAGAGGACTTGTGCGAGTGGCGAAGACAGATGATCAGTTTCCGATATGAGAACTATTTCACCCCTAATCCCAAGTGGAGGACCATGACTACAATATCCGTCATATTTTTCGCCCTTAATGTTGATGCCACGCCCATCGAAGTCCAAAAACTTAAAGATATTCTCCAATGCAGCTGTGTACATTTTTTTTTTGAAATAACGTCTTTCTGTCTCTCACCCCGCTGTAGCTGCATTAATCTGTGATTCTGATCCTGGAGACTGACATGGTGGCATTTTCATCAAATATTTCAGTATCTTTAAAGACCGATAGTCAATTTGAAACCTCTGAAGAGACTGCAGTACTGCCCAGGTTTTGTTTGAATAGAAGACTACTCCACGAACGCTAAGTATAGTGGCTGATTATATACTACTCTTCAGTCTTCTGTATAACATGTGAAAGTGGTCTAATGGTAATGTTCCTTTTTAAGAAACCGACCTCCTCAGGAGGCTGGAAGTTGTCAAATCTACACACGAGAAGGTTTTTATCCACTCTCGAAAACAATTTGTAAACATGGCTCAGAAGTAAGATGGGACTATAATTTTTTTATCGCGTATGCCATACTTGCGGTTCTGTATCTTCAAGGATGACGGACTTAAAATTAAATCATTTCAGAAGGGTTTTTAAGAGCCGTGTACCACCTGCTCAGAAGTTATTCTGCCATCAATCACCCAGGACCTTGATGGCTCTCAATCTCGTACAGGCTGATGTCAGGAATGTTTTCAATATAGTGTCGGGTTAAGCTAGCTCTAGGGTGCTCTAGGGTCAGTTGCAGTTTGACTACTGACATGTGTTCGTGTACAAGTTTCCATAGAATTCCTTGATTTCTTTTAGTAGCTCAAACTGAGGTGTCACAGCTCTACCGTCTGCAGTGTTTAACTTGACTGAATTTGCCTAATAGCCTGATCTCTTACGGACACTTTAGTACATTTATTAATCTCGATGGCCTCTTTAATAGGTACGATCTTTCCCTACGAGTTGACGAGATCTGTCTGTCTATTGAGCTGCCGGTAACAGGAAGCATCTGTAGACTGCAGAAATATCCTCCGTCTTTCTTCGATAAACGAAGCAAGAAGAAGAAACTTCGAGGTCTTAAAGATCTTAAAGAACTTTAATCCAGTCGTCGTCGTAAAGACAGCTTCTTCGAACTTATCATTGTAATCCTCTACTCCTACCTATTCTACTAGGGATTCAAAAGAACACAATTTATTGAAATAAAATGGTAATTTAAATCATTTTTCACCTTAACTGCACGGTCAAAACTTTGTGTATAATGATATAAGTTTGCAAAATACTTAAGAATTACAAAATAAAGTAAAGAATCGTAAAGAGGGTACTTTAAATAGTATAGTTTCTTCCAACAAAAATACGTGAATCATGTTTATAATATCTAAAATGTTAAAAATATTAATACTATATCACTTCACACAAAAATTCTAGAAGCTGTGTAAATTGATATAAGTTTACATAAATCACTTAACACTTTGTTCGATAGGCGTGGAAAATGATATATATTCGTATTTTTCGCAATTTCACACAAAATTTTGTATTACAGCATAATTTTGAATTAGTGTTTTCAAAACTTCACATTAATACCTAAGTGAATTTGTGAAAATCAAAAAGCTACAGTTAATACAAATGAAGTTATATTTTTTTTTAATTTTCAAAGCTTTAAGTCGCGATATCTCGAAACTGCTTTTTGAGACTTGTATCACTGTTCACCGAGGGTACAGAAATATTCACCTATATTGGTATCCTCTAAGACGTAACTCCTTGTAGTAATCCTTGGTGAGCATGTGTTTGATGTTGGGTCCGGTGACTTCGGGCAGTGGGGCCAGTACACGGTACTCCTGGCCAACATTCTTCTTTGCGTAGATGCGACCGGTTACAATAGATGCACCACTCTCAACGATCTAAAGGAAAATTATACAAATTAAGGATTTTTATAGAGAAATCCGAGATCTCCGTATATTGAGCCACATTGAGCGTTACATTAAATTATAGTTTATTATTACACGCTTTATATTAGCTTCACTTGTAAGTAACTATGTATGTAAGAAAATCTTGGAATCCTAATTTGACCCACTTCCCGGTCTTCGATTAGGAAGAAATTTTGTACACGCTCTGAGTTCTGATGACAATACATGACTACCTAAGAAACGTCATTACAAATCCAATATGGCGGCCTCCCCATTACATGTACGTAAAAAATCTTGGAATCTTAATTTGACCCACTTCCCGGTCTTCGATTAGGATGAAATTTTGCACACGCTCTGAGTTCTGATGACAATACATGACTACCTAAGAAACGTCATTACAAATCCAATATGGCGGCCTCCCCATTACATGTACGTAAAAAATCTTGGAATCTTAATTTTACCCACTTCCCGGTCTTCGATTAGGATGAAATTTTGCACACGCTCTGAGTTTTGATGACAGTACAAGACTAGCTAAGAAACGTCATTACAAATCTAATATGGCGGCCTCCCTAAGATGGCGAACTGGCTGTTTGAAATCCACCCCCAAGATATGGGTATCAAATGAAAGAGTTTACTGTCAGGAATATGAAAAAAACAGTCACGGGACTTAAATCCAATATGGCGGACTTCCAAGATGGCAGACAGAAAGCGTGTTTTTTAGTTTTTTAAACTATGTATTATTTTTTGTTTAAATTCCTCATAACAATTTTTGTGGAAACCTTTTGGTATTTATATTTATTCGGTTTAGCTTATTCCTCCGGCCTAGCGTTTTTCTAAGTCTCCTCGTACTACCTAAGTCTACTCGACTTTGTCTGGACTTCAGTATCCTCAGGTATGAAATTTTTCTCTTTCATATCGGCTGTGATAACGGTTAAGTTAGTTAATTGATATTTAAAAATATGAAAGCAATTTGTAATTTCTCATACTTTATTGTACCAAACCTTTCAGTAGATAAGCGCGTTAGGTAGGTACCTATTAAAATTAAGAAAGAAAAGTACATAAGAATGTGGATTTCTTCTGTATGCAACTCTTACCTCGAAGTTGCCGCTACCTTTCTGGATCATAATAATGAACTCCAAGTTGCCTTCTTTGGGGATGTTGGTGGCTCTCTGGAAGCGGACGTTCTCGAAGACCACAGAAACCTCCGTGTAGAGCTCACCCATCATCATACCGAGCGTCTCCCAGACCAGCACCAAGTAGCCCGTCGCAGGGTACAGGTTACGCCCTAAAAAATACAGGAAAATTAAGTTCCCAGCAAACCGTGTGATGAAGATAGACAGATGTCTTTAGCGAATAAAATAGTATTTTAAAAGGAAATCAAAATTTGGCTCTATAAACGACGAGATAAAGGCGTAAACATATAGATAACGCAAAGATAACATTATTATCGTAATCGTACCTTTGCTAACAAACTTTTCATCGAAATTGACATCTCTTAGAAAAATTATTTTTTTCCCTGGCATGGAATTTGAGACAAAAGCGTCAATTAATTTCAAAAGCGCTGAATTACCGTCGATCTCATACAGTGCCAGGCCATAATTTTGTAAATAGGGTTTTCGCAGACACACGTTGTAAAATTGTCCTTAAAAAAAGCTCTTGTTTCTTGTTGCTAAGCTCTTACCATTAACAACGTATCCGGTCATGTATTCGCTGTCTTTGTCGACGATAGACATCCTGACTGTCCTCTCTCTTGACTTCATCTTCTCTTGAGCCTTGTACGACATCACGTACCTTGAAAGGATATGATTGCTTATTAGCATTTTTATATATGGATGTCGTCGGAAAATTGTAGAACTCGTCAGTTTACATATTTCTTCGGCATTTTGCAAACGCTCGCCATTCTTGGCGTTAATCCTACTAATATTATAAACGCGAAAGTTTTTTGTATGGATGGATGTATGTTTGTTACTCTTTCACGCAAAACGGACTACTGAATGGATTTTAATGAAACTTTACAGTAATCTAGCTTAAACATCACAATAACACATAGGCTACTTTTTACCGCGGGAAAATACCTCTTTCCCACGGGAAAAACGGTTAACGCGGGCGGAGTCGCGGGACGGAAAGCTAGTAAAGTAAAGAATATTTTGTATTGAAGAAAAGAAGAAAGAAAGAAAATTATTTAGCACTGGTGTAATATGACTTTTAAAAGGTACCTTATAACAAAACCTCACACAAGCATTTTGCACACGTTGGACGAGCCTTTTCGAAGTGGACACAGACAAGGTCCGATAACTACATCGCCATAGTTGAGTCTGGATAGAATAAGTGACTCACAGACTGTTAGTGGTCAACTCAGTACTAAGTTCCTGATCTTATATAATATTTTTTAACGATAAAGACATCCTCGGGCAATATCCTCAACATGTGTTTCGAACCCTAATCTGCTGTCCATGACTATACCCAGATTTCTAGCCTGTGTCACAAATTCTACCGGCACGCCTAGTATATTTACTCTGGGGGCTTGAGATAGGCAGTTGGAGACTTGCTTTTTTGAGCCAAGTACCATATATTTGGATTTTATGGGGTTTAGCATCAAAGCATTTCGGCTGTACCAATTAGCGATGGAATCAAGATCTGAATTTAGTTTTTGAATTGCAAAGAAAAGATCGCGTGGCTTGGTGTGTATGTAGATTTGAATATAATCCGCGTAAAGGTAGTAAAGGCTGTGTTTAATTTGCTTAGTGATATCCGTACTGTAAAGTATAAATAGAATAGGTCCTAAGATCGATCGAAGCGACTTAAAATTTCGCCGCGCAGCACACACTCCGCAGCGCAGGCGGTTGAAGCGCCGACCGTGTGCAGCGTTCGCAAGCGACGACGACGGCTCGGTTCTCTCCACACAGGAAACTTTATTTTATTTATATGTAGGAGCGGCCGAGCCCCGAACGTCATCAGACGGGTTTTGCATGATTGATTATTACAGTACTTCACTTTGTAGGCGACAAGGAAAACGCGCAAGGCAATTTTACAATGTTGTTATAATATTGTCCAAACTTATTAAACAGTAATAATGTCCAACTAATCTCTAAAATTAAACTGAATATAAATGTCCAAATAAAATCTAACACAATAATTAATTTTAGAAAGTCTTTGTTTTAAACTAAATAAAGAGAACGGTTAACGAATCCGTGGGCCGCGCTCGGCAAAGGCTAAGAACAGAGTGCGGGGACTAGCTTTGCAGCCCCTCTCATAACTTAAGGAATTTTATCACCCACATAGAGAGCCGGCCCACGGCTACGTTCAGCGACATGCCAAATTGGTGATGTCACCACCGTTCCCAGGGTATGTTCGACCCTTGTACGTCCACACGTCCTGTGCGATAAGGTGGCGATAAGCCCTTAACTTAAACAAATCGTTCGTGAGAACTGGGTAATTAAGATTCCAATAGGAGAAGCGAGGCGCCAGATTTCGCGCCGACACGGCGATCCTGACTTTCATACGTCCTCGTGTGATCCAGGCAGGACCCCACCTGCAAAGATTACACCTCTTAAAGCTTCCGTTCGGCTATCCTGCCAAACTACCGCAAGTACCAGAGTGTAAGGTCTCCACAAATGAGAACTAAGTGTTAACATTTAGTGTTATGTTAGAATTCAACAATGAAGAACAGATCTAGTCACCTTATAAATCAACAACAGATCAAGTCAAAGAACTGATCTAATCACATTATAAATCAACAAACGTAAATGCAAATTCCGACACACACTATGACATTATGAACAACGTGTCCACAAGCCATAACCCAACAGCGACGACCCTGTGTGACATTAAGAACAATGTGTTCAGAAGCCATGGAGCTGGCATGACATTATAACTAGAGGTGTTACAAGCCACACCAGTCCACGGAGCTGGCATGACGTTATGACTAGTGGTGTCACAAGCCACACCAGTCCAGGTCTCATATCGCAACGCATCGCTCATCACTGAGCACACCACCGTACCCGTCACATGGGCACTCCACTAAGCCCGCGCACCCATTGCTCATCGCCGCCCGCGGCCTCCGATACCAGCTCAACTGGGTTACAGACTTGGCCTTGTGATCGGCAACAAGAACAGGTCGCGAACTAAATAATGTCCCTTTGAATTGCATTACTATTGTTCTCCAATTGCATTACTATTGTTCTCCGCCGACAACGGTCGAACCTGACTGTTCTTCATCATCGTCATCATCATCAGTTAAAAGCTGTTCCAACTCAGGGGGAACGTCACACTCTGGCATTGCTCGCAAACGTTCATGAGCGTATTTAAACGTTCGATTATTATCCAATGACTTCAAGAGATATCTATCTCCATCAAGTAATTCAATGACTTTAAAAGGTCCACGATATTTAGAATCAAGTTTAGTCTGATTTCTTTCATGGTTCTCAATTAAAACAAAATCACCAACAGCAAATTTCTTTAGAATCGCTTTGGTTTTATCAAATTTCGTTTTTCTTGGATTGCATTTTGAATAATGGAGTTTGCTGCACGTTCTCTGATTTCATGAATGTCTACCTCAGTTTCATCTTGGTCACCTAGGGCTAACAAAGAAAGCGGTCTCGCTACTTTTCCAATAAATAACTTTAATGGACTTGCCTTAGTAACGCGATTGACTGTACAGTTAAGGGCAAGTTGAACGTCGGGAATAGAGTCTTGCCACGTTTTATCTTTTTTTACTTCGACTGCAGTGAGCATATTTTTCAATGTAGGTACTCATAACTCGCTCCACTTGACCATTAGCTCTACATGTTCCAGTAGCAATTAAATGTAATTGGATGTTATTGGAATCACAAAAACTACGAAATTGTCTGTTTGTAAAACACCTGCCTTGATCAGCGATTACTCTAATCGGAGCACCAAATAAACCGATTCCGAATTGTAAAGCTTTAATGGCATTAAGCGTATCTAGTTTAGTGGAATGATGCAATAAAACGTATTTAGTAAACGCATCTATCATTACAATGATGTATTCTTTTGTTTGGTTTGTACCACTCAATTTACCAGTAATGTCAATATGAATTGTATGCCAGGGCACAGAAACTTTAGGTATAGGATGAAGTTCAGCTTGTATTTTACCGGATCTGGACTTTGAAACTTTGCACGTTATACAGTTTTCTACAATTTTTCTAACATATTTGTTCATTTTTGGAAACCAATAAAATTCATACGTTTTGTCTAGAGTCTTTTCCCAGCCTAGATGCATTACAGACTCATGAATATTATTAATTACAGACCATCTGAAAGATCTAGTGTAGTGCCTAGATCTAGGCAAACATAAGGTTTTAGAGTTACGTTGTAGAACTCTATGTAAAATACCGTCTATAATTTAATAATTACTTGACACTTCACTATCAACATCATATTCATTTAATTTCGAAACAATCATTTGTAATTCAGGATCACGTTGCTGTTCAGCTTTTAACCACGTTTTAGACAATTCTAATAAGTTTACTCGTTTTTCTTTTCCTGAACTTTTTCTAACAAGTTCTCATTAGATAAAGGATTACGGGACAAAAAGTCTACGTGAGACATTTTCTTTCCATCTTTATAAACAATTTCAAAATCGAATGCTTGTAAGAAAGACGGTGGGCTTCTCTATCTATGAACTCGTGGTGTGAGGTCAAGCTTGTTACGTGTAGCTTGAAGAGAGTTACAATCAGTTACAACAGTAAATGTTCTACACGGTAGAACACGGTGTAAGAAATGACGAAAATGTTTCATCGACTTGACCACTGCTAATGTTTCGAGTTCGTACGAGTGATAACGAGACTCGGGACCCGTCGTCCTTTTACTAAAATAAGCTACGACGTGCGAATATACTTGCAATAAATCAATAATTTTGTCACGGTGAAGACCGGAAACGTCTGTGTTAATATTTTCAAAAGTTGTGATACTTTGACTGAAGTCGGTCATTAGATTAACTACATGATTCCTTTTCAAAATAAGACTGTTACTGGAAACTTCAACAGAAAATCCTTGTTTAATAAAATCTTGTCCAATCAATACATCGTATTGCATGGCATCATCTGGCACTAAATGAAAAAGCAATTCAATAACAAAACGATCAATGGAAACTTGTGACAGTATCTGACATGTACAGCATACATCGCCATTGCCAATGCCCATTAAAGTGACCACAGATGAAAAACGTTTTCCCATAAACTTATTTGCAACACTTTCTTTGATCAGAGAACATTCAGCCCCATAATCAAAATAAAAATAGAACGACTGACCGTTGTGAGTAAGGCGAGACGTGCCAACAAAACAGAGGTTGATGCGACGCCGCTGCTCCGCCGCCGCCGGGGACTCTCCAGCGCCGCCACCAGTAGCCGCCTTCGCTGCACAAAGCGTAGAGATGTGGCCCATCTGTCCACATTTGTAGCATTGTGGAACAGGCCTCTTCTTAGGGTCTTCTTTCTTCATGTCTTTTCTTATTGGATTTTGCATAAGTTGTCTCATCTTCTCTCGATTACAGTCTTGAATTCTATGGCCAATTTTCCCACAGCCAAAACATTTTGAGTCCATTATCTTAGGACGTTTCGACGCCTCTTGACCACTTCTAGGCTCTTCATTTCGGCGTTTTAAAAAGCTATACGCTTGCAGCTCCTTTTGCAGATCGTGACGTGTTTTCACTTCTGTAGTGCATGCAAGACGTCGCAGTCTTGGATCTTGTTGTGCCAATATAGCTAGCACTGTAGAAACTGCAATGTGCTCGACGTCTACATTTTTCCATCGATTAATTAAGTGGTTCACCTGACGACTAGCATAGGCTCCATAATTTTCATTTTCTTTGATTTTCTCACCATAGAGTTCCATCAGTGTTGCGGCATGCGTTTCAACAGTTGAAAATCGGCTCAGGAAAATTGTTTTAAATTCCGCCCATGTCATTCCAGCGTATGTTGCTTGCGACAGCCATGAAGATGCATTTCCTTTCATAGCTTTAGTGAGCGCAATATAACAAGAGGGCCTCCCTGAAGTGGGGTTTCCCCTAAACACAACTCGGCGGTCGAACACCACGCCTGTGCATCGCAATCTGGTTTTTCAGGATGAAATTCAGGCAGCACCACACTGCCATTCGTTGACGGAGACTGAATAGCACAGATGAGCGTACGCAAATGTTCATTTTGCGCCTCAAACAATCTCTTCCATTCTTGATCAATTTCGCGATTTTCATCACTTTGCACTCGCGAATTAGTCTCACATTGCACTCGCGACGTGTATCCCCGCTTCTGATGTAGGAGCGGCCGAGCCCCGAACGTCATCAGACGGGTTTTGCATGATTGATTATTACAGTACTTCACTTTGTAGGCGACAAGGAAAACGCGCAAGGCAATTTTACAATGTTGTTATAATATTGTCCAAACTTATTAAACAGTAATAATGTCCAACTAATCTCTAAAATTAAACTGAATATAAATGTCCAAATAAAATCTAACACAATTAATTTTAGAAAGTCTTTGTTTTAAACTAAATAACGAGAACGGTTAACGAATCCGTGGGCCGCGCTCGGCAAAGGCTAAGAACAGAGTGCGGGGACTAGCTTTGCAGCCCCTCTCATAACTTAAGGAATTTTATCACCCACATAGAGAGCCGGCCCACGGCTACGTTCAGCGACATGCCAAATTGGTGATGTCACCACCGTTCCCAGGGTATGTTCGACCCTTGTACGTCCACACGTCCTGTGCGATAAGGTGGCGATAAGCCCTTAACTTAAACAAATCGTTCGTGAGAACTGGGTAATTAAGATTCCAATAGGAGAAGCGAGGCGCCAGATTTCGCGCCGACATATATTTGTTCAATAACAAAGTCACTCACTTGTGGAAGAAATGAGAGGTCCGACACTAAGCAATATGGCCGCCACGGTCAATGGAAGTAACCGCAAGAAGAAACGGGAGGGTCCGATAAATTGGTAAAAGCAGTCCATAAAAATTACTGTTATATAGGCTAAACAAAAAGATCCATCTCACAACGCATACAGGAACACATCGCACTTCACAATCAACAGGGTATTAAGTCAAAATTTTTGGATTTCGAGTTATTTATATATTCAGAATATAGATTTTTTTCTCTACAATCTGGTAAAACAGTCGTATTTCTAAGTCCACTAATTCAATTATTTATTGTGTTTTACGCCTGTCTTACTTGTTGATATTGTCCCTAATCACCTATTGTAATATAGTCGCATTTTCATTTGATACATTCGCCGCTCTGCTTTCGTGTTTTTCGTGTCATATTTCGGGTTAATACACCAGTCCAGCTAATATTGGCAACGATGTTAGTTTTCAATAGGGTGTTAACTTAAAGTTGATACTATATTGCATGTCAACATCTTCATAAAAATTAAATTTATTTTGAATTGTTACTGTGTAATCTGTTCTATTCTTTCAATTTCCTGGAGCTTGTGAAATGTATATTTATTTGTTACTGTATAGCACTAAAATTGTTTAAGATAATACTATATTGCAGGTATGAATTGGCGGTATGGATGTAGTATGGATGCGTTTATATCAAAATATAACCCTATCATCGCCCGCACGACCGTTCGTTGTAATAAACTTGAGAGAGGAGGCTTTTGTCCAGTAATGAACTTATTTAGGCTGATGATGACTCTAATGTTGGAACCGACGACGGTCGTTGGGCCAGAAGGATTCTTGTCAAGGTCGCCGACAAGGTTGACTGACGCTCAGCAGGAAACTGCTGGAAGGAGCACGAGGCCTATTCGTGTAGAATCTTAGGAGGAAGCTTTTGTTCAGCAATAGACATCTCATAGGTGTAATTCATAATTGTTACGACTCTGTTTCATCGTTCCAATATTATATTTTGCTTTTGACTTTTGGGACATGGCAGGGTTTGGAAGAAAATTATAATATTTCCGACAAAGGTAACTTTGCACAGTACCTATATCAAATCATATCGTGCGTGGCTGGCTAAGTAAGTAGACGCTGGTCCTTCGTTGGTGTCAAAATAAGATCACCTATTAAATAGAGCTTGATGATCTTCTGAAAATCAACAGAAGTATTCCAAAAATTCTGTATAGGATTAATATCAAACTGCACATCCAAATAACATCGACGCTGACCCTACGTTTGTGCCAAACTTTATGAGTACTATTATAGATCAGCTAGTGACCTATACTACAGACTCTTCGGACAGTCATCTGACTTTATTTAATTGACCTGTGTAGAAAAAAATACATATCAAGTAAAAACATAGAGCGAAGAGCTGTCATATACCAAGCAAGGCATCTTGAGACAGCGCAAAGAAGGTACTATAAAAATCGAGAAGTCCCTTCACGGGGCTCTGTCTTCATAATTGACACCCATAAACCTGAGGGGTAATTATTATCATAAAGAAAGGTATTCACTACAAGAAGGGAATTCTTCCAAATGAGACTCTATCTGCTTAACTTCATCTGTGAACTTGCCGTCTGGGTTAGAAAGGACATGTTTTTAACCTCGTATTGAGGTGGACCTACGATCTGGTGAGGGTCGCGGGAAGCCGCTGGATGCGGGCAGCGCAGGACCGATTGTGGAGATCCTTGGGGGAGGCCTTTGTCCAGCAGTGGACGTCTTTCGGCTGAGATGATTGAGGTGCATGAAATAACCTGTATAATACAGGTTATATAGTCCTCAACCCAAAAGGTTTGTGATGGGTAGGGGCGTCTTCTTCTAACTTATGTCGGTACAACCTGTCGCTCGGTGGAATCAACCAGACCCAGTCACATCAAACCCACAAAAAATACCAAATTACCCCCCAAAGTGACCCATTTTATGAAATATTAAATTATCACACTTCTGTGTTTGGGTCACGGATTCAAACGTGTATCTATGTGTCATACTTCAACTTAATAACCAGTCCAATATGTTTGGAGGCTGTGACAGACGTGTATTGTCTTTCCGAGGTACGAAACCCTTAATAGACAGCTTCATTTAATTTTTTGTACAACGTTGATACAGTATTTTTGTAAAAAAATAATTACGGAATCCACTTTTTTGGAGTTAATACTTTAAAAAATAAAAAAAGCACTACTAAAAATTCTTCTATATGGTATTATTTCATTTTAACACCAAGATAAACAATCATAATGAGAACTTCACGATAGGTAATACAGTCGTAAGTAAAAAAAATATTTATTTTTACAGGCAATACAGTAATATCTCTGAATGGTTCTGAAAAATGGCTCATAAAATTTCAGATAATAGCCTGACAGCTATAATTTTTACAATATACAAAGTAGATGAATGTAGTTTTCCACTGATACCCAAGTCAAACCAGAAAAACGTAAGGATATGTAATTATGATTTTTCAAACCTTTAAAACGCTGTATCTCGAAACAGCACTTTTTGAGTTATTACTATGTTGATTGTGAAGTGCGACATAAAGGCAGTCAAGAACCGACAAACACATAAATCTGCCATCGCCGAACACCTGTTGGAAGCAGGCCCTAATCATTGGATCGAACTCCATCAACCACAAGTATTATCGACGGAACGCCACTACATTCCCAGGCTGGTAAAAGAGGCCATTGAAATATCTAAGTTTAGAAATTTCAACAGGGAAGATGGGTTTAAATTGTCTAAGACGTGGAATCCGGTGTTAGGGATGCTAAAGAATAAAAATCGGTCTAAAAACTGTACAAAACCTACGGACACTGTGAGTGCTTACTGTCGAGGTGACTTTCGAGTGAGTTCTAGTGGTAGTGAAAAAAGACTTAGAAAGAGGGTAGACAGATATGTTTGCCCTTCTTAAGCCGGGTCCACAGCTCAAATTTTCTAACAAAACATTCTAACAAATCAATGTTGTGCAATTTGTTTATCAAAACCGCCCGTCCACTGCGCATAATGTTAATGTTTTGGCTAACAAAACCACGCCCTTAAATGTGAATGTTTTGTTTCATTTCATTTTAAAAATGAGTTCCGACGAAGAAGACGTGGAAGCTGTTATTGCTATCGTTAATTTAGTTTCCTTTGACTTTCCAAAAATTTTTGCAATTTCCAACAGGGCATCTACTTTTTTGTACCTATCTTTGTACTCTTCCAAAGTTACATCCCAAATTATCGGCCTTTCTCTTATAAGTTGTATTAACAACCAAATACTCTCTTTATTCCACTCCATTAATCAATATTTATAAGGTTCCACACAAAACAAACCAACACTTTTGCAACGCTAGTTTTATTTACATTCTCTGACTTTTGCACTGACGTCTTCCTTCATTCAATGAGCGCGAGAGCGAGCAAATAAAAAAAAATTCGACGCTTCCCCTCCCCGCAGGCGAACCCGGGGGATGTTATCCATTCGTCTCGGCAAACAATGTTATGTTTAGGCTGAACAAAATTTGTTAAGCCACGCCCCTATTTTGTTAAAATTAACATGTTAGAGTGTTCAAAACACGAAAACACGGAGCTGTGGACCCGGCTTTAGAAGAAGAAATAAGTTTCTGCAGTCCTACCCGCCGCTTCACCAGTTCTGCCGTGACCATGATCGATGTAACTCGGTCGAAATATCGGTAAGCTCAATTTAAAACGAAATCGTGGAGAAAAACCCGTGAAAATGTGTGTTAGTGCATAAAAATTAGTTTAAAAAAAAAAAACAATTTAAACACAGCACAGTAACCGTTTACCGAACACACGGCCACTCAACTCGAGATCCAGACGCCGAAAAAAAGCTATTAGTACGGCTTGCTAGCTAAAAAATATAAGGATATCGGTCCCATCTGGCAGAAAGTACGAAACTTGGCATGAATGTAGCTGTCATATATGTGCTTCAATATCGATATGGAAACACTTCGATAAATTATTGTTTCCCCCCTTTCCCCCCCCTTTTATCTCCCTCATTCTGGTTTTTTGAATTTTATACTAAAACGGTACGTCTGAGGAGTTTACTTTTCAGAGACCAAATCATCGTCGATAAATTGCCTACAAAACGATGCTGCATTTTATAGTGCTAAGATTAATATATTTCTATATACAGCCATCAACGTTTTATGAAATTTTAAAAACAGGCACACTTTTTTATTCCTTACTTCATTTATAGGAAAACGACAAGAGTGGTGATAAAATGGACTAAAGAAGTGAACTACCTTATACATTAAGCTAAAAAATGACATTTATTTCATAGTCGTAAAGGCATTACTTCTAGAGTTACAGCTCACCGCGTCTGACTCAAGTACTCTTTTTAGAATACCATCTTTCTGTTAACTTTGTTTGGCGTAGATTAGATTCAGATTTTTCAATTAGAAATAAAACAGTCCATGTATTAATCCAGGCCACAGTCTATTTACATGTAAAACTAGCTGTCTGCCCGCGGCTACGCTTGCGTTGTGTTTCGACATTTCCGTAGTAATTTTTAACTATCCCACTTTTTTCCGTGATTTTAAAGTATCCAACATGTTGACCGAGTATATAAGGTACCACCATGCAAAATTTCATTTCAATCGGTCTAACAGTTTCGGAGATAAGCCCGTAGAATGTACTGCGCCGTATGAGTTACTAAAGTTTTTTAACTATCCCACGGGAACTTTTTAATTTTCTGGGATTAAAAGTATCTAAGATGTTGACCGGGGTTATAAGGTACCACTATACAAAATTTCATTCAAATCGGTTGAATAGTTTCGGAGATTAGCCCGTACAAACAGACAAAGAGAGAAACAAAAATATAAAAAAAAAATCTGGGTATGTACTATATCGCTTCTTACATCCCCTTGAATAGGTTTATAGCATTTTATTTCTATGTACAGATTTTATAGATTTTTTTTGTTTCTCTTTGTACAGGCTAATCTTCGAAACTATTTGACCGATTTGAATGAAATTTTGTATAGTGGTACCTTATATCCCCGGTCAACATTTTAGATACTTTTAATCCCAGAAAATTAAAATGTTCCCGTGGGATAGTTAAAAAACTTTAGTAACTCATACGGCGCAGTATATTCTACGGGCTTATCTCCGAAACTGTTAGACCGATTGAAATGAAATTTTGCATGGTGGTACCTTATATACTCGGTCAACATGTTGGATACTTTAAAATCACGGAAAAAAGTGGGATAGTTAAAAATTACTACGGAAATGTCGAAACACAACGCAAGCGTAGCCGCGGGCAGACAGCTAGTTTTACATGTAAATAGACTGTGGCCTGGATTAATACATGGACTGTTTTATTTCTAATTGGAAAATCTGAATCTAATCTACGCCAAACAAAGTTAACAGAAAGATGGTATTCTAAAAAGAGTACTTGAGTCAGACGCGGTGAGCTGTAACTCTAGAAGTAATGCCTTTACGACTATGAAATAAATGTAATTTTTTAGCTTAATGTATAAGGTAGTTGACTTCTTTAGTCCATTTTATCACCACTCTTGTCGTTTTCCTATAAATGAAGTAAGGAAGAAAAAAGTGTGCCTGTATTTAAAATTTCATAATACGTTGATGGCTGTATATAGAAATATATTAATCTAAGCACTGTAAAATGTAGTATCGTTTTGTAGGTAATTTATCGACAACTATTTGGTTCTTGAAAAGTAAACTCATCAGTCCTACCGTTTTTGTAGAAAATGAAAAAAACCAAAATGAGGGAGGTAAAATGAGGGAAAAAGGGGGGGGAATCATTTCTCAGCGTGTTTCCATATCGACATTGAAGCACATGTATAAAAGCTACATGTATGCTAAGTTTCATGCTTTCTGCCAGATGGGACCGTAATTCAGGCTAACAAGCCGTACTATATTGTATTGTATATTTTTATTTTATTATTGCCAATTTATTTTTAGTGTCTTATCTCATAAATACATCAGGGTCTCTCTCAAAAAAGTGGCACCGCTTCAAAAATATTTCACATTTTCAAAAAAGTTTGAGAGTTGCTCTTTTTTTTATAAAAATAAATTGAATTCCCCCATTTAAAAACAATTATGTAAGAGGAAACGCAATATTTAAATGATTCTGCCTATGAGAGCTTGCAGAAAAAAGAAGTCCACAGGTGAAAGAGATTTAGGACAGGTTAACGGAGAACGAGCACATGTTAGTGAGATTTTGCATATAAATTGATTAATAAAGTAGGTAAATATTTAAAAATAAATAATAAGGGATAACAAGGGATGATAAATGTATTTATAAGTTAAAAAGCTTAAAGGGTTGAGATATTTATGAAAAAGCGGCCAAGTGCGAGTCGGAATCGCCCATGAAGGGTTCCGTAGCAGCCAGTAACATAATATAAAAGATTTTGTAGTTCGTTGTGACTTTGATCGATGTTTTAATAATAAAGAAAGGTAAATTGCGGTTTACGATTTATGACGTATTAAAAAAAAACTACTTACTAGATCTCGTTCAAACCAATTTTCGTTGGAAGTTTTCATGGTAATGCATATCATATATTTTAATTAGTTTTATCATTCTCTTATTTTAGAAGTTAGAGGGGGGGGGACACACATTTTTCCACTTTGGAAGCGTCTCTCGCGCAAACTATTCAGTTTAGAAAAAAATTATGCTAGAAACCTAAACATCATTTTGGAAGACCTATCCATAGATACCCCACAAGTATAGGTTTGATGAAAAAATTTTTTTTGAGTTTCAGTTCTATGTATAGGGACCCCCTAAATTTATTGTTTTTTTTTTCTATTTTTCTAAGAAAATCTTAATGCGGTTCACAGAATACATCTACTTACCAAGTTTCAACAGTATAGGTATTATAGTTTCGGAATAAAGTGGCTGTGACATACGGACGGACAGACAGACAGACAGACAGACAGACATGACGAATCTATAAGGGTTCCGTTTTTTGCCATTTGGCTACGGAACCCTAAAAACAGCATTGAAATATCAAATGTCGAACATTTCTTTAAGGAAATGAAACGATTACTGATTCTACGATCAGGCTTATGGAAGAAAGACGGAGAATGGTCCTGGAATTCGCAAATTATGCCTTCTGCGGATCTCAAAGTCTCTGCCTCGCAATCTTCACCTATTTAATACGGATTAAAGGGCCATTGACGAAACAAGGCGTAACGGAAACAAAGTGTTCGCAAGAGATTTTTCTATTAGGCAGAGCCAATTGATGAAGCTGAAGACTGCGGCCGGTAGACCTGTGACATTTAAGCCTGAGCTACTGCAAGAAATTGAGGAACTCTAAGGACAACTGTACACAATGAAAAGGATACTTACCTGTCAGCCAAGCTGCAAACTGAAGCTTGGCTAATCCGGCACTGTACAGAAGACATCCCGGACGTCAGTCTGTATGAGATTAGGATGGTTCTCAAACAGTTAAAAAACTACATGGCGCCGGGTGACGACGGATTAGGTGCTGAGCTTATGAAGGCTAGTGGTATACCGGTCCTAAAAGCCCTTCAGAAACCATTTAATTTCGTCATCCTCAAAGGAACAACGCCGCAAGCTCAGTCAGTCCAGGACCAGAACTCCAGATCAATCCAGCTGGTTGCGCGTTTTTCGCACTATTTTGTAAATTGTATAGCTTTGGTTTGTGGATACCTCCCTTTCCCCCCTCCCTCCCCGCACATGCCGATTTCGCCCTGCGTGAGAGTGGCATCGCCAGTCGCACTACGGCGAGAGCTTCGACCGCACGCCTGGACTTGTCGCATCGACTCCACGACGAGCTCCGTAACCGCGAGTGTCTCGTGTACATATAGAAAATAATTATCGTTTATAATAAAAGTGGCTCTTTGGCGCTCGCTTTGACAACACGCGTCATATTTATCGTCTCGGCTCCGACGAGCTCCGTAACGCGAGTGATGTAAAATCTAGAACTAAAGTTATCGCTTGTGTTTAACCACTAAACTGTATGGAAAAACTGTGTCGTGAAGTGTCACGCTTTTTAGCAAGGATAATCCACCTCCAGGACAGTGCAACACGCATGGAGCGATAGCGTCGCCAGCCAAGGTCATTCCGCATCCAGGTACGTGCTGTCCTTATTCCTGCTGGCGAGCTGATCTATACCTTCAACTCTCCGAATCAGCTCGTCATTTCCCTCATTACTTAATACACAAACCAATATTTTGTCGTATTCTTTTCGATTCATTTGTAGCAACTTAGCCGCCATCTTTTCCCTCGCGCTTTTCGTAAATTTTCAAATACAGTCCACTGCCCCACCATTATGGTCCTAGCGAGCCGGATATGCCCCATCATATGGTCCTTGCGATCCGGATATGTACCATTATGGTCCTAGCGATCCGGATATGTACCTATTTATAGCAATTATCTACCGGATTTCGAATTAGTATCGCAATTAGTAGCTATTATTCCATAGGGAATAACGCAGCTCGCCCTAAATACCTAGGTTTTATTTGTAGTTTTGTTCGCGCCCTAGGTACTTAGGTATTTACTTCTCGGCTTAGGATTCCTATCTAGCGTATAGGCACGAAGTAGGAACCTAACGCATACTTATAGTTTGGTATTGTCGCTTCGCTCCGCGCGCTTTGTAATGTAACTAGGTAACTAGGTACTCGTACGTAGGTATACTAGACATCGCGCTCCATTCAATTCGCTCGTCAACTTTTCGTTCGTTCATTTGTCGCAGTTACTAGGCATAAGAAATACCTTATTTCTTATTTCGTTTCGTTTTCACCCTAGTAACTAACTGTACAACTTATTTTTCGTATTTGTCTCGTTTTGCTGTCGTTTGCTCGGCCTACATAAATAGGTTTAGGTACACAGGTACTCAATAGCTCGTCGCTCGATCTTGTTTGTTTAATTTTCTCGCTACGTCGTCGCGCCGCAAATAGCTAAGTAGGCAAATAATAAATAGTGGATTTACATTAGTAACAACCTAATAAACGCTAGTTTAGCTTTATTTAGTGACTGTCGCATCTTATGTATAGTACTAGTAGTGGACAGAGACCCTCGTTAGATATTTATTACTGTGTTTTCTCGTTTCGTTGTCGAACTACATTGCTTGCATAGGCAGGTAATTAGTTATTCCCGCATCACAGTAATAGGTACTTACGTAGCTTGGTAACACTCGGTTACTGTTTCTGTTCTCCATCGCGTCGCTCGTTAGATATTTATTACTGTTTTTTGTCGTTTCGTTGTCGAACTACATTACTTACATAGGTAGGTAATTAGTTATCCCCGCACCACAGTAATAGGTACGTACGTTGCTTGGTAACACTCGGTTACCTACTGTTCTGTTCTCCGTCGCTTCGCTCGTAGGTAGATAATAAATACATAAGGTGACGTCTCGTCACGGAGGGGTAGGCAAGTTACTACGGTAATCTTACCTATTTATTTACACTTATTGTTTTATCGTTTCGTATATTAGTATATTTGTCGTAATAATGGCTCCTACCAAAGGAAGGGAAATTCAAGTCAAACGTGTCTCGGCTAAAAAGGATATGTTGTACTCTCGCATGCAAGAATTGTATGAACAATCTCTGTCGCTTAACCAATTAGATATTGTCGCGCGCGATTCTTTTCTTAGTGACATAGAATCTTTAGATAGTTTGCGTCAAGATTATGAAGAATGTCTTGATCAATTCAATACGCTTCAATTAGAAATGGATTCGGATTTTAAGGTCGATTACGCACCTTTAAAATCATTTTGATACGTGGTACAGCCGTGTTAAGCGCGCCGCGAAATTGCTGACATCAGCTGATAACAATAGCAACTCGAACTCGAACTCGCATAGAAGTGATCGCCCTAAATTGCCGCCAATTCAGATTCCACAGTTTGACGTTGATATTAAAAATTGGCCTTTATTTTTCTCTAGTTTCGAAAACATAAATACACAACAATAATTGTTTAACCGATCACGAAAAATTGTACTACCTACTCGATAAACTCAGTAGTCAGTAGTAAAGCCAAGTCCGTCTGCGCAGGCATTACTTACGCCTTGTGCCGAAAATTATTATTTGATTTTAAATACTTTGAAGTCAAAGTATCAAGACGTAAGATTAGTAGCAACCGCCTATTTGGATCAAATATTTAATTTGAAAAATATTTCGTCCGGTAATGAACAAAATTTAGAAATGTTTCTCGATGTTCTCGCTTCGTCTGTTCGCGCATTGAAAAACCTTAAGCTCGAAAACTTAAGTGATTTTCTGTTTTTGTATCTCGCACTTAAAAAACTCGATCCCGAAACTGTCCGTTTATTCGAAATGGACAACCGCAACGATTCCGATATACCTAGTTTCGATGATTTGGAATCATTCGTTCGCGGACACATTAAAATCTTACAACGTACGTCGCAAGAAGCTCCTAGGAAGTCGAGTAGTACTGCACCGACCGAGCGTCGAATGGAAGTGGCATCGAGACCTCATAAGTCCACACATTCGTATGTTAATATCGCATCAGCTTCTTCTTGCTCGTTGTGTAAGATTCAACACGACAACATTACTCAACATCTGTACAGGTGTTCGGGTTTTCAAAAGCTCAATCCTAGTGAACGTCATAAACTTGTTCGGTCCAACAATTTATGTATAAATTGTTTTAGTGAAAAACATCGCGTTTCGAATTGTACTTCGAATTCTAGCTGTCGTAAATGCTCAAACCAACATCATACCATGTTGCATTTTGAGAACAATAATGCCGCATCTGTGGTAAATAACAGATCGGTCACGCCACCGCTCGCAGCAGCGCCCCCGTTTGCCTCGTGCCAGCCTGCGCTGCAACGGGGTCTGCCCACCTCCGCCGCGCCGCCGCCGGCGCAATTGCAGCCCTGGCAATCGTACATTGCTTCAGATCGCTCTCGCGCGCCATCTGGACGCGATTCGGAGCGCGCAAGCGAGTTTACACTGTGCTCGCTTAGTTCTTCACGCGCGCCTACTAGTACAGTCTTACTTGCTACCGCTCGCGTTTTTGTTTTCGATTCTCGCGGCAATAAACATATTGTCCGCGCCTTATTAGATAGTGCGTCGCAAAGTAATTTTATTACCCGCGAATGCTGTGAACGTCTCGGTCGCCCAAGCAACCGTTCGGGTTGTTCTGTAGTTAGGGGGATCGGAGGTTCCACAAAAGCCGTTCAAGGCTCTCTAAAAATTGAATTTTGCTCTCGTTTCGATTCGAATATTTGCTTCGATATGGAATGTTTGGTTGTAGATAAAGTCACCGAACGTTTACCTACAGTTTCGGTCGATACTGCCGTGTTGTCGAATTTCGATAATTTGCCATTGGCCGACGATACCTACGCCGATCCAGGGGATATTGAGATGCTAGTTGGAGCGTCAATTTTCCCGCACCTTTTGCTATCGCGTAAGGTTCAAGGCCCGCTCGCATTGGAGACAGTTCTTGGTTTCGTTATAGTTGGTTCTGCTCCCACGCGCGTAGATGACTACGCTCCTGTCTCTTACTGCTGCTCAGTCGATCCTTCGGAGTCAGCAGTCCGTAAATTTGGGGAAATTAAAGAGGTCAACGTCCCTCCAATTCTTAGCCCAGACGATAAAGTCTGTGAAGAAATTTATTGTCGTACGACTACTCGTGACGTCGATGGTCGTTATGTCGCCGCTCTCCCTTTTAAGGGTGATATTTGCTCGCTTGGTGATTCGCGCCAAAAGGCCGAATCTCGCTTTCTTTGTCTCGAACGCAAAATGCAAGCTTCTCCGAATATGAAGAACGCTTACGAAAATATTGTATCGGAAAACCTGGATAAAGGTTATATTTCACCCGCGCCCCTCGAGTCTGAGGAGTCTTCGTCTCCTTCGTACATCCCTCATCACGGAGTGGTTCGTGAGGATACATTTGTCGCTAATAGAGTGGCTAAAACTCAGGCTGAATTGTCGCCTCAGAATTTATACCACGTCGCTGGTACTGACAATCTCGTCTCCTCTCCTCTCATTGGCCCCTTGGCATCGTGGAGGAAGTTTTTCCTGGGGCGAATGGAGTAACTAGAATAGTGCGTGTAAAAACTGCGACTGCATCTTACATGCGTCCAGTTATACGTCTCGCGTTCTTTCTTAGGTAGTCTTAGGTTTAGGTTTAGTTAGCTTAGTTTTTCTCTTTTGAAGGTAACCCTTCAAGCCGGGGGGGAAATGGTTGCGCGTTTTTCGCACTATTTTGTAAATTGTATAGCTTTGGTTTGTGGATACCTCCCTTTTCCCCCTCCCTCCCCGCACATGCCGATTTCGCCCTACGTGAGAGTGGCATCGCCAGTCGCACTACGGCGAGAGCTTCGACCGCACGCCTGGACTTGTCGCATCGACTCCACGACGAGCTCCGTAACCGCGAGTGTCTCGTGTACATATAGAAAATAATTATCGTTTATAATAAAAGTGGCTCTTTGGCGCTCGCTTTGACAACACGCGTCATATTTATCGTCTCGGCTCCGACGAGCTCCGTAACGCGAGTGATGTAAAATCTAGAACTAAAGTTATCGCTTGTGTTTAACCACTAAACTGTATGGAAAAACTGTGTCGTGAAGTGTCGCGCTTTTTAGCAAGGATAATCCACCTCCAGGACAGTGCAACACGCTTGGAGCGATAGCGTCGCCAGCCAAGGTCATTCCGCATCCAGGTACGTGCTGTCCTTATTCCTGCTGGCGAGCTGATCTATACCTTCAACTCTCCGAATCAGCTCGTCATTTCCCTCATTACTTAATACACAAACCAATATTTTGTCGTATTCTTTTCGATTCATTTGTAGCAACTTAGCCGCCATCTTTTCCCTCGCGCTTTTCGTAAATTTTCAAATACAGTCCACTGCCCCACCACCAGCTGCAGCGGAGTGTGAGACAAGGAGACGTAGTTTCTTCGAAACGAAACGTTCACCACTACATTGGAGGATGTCTTTAAGCTATGGGACTAGGAAGGACACCACGATATCAAAGTTATGTCTAAGACCTTCGAGGACCACGGCACAATGCTTCATGACCTTAACCAGTGAGTCGGGAGATGTACATGAAGAAGCGATGTCGAATGCCAATGTAGTACCCACTCCAATAACAGTTGTCTCTCGAAGTTGTAGACCATTACTAGATTTAACTTCGAGAAGGAGGTCAACCCAAGTACCTGTGTCTCAAGTCAAAATTCTTAGACCAATGTGTGTTGACAGTGATGATCTACGGACCCGAGTCGTGGTCGCACGATAGGCCACATAAAGAGGCTTTTGAGGCACTTAGAGAGCAATAGAGATGGTTATGCTTAGAGTTTCCCTGCGTGATCGTATCAGGATCTATAAGACCCGCAGACAAACCAAAGTCCCCAATATATCCCGAAGAATCGCGAAACTTAAATGGCAGTAAGCGGGGCACGTTGCACGTAGAACTGAGGGCCGTTAAGGAAAAACGGTTTGCCGGAAAGCGTAGCGTGGGCGGGCAGGCTCCCCACAAGGTGGACGGACGATCTGTTGAGGGTCGCGGGAAGCTGCTGGATGCGGGCAGCGCAGGACCAATCATCGTGGAGATCTTTGGGGGAGGCCTTTGTCCAGCAGTGGACGTCTTTTGGCTGAAATGATTGATTTGATTTTGATTTTTAAATGTCTTTATTATCATAAAACATACAATACAGAAAAGTTCAGATTACAACATCTAAACCTACTTACAACTTAATAAGTCCTGTTTGCAGGCTGCCAACACCAATCCAAACATTTACCATAAGATATTTTTTTTTTTTCACAAGGAAACACTAAATACAAAATCACTAAGTATATGCAAGCTTTAGTTCAGTAGCTTGCATTTATGGCATTAAAATATTAGAATATTTACATTTAATAGAAAATGATCAATGTACAGTATTATGTTTTTTTTTTTTGTGCGGTAGTTAAGAAATTAATTCTATCATCACACGACGACAAAGGCATACCTGCGTCACTCGCAGTCCAGTATAAAGTGATGGGGCAGTCGATACGTTCTATAACTGTCGATATATGGCAAGTTGTGACTTCTTGTTGTACCAATACCAGAAATTAATGTATTATGGTGATTAGGGTTAGAAACGAGGTAAAATTTCTTCGTTAACTTTAAAATAAAACCGATGAGTTTAGGAAACTTGATTTTACTGTGTAGTAAATCCAAGTTAGTAAAAAATGGGGTATTGTAAGATATTTTAAGCGCTTTGTTTTGAATAATTTGTAGCGAGTTATAATTTGTAATACAGGTGCTACTCCATACAGGCGCTGCATAAGTTATACATGGTCTTACTAGGGTCGAATATATGTTTAGCTTAGTTCGAGGGCTAATTTTACTTCTTCTGTTTAATATAGGACTTAAAGCACCAAGGGCTTTTATTCCTTTTGAACGGAGTTTAGACACATGATCAGTCCAATTAAGTTTCTGGTCCATATTAACTCCCAGGTATTTTACAGTTTTACTCCACTTTAAAGGATGTCCGTTAATGTTTAATAATCTTACAGGAGAACTGCGTTTGCGGGTGAATAGAATAGTTTCGGTTTTAGCTTCGTTCAGTTTCAGCTTCCACTTCGTAAAATAGGAATACAGAAGTGAAATAGACAATTGGAGACGACCAATTATTAGGTTGATATCCTTTGATGACGTGTATGATGCAGTATCATCAGCAAAGCACGCTAGATGCGTATGAGGTTGGACTGGAATGTCGTTTAAGTATAAAAGAAAGAGATAGGGACCTAAAATTGAGCCTTGAGGCACACCGGCGTGAATAAAACGAGGTTGCGATCGTGATCCACAGATATTCACCTCAAACTGTCGACTGCACAAATAAGACTGCACAAGTGAGACAAGGTTGGTGGGTATATTTAGGGTTATGAGTTTGTGTAGTAGGCCAGCATGCCAAACCGAGTCGAATGCTTTTTCGATATCTAGTAAAAACATTCCAGTGGACTCATGTTTATTAAGGCGATCAGAGATATGTTCAGATACTCTGGCTAATTGCTGGACAGTAGAATGCGATCTACGAAACCCGAATTGTTCATTCCGTAAAAGATGTTGAGAGACCTTTAGTAAACGTGAATAAATTATGTATTCCAGCAGTTTACTGAGACTTGAAAGCAAGCTGATTGGACGATAGCTAGTTGCATCGGAAGCATCTTTTCCAGGCTTCAGTAAGGGAATTATTTTAGCTCTCTTCCAAGCTTTAGGGAAATAAGAAAGGGCCAAGCAACCATTAAATAGTTTTGTAAGGTAAACAACCGCTTTCTGGGAAATATTTTTTAGCAGAATATTTGGAATACTATCAGAACCAGGTGATTTTCTTAATTTGATGGCTCTTAATCTGTAATTTATTTCAGCAGGCCGAACAGGTTGAGTCAAGAAAGAAGGAGTAAACTGATTTAAAGAAGCAATAGAATCACCGATCTCATTTTCTATCTCTTGACTTTTCCAGTTTAGCGTTAAGCTCATATTAGAGGCAAATCCATCCGCCAGGACCTCGCATTGTTCCTCCATAGACGAAGCAAAGGAGGCGTCAGATTTTTTAAGAGGCGGTATGTCCTTCTTCTTAGGTCGCAAACTATTACAAAGACGCCAAAGATCTGAAGAGGGATTATCCACTTTAGCCAGTTTACGGTCCCAGGTATTACTATTGTGGTCTGTGATACCAGCATTTATTAGGTGTTGTAAATAATTAATTAATTTGGCTACGAAGCTGTTTGCGGATAGGAATAGATAACTCGCATAGTTCTTTTCGACGTAGACTGTTCTTTAGCCTGATTAGTTTCCTTATTCGTCGTGGAAGACGAGGTGGTTTGGGGTTGCTTGATTGGAGAGGAACGGAAGCATCTCTTGCTTTTAGTATGGTGGAGGTAATAAATTGAACACCGTCGTCTATTTCCTCCTTCGAAGTAAATATTTTTGTTGAGAGACTAATATTTCTATCAAGATAGGAACGAAAAGCTATCCAGTCAGCCTTACTGTAATTATAATAAGAAGTTGGTTTGACCGAGTATATACCTCCTAAAGTAAAGAAAAAGGGGAGGTGGTTAGAGGAGAGAGCTGGAATTGTGGTCAAGTCAGAAATGTCTGAGATGTTATTAGCCAGCACTAAGTCTGGAGTACTCGGTTTTAGTTCAGGACGATAATGTGTTAATGTAGGAGTGGTTGGCGAATGAATATAATAGTCATTTAGGAGCATATGGTTTAAAAGATTTCTGCTAATAGCATTTGTTTTAGGACATCCCCAATGATGATGTTGAGCATTGAGGTCACCCATTAAAATAGTATGCTCATTTGATAGGAGTATAGTATCTATGTCATGAGTAATTAGAGGTAGATTGGGAGACTGGTAAACAGAAAATATGTTGTAAAGTTTTCCAGCTACATTGATTTGTATGCCTATAGCTTCCATATAACGTGTTATGGGAGAGGACAGCAACAAATGAGGAATACTGGACCTAATCAGAATAGCTACTCCCTGACCTCTACCGTTAGAAATTTAGAATGCTTATCCTGACGATAAAAGCAATAACCCGGAGTATTTAAAGTGGTATTACTACCTGTCAATCTCGTCTCACAAATTGCAATAATATCGACAGCTAATTCTATAGTTGCTAGGTTAAGCATTTCGTCTAACTTTGTGCGAACACCATCTGCATTCCACACCAGAAAGCGAAGTTCGTTACGTTCAAACATATTGACCTAAATGAGTTAGTACTAGTATGACTTTGTCGACCATGGAATTACATGATACAAACTTGTTTTTTATAGATCTGATAATGTTAAGGATATTTAACATGTCTTTTGCGACGTCATCGTAAAGTTGAGGGGATTCTTCAAGGTACTGTGGTAGGTTGTTCATAGTTGGAGACTGAATAGTCTGAGTAGCTTCTTGCGTATTATTGGCGGGTGCAAAAAGAGACGCCCATTTCTTTCCATTCATAAGATAAGATAGAGTTTTAGACTTTCCTTTTGGAGGCTCTGCAGACTTTGGCTGAAATGATAATAAAGGTCGAAACGCACGTTCTGAAAACCCTACTATTTATAAGAAACTTCATTAACCTGTATATTTCCTCTTTCACCTGGCTAAATCTGGCAGGTTAAATAGGCACTGGTTAGTGAGAATATGATGAAAAAAATTTAATATAAATTAACCCTTTGCTGCACGGAGCAATGAATTACACATATTACAATAGATTACTAAACCAATAATTTAATACCAATTTCATACTTAAATATTAAAAGGAATAAGAAAAATATTCACAGGAAAAAGAGAACATACCTGTTACAAAACCCAGATTTGAGTGAATCGTCGTAGATTTCTCAAATTCTTGGCAACACAGAACGCAGGTGTCTTCTTAGACGTTTAGCCATTGAACGACTGGTTAAGGTAAGGTAAGATGGATGTCGGCTTGATAGTGTTGGTGCTACGAGTGCGAATAATGTAAGTAAGCAGGTTGGTGAGAAAAAAACGCCGGACAAAGTTTAATCATTCATAACTTTTCAAAAAGAAGATTATTTAAGATAAATATTACTGTACATCGGTGTTCATTTCACTATAATGCCATAAATAACTAAAATTGTATAGAAACGTTCAAGTTTATCGACATAATTATGCTCAAAACTAACTGTATGGCGTTTGGACACGACAGGTTAAAGTGAAACTGATGTTACAAACTTTCGTCACACAAGATCTGTAAATTTATTTTACATGAGAATAGCTGGCCTTCATGCAATGTGTCTCTTTACGTAATATATTGTTACGAACTTGCTAGAACGTTCGAGAGATCGCTACTCAAATTCGATATAAGTACATCTATACAACTATAAAGGATGGGAAATTCCAATTGCGTCAACAGAGGGATCACGGTGCAAACGAAGATGGACTTTATGTCAACGCCGCAAGGCACAAAATCACCTAAGCAAGCCACTTGTTTACTCGAATTTGGTGACCTCGCGCGCCCATTGTTCTGTGACAAGTATTGTCTGAGAACAAAGGAAATGTTCTAGTAATTTCCCGATTACGTGATTACAATGGGATTACTCTAGAAATCAAGCATCGCGTAAACAACCCATTGTTTCGTGGGGGTATATAAACGCCCGAGACGACGGCCAACGCCAGTTCATTTCTGAGCTACCGAAGCGATCTCAACAAGCGATCTACAAGCGATCAGTGGAATAGTCATACATATATTACGAAAAAAATACTGCACTTTTGGAAGAAAGCAAGCCGTTTTGCACAGTGATAGTAGAGACCAAAATATGCGATTTGACTCGAGGAAACGCTCGATTCATCCCTTTGGAACAGAGATGGCGCCACTTGTTCAAAAAAATGTTTAAAAAATTCTCAAACCTGAACGGATCATTCGATTTTAATAATTAGGATGTCAATCGAAAGGCAATGAATTATACTATTATAAAAAAAATAATTTAGCACCTAAATATGATAATAAATACCAATAACATCTTCATTTTTGAAAAAATATGACGGTATTTTCTCGTTTTTATGTAATTTTATAAAAAATATATATGAAAGTGGTACATTTTTATTTATTTATTATATTAAGCAATTAATTGAGCGGTTATTACAAAAAAAAAATATATCAATATATTTTATAGTTAGAGATATTTAATATTAAATATGCGCTGCTGTGTCGGGGTCATTGGCCTCGCAGGCAAACGCGAACCCTGCATCGGTAGATTTTAATGATTAAGGTGTCAATCGAAAGGAAATACATTATTTTATTATAAAAAACAATTATTTGCAAAACATTATGATGAATTCCAAAAAATCCCTCAATTTAAAAAAATAAATAAGTTTTATTTACTTATGTAATTTTATGAAAAAATGTATGAGCGTGGAATATTTTTATTTGTTTATTATTTTACACGATTAATTGTGAGTTTAATAATAAAAAACAATATTAATATAATATTTTAAAGTTTCAAAGTTATTGGTCGGTGCGGGCAACTCTCATTATTTTATTTATACTTCCGCACCATCGCAGGTTTTCCTGAAAGTAAAATCGCTTTGAAATTATGATCATTAGCATTTATAAATCTGTATTTTACTTACGTTTTATTTTCGCATTGGCCTTTGCAGATTTTGCACTGTAATGTGCAAGGTAGGCCAACGCGTCGTCAGCCACAACGCATTGTGTTGTGTCACAGCCTGACTTGCATCCATAATGGTAAGGAAGCTTAAATTGTGACCAAATTGAAGTAACTTTCGACCTCTGTGGAGTCCATTTGCCACCTACGTCCGTCCATCCCCAAAGAGATGGGCTTCTTGGGATTAATTGATATAATACATTTCCCTATATATTATGTCCCGCTTGAAACGCTGCACAAAGAGCATGTTGTTGAAGAGCAGCTGAAGTAGGCAGAGACTTGTCACCGGCCTGTTTTTTGTCGAAAACAAATATAACCGAACCTCATTCACAGAAATATGGTCTTTTTGAGCATCGTACAGCTTGCAAGTGAATCTGAAAGTAAGGTTTACCATTAAGAGAACAAGTATCTCGTACATGTGTATTATGAATATTTGGTATCATATAACTAATAATGGGTAAAAACCGTTCCAAATGAGCCATTACCTCTTCAGAGAGGATTTTTATGGGAGTTGAGATATGTATAATATGTAAAAGCAGTGGTAGCTTCACGGTGTGACATTCATGTTTTAAAACAGGTTCTTTTGCCTTTTGACCTTTGCCTTATGACCTGAAGCGCTTCAAGGCTTTCATGCATTCACCAACTGCGACACGACGTCTAATTTCAATACAAAAGGCAAAATAACTTGTTTCAAAACATGGATGTCACACCGTGAAGTTACCACAGCTTTTACATTTATCTCAATTCCCATAGAAATGGTCTCTGAAAAGTTATGGCTGATTTGGAACAGTTTGTACCCATTATAAGTTGTATGATACCAAATATTTATAATACATTTGTACGAGAGTATCGTACATGTGTACGAGATACTTGTTCTCATAATGATAAACCTTACTTTCAGATTCACTTGCACTGTACGATGCTTTAAAAAGACTTTATTTCTGTGAATGAGGTTCGGTTATATTTGTTTTCGACAAAAAACAGGCCGTTGAAAAGCCTTCTGCCTACTTCAGCTGCTCTTCAACAACATGCTCTTTGTGCAGCGTTTCAAGCGGGACATAATATAAAAGGAAACTAGCGACCCGCCCCGGCTCCGCACGGGAAAATGGTTATTGTGGGTTATCCTTAAGTATATTATGCATGTATTATACATATAAACCTTCCTCTTGAATCACTCTATCTATTAAAAAAAACCGCATCAAAATCCGTTGCGTAGTTTCAAAGATTTAAGCATACATAGGGATATAGGGACATAGGGACAGAGAAAACGACTTTGTTTTATACTATGTAGTGATGATGTATTATATAAATTAATCCCAAGCCCATCTCTTTGGGGATGGACGGACGTTGGTGGCAAATGGACTCCACAGTGGTCGAAAGTTACTTCAATTTGGTCACAATTTAAGCTTCCTTACCATTATGGATGCAAGTCAGGCTGTGACACAATGCGTTGTGGCTGCCGACGCGTTGGCCTACCTTGCACGTTACAGTGCAAAATCTGCAAAGGCCAATGCGAAAATAAAACGTAAGTAAAATACAGATTTATAAATGCTAATGATCATAATTTCAAAGCGATTTTACTTTCAGGAAAACCTGTGATGGTGCGGAAGTATAAATAAAATAATGAGAGTTGCACGTGTGGCGGCAGCACAGCACCGACCAATAACTTTGGAACTTTAAAATATTATATTATTATTGTTTTTTATTATTAAACTCACAATTAATCGTGTAAAATAATAAACGAATAAAAATATATCAGGCTCATACATTTTTTCATAAGATTACATAAGTAATTTTTTTTTATTATTGAGGGATTTTTTGGAATTCATCATAATGTTTTGCAAATAATTGTTTTTTATAATAAAATAATGTATTTCCTTTCGATTGACACCTTAATCATTAAAATCTACCGATGCAGGGTTCGCGTTTGCCCGCGAGGCCAATGACCCCGACACAGCAGCGCATATTTAATATTAAATATCTCTCTAACTATAAAATATATTGATATAATTTTTCTTGTAATAACCGCTCAATGAATTGCTTAATATAATAAATAAATAAAAATGTACCACTTTCATATATATTTTTTATAAAATTACATAAAAACGAGAAAATACCGTCATATTTTTTCAAAAATGAAGATGTTATTGGTATTTATTATCATATTTAGGTGCTAAATTATTTTTTTTATAATAGTATAATTCATTGCCTTTCGATTGACACCCTAATTATTAAAATCGAATGATCCGTTCAGGTTTGAGAATTTTTTAAACATTTTTTTGAACAAGTGGCGCCATCTCTGTTCCAAAGGGATGAATCGAGCGTTTCCTCGAGTCAAATCGCATATTTTGGTCTCTACTATCACTGTGCAAAGCGGCTTGCTTTCTTCCAAAAGTGCAGTATTTTCACCAAAAGTGACCGTAACAACTATGACTAGAAGAAACCTGCGACCAAAGCGATACCTACGGACTACGAGCGACCCTGTGATTTGGATTCAACGTGATTGGAGTGACCAGTTGAAGACACCTGCGAACTCAGCGTGACCAACGGACTACGAGCGACTCTACGATTTGGCTACAGTTGTGATTGGACCTGCGACCTGTTTATCGTCGAATAAATTCTCAAATCAAGTTATTCGGCTTTTCTTACAAATCCCGAACCCCACGTCCGTATCATTTGGTGTCAGAAGTGTGGGATTTGGAAATGCCAGTGACACAAGCTAGCTGCGGAAGCCACGACTACAGCCCGTGAAGACATGCCCACCGGACCAGGAACCCTGCCTGCTGGACCAGAAGCCTTGCCCACCGGACCAGAAGCCCAACCAACAGGACAACTAGCCCCGCCTACTGACCCGATTTCCCATAGGATAAGTTATTTAAAGTGGATAAGTTATACGAAGTGATATACTAGTTTGTGCAGTGTTGTTGTGCACGCGATTCGTTAATAAATAGTGTTCAAATCGCGTTTTGTGTTGATTATTTCATAGCACGGGCTCACCCGTGTTATATTACACATTGTAGGGTTTTGAAGAAAAATATCTATTTTGTGAGAATTTTGTAGTTGTAAAATGGCAACATTGTGTAGTTCACATTGTAGTTCACATTGTGTAGTTTAGTGTAGACTAAAGGATATCATTCATTTTGGACCAAAAGTGACCAAAAAGTAAAAGTGCCGGCCAGCAAAAAAAAGTATAATTTTCGGGTAGAACACACAATTCCTGTATTCTTTTACTATGACACCAATCCTGTGCGTCCCATGGTTGTGTTGGTATAAACTCGGATTTCAAGTTCACTTTTCATACAATTTGGACCAAAAAGTAAAAATGCCGGCCAGAGAAAAAAAGTGTTATTTTCGGATAGAACACATAATTAACATATTCTTTTACTATGACACCAAACCTGTGCGTCCCATGGTTGTGTTGGTATTAAACTCGGATTTCAAATCCGGTGAAGCTTGATTCGTCGTACTTTTGCGACACGAGAAATAAAAAAAAAATACACAAAAAAAACACAAAGAAAAAAATACTCGGATCTGCTTTCGTACGGAATGTCATTCGAAATACGGATTTTCTATCGGATGGTTCTATTGTTAGAGGCTATTAAATATAATAAAAATGTTATTATGAAAGTATTATTTTGACGCATGTAATCATATTGTATTGAATATATATATGTTACGCTCAAAGATCGAAAACGCTCAGTGAGCGGAAAAATAGCTCACATCACAACGCGTTGTGGTCACAGTAAAATATCCACATCGCGAAATTCGTGTTTTGGCTCTAATGAAAAAGCGCACGACGCGTTGTGGCAATCACAAAAAGACCAAATAGCGAAATTCGTGTCGTGGCTGACATGCTATTCGATCTCAACGCATTGTGGCAATGAAGAAAAGCCATGACGCGTATGGACTATGGAATATAATATTATTTGATTACGACGCACACTACTTTCCAATATGGATCCTACTAGGCCTAGGCTGGAAATGTTTTGATAGATTGCCTTGAAATATTTTTTATTTTATAGAATCACTGAATAACATGTTTGTCATTTTTAAATATAATTAGGTATATCAATTAAAATAAAATAAAGCGATATTTGTTATTATTGAGATTAATTAATTTATTTTATTTTTTTAAGACAATTTCAAATTCTTTAAAAGAGCCGACACCGACAAATTACTTACAACCTGTCCGTCGTGATATGGTAAAAACAATGAATGCTCAGAACGCGTCATGGCTTTTCTTCATTGCCACAACACGTTGAGATCGAATAGCATGTCAGTCACGACACGAATTTCGCTATTTGGTCTTTCTGTGATTGCCACAACGCGTCGTGCGCGTTTTCATTAGAGCCATAACACGAATTTCGCGATATGGATGCTTTACTGTGACCACAACGCGTTGTGAGCTATTTTTTCGCTCACTGAGCGTTTTCGATCTTTGAGCGTAACATATATGTTTAATTGATGTAGTTTAATTTTTTTTTTATTATAATAGGGGCCCACAATAATACAAATACAAATACAAATATTCTTTATTGCACATAACCCACACCGATTGGGCCACATGGATTTAGTATGTATTTGTTTAATATAATAAGAAAATATATTAAGAAAGTATTATTATGATGCATATGCTCGTTCATCAACATTTTTTTTGTTCATTATTAATTATAATTATTAAATAAAAAAAATATATTATATTTATTATTGTTGTTTACCCATTGAGTATGATTGAGTATTTATTTGTTGTTAGGTATTAGGGTGTTTATATATTAAAAAAATATTTCATATATTTATTGTTTATTTACAATAAAATCATCATCATCATCATCTCAGCCGAATGACGTCCACTGCTGGACAAAGACCTTCCAAAGATCTCCACATGATCAGTCCAGCAGCTTCCCGCGACCCCCACCAGATCGTCGGTCCACCTCGTTTGCCTGCCTACACTACGTTTTCCGGCGCACGACCGCTATTTAAGAACCGTTCTGCCCTAACGGCCGTCGGTTCTACGCGCAATGTGCCCAGCCCATTACACCACTTAAGTTTAGCGATTCTTCGCTAAAGGCTATGTCGGTGACTCTGGTTCGCCTGCGGATCTTATCATTCCTAATTCGATCACGCAAGTAAACTCCAAGCATAGCCCTCACCATCGCTCTTTGGGTGACTTTGAGCTATCTTATGAGGCCCATCGTAAGCGACCACGTCTCAGATCCGTAAGTCATCACGGGCAACACACATTGGTCAACTGGTCTGTTTGTCCCGGGTAGACGTAATGGTTTACAACTTGGAGAGCAGAGTCCCCAATTTTTATTGGAGTGGGTACTACATGGGCGTTCGACATGTCTTTTGTCTTCTCCATGTTCATCTTCAGACCCACTTGTTAGGAAACTCTATTGAGATCATCACGTTGGTGACGGTGGTACCGACGTTCAACCTGTTGCCAACAGGGTCGACAAATATTCTCAGTAGGTTCTTCCTGCAAAAAAAGTGGTAAATAGAAACCTACCAGCATAATTAAAGTGATCTTATATGTTTGAATATATATTGAATAAAAATATATTATAATCCTTACCTGACAAACTATTAGGTCTTCTATTATCAACTGTGCGATAGAAATATTATGCTGCTCTTCTCGGGAAGTCCAAGTGTAACTTCGGCGATCGCCAATCGGAGCACGACAAGAAATACACTCTTGTTCATTCATATCATAATGTCATTGAAGCCACAATATCAACAAATAAGAATAACAATAGTGAAAAGCGCTAAATAGCGATCGCGTGGCCGTCCAATGTAAAACAGTTGCATTGACAACTGATTTGACAATTGATTGTGAAGGCGTGAAATTCGAATTTCAATTTCGAAAATCCGTATTTCGAATGACATTCCGTACGAAAGCAGATCCGAGTATTTTTTTTCTTTGTGTTTTTTTTTTGTGTTTTTTTGTGTATTTTTTTTTATTTCTCGTGTCGCAAAGGTACTACGAATCAAGCTTCACCGGATTTGAAATCCGAGTTTAATACCAACACAACCATGGGACGCACAGGTTTGGTGTCATAGTAAAAGAATATGTTAATTATGTGTTCTATCCGAAAATAACACTTTTTTTCTCTGGCCGGCATTTTTACTTTTTGGTCCAAATTGTTTGAAAAGTGAACTTGAAATCCGAGTTTATACCAACACAACCATGGGACGCACAGGTTTGGTGTAATAGTAAAAAAATATATGAATTACGTGTTCTATCCGAAAATTACACTTTTTTTCTCTGGCCGGCATTTTCACTTTTTGGTCCAACATTGTATGAAACGTGAATGATATCCTTTGTATTTGTAAAAAGATTTTTAGGGAAATATGTATTTGGATAACTTATTGGCTGGAAAAAAATTCAATACCCGAGAGGCAGTACAAAATGCCTTTGAAGATTTGTTGCCTCCCGTCCATCTGATTTCTTTAAGAAGGGCATTAATAAACTGCTACTGCGTTGGCAAACATGCATTAACTGCATGGGTGATTACTTCGATTAATACAAATAAAAAATACATGAAAAAAATTAGTTTATTTTTTTTCATCCAAAACGGCAATTTCATAGGTAAAGACCTATTATTATATTGTGTTATTGATAAGACATTCGTTGTGACTGTGTAATTAATTTGTGCGCATGATATAATACTAGATTTGGTTCTTTCTAAGTAAGTAAATAAGATGGACAAGTTATACGAGGTCTAAAAATCGAATTCAGGGTTTATAGATGCTTACCAGTCCTCACTGTGGTCCCACTCGACGAGATGAGCCATCATTGGAGTCTCCACAGACACGGGGAACTTCACTTCAGGGTAGATGTTGGCCAAGTGTGGGTTTAGACCCGCCTCGTACAATCTGCGGGGAAAAAGAATGTGTAAATACTACTTAGATGTGTCTTTAGCTTGCTTGCCTATCGTGTGGTTTTCAAGGTTAAAGTACCTCACAAACCAAGAAGCTGAATTATTGAGTCATACAATAGGGATGTTCACTGTATTCAAAATAAATTATCTTATGCGGCCTACACACGCGTGCCAAACTGTATGTAGCGGCCTCCACACGCATGGCAAACAACGGAAAACACGGACAACTAACTATAAAACCCTCTTAACTGCTAAATATAAAGCGATTGCTAGAATCTGTTCCTGAAACAGAGAAACACATTTATGAAGATTTGTTTCAAAATTCTAGCTACCCTTTGACAGAAGAACCAGAATCTGCAGATGAAGTGGAAGAAGTGCTTTAATTCCTCATAACTTTGTACCGGGCGCGCTGCAAAAATATCACTAAAGTCCTTGAATTATCAGAAAGAAAAACCTAAGTCCATTGTTTAGAATTAAGTCCAATAACTTTGATATTTTATTACAAGGCTCCTGTCAGCTCTGTTCTTTTGTTTCTTTATTATAATAAAACTACTAGGTTAATAGTACAATTTGTATATATTTTTCAATTTTTTTATTAACGTATGTTATTTCAGCTGAAAATCTAAATGTCAAAACGTCATTATCTCAAAAGTCACTTTTTGAACTTAGTGATTTTAAGAACTGGGCCATTCATTTGCACTAAACATAAGAATCGCTTAAGTTGATGCCTAAAGTATTTAGGTGAAATTTTGTTTGCTAGTAACCTTCAGACTAGTTTCTGCGTAACTTTATGAGTCCAATTAGACTGTTAGTGAAAGCCATTTTTTTAAGCTTTAGTTAGCTTAGATCTTTCTTAACTACGTAAAGCCTAAGACAAGGTTAGTGCAAACGGGTGTTAGATGGTATGATATGAAGGTAACTTACTTCCCAACAGCATTGAACAGCACTTGCACATTATCCTCATGCCCCCGTTGCGTGAGCGCCACATTGATGACCTCCTTCTTGAGGGACCGGCGCAGGATCGCCTGCAGCAAGCCGTGGGGCGCGATCTCGATCGTGATGGCGTTCGGGTGGATCAGGCGAGACGTCTCTTCGAAGTACACTGAGCTCTGATGGAGAAATAAAATAAAGTTATTCTTTATCAGCATTGGAGCGTCGGTGGTCAAGTGGCTAAGGCCGTTGACTTCCATTCGGAAGTTCGCAGGGTTCGATGTACGTTATTCGACGCTCTTAGGGCCTGGCCACAGATTCGCGCGACGCGCGGCCAGAGCTGCATTTAAGAATATAGATATGATAAACTGTTTACTACCTAGGTAATGATTTATTTTATCAGTAGACTTAGATAGTAACGTATTGGTGCCTTTGCCTTTATAAAACCCGTGTTGTGATTTGTTTAATATTTTATTTGAAGCACAATCTTAGATTCTGATCACATATTTAGTTTTTCCAAGTTGCAAAGTCTGGCAACACTTACAAGAAGGTTGTTGGTGTGGTACTCAGCAGAGGAGAACTTGGCCCTCTGCTCCACCCACTGCGGCTGCGGCACCGAGGTGGACACCCACTTGTCTGAGCGGGCCACCGGGGTGGGGATCACTTCCTTCAAGTACTTCAGTAGCTTGGGACCTAAGATTGCATTCATGGATAAAATGCAAATAGGCTATATATTAAATAAAGTGTGATTTTATTAATTCTAAATAGATTTCAACTCTATCGAACCTAGAAGAATTTTGTAACTCATCCTTAATCAAATTGATTAAGATTTGAGTTCTTAGGTACTATATAAGACGGATCAGAATATATTTACTTCTGTACTACTTTGAATGGGGGTGAACGGAATACTTTTAGTGCATGCAGAGATAGAAACAGGCTGATACAAAACATTTTGGAGTACTACATTTCTTTAAAAATGCATTGAAATGAAATGATGAAATGAATGAAATACAACAACATGCAACAGTTTGGCAAGTGATGTGCCGTGCCGTTAGCACAACTAGGACAAGTCAGTGAGACAGTGAGATCTATAGGGTCGGACTACGGGTACTGTAAAATTGTTTATCAATTATGTGGCACGCGACAATGTTGTATGTTCTTGCCTCGGCGTAAATGAGGATTTAGCATACCACATGATTTAGAAATATGATTCCTTACCAGCCTCAGCGATGTACTTGGAATGGTAAGCGATGTTGGAGCAAGGAACTTCCTTGGCGAATATGCCCTGGGCCGTGAGCTTGGCGACGAAGCTCTTCATGAGGTCAGCTGGACCTGAGATGGTGCTGGAGTCAGGTCCATTGTGGCACGCCACTTCTATCTTCGGCGGGCACATGGTCTTGATCTGTGAAACACGTTCGTTATGTAGCGTCGGTGGCCAAGTGGCTAGGTGTAGGGTGGACTTAGTTGTATACGAGTAAACGCCGAATACAAATTAAGATTCGGACTTTATCCACAAAGCTTGGATAATCATGTAAACCTAGATTTACTCTATCTTCTAGCATTACCCGTAACATATACGTACATTTTCAATTATGGGTTTTAATATAGACCCCGTTTACTTTCATTTATAATTTTGCGGCTTCAAACCTCGGCACATACCAATTTATGCTTTATGATGATACTTTTAAAAATATTTTAATTGAAATTATGCTCCATTTAGCATTGTCAGTTTCAAAAGTTGCAGTATTGACAACATGGATTTAATAAGAACCTACCTTAAATCTATGGTTAAAACTCGTCAAAGATGTGTTACCTGAGTGTAGCCAAGCCCGACAGCAGCCATGGAGCCTTTGATGAACTTGGTTTCGATGGAGGCCAGCCCGCGGCTGTATGCGGACAGGATCATCTGCTCGGCCGTGAAGCAGCCGTCGGCGTACGCGCAACCCAGCTCGCCCACACTATGGCCTGAACAGTTATTGGTTAGGATTTTTACTATTTGCAATAATCATGTAATTTTAAAAATGTATAGCTACAGTTATTTTTTTTACAAATAATTATTTATTATCTAACACTTGTGTTATAAAAATCAACGTATCAGACTTCACTGGATTTTATAAATTGGCTTTGTCGAATTGATCAAAGAGTTCAAAGAATTTATTTTTTAACTTTTGGATATTATTACATCACTTAGTTAAGTCATTTAAATTATCTTTTCTGGCGAGTTCAAAAATTTGCCTGTCTTCTGTGGAGAAGAGCTCGCCGAAGAAACTCCACAGGCGTTGCATCTTTTAAACATACCTTTACAATTATTATGATAATAATTACTAATAAAAATGTTATGTAAAATACGATTGAAACAGCCTGTCACCCAAGCAACTATTCCCATGGATGTTTATCCTCTAAGTAATCTGTTATTTTATAATAGGCTTTCTTAATCAATTTCTCTTTAACAATAATTTTGAATTTCTCTCGTGTTTTTTGTATATCAGTTGGGACCCTATTGTAAAAGCGTATACAGTTGCCCTTGAAAGAACTATCATAAGAAGCCAATTTGTCTTTATTTCTAGTATTTAAGTTATGTACGTCACTATTTTTTGAAACTTACTAACATTTTTCTTCACATGCAGAAGATTATTATATACGCATATATACTCCGACGCAAATGTCAAAATACCGATATGTTTAATTTTTTCTCTTAGTGACATTTTAGGCTTTAAATCAGTAAATTGCTCGAACAGCCCGTTTCTGCAGAGTAAATATATCGTTTACATTTGCAGCATGACCCCATAAGAGAGTACCATAGGTCATTAAACTGTGAAAATAACTAAAGTACACTAATCTTGCAGTGTCTATGTCTGTAAGAGCTCTAATTTTATTTACTGCAAACGCTGCTGAGCTCAGTCAGTTCGACAATTTAGTTATTTGAGGATCCTATTGAAGTCCAAAGTAAATCCTAGAAACACAGTGGAAGCCACAAGGTCCAATCTCTTAGTAGGAAGGCTAAGTATTTAAAAATCGATTTTCGTTGGACTGAGCAGTATTATACCAACAAGTGGTATCGTTGGATTCAGTGATGTTTTTTTAGTAGGAAAAGTGACGTTGTCGCTTTCTAAAGTGGTGGAGTGACGTATTATGACGTCACAAAGATGGCGACTCCTAGTCTCAAATTCGGTCGATTTACTCAGTAACTACTTAACCTATCACGACGTGAGAGGTGTCATATGAAAGGTATTTTAATACTAACAAAAGATGTCTAACAATGTTTAGTGTAATTTGTATAATTTGAAAGATAATATTAAATATATGAAAAAAAATTAGTGTTTTCTTTTTTATAAACCAAAAAACGCAATTTTATTGGTTGAAACTATTAAAACTTTATTAGAAAGTTATTGCTACGTCTTTCATCTATTCTATAACATGAACTTTGAATTTTTGAAATTAGTTGATAAATGACTACGCTACAACCATTTTACTACAGGCCCAACAAGCGTGCGAGAGATGACTCACACCTTATTAATAGGGAATTTCGTGCAAATATTTGTATAGGAACCACTTTAAATTGGACAAGTCAATGAAACTTTGTACAATAGGTGGTCTTGAGTAGAAATTCACCGTGAACCATCACTCTCCCCCCTCTCAAGCCGGGGGGAGAGGGGTAAAGTCGAGTTTCACCGCCCTTCTTGTTGACGCTTATATTTCTAAAACCGTATGTGCTAGGACAAGTTTGGTATCATTTTCGGATAACTCGTTAACGTAGAATTTATTTTTGATATTATAAAATAGGGTTGCCATACAAAAAAAACTAAATTATATGATAAAATTCGCAAAACACGACTGAAGTTTTTCTACATAAATGTCATTTGCTTTCCCATGGGATGGTATGATGTCGATGCACAGAAAATATGGTCAGGTAGCAGCATTCACAGGTATTACAAATAATATATAACTTATTTGCAAATTCCTTTATAAAAAATGGTTTAATAAAAATTGTATGCGCGGCAGACGAGTGTATAGACATGGAACTAGCTCCGAGACCAAATTAGTCCCAAAAACAGCGGTGGTAAGGGATGCGGTGTTATGGCAGAAATGTTGTGAGTGTTGCACAACCTTCCAAACAAATAAAAGATGTAGAAGATCAGGTCGGAATGAAAAGTTAGACCGGCCCTGGCAAACGGTAATAGATAGAGAGGTTGCGCCGTAGTAAAACTTGTTGGGAACCTTGGTCAAACTTTGAAAGGTGAAAAAAGAACCAAGACGGCTGATTTCAAGACACTGGCAACCGCTGGCAGGCAACCCAACAAATTAAGTACCAATAGCAAAGTGGGTGCAGACAATATTTATGTCGACCAGTAATAGGTTTAAGAATTAATTTTATTTTCCTTGCTACGATTTTTTAACCACTGTTTAATTTCTGCTTGGATTCCATCCACGTCTTTGGAGCAAAAGCTAAGACTGTTGCACTACTGAAACTCAGACAAGCATTTGAGGACCCCAAAAGCTATTGTCTGTACTGTGTCATTAAGGCCTAAAAATTACTAGAAATAATGCTACACTACAGCTTGGTAGAATTATCGCAGTCCAAAAGTCATCTCTGAACAAGCTGCATTCCGATTCTGAACAGAAAAACCCTGTTGTAACCAGATCTTGAACATCACACAACGTATACTTCCGAATGAAAGGGGTTGGCGCCGAGTATCTGGTATTAAATTACAAAGCACAGTCTATTTAGCTGTGTAGGTACTAATCGATCTGCACAGCAGTCTTTAAACATTTACTAGCCAGCCGAGCTCATTCCTGTACTTCACAGTACCTTACCTAGGCGTTGCATTGGCTTGTTTAAATCGTTCTTTTATAGGCAATGCTGCTTAAACACGCAAGAAGAAAGTGGTTACACGCAATAACCTGCGCCAGCCAACATCAATTTTCCACAAGTTTTTCGATTGTTCGAACTGAATCTCTTTTTTCGGCAGACGATTATACTAGCATCGGTTTACTTTCGGTGAGCACACGAAATAAAACACTCAGGTTGGTATTGCTCTGCTGAAGGTTCGTAGAGACGTGTCCAGCTCTTTGAACATGGCTAAATAAGAAACCGACATCAAACGTCCCTTACATCACCACGTGCTGGTTCCTCAATAGGCTTAATATCTATGAAGTGAGACGCCTGGCATGATTTGCCTTGGTCAAATGGACTGCTTCGAAAATACTCCGGACCCAAATCATCCAAAACAAGGAGAACCTTTCCGGTGAAGCTACAACTCGGACACAGTGTGATGTGTTTACTTCAACGAGGACGCTCCTATCACTTGTTCAGCTTATTTCCTGCATGCATGAATGAGGATCTATAAGAGGCCACGAATAGCGCTTCATTCTTGGTAAAATACTGGTCTTCGCAAATCCTACTGTTCATATACTTTCCCAACTTCTAACCCTTAGTATAGTCATCTACCTCAAACTTACGGTAGCTGATCCGTCAACCTGACGGTGCTGACGAGGCAGCTAAGTATCATTACTTCGAGCAATTAATTAGTATGTTACACGCAGTAAAGATATCGGCGGAGGGATATGGGATCATCACAAGGCTTTCTGAGTTTCAGCAATGTAACAGCTTTAGCTTTTACCCTAAAGACGTACCCGAGCAGAAATTAAACAGGGATATAAAAAATACAGTAGCCAAGAAAAGAAAATTAGATCTTGGTTCTATTACTGATCTTCAGAAATATTATCTGCCCCGCTTTCCTTTATTTGCTGGGTTGCCAGCGGTTGCCAGTACCTTGAAGTCAGTCATCTTGGTCTGTTTTTTGTCACCTTTCAAAGTCTCACCAAGGTTTCCTACTTTGATTATATACAACTCCTAGATAGAGTGTCGCCTTGTTGACACCACCGAAAAAACAGGCCAACTTTTATATGCTTGTGTGCGTGACAGCTTTTGTTTTACACACGTTTTACACAACTGTCATCTATTCCTAGGGTTATCATGTATGGCGTTATTTCCCAATACTTCGGGAAAATTACGAATTCTGCCCATAGTTATACGTTATGAGCATATTAAAATAATATTATTATTAAAAACTTTTTAAGAAGTTGAGTTGCGTATTTGGTTATATATTTGTTTGCGTTGTTGTTTAAATAGACACGTTTAATTATGAACGGGATATTTACACATTTACATGAGTTTCTAAATAAATAGGTGCTGCATTATTGTTTCATACATTATATTATGTATGTAATATTATTTATTTTATATTTGTTTTTCCCAAAAAAGGCATCAAATCAAGAACCAACTTTTATAAAAAATAAAATAATAAATGGTCTCTGGTGAAACATGGAATCAATAAAATGGCAGCCCCGAGAAAATAATACAATATGGAGTCGCAATTTCTTTACGTAAATTCAAAGTCTTTAAAGTTGAAAATTCATAGTTTTAACGTTATTTACGGATGGAAGACTATCCCTTTAGACATTTTAAATCGCCCTTTTCAATTCCGGCATACTTTTATGACGCAACTTGTAATTTTATTGAAGAAAAATGAAAATTATATAAGCCGCTAGGACTAGCGGTTCGCTTGACATCTCAATTCGGACTGACAGATGAAAGATCGAGGTGAGGCTAACAGTTAACCTCCTTTTTTTTAGACGCTTTTGAACACCTTAGGCTCTATCTAGGAGTTGTATATAATCAAAGGTTTCCTACAAGTTTCACTACGGCGCCATTTCTCTATCTCCTAGCGTTTGCCCGGGCCGGTCTATCTTCTACATCTTTTATTTGTTTGGAAGGTTGTGCAACACCTACACACAACATTTCTGCCATAACACCGCAACCCTTACCACCGCTGTTTCTGGGACTAATTTGGTCTCGGAGCTAGTTTCATGTCTATACACTCGTCTGTCGCGCATACAATTAACTTTTTAAATCCATTTTTATAAAGGAATTTGCAACATAAGTTATATATTTGTAAAGCCTGTGAATGCTGCTACCTGACCATGTTTTCTGTGCATCGACATCATACCATCCTATGGGAAAGCAAATGACATTTATGTAGAAAAACTTCAGTCGTGTTTTGCGAATTTTATCATATAATTTAGTTTTTTTGTATGGCAACCCTATTTTATAATATCAAAAATGAATTCTACGTTAACGAGTTATCCGAAAATGATACCAAACTTGTCCTAGCACATACGGTTTTAGAAATATAAGCGTCAACAAGAAGGGCGGTGAAACTCGACTTTACCCCTCTCCCCCCGGCTTGAGAGGGGGGAGAGTGATGGTTCACGGTGGATTTCTACTCAAGACCACCTATTGTACAAAGTTTCATTGACTTGTCCAATTTAAAGTGGTTCCTATACAAATATTTGCACGAAATTCCCTATTAATAAGGTGTGAGTCATCTCTCGCACGCTTGTTGGGCCTGTAGTAAAATGGTTGTAGCGTAGTCATTTATCAACCAATTTCAAAAATTCAAAGTTCATGTTATAGAATAGATGAAAGACGTAGCAAGATAACTTTCTAATAAAGTTTTAATAGTTTCAACCAATAAAATTGCGTTTTTTGGTTTATAAAAAAGAAAACACTAATTTTTTTTCATATATTTAATATTATCTTTCAAATTATACAAATTACACTAAACATTGTTAGACATCTTTTGTTAAGTATTAAAATACCTTTCATATGACACCTCTCACGTCGTGATAGGTTAAGTAGTTACTGAGTAAATCGACCGAATTTGAGACTAGGAGTCGCCATCTTTGTGACGTCATAATACGTCACTCCACCACTTTAGAAAGCGACAACGTCACTTTTCCTACTAAAGAAACATCACTGAATCCAACGATACCACTTGTTGGTATAATACTGCTCAGTCCAACGAAAATCGTTATTTGACGACTTTTTGTAACTCCGCCACCCTACTATCTGTCCCTTCACAAATATATCAGTTGTTACTGGAGTAACATTAGGTAGTACAAATTTCACGCATTTAGTTTTATTTCCATTAAGGAGCAAATTATTAATTGTGAACCAGTTAACTACATCATGGATAGCATTGTTTACGTCGTCATAGTCTAACTGTTGCCTTTTAATTTTAAAAATCAAAGATGTATCATCCGCAAACAATACTAACCCATGTTTTTCCTTTACAAGATACGGTAAATCATTTATATATAGGTACTAAAAATAGAAAAGGACCAAAAATGGAACCTTGCGGGACACCCATACCTATTTTAGACCCCGGAGACCTTTGTCCGTTAACATCGACCATCTTAACCCTATCCGTATGTTAACGCAATTAACATGTTTTATTTGATATCAGTTTCATTTTGTGCATACTAACGACATCTACCGATCACAATGTGAATTAGTCATAAGGTGACGTTTGATTTCATTGACAGATAGATTTTTGTTCTGTATTCACTTTTCGTTCAGACTCCTACCAAACTAGCCTTGTCACTAGGCAGTCGCTTAAGGAGCGACTTTTACTAATTACGCTACGTAAATAAATTCAGTTCAGTTAATTAATCACCTCAGTATCTTCAGTTCTGTAAAGACACAGTGTACCTAAATCAATGTAAATACGTAATAAAAATCACAGAAGAAATCGTGGTTTGTTTTATCGCCCGCCAGACCCCAATCTTCAGCTTCAGGATACTTCCTTAGTCACACGCTTTGTAACTTCGAACCCGCTACAGGGCAGACTGAAGGAAAATTTGTGAAACCATCAGTTTCGCCATCATTTTTGGTGGCCCATGAGGGGAATCAGATCATCATCATCGCGTTATCAGCACGAATCAGCACGAAACATCGCTTTGTAATCAAGACTGCGTCGTATCAGCGTGGATAACTGCTTCAGAATCAGAATCAATCAGTTGGAACCAGTTGGAATCGAGTTGGATTTGGACAAGAAATCAGTGAACAATCCAATAAGATCAAGTTTCAGTCAGTTCAGAAAGAACTTACCATCAGGAGGATTTAAGCCTAAGAAGAGGCCGTCATTCGATTGGGAGATCGGCGAGTAGCATCCGTATCATCAGGTATTGGGGTTATACATAACCTCAATCAATTCATCTTCAGGCAGTCATTGCATAGCGTGAAGACCGCGTGCAATCAATCAGATCAATCACACTTGATTGATAGTGTTCAATCAACGTCCGTGACTACATTCAGGCCGGAAGCGGACTTCGTTCATTCGTCATTTACTTTGGAACGGACAAGTGACAGTTCAGTCACAGTATAAATATAGTATGTACTACGTACATACATTAGGATAACTTCGCGGTTTTCTGGGATTGAACGAATGAATGAATGACATGCTGTAGGGTTGAACACTGCTTGTTTTTCTTGACCACTTGTTAAGTTAGCAAATAATTACTTAAAGTTAAGCCTGGCCAAATAAATAAAAAACCTGCTCTGGGGGCGCCACATTTATATTTTTAAGACTATGGCAACAATTTCTCTTAAGGTGCTCCCTCACCGGGAGCATTCGCGTGTAATGTAACGTTACAGATTTGAGCATTACATCAGTGAAGGAGGAGAACCGAGCATTACAATGCGCACCTTGTAATGATACAATGTGTAACATCTTGATACAACTTGTAACATCAATGCGCTTCACTTCTCCTAGCCCCCCGCCGCTATGAAATGCTCAAAGTCGAATCTATAATGTTACATTACAGGCGAATGCTCGTCAGTCAGGGAGGTAATATTGTAATGTAATGCTCAAAGTCGAATCTATAATGTTACATTACGCGCGAATGCTCGTCAGTCAGGGAGGTATTATTGTAATGTAATGCTCAAAGACGAATCTATAATGTTACATTACACGCGAATGCTCCCGGTGAGGGAGCACCCTTATAAAATTAGTTCCATTAAAATTCCGAAATATGGCGAGGTTTTTTATTTCTTTGGTTGGGCTTTATTAAAACGATTTACTTTGAATATATAGCATTGAAAGAGACTATATTTCAATCCCCCGTGCTTTATAGAAGAGAAATATATACCTACTCAGTCCGATTACTTTAATAATAGCTCAAGGTCACGACTACCTGTAGGTAGGAACATTCTTATTTACCAGTTACAGTTTAAAAAAACCTCAAAACACTAATACACAAATTGTAAAGAATAATCTTAATAATAATCTTAATCTACTTACCTCACTGACACACTTGGTAATTTAAAAAAATATTAATTTCTTGATTAATTTAAACATCCATACGCGGAACAATATCTCATGTTATTTGGCATTGCTTTTATTATTTGTTTCTCTAAATCACGCAAAAAAATATTTAAATTTTTATTTTACGCCCGTTCGAGAGAGTGCCACAACCCTGGCTCTTGCAGCCCGAAGTACCCAGAGATTTCGAAGCGCGCCAAAATGACACTTTTGTATGGAGTTACACTACGGTATACGGTGGTTCAGTGTTAAGTGAGTCGAGTCACGAACTTATCGATTCGGTATCGATCGTCGTGGAACATCACTAGTGACATTAAGTTTGTTCATTCTAAAACTCATTCAGTTCCGTATTCAGTTACTCAATCATTAAACTTGGATAATGCAAGAAACTACTAAAGACTAGGCTGTATGGGCTTAGATCCCTTTGCCTTTCCCATAAGGGAGAATGAAACTTTAAAAAAATTATCAATTTGTTTTCATTTTTATTTGTGTTGAAAAATTGAGTTTTTCAATAATATTTTGGAGAAATCGTAAGTCTTTAAAAATGTCTAAAGCCATTTTACTTAGAGCTAAGGCTCAGTTCAAAGCGAGGGCTCAGTTGTTGACGGATTATTATCAGACAATAACCGATTCAACATCGAGTATCATTTTCAGTGTAACATATAAGAATTTCAATAGATATTTTCCTGATTTTGTTGAAGCATATGAAACAATATTAATTAACGAAAAGGAATTCGAAAATTCCGACGAATTTGAAGAACTAAAAGCTTCTTTTTCAGATGTAAATCAGAAGTTTATCAAGGTTCAGGAGTTGTATCAAGAACGACTTCAGACAATGATCAGAATCAACAAAATCAGCAAGCCGACGATCAAAATCAGGTAAGAGCCAAGCTACCTTTTATTGAATTACCAAAGTTTAGTGGAGATTTCATGGAATGGCTTGGGTTCTATGACTTATTTCAGTCTTTGGTCGATAAGCGACCCAATATGTCAGACTCAGAGAAACACTATTATCTCAGGGCTTCATTAAGCGGTGAAGCATTGTCAGTAATCAACCACCTCAGTATGGATGACTCCAATTATCAGGTAGCAATGGATTTGCTCAAAGGTCGATACAATAATCCAAGATTATTGACGGATTCCTACCTGGACCGGATTTTCAGGCTTCCTATGGTCACTCAGTCGTCAGATTTACGTAGAGACTTCTATGATCCTCTACGTGAAAGCGTTCAGGCCTTAAACAAATTAAAGTTGCCAGTGAGGATCAGGCAGATGTTTGAAGAGAGGTATGGGAAGGACCCTACTACTCTTCCAACCTTCAGTCAGCTGCTGGAGTTGCTGGATGAGCAATGCCGTCTCCAGATGTCAGTGCCAGAACGAGCTGCCTCTTCATCAACGCATCGTTCACCTCAGCCACTGCGTCGACCACCACCGCCGGTGCGTCGGACGCCGCCACCTACTCAGCAACCAAGGCGCACTCAGGAGAGTCAGTCACGCCAGCGAGTCATGGCTACTGGCGTTTCATCACATTATCAGGTGACTTCATGTGCTTATTGTCATAGTCAGGATCACTCTCTTTATAGGTGTAGAGATTTTATCAGACTGCATCTATACCAACGGAAGGTATGGGCTGCAAAGGAGAATTTATGTCAGATTTGTCTAAGACAACATGAGGCTAGACAGTGCACTACTGCTTCATGGTGCAAACATTGTAATTCAGATCAGCACAATACATTGTTATGTTTTGATGATGCAAACCCACATCAGGTTCAGAAGCCTCAGCCTAAACCACGACCGAACACTCAGACCTCTCGTGGTGGATATCAGCCCACACCTGTTACTGTTCAGAGACCAGCGACGCCCCCGTGTCAGCAGACACCTTCTCCAATCAGATCTTCGGCGAGTAGTCCTGTCATAGATGATGGGTACCAATATCAGACACCCACTGTCAGACGTCCTGGTCAAAGAGTACGTCAGGCCAATGTTCAGTTCGAGCATCTCAGATATGGACAGCGTCCAGAATGAGATACGGCTACTGTCGGTGCAATCTCACCGGCTGGTGGAGTATGTCCTACAGCTATGGTGTCAGTTAAAAATAATATTGGTCAGTTTATTCAAGTCAGAGCCCTCCTAGACATTGGTGCGAGTGTATCAGTAATCAAGGATTCATTAGCATCTAAACTCAATTTGCATCGACAGTCTCATTCATGTCAGATAGTAGGTGTAGGTAATAAATCAGTAAAACAGCCGAATCAGATAGCTAAATTAGTAATCAGACCGATAAAGAATTCAGTTCCCATAATAAGTACTCAAGCAGTAATTATGTACTCCTTGACTTCAGTTATACCACCCTATCATAATCAGGCTCAATATTTCAGTAAAAGGTATAACATTCAGTTAGCTGACAACTCATCAAATCACTCACAAGACATAGAATTGATACTAGGAACAGATGTCCTAAATTATGTCTTTGATGGTACAAAGATTGTTCTTTCAACTTCAGGATTGGCAGCGTATGGAACCTGCTTCGGTCATGTCATCATGGGATCATCTTCAGGTCACTCATCGCATCATACATCATCATCAGGCCGTTCATCACATCAAGGTTTTCCTACCAACAATATTGGTGAGACCACTTCAGTACAATATTATGGTGTTCATATCACTAGGCTAGAACAAGCTATAGAAAAGTTTTGGAGGACAGAAGAGCCACCTAGCGAGTCAGTTGAGCATCCTCAACATAAGGAGTGTGAGGATCACTATCAGAAAACCACAGTCAGACTACCAGATGGTAAATATATGGTACGCTTACCATTGTTGTCAGACAGGCCAATATTAGGTGATTCAAAGGCTATTGCTATTCAACGCTTCAAATCACTTGAGAGAAAAATGAATAAGAATGAATCTTATGCTAAAAAATATCAGGAATTCATGGATGAATATGAGAAGTTGGGACACATGTCAAAGTCTCACTTCTAGTTTGACTCAGAACATTATTTCATAGCTCATCATGGCATATTTAAGAAAGGATCAGACAAACTCAGAGTAGTGTTTGATGGTAGTGGGAAAACATCAAACAATATATCATTAAATCAATGTCTTCATTCAGGACCACCTCTTCAGAATGATATCACTAAAATTTTATTAAATTTCAGACGTCATCAGATCGTGTTTACGACAGACATCAATATGATGTTCAGAATGACGTGGATACATCCTGACGACAGGAAATATCAGCTAATTCTATGGAGAAGAAATCCATCGGAACCTATACAGGTATATGAGTTAAATACTAATACTTATGGACTCAGGTCAAGTCCTTATATATCAATCAGAACGCTACTTCAATTAGCAAAGGACTGGGAGACTTCACACCCCAATTCAAAGGCGTCGCGGACGGTCGAACGTGATGTTTTTGTCGATGACATTTTGACGGGAGCAGACACTCAGGAAGAAGCTCAGACACTCAAAATGGAGCTCATAGACCTCATGAACGGTGCAGGCTATGAACTCAGAAAATGGTCATCTAACTGTCCAGAATTATTACAAGATCTTCCCGGAGATCATTGTGAAATTGCTCACAGATTTGATCAAGAGGACAAATCTTTCATTAAAGTATTGGGTATTCAGTGGGATCCTTCATCAGACGTTATGACTTATCAGATAAATATTCCATCAGGCCAAGCTGTTACAAAACGGAATATTCTCAGTACAATAGCTAGATTGTACGATCCATGTGGATATTGTAATCCTGACATTATCAGATTCAAAGTCATGCTTCAGACATTATTCATGAATGGAATTAATTGGGATGAACCAGTTCCTGATCATATTATCAGTCAGTGGGATACGTTCCTAACAGATCTTAGATATCTTTCAGATTTACAGATACCCAGGTGTGTAGTTATTCATCAGGCAGTCTCATACTCACTTCACGGCTTCGGTGATGCCTCAGAAACGGGATATGCATCGTGCATCTATCTTCGTACAGAAGATTCATCAGGTAACGTCATGGTTCGATTAGTCATGGCAAAGTCTCGCGTAGCGCCACAGAAGACACGCCAAACTATACCGAAGCTCGAGCTCAGTGCAGCTCATCTAACATGCAAGCTACTCAATCATGTAGCTGCAACGTATGAGGATTCAGTCAAACTAGACAACATCAATGCATGGTCAGACAGTTCCATTGTACTATCATGGATTCGATCAGAACCACACACCCTTCAGACGTTCGAATGCAACAGAGTGCAGTTCATTCAGAAGTCAGAACGTGTCATCAATTGGAGACACATTCAGTCAGAGCTCAATCCAGCGGATATTGCATCAAGAGGTTCGTCCGCCAAAGATCTTATCACTAACAAAATGTGGTGGTCCCCATTTTGGTTAGCAAGACCTGAAAATAAATGGCCACGACCCACGATCAATATACCAAAAGATATACCAGGTTATAAGAAGACTATAACTGTAATCAATCAGACAAAATCATGGGAGCAATCATTGTTAGATAAAGTCAGTACATTCAGTCGATTAATCAATACTACTTCGTATGTTTTCAGATTCATCAGAAATCTAAAGTTAGCAAAAGAAGAACGCAACGCTAGTCAGACTCTGTCTCTAGATGAGACGCGTAATGCAACGAAGTACTGGATTAAATATATTCAGTTACAGAACTTCAGTGACGAAATCAGTACTATCAAAAAAGGCAAAATGGTATGTACCTCTCTTCAGAAATTAAGTATATTTCTGGACGAAGACGGTATCATCAGAGTCGGTGGACGACTGAAAAATTCAGAGCTGAAATACGGCTCGCGCCATCCGTATTTGTTGCCTAAAGATCAGAAATTCGTCACATTGCTTATCAGACATTATCATCGAAGCTATTGTCATGCAGCTACGACCGCATTAATAGCTATTTTACGAAGAGATTATTGGATCACATCAGTACGACGACAAGTGTCGCGTGTAATCAGAAATTGTATTATTTGTTTCAGATTCAGTCCATCACTTCAACAGCCTTTCATGGCAGACCTGCCAGCAGATCGTGTCACTGCTGCACGTCCATTTTCAGGCACAGCAACAGACTTTGCTGGTCCATTTTTAGTCAAATCTAGCCTTCTCAGAAACGCTAAATCAGTAAAAGCTTATCTGTGTGTTTTTGTATGTTTAGCCTCAAAAGCGGTACACTTGGAGGTGGTGTCCAGCCTATCAGTCGAGGCGTTCATTGCTGCATTCACCAGATTCGTCAGTCGCAGAGGCATTCCTTCACTCATCAGGTCAGATCGAGGTACAAATTTTGTAGGTGCCCACAACTACCTAAAAAGAGGTAAGTCAGTTCTTATTAACACATGAACATATTCTTGTGGACGAGTTCAGACGACTGAACATTCAGTGGGAGTTCAACCCACCAGCTTCACCTCATATGGGAGGACTTTTCGAGGCAGCTGTAAAGAGCGCCAAGAAGCTTCTAAAACGAGAAATAGGTGAGTCAGTTCTTACCTTCGAGGAGCTCTCGACAGTATTTTCAAAAGTAGAGTCAATCATGAATTTCAGGCCACTTGTACCTATGTCAGAGGATCCAAGTGATTTGGAAGTGCTCACTCCAGGCCATTTTATCATTGGTCAGCCCTTGGTAGCTTTGCCAGAGCCACATTGGAAAGACACTAAAATGTCACGTCTTCTAGGTTTCAAATGCTTCAGAAAATGTATCAGAATATTTGGTCTAGATGGCACCTAGAATATTTAACTTCACTTCAGTCTAGAAACAAATGGTTTACTCATTCAGATAACTTAAAGGTTAATGACCTAGTTTTAATTATCGATGAAAATTCACCATTATTACAATGGAAACGTGGTAGAATAATTGAATTGTATTCAGGTGAAGATTCAGTTGTCAGATCAGTAAAAATAAAGACTCAAAATGGTGAATTTGTCAGGCCAGTAGTTAAGTTATGTATGTAAACTACCTATTTCAGATAACGATAATTAAAACAATCAGATGTTTATGATAAGAAAATAATTGTATTTATTGTTTCCTTATTATAACTTGTCATTTTCATGTAGGTAAAGGTAAATGTCGTTCAGTGTTCTAATGTAAAGTTCATTATTTCAGTTTTTCATCTCTTTGCCCCCGTGGCAGGAAATGTTAACGCAATTAACATGTTTTATTTGATATCAGTTTCATTTTGTGCATACTAACGACATCTACCGATCACAATATGAATTAGTCATAAGGTGACGTTTGATTTCATTGACAGATAGATTTTTGTTCTGTATTCACTTTTCGTTCAGACTCCTACCAAACTAGCCTTGTCACTAGGCAGTCGCTTAAGGAGCGACTTTTACTAATTACGCTACGTAAATAAATTCAGTTCAGTTAATTAATCACCTCAGTATCTTCAGTTCTGTAAAGACACAGTGTACCTAAATCAATGTAAATACGTAATAAAAATCACAGAAGAAATCGTGGTTTGTTTTATCGCCCGCCAGACCCCAATCTTCAGCTTCAGGATACTTCCTTAGTCACACGCTTTGTAATTTCGAACCCGCTACAGGGCAGACTGAAGGAAAATTTGTGAAACCATCAGTTTCGCCATCACCGTAAGATAAGACTTCAGAAGGTGATGTTATAACAATTTAGACCAATATCCAGAAGATCCAAGAATGATCAATTATGAATGATTATGTAGTAGATCCATGAATGTCGATTAAAAAGGAACCATAAACAAGGCTTAAACCACGACGGCACAAAAGTTACTTGCTGATGATTACGGTCAGTAAAAGAATAAAACAAGGCGTAGGCAAACACCGTCGACAAACGTGTATGTATTGATGAGATGCCACAGTTTGCATTCGCTTTTGCATGGGATCTACCGTTCGTTTTATTTGATCATCATTCACAGATACATTCTTACTTTCTTTTCTTTCATTTCCCAAAGGTATTTACTTATATTAATGTCTTCTTTTCGATTATTTTTCTCTTTTTTCCTCATTGTTAACTCACCAATGATGTAGTCAGGTTCGATGCCCATGGTCTTGAGGACGTCAGTGAGACCGATCTGGACAGCGGCGATGCCGACGAAGGAGTGCAGGATGTTGTCGTAGATCTTTGGGTCGGGCTCCGTGATCAGCTTGGTGAGGTTCAAGCCCTTCGGGGCTAGAGCTTTATGGCACCTGAACACAATAGATAATGTTTCAGTAAGGAAATAGGTATTTTTATTTTTTTATTTTATTTTTATTTTTATTTCAAGGAAGAATTAACAGTTAACAAAATTGGAAAGATCGAAACATAGATACTTAACAACCAATTAGAGGTTCTCTCTCACAGATAGAATTTCAATATACTTAAAACATCAAGACAAGACTTTGATATAAAGCTAACCAGCACCAAAGCGATACAAGAAACGTAACATTACTCATTCAAAATAATAAATACAAGAAAAATAGAAGTAAAAATAAATTTAAACAATTGGTCTAGCCCTCTAGGAGCGGGAATAAAGAACCGCTCCACAAGCTGACGCCTTGCAACTTCGATAATAATTCTACCGACCCGGCCTAAAAAGACAATGGAAAGTTTGGAAGGTCTTTCCCTTAGCGTAGAAAGCACAATAATAAAACTTTCCTAAAATTCTCTAAAAATTTAATAATTATTAATTGATACACGAAACCATGTTACAAACAGCTTATAAGAACCTGGTATGGACAATACAAGTTGAATATAACAAATAGGAAACTACTGCGAAATTTACTTTATACGTTCCTGTATTGAAAGTGATTACGAGATTTTGACCTAAAACTTCAAAAATAACGGGGTTAGAGTGGAACGATCTGCTTGAGGTTCTCCCAAATGCCATAACTAACGGTCTAGCATCTATTGTCTAAATTTCAGCCCGATCGGAGCAACGTTACTTTTTTCCTTTGTGTCCTTGTTACGCGTGTACGTCCGTTTCGAGGAAAAATATATGTAGGGCGAGGAGGACCGGCTTGACATGGGGAGTCAGCCGGCCCTATAACTAAAAACAAATATTATTATAGATATATTTATGCAATAGATGTATTTTGTTCAAGTAGTGTATCTTAGAACTATTCGCAAAAAAAGTCTAGATGGAATCCCTTGTCCTCGTATGTAGGTACCTAGACATAACTAAAACTCACAATTTATTGTAGATGTAAATAAATGTTTGAATTAAAATTATTTTATTCTGCATGTGACTAAAATAATATATTGGTGTATATTTTTTTCAACACGTATTTATCAATCAAACTTTAGATTTAGAAGTAAACTAAGTCACTTTCACATAGTCTCGGAAGTACAGATGGTTAATGGCCGATAATGGTTTATTATTCTATACACGTGAATCCATTGCCTTTCTCTGTTAAGAAAGTATGAAATAATAAAACAAACATTGATATTTGAGTGAGTGACAATTTTGACTGACTCAATAAATAAACGGATTCATTCATTTTCATTCATTTTCATTCATTCATTCATTTTCATTCATTCATTCATTCATTCATTCATTCATTTCATTCATTCAGTTTTCATTCATTCGAAAAAACTTAGTTACCCTGCAAGCACACAGAAATAAAAAGGAACATGGGTTGGTAAATAAAAAGTAATGTTGATATAACCTAGGGTTGCCATTTCTAAAACTTGCTCCCCAGGACCGAAAGCGTAATTTCCCCGGATTTTGGAGCTGTCACCCCGGACACTGTAATTTTTTTTCACTTACATCTAAATGAAAAAATACATTTTACACCGTACTTGTTAAAAGAAAACATAAATTTTAAGTATTTTTTGCATGAAATACTGCGCAGTTGATTAGATAATCTGTGCACGTGTGATAATACCTATTAACTTTTATTTAAATTATGGGGTCGGGCTTTGATGGAAAACCCAGAATTTTATTTTAGTCCGGTTTTTGCCCGGACTATGATTTCAACCCCGCCCGGACGCTCCCCGGACGCCCTCCAAACTAGGACAAATCCGGGGAAACCCGGACGGATGGCAGCCCTAATATAACCTACATTAAAAAATACTAGAGACCCGTAGCGGCGTCGAAACGCCGCCGCTAGAATATGGTAATGTAATATTCATAGGGAAACATAAACCATTTTTAAGGCATTTTTCGATACTGTACTCAAAACACACATTTGAATGAAATGGTGCCTTAATAATAATAAAGTATAACCCACCAGAATTGAACCTAATTGCTTTATAATCACAACGTAGAAATGAACATTTGTCAAAAGTTTTGCATAACAATTAAAAAAAAAAAAAGAAACTTTCATTGGTTCTTATTTTGATATCAAGAATCATTTGAGAAATTAGACTTTAGTCAGCATTTTTTTGTCATTAAGGTTCTATATTGTCTACAATCATCCTAAATATGAGAATACAAAAGTCAACTTATTTTAGTAAATGTTGGTAACAAAATAGGATCAGTTAAAATTTGCTGACGGGGCTATGTGCAAACATTTTGAGAAATGCTCACGGCAGAAATAAAAATAAAATATGACTTTCGATGTTCATCTATGACTTTCTGACCTTTTAATCTATGTATATATTACGCAAGCCCGATTTTTGTACAGGCCATCAAATGCACATCCAAGGTCCGATATTGATAAATTATACCTCATTAGCTTCGTCTCATCCTGGAGAAGTGCATAAAACTCTTAGTTTTTTAAGTTTTTTAACAGAATACCAATTAAAATACGTAAAAATAAAGCAAGGATTTGTTTACATAAAATGACATAAATGACAACCACTCAAATTTTAGATATTTTTTTTCGTATATGTTGTTGTATGTTATACCAATTTGTTTAAAAGTCGGCTAACAGAGAAAGTTGGCAAAGGTTACACACATCGGTCGCATTGCTGTTCCAGTAGCATTTACCGGTATTGCAGCAAGCTTAGTTAAAGGAGGTCGAACACTTAACAATCAATTCAAATTGCCGATACCAATTCTTGATTCGTCTGTATCTGGTGTTAAACCTGATTCTTCTCACGGGAGATATCTTGACAGTGCCTACCTTATAATAATTGATGAAGCGAGTATGATACCGGCAGCAGCCTTGACAGTAATCGAACGCATGTTTCGGGATATTACAATTAATGAAGATAGACGACGACAACCATTTGCTGGAAAAGTTGTATTATTTTCTGGTGACTTTAGACAGACTCTGCCGGTAGTGCCACATGCTAGACGGGCAGTAACAATCGAAAACTGTATTAAAAATCATCGTTTGTGGTGATACATGACTTTTCTAAAGCTAGATAAAAATATGCGAGTAAATGAAGGACAAGACGAATTTGCAGATTACTTGCTTAAAGTTGAAAATGATACTCTGCCAAAGGACGAATGTGGGCAGTCAATATTAGATTCGTCTTTTAGGAATTGGTTCGCCGATCGATTTTATATACAATGACTTGGACAATTATAATAATATACACGAAAAGGCTATTCTCACACCGACTAATGAAATCTGTTCAAAAATTAATTTGAAAGTTCTCGAGCGTATCTCTAGCGAAGAAGTAACATATAAGAGCGTAGATACAGTGATATCAGATGACTCTGATTCTAATATAAATTTTCCGACGGAATTTCTTAACAGTATTGAAGTAAGTGGGCTTCCCAGACACGAGCTTAAATTAAAAATTGGTGCTATTGTCATGCTCATGAGAAATCTAAATACGGCCAAAGGGTTGATTAACGGAACTCGGTTTCAGTTAATAAAACTATATACCAATTCTTTAGATTGTCAGGTTCTGACGGGTGCAAGTTCAGGCGAAAGAGTTATTCTTCCTAAAATAAAGCTTAGCCCTCAAGACTCCATCCTTCCATTCAAATTACAAAGATTCAGTTTCCAGTTACTCTTGCATTTGCGATGACAATAAACAAGAGTCAGGGGCAATCTTTGAAAAAAGTAGCTGTCTATCTTCCAAAACCAGTATTTTCTCACGGGCAGCTTTACGTGGCTTTAAGTAGAGCACAAGTTTTTGACGGTATAAAGATATTTATAGAACAATCTAAAGATCAAAGAATAATCGGACAATGCCAAGGTTTCACTACTTCAAATATAGTCTATCACGAAATTTGTTAATAAGTTAATATTTTGAAGAAGAAGTCGAATCAGAATAACACTAATAAAACACGACTTAAATTACACCCTGGATATTTATTTATACTTTTTATATAAATATTCCTACAATCGACGATATAGAGACTGTGAGGAAAGAAAAAAGTCGTGGAATAGGCTCCCATACAAACCACGACCCTTTTAATAGGAAACGGACTCTAAACAATGATAACATTTAATAAGTAGGTAAAGTCACCGTCAGATATTGTTTGGATTTCTCGCTCGCTCACATTATCTGATGGAACCTTGACTGTATCTAGCTAGCGTTGAAAAAATAAAATTAAAACAGCTTCTTTCACAAATTCGTCCATTTTTGGATTATTTCATAACAAAATATTGACATTAACCATTCTAATTTCACATATAACCATTTATGTATCTTAGATCTAATTTACACCAATTGAAATAATATAAAAAATTAAACCGCCGAAAAAACTGTACCTGTAACTGTAAAAAGTAAGAAAAACCCTATAAAATATAACCAACTTCAAAATATTAACTTATTAACAAATTTCGTGATAGACTATATTTGAAGTAGTGAAACCTTGGCATTGTCCGATTATTCTTTGATCTTTAGATTGTTCTATAAGTATCTTTATACCGTCAAAAACTTGTGCTCTACTTAAAGCCGCGTAAAGCTGGCCGTGAGAAAATACTGGTTTTGGAAGATAGACAGCTACTTTTTTCAAAGATTGCCCCTGACTCTTGTTTATTGTCATCGCAAATGCAAGAGTAACTGGAAACTGAAATCTTTGTAATTTGAATGGAAGTATGGAGTCTGAAGGGCTAAGCTTTATTTTAGGAAGAATAACTCTTTCGCCTGAACTTGCACCCGTCAGCACCTGACAATCTATAGAATTGGTATATAGTTTTATTAACTGAAACCGAGTTCCGTTAATCAACCCTTTGGCCGTATTTAGATTTCTCATGAGCATGAAAATAGCACCAATTTTAATTTAAGCTCGTATCTGGGAAGCCCACTTACTTTAATACTTTTAAGAAATTCCGTCGGAAAATTTATATTAGAATCAGAGTCATCTGATATCACTGTATCTACGCTCTTATATGTTACTTCTTCGCTAGAGATACGCTCGAGAACTTTCAAATTAATTTTTGAACAGATTTCATTAGTCGGTGTGAGAATAGCCTTTTCGTGTATATTATTATAATTGTCCAAGTCATTGTATATAAAATCGATCGGCGAACCAATTCCTAAAAGACGAATATCTAATATTGACTGCCCACATTCGTCCTTTAGCAGAGTGTCATTTCCAACTTTAAGCAAGTAATCTGCAAATTCGTCTTGTCCTTCATTTACTCGCATATTTTTATCTAGCTTTAGAAAAGTCATGTATCGCCACAAACGATGATTTTTAATAAAGTTTTCGATTGTTACTGCCCGTTCAGCATGTGGCACTACCGGCAGAGTCTGTCTAAAGTCACCAGAAAATAATACAACTTTTCCAGCAAATGGTTGTCGTCGTCTATCTTCATTAATTGTAATATCCCGAAACATGCGTTCGATTACTGTCAAGGCTGCTGCCGGTATTATACTCGCTTCATCAATTATTATAAGGTAGGCACTGTCAACATATCTCCCGTGAGAAGAATCAGGACAGACGAATCAAGAATTGGTATCGGCAATTTGAATTGATTGTGATTGTGAAGTGTTCGACCTCCTTTAACTAAGCTTGCTGCAATACCGGTAAATGCTACTTGAACAGCAATGCGACCAACACTCGCTACTTTGGCAAGTAAAGTTTTTTGCACATACGTTTTACCACAACCTGCAGGTGCATCAAGAAAAAATAAGTTTCTATTCTGCTCTGAGCACTCAAGGGCTGTTATTACTGTATTAATTACATTTCGTTGTTCATCAGTTGCCATGTTATACATGGACTCAAACTCTATTTGAGCATTTTCGCTGTTAATTATAGGAAGTTCCCGGTATATGCTATGCGTAGGTTCGGGTAGGCCAAGTTCCTTACAGTTCGTGTTATGTGTTAATATAATTTCTTCAATTTCTAAAAGTGCAGCATTTGTAGCATCTTGCTCGTCGAGACCACGGTGTAAAAAATCTTCAATCATGTAATCTCTAAAGGTGTTCCAGACTTCTACGGATTCTGGAGGCACGTTAATACCCAAGAGTATTGCAAATAACTCTCTGATTTGATGTGCAGAAAAGGTATTTGCTGCCTCTTGAAGAGTTTCGGAGAAATAAGCGGAGCTTGTTGTAATACCTAATGCAATGGCTGCTTCTTTAAACGTCGCGTATAAAACACTATTGATGGTACGTAAATCTTCAAACTTTTTGGCTCCTTTAACATGGAGAAGAAGAAGACGAAGATGATAAAGTTCAACGTCCTTTGGTGATACGGCATTATGCGTTCGTATATCTGCGTTCCTTATATTTGCCGACGTTGGCCATGAGTATGTAGGCCCCATGACAGTCGACAACTTGTCTGTCAAGTTTCGCTCCGCTTTCGCTTCGTTAATGTGAATAGCGCGTTAATGTAAAATATCCCTTACCTATTCTTATTCGAGTCTGTGCGAAATGAAAAGGCTTCTTAGAGCAACGCGGGCGTTCCGTCTAAGAAAGGCTTGGAATGGATTGGTTTTTTCTAGCTATTTATTCTTTTTCAGTCTATTGACATTGGCAAAGTGCCCTAGAAGCCAAATGCCACTATACGAAAAAAAAAAAAGAAAATTGAGTGGTTGTCATTTATGTCATTTAATGTAAACAAATCCTTGCTTTATTTTTACGTATTTTAATTGGTATTTCGTTAAAAAACTTAAAAAACTAAGAGTTTTATGCACCCCTCCAGGATGAGACGAAGCTAATGAGGTATAATTTATCAATATCGGACTTTGGATGTGGATTTGATGGCCTGTACAAAAATCGGGCTCGCGTAATATATATATAGATAAACCCAACAGTGTTCTAAAAACTTCTCACTTCCTTGCAGCAGCAGCAGCAGCCCGAGCTCGCGGACGGTTCGCGGACACTGGAAGTTTTCACTTCCGAGCCACCCGCCTTCGTCGCAGTACCTGGCATGCCTGGGGACCCCAACGTCGTTAGCCGCGGACTTCCATCCGTCACCACGTCCTCAGGCTCAAGCATGGAACACAGCCTCTCCAAATCCTTCATGGTGACAATGTAGTAACGCTTTCCATCCGCTCCCAGACCAGTGATGCGCCCAACTTCTGACCGGTTATTCCCATTGTCCCCCACGGCGTCGTCCCCCGCGGGGGACGATGGGAATTTTTTTTCCCGTTGTCCCCCGAATTAAAAAAAAAGATGAGAATGGGGGACAGCGGGAACAAAAATTCCCATCGTCCCCCACGAAATAAAATAAAATAAAATAGTCGTCAGCCGCGGGGGACAATGGGAATTTTTATTCCCGCTGACGAGCCAGCTGAAAGAGCTTGTGACGCTTTTGCGTCAGAAATTCTGATTTAATCCTCAGCCTTCCAATATAAAACTTATTTTTCAGTGGCAGTAGCGAAGACCAGGATCCTCATCAGCTGGACACTGCCTTCGTTGGGGTAGAACCTGGTAAAGGAGACTTACTTTTCGATGGCAGCAGCGAAGACCGAGATCCTCATCAGCTGGACAATGGCTTCATTGGGGTGGAACCTGGTAAAGGGACTCACTTTTCGATGGCAGCAGCAAAGACCGGGATCCTCATGAGCTGGGAGGCCATTCCGGCCCATTGGGAACCCAGCCCGGAATACACGAACCATACTGGCCGACGGACGCCCGAGAAGTACTGGATGTTGCGAGCTAGGGACACTGCCTTCGTTGGGGTGGAACCTTGTAAAGGAGATAATTAAAATAATAAAAGACAATTAATTATACTGGAAATGAAAGGATAATTTTAAAAATATATAAAACCACCTTCAAGGTCCTAATCCTAATCTACACTAAAAAGTTAAAAATAAAATAAAAATCTAGCTGAAAGCATAGAAATTTAATATAGCTAATAATATTCCTTATTTACATAAATTGTAACATCATATAAACATGTGTAGACATTGTTATACTCTTCACCTTGGAGTCGGTGCCAGTTGAGGAAATCTATTTAATCGGAACCACATCTGATCTCAAAAGCTCAGATCGTTGAATATAAAATATTAAAGGACGCGGTCAGAGTACTAAGTACTGAGCCCACTATAGATGACTGCTAGCAGTAGAAGTCTTTTGGTCGAAATGATGGTGATGATATTATCTGGCACCGACTCCAAGATGAAGTGTATAACAATGTCTACACATGTTTATTATGATATTACAATTCACGTAAATAAGGAATATTAATAGCCATATTAAATTTCTATGCTTTCAGCTAGATTTTTATTTTATTTTTAACTTTCTAGTGTAGGTTAGAACCTTGAGGGCGGTTTTATATATTTTTTAAATTATCTTTTTATTTTACCCTTTTTAGTGACAATTTACCATGACAAGTTACTCACACAAAACTTTAATTTGTTTTGTTTAGTACATACTATATGCAGATTTTCTCACTACGTTTCCTTTACAGTCTTTGGTCTTACGTTTGATTTTAAAATTCTAAATCATTGCTATACTTGATTGGACTGTAACCTAAGTTTTCCGAATGGCGAACAACTGACCAAACCACTACGATACCGACGACGACGCTCGCCCGTTTAGTCCACGGAAAAATTCTTAAGTTGTTGTCTTCACTTGGGGTTTTCAAATCTTTAATCTATGACTAATTTACAGAATATATGAACCAAAACCGCATATTTCTTGTTGTTTAAATTATAACAAAAGCAACGCAATGAGTGTGCTGTTGTTTATTGAAGAGTTTTCGTTTTAGTCTTCTACTCCGCCATCAGATATAATACAAATTTATATGAAACCATTTTGAGTACAAGTTCTATCTATAAAACGAAAAAAAAAATGAAATGGATTCATAAGAAGCCGAGATATTGCCAAAACAATTTACCGATCGGGTATATCGGCATCGTCAATTGAGGAGTTATTTCCTTATATCTTCAAATTTAATAATTCGATCTTAGCGAAATTTCTATAGGACCACCCTGCAAATAAACCTGGTCGATTAAAAAAAGAATTTTAAAAATCGGTTCACAATTGGCGGAGATATCTTATAACAAACACACAAAAAAAAAACATACTCGTCGAATTGAGAACCTCCTTCTTTTTTGAAGTCGGTTAAAAATGCAATGTAAGAACAAAAACAGAAGTGTTCTTAATGTTTTAAAAAACGATCCTCACGGAATCAAGTTAGCTAATTTACAAAGGCTAGAATAGAACATCAAATCCTGAGGAGAGTGATGATTTTTCGATACAACGATAAAATAAAAGTCTAAAACGTTTTAAAGTGTTCGCGACGAAGCATTCAGAAATGTATCCGAACGCGGACATCGCAATAAAACCGACCGTAAATGTATCCAAACGTCGCAACCGCTGATTGTTGGCAACCCATCGATCACGCTATTGGTAGAAGAAACGTCAAGAAAGTTCGATGACAGCCAATTGTTTGAGACGTCAAGCAAACTCTCCGAAAGCTAGAGAGAGACCGACAGACTATGTGACAAGGAACGACATATGAACATGAATGGCGAACTTTCCGGAAGTAGAAACCGACCGACTATGAGCGACATACGACGTGAATAGCGAACTTTCCGGAAGTAGACGAGACGACTGTGCGAAAGGGATCGATATATCGTCCAGAACTGTCATCAGACTTCGAGAATGAATGGCGGTCTGGAAGTTTTCGCGGGAATTAGTATTTAAACCGGCCGCATCCCGCACCAAGTCAGTTCAGTCAGTTCAGTCAGTTCAGTCGAGCTAATCGGAGCGATCGAAACTGAAGAGAAGAAACAACCGACTACAATAAATTAACCGCGAGTACAGTGCAGTAGTGTTAGTGCTAATAGTGAGCCGTGTGAAATCGAATACCTACCTACCGTTTTAAAAGTGCCGCGTTATTCTAACCTGTCTCCGTAGTGCTGTACCCATATTGTAGTAATTTCTTACCGCTCGTAGTGTTGTACCGTTACCATCGATTTTTGTCAATAGTGTTGTTCCACCGTTATCGTATCGAGTTATACAGTCCACTTTTTGTACCGATTTTTACCAAATAAATTATAGTGCCTCTTCGAGAACCAACCGTGTTATTATTTCGTGTACGCATTGGGTAGTCCGGGGGTTTGTGCCAAGCACCCACTATCCAGTACATAAAGTCTTAAACTATGAAATGCTTATTATTATTTCATGATTGAAGAGATTTAGAGGTTAAGTTTTAATTTTAGATTTTTTTATAATGAAGTGGGTTGACGAACTTACAACCCAGAAGATGAGAGAATGTGTAGGTATTTGTGTATTTTGTTGAACCTGCACTATCAGAAAACTTACCCAAAAGCGTATATCCCCTGACAACGTGTCTGGCGATGTCGTCATCGTAGACTGAATGCCAAAGCCTCACTAGTTCCACATCAACAGTTCTTGACTCCAGGTCATCCAGGATCTTGGCGACGGCCGACTCCGTGCGACCAGATGCGCAGACTAAACGGGGCAGGTCATCAAAAGGCATACCATTGTTCACCTATTGGATAAAATGACTTGTGTTCACCTCGTGTTATTATTATCTCTTATCGATGCAAGGTCTTAACGTTAACGTAATGACGCAAGTGACGGTTTATAAAAACTGAAAGGACATGATTAACCAAATAACTTACTCAGCCTAACAATACCAAAAAAAAATTTTTGGAAACGAGATAAAACTTTTCCGTGTAGGTAAACTATCCAATAAAAAAAATCGTATAGGGTTTTGTGGATTTTGTGGTGTACCTAAGTGTTTCCTGTTTTTTATTTGGATTTATTTATTTCATTGTTTGTTTTTGAGAAGAGTTTCTTTGAGAAAATGGCAAAAAAAATACCGAGGATGTCGCTACTGTTGCAATTAAAGAAAGAAAAAACTTGAGTAATTTTGAATAGGACTGGTCATCATTCTACTGTATTGTATTAAAAACCATTCAGATAAAAGCATTCCAATTTGCAATTCTAACCTTATTTGGAGCCACATTCTTCAGCAGCACGTGAGCATTGGCACCTCCGAACCCGAAGGAGTTGACTCCACACATGCCTCGGTTCCAAGGCATCTTGTCGGTGACAACTTGGAGACGGCCTTTCTTGAGGGCTTCTACGCCTTCGCGAGGAGTTTGGTAGTGCAGGTTAGGGGGGATGTAACCGGTATTGTATGCTATGCACATCTGGAAATATATTCAACATTTAACCATCCGTTGAAGACCCAAAGCAGAATACATACGCATGATAATTTAAACCACAAACTCACACCTGTAGTTTAAGAAGTACCTAATTGACAAATAATAATAATATAATTTTCCAAACTGACTGACTGACGAAGCATAAAAAATACAAGGATTACTGCTTGTGTCGAAAAAGTACGACAAATTAAGCTTTTAAAAGGAAATAATTAATTTACACAGAAGAAAAGGGCTACTGGCAGCGTCGCAGTTTCAATATATTTCCACTATAATATGTGAATTTCTTTATGCCTTTATTTTCCACCTTGTTTATGAACATATCAACAGTAAAATTGTTTTTCCAATAAAAAGTGAAAGGAATATTCGGAGAATAGACCTAAAGTGCCAGAAGGCAGCTTTGATCCTAGGTATTTATTTATTTATTTATTAAGCTTCATTGCACAAACACAATAGGCGGGCCTAATGCCATTCGGCATTCTCCACCGGCCAACCACAAACAGAGAAAAATCAAAGCGGATGCACGCGCACTAACTTGGACTATTACAAATAAAAAGATAATTTAAAAAATAATATAAAACCGCCTTCAAGGTCCTAACCTACACTAAAAAGTTAAAATAAAATATAAATCTAGCTGAAAGCATAGAAATTTAATATGGCTATTAATATTCCTTATTTACATAAATTGTAACATCATATTATTATAAACATGTGTAGACATTGTTATACACTTCATCTTGGAGTTGGTGCCAGCTAATATCATCCATCACCATCATTTCGACCAAAAGACTTCTACTGCTAGCAGTCATCTATAGTGGGCTCAGTGACCGCGTCCTTTAATATTTTATATTCAACGATCAGGAGCTCTATTTCTCAAACGTTCGTATGCATGAAGGAAGAAAAAATTTTACGCGCCCAAATGGAGTAGTAATCAAAACGTACTATGGGTGCCGGCTCAGACATGTTTTTTGGACTCACACACACATTCACACTTTTCTTTCAAATAGTCGTTCACGACATGTCGTGATGTTCTGTCATAAAATATAATAAATAAAATAAATAACACAAAAAGGTTAATTGTGCGGTGAAATTGTGCCGAAACCATGTAGCAAGCAAAACTACAAAGCTTGGGTATCACATTTTTCTGGTGAGTAGTAAACCGCTTGGTTTTTACAATTTTCGTGGTCAATTTTGTAGCAGAAAATTGTGTTGTTGATTTTTAGTGATGTGAAGTAGTCGATAAAAAATAATATAGAATCGAGTCGTCAGCTTATTATTTTTTTATTTCTTTTATTTAAGTTAAAAGATCTGAAAATTAAAAATATTGTTTTAAAATTTGTGACAGTGACCACTAACCATCAGGTGCCGTCTGTCCTTGTGCCTCTCTAGGTAAAGTTCGCTGCGCTCTAGGAAATGGTTACCTATCTTAAATCCGAAAATGTTAATACCGAATATGTTTTTACCGAAAACGGATTGCATTTTTTTTACTTTCCATATTATTGTTTTACCAAAATCATTTATACCAGATTTTCATTTTCCAGAGTTTCATTTCTCTTTTTAATCTATTTACAAAACTAGATCCATTATAAATTATGGGAAAAGTAAATTCTGTTTAATAAACCTCCAGGATAATTATTATATATGAAGTAAAACAGTTGGTAAAACCAAAAATAACATTTTGATAATATTGATACGGAGCAGGATTAGCTGGGTTAACAAACACAATAAAATATCACAAAATAATTTCATCTTTTATTCTTACAAGCATTATACACAATCATATAGTTAATCAGCGTTTTTACAATAATAAATTATAATTGGTATTAGAGGATCGACCTACCTACACAAACACACAAAATAATGTAAGTACTTAGCTTGTCGAATCCGGCAGCGTGACAGTCTTATCACCTTGAAATTTCGAAGTGGAAAAGAGGGCGAGCGCGGGGGAACAGCAATATTTATAGGGAAGGTTTCGCGCCTAAATTATGACATTAACCGTAAGTTGTTGCTTCCTGTTGCGGGACACCAGAGGGTGCTCGAAGCGTATCCAAATAGACGAGATGCTTGTCCAACTTGCTGGGCCAGCTTGAGGTGTATGACCGAGGCGGTGGTGTAGCATTTATTGGCGCTTGTCCAACTTGCTGGGCTGCTTGGGGTGTAGCGACTCAGGTGGTGGTGTAACAGCTCGGCCGTCCTGAAAAAGAGTGACCACACGATTTATATTAGTAAGGGTACTTAAACCTACTAAGCATTTAATTTAACCCGCTCAACTTTCAAGAAGATCTATGAGGTCTTCTGTATCCAATTCACTATCATTATCAGCCTCAGTCTCTGAGCCAGCAGCACCCACATAAGGTCTCAACGAATCTACAGCAACCACAGTATTAAAATGTTTATATCCTCTGAACCCTTTCACACTCTGAATCAAATAACGATCATGGCCTAGGACCTTATGCACCTTATAAGGACCAGCAAAAGAAGGATCTAATTTCTTATTAACTCCGGCTTGACCAGACCCCTTAGGATTCTTCCACAACACCAAGTCCCCTTTCTTATAAATACGGCAAGGTTTTCTACTTTTGTCAAAGCGCTGCTTCATTTTAGCCTGTTTTTTACTAATATTACTAGAAGCTTCTTGTCTAGCACTTTCCAAATCTAAATTATTTTCGCTCGCTTGTAGATCACATAGAATTCTACTTTTATGTTTGAACATGAGGTTAAAGGGGGCGTGGTGGGTGGTGTCATGTAAGGAATTATTTATACCAAAAACCACATCTGGCAACTTAGTGTCCCAAGTGTTTTCTTCACTAACTACTCTCAATCCATCCAAAATAGTTCTGTTTACCCGCTCTACTTGACCGTTTGCTCTAGGGGTGGCTACAGAATTTAAAACCTGTTTTATCTGCCGCTCTACTAAAAAGTCTTTAAAATGTCTGCTACAGAATGCAAGACCACGGTCCGAAATTATGACAGAAGGATAACCGAATAAACTGAACATATCTCTTAGGATTTGAACCGTTTCTGCTGAACTTAAGGTTCTCGTTGGACGTGCAATTACAAATTTTGAGAAAGCATCAGTCACAACCAAGATGTACTGACTATTTTTACTTGACTTTGGGAATGGACCCAGGTGATCCATATGTACTGTGTGCATGGGAACGTCAGGTTTTGGAATAGGATGTAATTCGCCCTCTAGTTTGCCGTAATGACCCTTCCGAAAAGCGCAATCTAGACAAGCAGTTACATATTTTCTAATAAATTTAGTCATTTTAGGAAACCAAAATTTCTTTTTAATGAGATCATCGCATCGTTTTAGGCCAATATGTCCCATGTTATCGTGATACTTTTGCAACAACTTCCAACGGGCACCGTCTGGAACAACCAAGCGGTCCCCATTTAAAGTCTTTCGACAAAGTCGCTCATTTAGAATTTCATAATTATTGACTAAATCCGGGTTTGGGTCACTACCGCGCAATTGATCAATTATATTTTTAAGACGATCATCTTGTAGTTGAACTGTCAAAAACCAGTCTTCAGTGGATAATGCAAAAATGTCGGTCTCAATAGGATTTCTACTCAGCGCATCAACATGCTTCATTTTATCTCCAGCTCTATACTCAACTTCTATGTCAAAATCCTGCACTTGGAGCCACCATCGAGCTATCCGCGGAACCAAATCTTTTTTAATGAAAGTATATCTCAACGCCGAGCAATCGGTAACTACTTTAACCTTCAGACCTAAAACATATATTCTAAACCTTTTTAATGACTCTACTAACGCGAGAGTTTCAAGCTCATAGCTATGATAATTTTGTTCCTCACGTGTGGTTATCCTACTAAAATACATAACCGGTTTCAACGATTTGTCATGGCGTTGAAGAAGTATTCCTGCAACACCATAGCGACTTGCATCTGTATGTATTTCAGTAGACAACTCGCGATCGTAAATGGCTAGCACCGGCTTCGAGACTAATTTAGACTTCAGTTCTTCAAAAGCGCAATTTTGATCACTACCCCAATTAAAATTAGAATTCTTTTTTGTAAGATCGGTTAGAGGTTTGGCAATTAAAGCAAAGTTTTGAATGAATTTCCTGAAGAAAGAACATAATCCTATAAATTGCCGCACTTGGTGTACACTTTTAGGTACCGGAAAGTCGCGAACTGCCCTAATCTTACCATCGCCTGGTTTGATACCATTCTTAGATACGTGGTGACCGAGATAATTGAGTTCAGTTTTAAGAAAGGAACATTTACTCATGTTAAGCTTTAAATTGGCTTCTTTCAAAGTTTCGAGAAGCAAATCTAGTCGTTGTAAACCAGATGAGATACTGTCAGTAGGTAGTAAAATATCATCCATGAAAGCCAAAATTTGGTTAGGTTCATCAAATTTATTTACTTTACTCAAAATCTTATTAATCAATCTTTGGAATACTGCGGGGGAATTAGCAAGACCAAACGGTACACGAAGATATTCATACTGGCCGTCTGGTGTAATAAAAGATGTTTTTGAGATGGAGTTTTCGGATAATGGCACCTGATGGTAAGATTGTGACAGGTCTAGGCTAGTGAAATAAGCTTTGCCTGCAAGTTTGGAGAGTTCATCGTCTATTATAGGTAAGGGGTACCTATCCTTGATTGTAATAGAATTTAGGGCACGATAATCTACACAAAGTCTCATATCGCCGTTTTTCTTTCTAACTAGCACTACCGGAGAAGCAAATTCAGAACACGATTCGCGTACTATGCCCGCGTCTAAAAGCTCTTTGACCTTCTCTCGCACAATATTTAGCTCGGGCAGTGATAGTCTATATGGGCGATGATAAACGGGTTTGTCGGAATTTAATTTTATATCCATTTCAGCTAAATTTGTTAGTCCTAATTCATTAGTCTTTGAAGCAAAGGAAGAACGGTGTCGTATAAGAATTTCGTATAACTGGTACAAGTCTGTCACATCTATCTCGCCTACATCTATATCTTTCAGCGTCATGCCCCCTACATTCTCCTCTCGAAGTGAAAAGCCCACATTACTGTCAACAGTTCCCACATCGTACACACTCGAATCCGGTACGAAGCCAAAATCATCATCAGAACAGCGCGGTACGCAGCCAGAAACATCTCCATTCACACCAAAATTCGACCAAAAACATAGAAAAATTTGACTCACCAGCTCATTTTCGGCTTTACCTAGTACCACCGAACAGCTTTGTCCTCTCACCAGCACCTGTCCAGCCTTGAACTGCACGTCTTTGACCCCCAGGTTGTAGACTTTAATCACGCCACCGGAACCTTCTAGAATAGTAGCTGGGATGATATACTCTTGGCCTGAAAAGTTAAAGTATCGTGGTTGAGTGCTAATGCTACCGCCTTGGGAGCCTTTGACTTCTACTTCAATCATTACTGCTTGATTAGGTAAAAGGCAAATATCGGATTTAGTTACAATGTCAATTCTACAATCTGCTTCGACTTCGATTTGAGTTATGGGTAAAGGGTCTCGATGTTTAATCTGAACTTCGTCACCCTGCACTAACAGCATCAGGTCGTCTCTATTCAAAACGGGCTGCCCAATTAATAGATCCATCCTTCCAAATTGAAGATGAGTAACCAATGCACTCGTTTCAATAGAAATTCCATCAATAGTAATTTTAATTTGAACTTCTCCTAAGGCTGGCACTTGAGTCCCAGTGAAACCTTTAAGAAATTTATTCGTAGGCTCAATTCCAAGTTTAAGACTCTTAACTGCATCAAGTGTTATTACGTTGCTTTGTGCACCGGTATCAATATAGCCAATTAGGTTCTTTGTATCAAAATTGATAGTTTTGAAATATGCGTCATTCAAGTTCTGTACTATTTTAATGTCCTTGATTTTGTCGGTCTGGTCTGGTAAAGTCTTGCAAAATCGTGCTATGTGTCCAGCCTTCCCACAAGAATTACAAATACGAGAGTCAGGCTTTGGGCAAGTTCTAACGGTATGTCCTTCTGTATCGCAGCGGTAACATTTTAGATTATTTACGAAGGGCGCTGAAATTGGGCGGTCACTAGTTATTTTACCACTTGGATTGGAAGTGAATGGTTTTGGTTTACGTTCATCGTGATCGCGATACTTGAATCCATGAGACTGGTAGTTTTCTAGAGACACCAAAAACTCACAATAAAGATTTTCAGGCCGGCTACTTTTTAAAGCTTTAGCACTCGCTTGCAAATCAGAGGGTAGGCCGCGGATAATGCACGACACGGATGCTTCGTCATCTAATTTACACCTACGACATAAAGCCAGCTTATCGTAAAAGTATTTGCTCATCGGTTCCTTACTATCTTTCTTTCTAGCAACCAACTCTTCCAGCAATTCCGAAAACTCGAACTTTCGGGGAAAAGTGCTTTTTAAAAGATTTTGCCACTCATGCCAAGTAAGATTATAATTATCTAATCGATTGTACCACCTACGAGCGGAACCGTCCAAACGTGCCTGCATGTAATATGCCCGCTTAGAATCATCCCAACCATATATATCTCCCAGTTGGTCAATTTTCTTCAACCACATGTACACATTATTCTCACGGTCATTAGGGTCAAATAGTGGGATGATTGCATCACCTTTGATATTTTCAGATCGGCTATTGTCCCTTTTATTATAAAAAAATTTGTTCACCATACCTTCTAACTTTTCGTTTACCATACGCTCCAATCTGTCCGGCGATGTATCTTCATCGCAGCTGTGCGAGCCCCTCGACGATGATGGGCCCGAAGCTTCACTCGGTGGGCGATACGGTCCTCGTATTCGTTTTGTGGCCCTGTGCACGGCCTCATCGTCGCTGTCCGCGTCTTTTCCACTGCGTGATCTTTTCATTGCAATCCCACTTCTGAAACTGATACGGAGCAGGATTAGCTGGGTTAACAAACACAATAAAATATCACAAAATAATTTCATCTTTTATTCTTACAAGCATTATACACAATCATATAGTTAATCAGCGTTTTTACAATAATAAATTATAATTGGTATTAGAGGATCGACCTACCTACACAAACACACAAAATAATGTAAGTACTTAGCTTGTCGAATCCGGCAGCGTGACAGTCTTATCACCTTGAAATTTCGAAGTGGAAAAGAGGGCGAGCGCGGGGGAACAGCAATATTTATAGGGAAGGTTTCGCGCCTAAATTATGACATTAACCGTAAGTTGTTGCTTCCTGTTGCGGGACACCAGAGGGTGCTCGAAGCGTATCCAAATAGACGAGATGCTTGTCCAACTTGCTGGGCCAGCTTGAGGTGTATGACCGAGGCGGTGGTGTAGCATTTATTGGCGCTTGTCCAACTTGCTGGGCTGCTTGGGGTGTAGCGACTCAGGTGGTGGTGTAACAATATGGTTGCAGTTTTTCTGGAAAATGATACTTCTGTGTTTTTTGTGACTAATATGTAAATCTAGAAGCAATCATATATGTTTATTATAATTCAATGTAGTTATAGATAGAAAAAATGCGAAAAGTGGCCGTTTTTCGCAAATTATCTCTAACCACTGCGAGGTACAATAAATAAAGTTAATAACTTCTATATATCCTAAAAAAAAAAAAAATACTTCTGTTTAACATTATTTATGGTATAATGAAGTTATGTCAAAAGAAACATATTTTGAACTAAATATTCTATGAACCGTTTTCGGTCAATTAAGTTTAGGTTAAGAAGAATTCGGAAGTACGAAATGTTACCAATATTATTGCAAGTTGCAAGTTGGTCACCATTGTTTATGAGAGGCTCGATAAATAAGTCCAGTAGTCATGTGATGAAATATACGAAAATAATCGATAAATATACGTTACGCTTCTTACCACATCACATCACTATTTTCAAATTCAGCAACCATTAAGTTTCATGTTTTTTACATGCCAAATAAAGACAAATAAATTCATACTTTATTGATATTTTGTTTTTAATTGGGCATGTCATAACATGAAACGTACCGTATTCAAAGATGTGTGATAGAGACTGATAGAGTTAAAATACAAACCCCGTCTCCCGCTTCCACCTACCCTCCCACCCCTCTGAGCGGCCGCATTGGTTTGATACAAAATAGGCATGATTACTATTCCATATGGGCGTGGAATTTTTTTTTCCTTCATGTTCGTATGACTTAGCGTAGGTGTATGCGACATAAGTCACAGTCGACTTCCAAGTCGAAGGACGCTGTTTTTCCGTATTTCTGAGTCACTCGTCTTCGATATGGTGTTTTTTTATTTTACGCAGTAAAACAAAAACCGGTAGTTTCCGAAACTAAAACGGAACGTAAATCTATGGTCGCTGCTCTTTGCGGATTGTCGCTCTCGCTGCCACTCCCGTGTCGATCGTATAGGCATCTCTTTCATGTCGGGGGTGTCTGTGTATGTGTGATCCTTATGTCAATCGAGCGAGAATGTCATTGTTGGAATATAGACGTTATTGCCTGGCGTTCAATCTATCACTATTCACTCGTTTGCTGCAACGAGTGCTTGTGACCACTCGTTGCAATCGAACGATCCAAAAATGCCGTTTTTCGTTCGACGAGCGTAAATCAGTAGAAATCGAGCGATCTTAGCGACACGAACGTTTGAAAAATAGAGCTCCTGAGCTTTTGAGATCAGATGTGGTTCCGATTAAATAGCTAGCCTCAACTGGCACCGACTCCAAGGTGAAGAGTATAACAATGTCTACACATGTTTATATGATGTTACAATTTATGTTAATAAGGAATATTAATAGCCATATTAAATTTCTATGCTTTCAGCTAGATTTATATTTTATTTTTAACTTTTTAGTGTAGGTTAGGACCTTGAAGGCGGTTTTATATATTTTTTAAATTATCTTTTTAAATTTTATTTTATTTGAGAAGTTAACAGCAATCATTTACAACCTTAGAGCAACGCGGGGCTTCCGACGGAAGGCCGGCGTTGCTCTAAGTTTACAACGTATATAATCAAAATAGGATATACAAAAAGCCAAAAACAAACTTCCACATATCGCTCATCTATTACTACAAAGACGTAACTGTCATTTTACAAATTTTACAGGAGGGCGTTTTAAAGTTTTTTTTAATGTTCTGTTTCGTTTTATTATTTCACTTTATAATATTTATAACTGCAACTAGGATATTTTGGATGTTTAAATATATAGGTAGAGTACAATAGCAAAAACATTTAAAAAAGTCAAGTGTAAGTATAAAAAAAACCACTTGAAATGATTTGACACATACAATTGTGTCATTGTTGCATTGAAAATGTTTTATTTTGGAAGTTGTGACACTGAAATAGGTATTAGTTAATTGTATTTAAAACACTCTATTTGAGATAATAATTTATTACAGCTTTATTGAATACTGAATAATTAACATTACTTAATAGCAGGTAAATCACAGGTGAATTAGTATTTTTATCGTAATTTCAAACCACTTACTGAATAATTAACAGTTTTTTGAATAATTTCGTGTTGGTACATAAATCATAGATTCATTTGTTATCCTTATATCAAAATACTTACTAAAATAACACAAGGCCATCGCTAGTCACGGCTTTTTCATTAAAAAAAGTACTTTATGTTGGTTTCAAACCCAGGTACCTTACAGATAGTAGGACGCCCATTTAAGTTATCAATGAAAATTATTATTTTGTGTTTTTGCTTGTGTTTTAGTAGCTTCATTTTGCCTTTGTTCAAATATTTTTTTAACTTTCTTCTAAGCCTGGAGTATTCCAGCAAAAGGATTCTCATACTCTCGGACAGTCAGGCCGCAAAAGCACTGGCGTCCAATGAAGTAGCATCCAGAATTACTCTGACATGCATTGATGCCCTAAATTAACTGGGCAGCAAAAACTCTGTGTGCCTGGGCTGGTTGCCTGGACACTCGGAGTCGAGGGGAACGAGCCGGCAGATCAGCTGGCAAGGAAAGGGTCTGGCGCCCGACCCATCATGCTCGGGGTGCCGAAATCCGGCTCAAGGCGCCAAGTGGTGGCTTGGGAAATAGAAATGGCCTTGCACATTCGAAACAGTTTTTTCCAGGTTTTCTTCACAAATCAAGATCTGAGATACAAAAACTTGCCGGTTGAGTATTCGTGTTCGGGCATTAGGGCCCTTACTGGGCATTGTAAACTCAATAAGCACATGAACAGGCAGAATGGGCTTATCAGAAAACCCTTACTGTAGATTCTGTGCAGACGAAGAGGAAACCGCACTTCACATGCCCTGTGAATGTGATACTCTCATCAACAAAAGGAGCAAAGGGGTAGATGGAACTTTTGTTTCTTTACTTATAAACAGATTCATAATCTAAGCATTCGTTTTCCTCTATATTTATAGAGAAAGGAGCAGGAATTCGGCCTTCTATGGCTATTGTTAACATTTTTATATTGCGATTACTCGCAATTTTATTACCATTTAAAATACCTAGTTTAATTCACCTTATTTTTCTTAAAAAAAACCATTACTAGCAAACAAGTACATAGATAGATCCCTCCGCAGCAGAAGGACAGATACGCAAAATCCCGGAATAGCAAAATCTAATTCATGTTTTATTGCACACACAACACATACAAGTAAGTACCTATTTAAAACAATAAAAAAATAATGATCTTAACTTGAATGCTATTTTTTTATTTACTTTTATTTAGATTTTATTTTTATTAGACTTACTTTTTAAGTTATTACTTTTAGTAATAATGAAGAAAAACATAAATACAATATTTAATGTTTTAAAATTACACCTGTTTCTTTTAAGTAAGTCATTATTTCATTCAATTTTAAGAGCTTTTAGTTAAACACTGACACAAAATACATATACAAAGGTATTGTAGCTCACAAAATATATTATTATTCTAGTGCTACAATGACAAAAAATACAATTACGACACTGCAGATCTCAAAAAATAATTTTGTCTTGGTGCTACATAGACAGAAAATAACATTTACGTCGTTTGGCACTTAAAAATATAAAAAATTATGCGCAACTGACCAATGTGGCGTCGTTACACTCAGGGCGAGTAAAATTTTGTACCGGTGCAACAAAGACAGAGGCGCCATCTTACGCTCATTTGTTGAACAATAAAAACGTCTTTTTAATACCATACGTATTGGTCATTTTGGAACATTCTGGCATCATTAACTCATTTTTGCATTTTGTGACAATTACGTCTTTGTAGTAATAGATGAGCGATATATGCTTACAATACTTAGACATATAAGAGCACTGACTTGAAATCTACAACAAGTACAAATTGATCAATATTGTACCTTGAGTCCAGTGCTGCTTAGAAGTCCAAGCGTTATCTAAGGCCTCAAAGTTGTATCATTTTACTTTTAACGCTCTGTATACTGCTGGCAAACAAATCTATTTGGTTGTTCTGACTAAGGTCATTAAAATAGTAAATGCTTCGCGGTAGGAAGCTGTTTTTCCTGAAATTTGTACGACAAAGTGGGCTATTAAGAGCAAAGCATGCTTACGTAGTCTGCGAGTAGGGACAATTAATTTAATCATGCGCAGGAGTTCCGGACGTTCGACTATACCCTGGGTGATTTTCATCAGTAAGCTGGTATCGGTTAATTCTCGCGTATTTAGAGGTAACAAGTGTTCCTACTCTTTCGCATAACTGTGCATAGCCTAGTTTAAGTAAATTGAATTTGTGTGATAAATAGCGTATAAACTTTCGGATTATTTCAATTCTACTTGAGTACTATAGCTTATAACATAGATTCCAAATTTGCGATGCGTATTCTAGATGACTACGGACACAAAATAAAAAGTTTCCAGAAGGTCCACTCCCGGCCGCTCTCAAAATTAACTACCTAAACTTGGTTGCTACTTACCTGCCTAGGGTTGCTACTGTACAAATTCTGAAATAGAGCAGTTTAGGTGCTTTATATTTACACCGATACATAATTCGTTTACACATTCAACTTATCGTACATACATTCCTAAATGGGTAGACAGAGCATAAAATAAAATATACCTACCACATAATACTAAAACACTGGTGTTATACCAGCGATCGAGAAGTTGAGGAAAATTAAAAGCCCATTTCTGCTGAGTTTCAATGCGTAATGAAATTAATTATTGATATTATCGCTATCAAAACTTATCTATACCTAATAACAAGAGAAAACAGAGTTTAACTACCTTTCAATATTATTTGGAAACTTGAAAAACGTAAAATCACTATTTTGTGTTGTGTTTAAACAGCCAAATGCACTACAAGAGTAATAAGAACGCTTATCCATTTTTTTAGCACATTGCATAGAATACGTACTTAATACTCGCGCGCAACGACCCGACTGCACACGGTCCGAGCTGTTCCGAGCAAGCCTGTAAACGTGTGCTATCAATGTGTGCGTAAGATGTTAGCGCTTAGTTCCAAGTGGGCCATCTGTCTCGGCGCGCCGCCGCCGCCCCGCCGCCGCCGCCGCACCGCTATACGTAATTTGTGCTACGGACGTATGCACAGTACAGAATTTTAATAGTTTTCATATTTTTGAAACTCTTACCAGCGCATATAATTTCTCTTTGTAAAAACCATCCTTGGACTTCAACGAACATTAAAAAAAAAGAGTTGTTTAAATTGATCCAGGCGTTGCTGAGGTATGCGCTTACCAACACATTTTGCGATTCATTTTTATATTATTGATAACTCCAAGGTCCCTGCAAGAATCAACATGCACTAGCTTTTGATTTTTGATTTCATAATCTAACTGTATAACTTTACGCTTAGTGAAAAATTTATGTAGAAGCACTTGGAGACATTCAGGTCAAGTTTGTTCGTTTCACAGTACTTTTCCAATCTCTGCAAGTCTTCCTGAAGAAGTAGTGCATCTAAAATACTGTTGACTGTTTTGAATATTTTCATGTCATCGGCGAACAAAAGGAATTCAGAATTTTGAAAGCAGAGATGTATATCATAAACAAAGATCAGAAAAAGCAGTGGCCCCAATAAAGAACCCTGAGAAACTCCTGATGGTATCCTGCCCCAAGACGAGGTATAACCATTGAAGGCCTTTTTCAATGTTAGTGGATAGAAAATCACTAAAGACCACCAAATTGGTCACGGTTGATCTCCCCTTAAGAAAATCGTGCTGCTGAGGGATGAATACTGGTTTAATAGTTGAATAAAGCTGATCATACACTATCTCCTCCCAGCCCTTAGCCAACAGGCATAATTTAGAAATCGGCTTATAATTTTCCGTAATTGAAGGTAGCCCGAAAATATTAAGAGAATGCTGAAATAAGTGACTGACCTTCGCGATGGAGCAGATTCCTGAAGAAGGCTCACCGTGTCCCATGTTGGACTTAATTGAACCAATGAGGAGAGGCTCCGAGCGGCCGGTGCAGAAGATCTCGTCAATAGCTTTTAACTCCTCAGGGTCACCGACTATAGTTCCTGGTGAAAACATAAGGTTTTAGGTAGTTAGTAAAGTCTTTGGATAATGATATTCTGTAGTTGGATTTTGCTGTCACTAAACAAGTTCAATAAAGTGTTAAAAGACTGTTTTCCTCATTAGTCCAGGAGAGTGAATTATAAAGGCCCAATTCAAGGTAGGTAGGTAAAATTTATATTGAGAAATCCAAAAAATTTTTGTTGGTTTGGCCGTTGTATGCTCTTTTGGCGAGATACAAGGGTATTCTTCCTTCTCTATCTCTCTCCCGCTTTCCTATTTCCAATTTCCTGTTTTTCCCTCTCTTTCGCACCTATGCGCCTGATTCGCTCACTTCAGTTTGAATCGCGCAGCAAGTACAGAAACACGCGCCGCACCGTACCGCTGCGACTGAAGAAAAGTTACCTGGGGCCTATTTAATAAACGTGACAATCCGACAATTTTGTCACTTTTTGACAAATAAGTCGAATTATCGCTACAAGTGCCGTTTAATAAACATGACAATTATGTCCAAATGCGACAGGTAAATATTGACATAATTGTCAGGATAAAGATCCGTTTAATAAAGGCAAAAATTGTCAATTTTTACCTGTCGAGTCTAAGGAAACTTTCTCTGACTTAATTGTCATGGTCTTTGACAAATTTGTCACTTTTTTTGACTGCTTTTGGGAGAACATGAGGGTAATATTTTAAAAATATTTGATGGTAATCAACTTCAACTTTTATTTATGTTTGCTATTTGTAATGGATGTCAAATTAACAATTTAGGTCTTATCTATGAAAATAGAGACGTTTTATTTGGAAAATTTAAATGTGCGACCAAACCAAATATTCGTCTTCACTGCTACTATCACTGCTCCGTTGACGACGACGACGTTAACAACATTTTTACTCGTGATTACTCGTATTAATGTAACTGCCGTATTGCTTTGACATTGGGTGCGGTTGCCTGTCGAAAATCTCTGACAATTTGACAAATATGTCCACCTGTCATGACAATTTAGTGTTTAATAAAACAAATTTGACAAGTTATTCCGGACAAATTGTCACCTGTCGCCTGTCAAGAGAAATTGTTTATTAAACAGAAATATGTCAAAATGTCGCGACAAGTCGACATATTTGTAGATTTTCCACCGTGACAAATTTGTCAGGGATAATCTTTATTAAACAAGAAATTGTCAAAATGTCGGATTGTCACCTGTCGCCTGTCACATTTATTAAACAGGCCCCTGACCTTCATGTTTTTGGATCCCTTATTACCAAATAAGTGTATCTAGTCATTTTGGTACCTATGTACTGCTGCCAGATAAATCTGTCCTACCGATCGTTCGCCGTCTCATTACCTAAATTTCCAAAAATATTACATTCAGTCCACTCTCTAGCTATCAAAAAATAAACCATAACATTTTTTGGTCATCGCGAACCGGATAGAATAGGTTTTCTTTCGTTATAAATTTCCGCACCGCTCTGCATCGCATACATTCATTTCTTTTTACTTTGTCTTTTTGCCACGCGTTTTCGTACTTAAAAATGGCGTCATCACGGAATGCGCCACAGGACGAGGTTCCAACCGCTAGGACGGCGGACGGCCGACCGCGACGCCACAGACAAGATGGCTGACACCGAACGTGATGGGTTATGGCCAGTAAAACAATAATACTGAGTTATAACAGAGTTTATTACAATTAAATGTGCAGTGGTAGTAGGTCGTCGTCGAGTACCAAAGCTGAAGAGAGAGAGATACATGTGCGAAAGAGAAAGCAATCATTTTACAAATACTTCATAAGCAATGAATCTAAACGCTATACAGCCAACACTCCCACGAAATGATAACTTTCTATTTCTCAAACACTTTACATATAAATTTAAAAATGATTATATAAATACATAGCTTGGTTATACAATACCTAAACTATTTCTTAAGTACACAAATTGAAACTTACATATTGGCTTTGTTAAAATATCTGCAATTTGTTCTTTTGTGTTTACATAATGTACACTAATACTTTTATCATTAATTTTTTCTCTAACATAATGCAACTTTATATCAAAGTGTTTACTTCTCTTATGCAAACTTTCATTCTTAATTAACTTGATAGCACTCTGGTTATCTATGAACAAAGCAACAGTTTCATTAAATTTACATAATTCATTTAACAAATATTTAAGCCAAACAATTTCTTTTGTTGCATTACAGGCTGAAATATATTCTGCTTCACAAGTAGATAATGCGACATAACTTTGCTTCTGACTTGTCCAAGTTACAGCACTTTTATTAATCATAGTGATGTAACCACTAGTTGATCTACGTGAGTCTATATCAGAACCAAAGTCTGCATCACAATATGCTTCTACACAAAAACTTTCACAATGTGTATATAAAATACCTAAGTCCTTGGTACCCTTTAAATACTTCAAAATTCGCAACACACAGTTATAATGAGACAATTAGTACATGGAAATCGTACCATAAAAGGGGTCTTCACTTGCATCAAATCGGGCAGTTCTGATTTTTTTATATGTTGTATGTAATGAGGTGGTAATGACAAATATAATTTTTCCACCTCGAAAGCCTTCCGGAACATTGTAAAATTCATGAAAAGCCATAAAATTTTTGATCATTTTTCAGTTTTTGCCATTTTTTACCACCAAGGACCTGTGTTACGGTAGAAGTCACTATGAATTCTTTTAAAGTAGACTAAATTTGCAACAAAATGAGAATAGTTGGGTCTCGATAAGCTGAATAGTTTCAAAGATACAGCTGTTCAAATGTTTGCAAAATTTCTTAAATAATACAATTTAGAGTTTAGGGTGTCTGTCAAAAATATTTTTCTACTAAAGGTGTGCTTTTTATTAAAAACTTATAATAAAACTCCTGTGACGACCTCAACTTCAACCTCCACATGCAAAGATAAGATAATTTCCCGTGGTAAAAGTTAGCCTGTGTTCTTCCGCATGGTCTATTCTATCTTTGTGCCAACTACGCCCGCTTTAACAATGAGAAATTTTCCCGCGGTAAATCGTATCCTATGTTCTTTCCCAAGGTCAATTCTATCTTTATGCCAAGTTTCACCAAAATCGGTTCAGTAGTTTCGGAGCCTATTCAATTTATTAGGTATATTTTAGGATTTTTTTTTACATCTTGGGTTACATTATTGAAGTTTTAGTAAGGATCCCTAATTTTTTTTAACATAAAATAAAGCCTATGTTACTCAGGGATCATGCAGCTTCTCAACAGTGATAGAATTTTTGAAATTGGTTCAGTAGTTTCGGAGCCTATTCAATTTATTAGGTATATTTTAGGATTTTTTTTTACATCTTGGGTTACATTATTGAAGTTTTAGTAAGGATCCCTAATTTTTTTTAACATAAAATAAAGCCTATGTTACTCAGGGATCATGCAGCTTCTCAACAGTGATAGAATGTTTGAAATTGGTTCAGTAGTTTCGGAGCCTATTCAATTTATTAGGTATATTTTAGGATTTTTTTTACACCTAGGGTTACACTATTGAAGTTTTACTAAGGATCCCAATTTTTTTTAAATAAATAAAATATAGCCTATCTTACTCAGGGATCATGTAGCTACTCAACAGTGAAAGAATTTTTGAAAACGGTTCAGTAGTTTCGGAGCCTATTCGATGCAAACAAACAATCGAACCTTTCCTCTTTATAATATTAGTATAGATAATGCTTATTTCATAAGTCGTATTTCATGTTGTTTAGTCACCTCAGCAACTTTGAACAGATGTAGCTAGGGAACTATTAGATCTTAATTGATTTATGCCGTGAAATAGGTCAATAATTGACCACATTGACAAGATCTTGTAAACACTCGCAAATATTTTTTTTTTTTGAAATTTTGCAAACATTTGAACTGCTGTATCTTTGAAACTATTCAGCTTATCGAGACCAAACTATTCTCATTTTGTTGCAAATTTAGTCTACTTTAAAAGAATTCATAGTGACTTCTACCGGAAAACAGGTCCTTGGTGGTAAAAAATGGCAAAAACTGAAAAATGATCAAAAATTTTATGGCTTTTCATGAATTTTACAATGTTCCGGAAGGCTTTCGAGGTGGAAAAATTATATTTGTCATTACCACCTCATTACATACAACATATAAAAAAATCAGAACTACCCCATTTGATGCAAACCAAAATGTACCAATTCCATGGACTAAATCTACTAATTTAAATTTCTTTAACAATGACTCAATATACCTACTCTGATACACAAAAATAAAATCCTTATTTATATCTATTTGCATACCAACAAAACATTTTATTTTCAGTAACTACTATTTGAAACTTTTCTTTTAAATCTGATAAAGAATCTATTCATCAAAGTGTCACTTCTACAAAATAAAGGCTCGTCATTTACATACAAAAGTAAATACATCACTTCACTGTATTTATTTGACATAAATGTACATTTATCTACTTCACACACTGTAAAACCAAAATCTCTTAGTATTTCAGTTACAGTCTGATTCCAGCACCTTGGTGCTTGCTTAAGACCATAAAGTGACTTCAGTTTGCAAACTTTATCACCTGAAATTAAACCAGTAGATAAATTCACAAGCTCCCACGTTTTGCTTTCTTTGTGAGCTTTTAGCTCCTCATGGATTGATTCTGTCCATTGTACTTCATTCGGAGATACCATTGCTTCCTGAAATGTAGTTGGGACTTCACAATCTACCATCAATGCCTCTGCGATATAGGTCATTGTGTTCTCCTCTGGGTTTTCCGAGCATTCTTCCGAAGACTGCTTACCCAGGGCCGTAATAAGAAACTGTTCAAACTTCTTTGATTCAAATAGTGATTTATTTCTATCACTGTTACTGCTTGACGATGATGCCTTCTCACCATCACTGCTTTTTCTTGACAACGACGACAACTTACTACCACTGCTAGTGGCACCTCCTAACTCCTTGGCATCATGCTGGGAACTCACCACAGCATGCATCGTGGCCTGCGGGGTTGGAAGAGCACGGGTCTCCTTGGCATCATACGATGGGACACACCTCACCGTATGCGTCGGGGCCTGCGGAGTCTCCTTGGCATCACACGGTGGGACACACCTCACCGTATGCGTCGGGGCCTGCGGAGTCTCCTTGGCATCACACGGTGGGACACACCTCACCGTATGCGTCGGGGCCTGCGGAGAAGATCCTTCTCCAGCTTTGCTACTCGACACAGGACACGCCAGGCTATCTTCACTATCCAGGGGCAGCTGGAACACGTTCTCTTCTACTTGTCGTTCGTCACAGGAAGTAAAAGATTCATTAAATATCACATCTCGAGATATTTCCACCTTCTTGGTATGTATTACAACATTAAACTGCAGTTTATACAAGTTGTCATTATTTTTATTCGCTACTGCACACACACAGCATTCCCGAACTGTCATATATTTTGGCACTGGATTGTTCTTTCACTATTTTGAAACCTTTAGAGGTTATAACACCTTCTGAGAACAAGTTCTTACATAGTTTTGGCACAAAGTAAACATCATTTATAGTAGACTCGTACCACTGTCCATTAAGTAGTTTGTTTACGTTTATTGTTCCTTTGCCACACACTTGTAACACAGTTCCGTTGCCGATACGCACTGTTGATTGAAAGGGAATTAACTCTGCGAAACATTCTCGAGCACAACACATATGTACGGAGGCTCCACTGTCCAATATCCACACATATTTACTATCAGTGTTCACATTGCTATCACCGACGAACGCAGACTTTTGAGTCGACACTGGAGTTTGCATATCTGTGACGGGAATCCTTTGTTTACAATCACGCGCATAATGTCCACGCTTCGAACACTTAAAACATTTCACACGAGAACGTGAATTCTGTTTATTTTTAGATTGTGTTGAGACTAAAGCAGTGGATTCTTGTTCTTCAGCACGATTAAAACTTGCTTCCTCATCTATGAGTCGAGCTGTCAAATTAACAATCGTCTGTCTCTTTTCATCTAGTGACAGCCACGCTTGACGTAAATTCCGATACTTTTCTGGTAATGACCCCAATATTTTCGTTATCACACTTATTTCCGAGACAGATTCACCTGCATCTCGAAATTGTTGTGCGATATTTTCTATCTTGGAAATATGCGTCGCAATAGAATCGCCTTCTGTCATCTTGAAGTTGTGAAACTTTTCGAGCAGTAACATCTTTGTATTTTCACTTTTCTGCTCGTAAATGGATTCTAATTTACTCATCATTTTCTTTGCTGTTGTGCCTGTTTCAACTAAACAAATTTGAGACAAGCCGAGTCCTGATGTAATAATAAACATCGCCTGCGCATCCGCTTGACACCATTTTTCAAATTCGGATGAAACTACTCCTGGCTTTGCCTCAAAGTCCTCTTCACTTTTCTCCTCAGTGAGATGACTGCTCAACGCTTTGGCTCTGAGTGCACAAATGATCATAAATTTCCACTGGCGGAATCCTTGACCTTCGAAACGCCGGACACTAATCGCTTGCGAAACGACGTCCATCTTTTTTTTCCTGCCTTTGTCTAGACACGACCGCGTGGCCGACAAACTTTGGAACTAGATTTTTTTTATGTTTTTAGACTTTTACACTCGCGACTTTACCTACACAGCAAACTGGGTCCATAACCTGATGGGTTATGGCCAGTAAAACAATAATACTGAGTTATAACAGAGTTTATTACAATTAAATGTGCAGTGGTAGTAGGTCGTCGTCGAGTACCAAAGCTGAAGAGAGAGAGATACATGTGCGAAAGAGAAAGCAATCATTTTACAAATACTTCATAAGCAATGAATCTAAACGCTATACAGCCAACAGAACGCAAGTTGCATTTATATGAAATACTAGCTTTCCGCCCCGCGGCTCCGCCCGCGTTAAACATTTTTCCCGTGGGAATAAGGATTTTTTTTTTAATTTCTCTCCGTAACAACCATCTTTGGACTTCAACGAACATTTCAAAAAAAAAACAGCCAAATCGGTCAAGCCGTTTTCATGTTATGTCGTGACAACGGAAAACGGGTTTCATTTTTATATATATAGAAAAGCATCACAGTATTTCTCCAGGAAGCAATCTATTTACGATTTGCTTCCCGTTATTGATCAATCTGAGTTAATTAAAAATATTTTTTTAACGAGTTGCATTACCATTGATACATTACGCCAAGAATACATTACCTACATATACGGTGCCTACGTTACGTGTAGGTATTCAGAGAAAAAATGAGAGATCATTATGAAAACCTTGTTTCGTACCTAATTTTCAAATAATTGCAAATTGTAGTGATAATTTCAATTTTGAAATATTTTGTTCCTAATTAATAACGAAGAAGATTTATTTTGTTTTGATTTTTGTATTTTTTATATGCCTTATTTTTTAAATAGGTATTTCTAATGAATAATGAGACTGATTGTTTTAATAAGAAAAATTGTGGCTTAAAGAAAACATTATCTATCATTTTTTCATTTGCTTATTCATATTTAGCTGAAGGGCGGCGGCTAAACTTAAGTTTAGCCGGCTAAAGATAGAAGAAACTAATATTAGCCGCTCGTCAAAGATAAACCTAAGTTTAGCCGGCTAATCTTAAGTTTATGTTCACATCTATCTTTAGCCGTAAAATATACATATTCGGAATCAGCGCATTTTCATCTTCGTTTGAGCGGACTTTGACAACAATCGGCGCACCGTGGGAAAATACCTCATTCCCGCGGGAAAATACCTTATTCCTAAGGGAAAATGGTAGGTCGGGCGGAAAGTTTGGTGAAACTTGGTACAGACACAGAGATATAATAGATTTTAGGGAGGGATAAAGGGTACCTTATACCGCGTTAAAATACTTCATCCCAACGGTAAAAAAAGAAGCGCGGGTGAAATTTTTTGATGAAACTTGGTACAGGGATATAAAAGATTTAAAGTTTGGATAAAGGCTTACTTTTACCGCGGGAAAATACTGTATCCCAACTGGTAAATACTTTATTCCCAAGGGAAAAATGGTAAAGTGGGCAAAAAGTTTTGATGAATCTTGTATTGTGATAGAATAGACCTTGGGGAAGGATATAGGCTACTTTTACCGCGAGAAAAATGTTATTCCCATGGGAAAAACTGTTGGCGCGGGTAGAGCCGCAGGGCGAAAAGAAGTACTAAGTACAGAGATAAAATAAACCTTGAAGAAGGATAAAGGCTACATTTTACCGCGGGTATGTATGTATCCCCACGGAAAAAAAATGAGTGTGTGCGGCGTTTAAAGTTAAATGCGAACTAACAATACTTCGACTAACAATAATGTTTCACGCAATAGCCCGTTCATTAGAATGTGTTTGGATTGCAATACACTTTGTGCCCACTTAGATATCTTTAATAGCAATATTCGATGTTATAAAGCGTTTCTATTCAAAATTATAAGAAACTAGCGACCCGCCCCGGCTCCGCACGGGAAAATGGTTATTGTGGGTTATTCCTAAGTATATTATGCATGTATTATGCATATAAACCTTCCTCTTGAATCCCTCTATCTATTAAAAAAAACCGCATCAAAATCCGTTGCGTAGTTTTAAAGATTTAAGCGTACAAAGGGACATAGGGACATAGGGACAGAGAAAGCGACTTTGTTTTATACTATGTTATAGTGTTATGTAGTTTGATCTAGTTGTTTACCGTTTATTTTAGTACTCATTTTTCCATAATGGTCTGTGACCACATCCTACCTTAATTAATTTGGGAGTGTTGTGTACCTACAGTTGTTAAAGGGCATCAGATTAATGTTGTTTTATTGTTATTTTTTCTTCTTACATATTTTTTATTATATTCGTCTGTAGTTGTACCTATTTAAATAAAATAAATAAAGTAACGCTCTCCGTGTTTGTTACGCTTACGAGTATTAAAGGCCAGAAACAGAGAGTGACAAAGTCTACTTTTTCAGACTGGAAAACATCTCATTCCCACAGGAAAAGTCGAAAACCAACGCGGACGTAGCCGCGGGTGGGCAGCTAGTATTAAATAATTTCCTAACAGTAGTTATTTACCGAAAATAATTCATTATACCAATCATCATCTTCATCATTTCAGCCAGTAGACGTCCAGTGCTGGACAAAGGCCTCCCCCAAAGATCTCCACAATTATAGGTCCCGCGATGCCCGCATCCAGCAGCTTCCCGCGACCCTCACCAGATCGTCAGTCTACCTTGTAGGGGGCCTGCCCACGCTACGTCTTCTGGCGCGTGGCCGCCATTCAAGAACCTTTTTTCCCCAACGATCATCGGTTCTACGTGCAATGTGCCCCACCCACTGCCACTTAAGTTTCGCAATTCTTCGGGCTATGTCGGTGACTCTGATTCGCCTGCGGATCTCATCATTCTTGATTCAATCAGGCATGGAAACTCCATCGCTTTTTGGGTGACTCTGAGCCTTCTTATGAGACCCATCGTGAGCGACCACGTCTCAGATCCGTAAGTCATCACTGGCAACACACATTGGTCAAAGACTGCGGTATTTGGGTCGAAAAGATATTGCGCAGCTTCCCGAACGCGAGCCGAGTTGGATTCGACGATTGACCTCCCTCGAAGTTGGATCTACCTAACTGGACTGTTTGTCCGAGATATACGTAATGGTCTACACTGTTCAACTACAACTTTCATTCGGGTACTTTATGAGGTAAGTTCCACGAAAAAAAACGTCAAAAATTTCGATGATCCGGCAGGATCGGCTCTGGCAGACCATTTTTTTTTCAGTGTTTAAGTGTCGGTTAACGATCTAGATATAGCCTATTGGGGTACTCGATGAGGTAGGTGAAGGGTGTCGGATGGGCACATTTCAGGGCGTCTGCCAAGTACTTCCGGCAGGTTGCGCAATGGCAGACCAATTTTTTTATACATAATTAATGAATGGTTAACTGATGCCACCACTTTCATTCGGGTACTTTATGAGGTAGGTTCCATGAAAAAAATACGTCAAAAATTTCGATGACCCGGCAGGATCGGCTCTGGCAGACTATTATTTTTTTCAGTGTTTAAGTGACGGTTAACGATCAAGAGATAGCCTATTGGGGTACTCGATGAGTTGGTGTTTAGGCCCACAGCTCCCGCACTATAAGGAGTTACACGCGGGGAATACGTTAAAAGTGGGCGTATGCTACAATAACTTTTAGAGAACCATCGTACACTATCTTTGTCAGGACTAGTCACCATTTGAACACACTATAGCTACTATACTAACGTATATCGATTATCATTACAATTGAAACAGACTATACCAACTATATCGAATTCCATCACAATTGGAACACATTATACCAACATAGGTATTCTGAATAGGTTCGAGCTCGTGGCTCCGAGTATTCAGGCAGTCTCGGGGGAATCACTACAGCTTTTAGGGGCGCCATTGCTCGATGAATCGGTCACGGGCTTAATGCAGCAGCAGATGGAGAAGTTCAAGGAAACGTCGGAACGGTTGTGCCGCATAAATGCCCACATGGCACTTACACTGATAAGGTTTTGCCTGTTTGTCCCGAAATTTACTTACCTGTTGCGATGTGCTCCCTTGTGGAGGTTTGAGCCCTTGCTTCGTGGAGTGGATGACTGTGTTTCGGGAATCCTTTCTAAGATTTTGACCGTCCATCTTGTTGATAGGTCATGGGCTCAGGCGTCTCTTCCGATTCGTTTTGGGGGGCTGGGTATTAGGAAGACGTCAGAGGTGTCCTTGCCAGCATTTTTTATTTGGCGTTCAGCTGCCAGGAGCTTTTTCTGAAGATCACGTCTCCGGCTCTCGGGTCTTCGGAGGTCGCTTATGTACTTGCGGCGAGGGAGCGGTGGCTTGAGTTATGTCCGGGTCAAAATGTCCCGGCTGCACCGAACTCTCAGAGGCAATGGGATGAGCCGTTACTATGCAAACTTCCACCGAAAAATGGTTTGAACGAGATTTAGTAGGTAGTTTTTTTTAATTCGTTATAAATCTGTTACCGCAATTTGCCTGTCACCATTAATAAAACATCGATCAAAGTTACAAACAAAGAACTACAAGAACTCTTATATTAATAACATAATATGTTACTGGCTGCTCCGGAACCCTTCATGGGCGAGTCTGACTCGCACTTGGCCGCTTTTTTTTAAACGCTAGAATTTTTTTGTATTTCGAAGTAACAATTTAGTCCGGTTCATTTCGACCAAAAGTGCTCTAGAACTAGAGTTTCATCTGTCACTCCTATAAATGGCAACGACTCCTACCGTTGGATTCGTCTTGATGTCCTGAATGTGAAACTGTCGGTCGTCAAGTGCTAAAGTGGTGGAGGGATGAGGGGGTAATCAAAGATCGCTGGACTTTTACGCTGTAATTTGAAAACTACTGGACCGATTTCTTTATTATTTTATTAGTATTATTTGAACGGGTATAACATATCTACAACACGTTCATATACATCGAATACGTCAATGCAGCGGTTACCGCGTAATAATACGAAACATAATAAAAAATAATTGTGTTTAAATAATATCACAGATTACGCTAAATCTATAAAGTTTTCGTGAAAACAATGTTGCCTACTTTAATTCTACAACAAATTACCTAATCAAAAAGGTAACAATAATTACTATAGGATTTATGGTGCCTGAGCTAGAGTTAATTAACTAAACGTAGTCGCAGGTCACTATACTACGAGTACGCAATAAAAAATTGTTTTCCGCGTTAATTGTTACTAATTAAACTGTACTAACATGTAATTGTATGGACTGAATTGTCTGAAATAAACATAATATTTTTTTATTTTATTTTTATTTATTTTTTCGACTTATATTTATTTTATTTTTATATCATGGATAGATATTACCAATATATCGCCTTGTGAATACTATACTGGCACAACTCAAAAATCATCAATTTCTAGTTTTCACTATTTTTGAACTCCTTTCACCCTATACTTTGTTATGCAATAAAGACAAACCGAGATAGTTGATTTTTTAAACTAAAAATTTAGACTTGAGCCAATATTGCTTAATTTGAAGTTTCATTTTTTTTATGCAATATTGGCTTTATATAAAAAGTACTACACATTCTGCATAGAAATAGCATTATTTCTTTCCTAATTCTACTCCACAAAGGAACATCATATTTATAGAGAACGTGTCGACCCCAGAAAGATTTAATATATCTTTTCAAAAGCCACTTTTGAGTACAAAAACCCTTAAAACCGTGAGGACCTCCATTACAAGCTCCTATCGTTTAGTCTCACCAAGGCTTTATGTAAGTGGTTGAGATATATAGCTGATGCTTGTGTATATGGGCTGAAATTTCAGCCTGAAATTGTACTACTCCGAAAGACGATATGGTTAAAAGAACCAATTCCACAATAGAGGGAGCGTTAAAGTGAGGTGAGTCCAATCTTTTACCCTTAAACACTGCCAGAACCCAGGGATAGTTAATTTTACTCGATTACTACTTCCCATAATTTATACCTCTGCTCTGCTCTGAAATATTTAATCCTTGGTTCAACAACTTTACCGAGACAGTAGCTTCGCTTGTAGGTACTAAGTACAATTTATCCTGTATAGAGTAATGGCTGCCTGCCTGTGAAATGGCTGTGCTTAGTATTAGCTTAATGTATTGGATTCAGTGGAGTCTCTGGATAGAAGACTCAATGGCGATGATGCGCTTATTACAAACTATTCTAGCTAGATCAATAAATAGAAAGCACAATTATTTCCTTAATCATTTATATTCAATTCACCAGCCACCTCTGAGATGGATAATAACCGATGCCTGGAAACAATGACAAATCCTCCTCCTCAGACCTGGACAAGGGAAGCAGTCAGAAGCTAATCCAAGTGGCGGGTCCAAGCCAGACCATTGTCCATCTGGGTTACGTAGTGGAGGCAACCGAGCCATTGGATCACGGTGCCAAACTTCCACGTCAGCCCTGGAAAGGCAAACTACGAGCTTGCACTCTGTCACCAACTTTAAACTCCCTCAATGGGAGTACCTGTGGCCTTAGTGACGATGATTTGGGAGGACTTTTCAACTTAACGAGGAGACGGGTTAGGACCTCTTAACTGAACATTAGCTCATACGGGGACGCACCCGAAGATCCGGAGGTGCTTCCATCCCCTGTTCTAGATCAATAAATAGAAAGCACAACATTTTCTTAATATTTTATATTCACAAAGCACCTCAGAGACATAACAACCGTTGCCTGGAAACACCATGACACAAAACATGTTTCAAAGCACGACAATGACCCAAAATTGATGACATTTTAATCTATCTCGTGAAAAACTCAAAGAGAGACAAGATTCGAAGATCACCTACCCACGTAGGTGATCAAGGAAGGAGAGCTATAAACAAGACCACCAACCTGATGGTCTGATGACATTGCTAAATGGAGCCCATGAAGGGTAGTGCAACAGAGGTATAATAGCAGGATCTACCCAACAGTGGGTTAAAATTTATTGATAAACAAGAAAAATAAAGATTTCTAAGCACTTCGTGTTCTTACTCTCTCAACCATATTTGATGAAATACAAGGCACTACTTCACTTAGTCGATTTCTGATGGTAAAAGACGTTATCTGTGTAAACTTTTACCACTATCAGGCACGTGGTCAATTTTCATCAAGATCTCCAGGCTGTGGTCAAACGCAAATAAAATATCCTCTTTATTTCGACGTAAAGTCTTTTTTCAAGGTATTATTTGAAAAATGTAAGCTTGAAATATATAAATAAAGTAATATGGTGATTATTACTTACCCATCTCTTCTCATTCATTTACTTATATTTGCGTACTCGTAGTATAGTGATCCTACGACTACGTTACGTAAATTAGCTCTAGCTCAGGCACCATAAATCATATAGTAATTATTGTTACCTTTTTGATTAGGTAATTTGTTTTAGAATTAAAGTAGTAAACATTGTTTCCACGAAAACTTTATAGATTTAGCGTAATCTGTGATATTATTTATACACAATTTTTTTTTCAATGTTTCGTATTATTGCGCGGTAACCGCTGAATTGGCGTATTCAATGTTTAAGAATGTCTTTTAGGTAATATTATACAATTTCAAATAATACCAATAACAAAGAAATCGGTCCACTAGTTTTCAAATTACAACGTAAAAACAAAAGTACAAATTCGCCAACTTTGATTACCCCTCCCCTCCTCCCTCCACCACTTTAGAACTTGACGACCGACAGTTTCACGTTCAGGGCACCAAGACGAATCCAACGGTATGAGTCGTTGCCATTTACAGGAATGACAGATAGAATTTTTTCATTTAGTACTGGAGCGAACCGGACTAACTATTATTTTCTATAATTACGACACATGTTTTTGGAGTTCGGAGCACCACGACATCTGTCGGTTAGGTTAGAAGGGTATGAAAGTATTAATTATCACTACATAGTATAAAATAAAGTCGCTTTCTCCGTCCATATGTCCCTATGTCCCTATGTCCCTCCCTTTGTACGCTTAAATCTTTAAAACTACGCAACGGATTTTGATGCGGTTTTTTTTAATAGATAGAGTGATTCAAGAGGAAGGTTTATATGTATAATACATGCATAATATACTGAAGGATAACCCACAATAACCATTTTCCCGTGCGGAGCCGTGGCGGGTCGCTAGTCTATGATAAAAAATAAAAATATGTGATCAATAAATCCACCAGATTCTTTATCTTCTTTATTACTGTCACATTGAATCTTGTTCTAACGTCTTGTTAAATCTATACCTGTCATCAAAATTCACCACTACGTGGGAATTATCAACATCAGTTCAAGGTTATCAATGGTTGTAATCAGAAAAGCTTGGTTGAAATGTCTGTATACATTTAACGCACAACTTCGTATATCTGATCAAATCGAATATAGCCTAGGCTCCACATGAAATTGTAATTGTAATAATAGTAAAATAATTGATGTGGTTTTGAAACGATAGTATTGAGAATTCAATCTAGGATGGGCGACCGTACCAGTCCCAAACCACTTAAGGACAAATTTTGACTTTGGAATGTTCTGAACCGACATTATGTAGTTTTATGGTAGAAATATATGTATAGTTGTTTATTGTTTACTTACGCTGCAATATTGATAAATTATTTGAATCCAGATATTTCAGTTTTTCATACATTTCACGAACAATATCAAACACTGGAATGTGCCTAAGTTTGACCAGTGCGTTCTAATAGATGACCTTGCAACAATAGTTGACCAAGGAAAAAGGAATTAAATAATGGTAGCTAGTTAAAAATACAACTATTATGGTACACAAATTGACTTATATGTATTGTCCGAAAGTTTCCCTTGACTTAACAACTATAGGTCTACCAGGATCTGAAGGCAAAAAGGGAAAAAACAAGGTTTCTTCGACATTTTCACCACTTTTTAAGGGAAATTAGAAGCCAAACCAACAATTCCTCGAAAGTTGACAGATGACTTTTTTTTTTGTTTCCTTAAGAAAAATCGCTATTTTTTTAACTTATTTTTGTCATCATATCCTGGTAGACCTATAGTTTCTAATGGCACAGTCGACATGTTAAAGTCTTATTTTGGCGCCTTTACTAATTTCGTCAAGACATTTCAGTAGATCTTCCTCTGTATATTTAAAAAAAATTTTGGGAGTCATCTTCGGTCTAAAACAACGAGAAACAAAGTTAAACTGTTATCTGGTCATCTATAGGAACACTTATTTTAGTACTATGTACTAATTGTAAACCAGTGGTCAATTACTGGCACACTGCAAATTATTTTAATAATAAGTAGGCATAAAGCTCTAAATTGTCAAACACAATCATCACTATGAAAAAAGAGTTAAAAAAAAAGGAAACACCGTACTCAACCAGTTGCAAACCATTTGGTCAACAATAGGAACCCAGTACAAAGTGTGTTCTAGTAGTTTTTTAACCATCTTTAAAAATACTTGATAATATCATAATTTATTGCAAATATACTAACATAAACACAAAATTTCCAATATAACACCACTTGATGACAGTAGCAAGAAAATAATAGGCGATTAACTAAGATTTAACTTACCATGCCGACGTGCACTTCTAACTGTGATGGCGGCCGGAAGGCGAGTGAACTAGACACTGGTCTGACAAAAAGAGCAAGATAGCGATATTTTTCGTTCAGTCCCGCTACTATTTTGTTGGGAACGTTGGTCAATGTCTAGGCAACTTGACAAAACAATTGTATTCCATAAAAATGCCTTCTATTTCTTATTTTATTCAATCGAACATGTGAGTGGTCAACACTGGTACCAGGTAAAACGCGTTGAGATCGAATAGCACGTCAGCCACGACACGAATTTCGCTATTTGGTCTTTCAGTGATTGCCACAATGCGTCGTGCGCGTTTTCATTAGAGCCATAACACGAATTTCGCCATGTAGATGTTTACTGTGCCCACAATCCGTTGTGAGCTATTTTTCCGCTCACTGAGCGTTTTCGATCTTTGAGCGTAACATAATAGGTATACAAATAAATTATATATACCTACTTTAATTTATAAATAAGCGACCCTTTTCGTTTACCAGTAACAGTGTGAGATGTTTATTTACCAGTGCCGTGAGCTTCAACGAATTCCAGGGTGTTGGGTTGGATGGAGCATTCCTTGTAGAACTCGCTCAGCAGCATCTTTTGGATGTGGGCGACTGGGTGCGTGATGCCCTGCTCCTTGTAGCCGTCGCAGTTGGTCTTCGCGTGGAGAACCTGGGCGTATACCCTGGACAGCAATGTTGGATTAGCGAGAGGTTTAAACCTTTACAAGGCAGTGGCCACTATATTGCCACCTTAATTTTAACCATAGACCCTCAACATAAAGTTAAAAACGAATGCATTTTGTAAAGTTGTTTTGCCGAACATACGAAGAAGAACATACTTGGACCAAATGAAAGAAGGGATAGATGCAATGTTGTATCAGGAAGTCGAACAGAAGGTTTATTATCACTTGGTCTAAAACGCAACAGCTGTTCTATACGTGAACTCGCCTAAAACGCAACTGGTCTACTGCTATAAATCGCAACTGTTCTATTCTTCAACTCGCCTAAAACGCAACTGGTTTACTGCTATAAATGGCAACTGGTCCATACGTCAACTCGCCTAAAACGCAACTGGTCTACTGCTATAAATGGCAACTGGTCTATACGTCAACTCGCCTAAAACGCAACTGGTCTACTGCTATAAATGGCAACTGGTCTAAACGTCAACTCGCCTAAAACGCAACTGGTCTACTGCTATAAATCTCAACTGGTCTATACGTCAACTCGCCTAAAACACAACTGGTCTACTGCTCTAAATCGTAACTGGTCTATAATGCGATTCGACTATTATTACCTAGTACTATTATATATTCTGTGCTATTACGCGGACTGGTCTTATAACGCGATTGGACTATTATGCGACTGACGGAGAATAGAATAAAAAGGCGTTGACTCCACCGACAAGAGCACGGCTCTTTTTGATGATGATAAATTATTTTCATTAATAAAAGTGTCAGCATTGTTTTATGATACAAATTCTTAAGTGCACACACAACCACAAATTAGTATATTTACTTATTTTTGATAGAAAATTTATTTCAATGATAAAATTTAAAGTAAATACATAACCTCGAAATCCAAAAATTAAACAAACAAATTAGTATTGGCATGCCTAAACTAAGTAGGTATTAAGTATAACTTAAATAACTTGTATCTTAGGCATAAACACATTGTAGGAGCCCGGCTATGATATAGCGCCAGCTCCACAATCGCTTGATGATGATTGAGATAATATGAGGATGTAGAGTAGAGATGATGCGTCGATGACGAGATAAAGATGCGTAGATGATGAAACTGTTTATTAACTAAAAGTTACAAGCTAGATGAGGCTGTGTGTTAAGATTAGACCAAGATGATTGAATGTTCGATAAACACTGAAATTAACAGTATAAAATAATGCAAAACGCTCCGCTCGGCCACCGTATAAGTAGGTCGCAACGGTAGCAAAATAAAGTGTTCGATTCTAGATCGTACACACATACTTACTGAGGTCAAAGTAGAAAAACTTAACTATATAACCAATAAATCTATCACAAGCAGAGTAGTTCTTTGAGCACCCTCAAAACGTGGTCACAAGGTCTTAATTCCTAAACTATCGAATATACAGTGTTGGAACTAAATATAGATGATTCCTCATATAATTATGCGTACTATTTTAACATAAAACATATAAAATCACGTATAATATTTTGAAAAATAATATTTCAACATCAAAAACGGGATCAAAATAGTAGTTCTTCGCAGGTCACACTTGGTTCGCGCTCAAGGTAATCCTTGATAAGTTTTGCATTTAATGCGTAATCGTATAATTTATTACATGGAATGAATAGTTTTTTAACTAGGCACATATTTATAAAAGAATATTCATTCTATCTCTTTGTTTCGAAAAATTATATTATATAACATCTCTGTCACACGATTTCGCTGGTTTCGTGAGCGCTCAATGAAACTACACCTACCTTCCAAGAATGCAAACTTGTCGCTGCAAATTTTAGCTTGCAGACACTATTGGTAGTGACCCAGCATCAGTGGAGGACACCACTGTACTCATCGCTTCAAAACTAAATAAATACGAGGTAAGTTATTCTTCGAATATTTTCAAGTTGGGCTGGTCATGTAACTTTCATGCGCATATGTAGAAAGATATATTATGTTATTACCAAAATATTTTTAAGAAAAAGAAGATAGATCGAGCGAGTTTATTGTCATGTACTTCATTTGTAAACTTACTCATTACTTTTATCATAATTCTCAAAAATATGTTATTTTTGTAACTTTTGTGGCCCAATTTTCGTGGACATTTGACCATGAAAGTTACCTGATGCACCACGAAAGTTTCAAATGTCCATTAAATATTCCTTATTTCTTGTGATGCAGTAATTGCATTTGCCCCTAATTATACCGAAAGCTAGAAATAAAATATTCTAGCACGTGTTTTTTTCTATGTAATATGTAATTCTGTTTAAATGCTCTCTCGTAGCTAATTTCATAATTTAGTGAGCACAAAAGTCAGTTTTTTAATATTATTGAATGAGTAAAAACTTTCAAACTCAACTTCAATAAGATTTACTGTAAAATTTTGTTTTCAGATTACTTTCGAACGGAAACTATGCCATCACAGAGTTCAGAGGAGCGGCGGGAGAAGAAACATGCAAAATCTCTGTTATTTTTTCATTGATTTTCATTTAGTAAAAACTGTACTCATTGTTTTTAGGGCTTTTTTAATTTACATCTATTTATATTAAAATTGCATTATAAAAAAAAATCGCCACGAAGGTTACGCGGAGAATGTTTTCTGAAGAACTACTCAGCACAACAACCGGCAATCGACTAGAGCAGACCAGTCCCTCCAAGCAGCACCACGTTCACGAGTTTGACGTATGGGTCAGCCATCGCCGGGCTCAATCATATTAGAGGAAACAACCAACGACCGGGCGACACTTTAGTGAGCATGAATACTCAGTCAGCCAGATGTTGTCACGACAATCTAATTAATGACTTTCCAATTGATTCATTATATTACATTAGATTAAGCACAGCGTTTCTCGTGTCAAGCTGGACTCTCTACACCACATGAGTAAATAATCGGAACAGAGTTTAAGCTTCTTAAGAACGTGCAAAATTGTTACCTATGCCGCCCACAATATGATTTTTATTAGGCTTCCGGCTAAACGAACTGGCAACACAATAATTATCAAAGTTAATATACATGTTACATTCTGAGAACCAGTACTCGGTTATGCATACTACCTATATCTTTTTTTTTCGAGAAATAATTAACAAATTAGACACTTGCTGGAGAAGCTTTGAATGTTTTGATGAAAAATTTTTAGGAGAAAAGGCTTCTCTTTTATCTGTTTTATTCCTAATTCTCTGCAAGATAATCTCTGTTCTGCTCTGTTGGTAACAATGTTTTGAGTAAGATCTTCTTTTGTCGAGTCTAGTAGTTTTAATAATAATTATTAGTACCTGTACTAAGTTGAATCAGAGGTGACTACGTTATCCCTACTTAATATTATAAATGCGAAAGTAACTCTGTCTGTCTGTCTGTCTGTTACGCTTTCACGCCAAAACACTGAACCGATTTTGATGAAACTTGGTACGGAGATAGAATAGACCTTGGGGACGGACATAGGCTACTTTTACCGCGGTAAAATACCTCATTCCCACGGAAAAGATTGTAAGCGCGGGCGGAGCTGTGGGGCGAAAAGTTGATGAAATTTGGTATCTATACCAATCTGATCTTAGGGTCTGATAGAATATACCTAGAAAATAGATATAAACTACATTTTACCGCGGGAATACTCTTTTTGTTTTGTTGGAACTTTGATGGAACTTTGGTACTAAGATAGAATAGATCTTAGGGATGGATTAAGACTACCTTATATCGCAATAAAATACTTTATTCCCGCGGGAAAACTCCTCATTCCCACAGGAAAAATGGGAGCGCGGGTGGAAAGTTTTGATGGAACTTGGTATAGAGATAGCATAGACACGCATAGATCTTACCCCCTGGCCACAGCTTCGCGCGGCGGCGGCGGCGAGACGAGCATCGAGCGCATAGCGAAGGGGGTGGGAGGGGCGCGCGGCGGCGGCGGCGGTGGGTGTATGCGGCATCGCGTCTGTCTACAGGCCGTCCACTATAGATGACCTCCCCCTGCCATAGTAGTACTTTGGCGGTGGGGGGCAACTTACGGTAAACGGTCTGTAAAGCGAATACGCGGCGAGCTGTGGCCTACCATCGCGCCGCCGCCGTACGCCGTACGCCAGGGGGTAAGGGCCTGGCCACAGCTTCGCGCGGCGGCGCCGGCGCGGCGGCGGCGGCGGCGTCCGCGACCAGCGGCGAGCGATGGAAACAAACTAGGCAATTTGTATACGACTTCATAGAAGTCGTTCACAGCTTCGCGCGGCGGCGGCGGATATGAAGTCGTATACAAATTGCGTAGTTTGTTTGTTGGCCCTTAGGGATGGATTAAGACTACCTTATACCGCGGTAAAATATCCCATTCCCGCGGAAAAATAGTAGAACAGGTAAAAAGTTTTGTTGAAGATTGGTACAGAGATAAAATAGACCTTGGAGTGGGATATAGACTACCTGCGTTACCGCGGGAAAATACCTTATTTCCAAGGGAAAATGGTAGGTTGGGCGAAATACTTTTATGAAACTTGGTACAGAGATATAATAGATTTTAGGGAGAGATAAAGGCTACCTTATACCGTGGGAAAATACCTCATTCCCACGGGAAATACTTTTTTCCACGGTAAAAATAGTAGTACAGGTGGAAAGTTTTGATGAAGATTGGTAAAGAGATAGAATAGACCTTGGAGTAGGATATAGACTACCTCTTACCGAGGGAAAATATCTTATTCCCACGGGAAATGGTAGGTCAGGCGGAAAATTTTGGTGAAACTTGGTACAGAGATATAATAATATACATTAGGAAGGGATAAAGGCAAATAGTAGCGAGGGCGAAAATCTTTGATGAAATTTAGTACAGAAGTAGAATAATTCTTAGAGATGGATTAAGAATACCTCATTTCCACGCGAAAAATAGTAGCGCGGGCTGAAAATTTTGATGAAACTTGGTACAGGGACATAAAAAAAAATTGGGTATGGATATAGGCTTCAAAATTTAGGCTGAAAACATCTCATTCCCACGGGAAAAGTCGAAAACTAACGCGGGCGTAGCCGCGGGCGGGTAGCTATTATTTCTTATAATTGAGTCTTGTACAATACAATACAATACAAATATTCTTTATTTACACCAGTATTATATAGGACAGTTACAATTTTCATAAGTGTGAAACAATGAGCCAATAGGCACCCCGCCCTGAAGTTGACTCTCTGACCTTTCCAGCTACAGAATATCCGACACGACGCTAAACCTATTACCCTTTTAACTACACTCCTTTTTACCTATCGAAAATTCACCGTCAATCTTAACTTACAAAAAAGCGGCTAAGTGTGGGTCAGACTCGCCCATGAAGGGATCCGTTGCCATAATACTTGTTGTTCGTTGTAAATTTGATCGATGTTTTAATAATAGTGTACTTAAAAAAAACGAATTGGTTTGAATGAGATCTAGTAAGTAGTTTTTTTTTATGTTTCATAAATCGTAAACAGCAATTTACCAAGTTTCAACAGTTCTTATAGTTATGGAAAAAAGTGGCTGTGACATACGGACGGAAAAACAGTCAGACAGACATGACGAGTCTATAAGGGTTCCGTTTTTTGCCATTTGGCTACGGAACCCTAAAAATAAAACATTTAATTTCATAAGCATAAACCCTAATTTAAAAAAAAAACACTGTTATTGAAACATCGGCCAAAGTTACAACGAACTACAAGTATTATGTTACTCTTCATGGGCGAATCTGACTCACACTTTTTGTAAGAGATTGACGGTGAATTTCCATAGAGTTAAAAGATTAGCGTCGTGTCGGTGAAATATTCTGTAGCTGGAAAGGCCTGTCGTCGAAAGCCCACGTAGATAAAAGGTTCTGTCGGCGAAATGTGCGTAGGTGAATGATTCGGCTGGGGAAACGGGAATAAATGAATTGTTCGGAGTACCAAGTGCGAGTTTTTTACTTACGAAACGCGCTCGATAACTACAACGTAAACGTGCATTTAGTATGGAGAAATTTTAGTTCAGCGAACTGTCCGCAGATGGCGTAGTTTCAATTCCATACAAAATCGCGTTTACGCTGTCGATATCGAGCGCGTTTACTTTGGTTGCAGAACTCGCACTCGGCACTCTGTCGACGAACAGTCCAATGACGAATCGGTGAGGAGAACGGTTGCAGAATCCACCTCGTTGCCTCATTCTCATCTCATTTACCATTTTCGTCTAAATTCGAATATATTTAATTTGGAATTCAATCGACAATCATCCGTCATTTCATTCATTTTTTTATTCACTTTTGGATTGTTCTTTCTTCATGTCGGCCGAACTAAAAATTCCAGTTTCCTTACAAATTTTATAAAGTTCGGTTTCTTTTATCAAATTATTTTAATAAAATCAAAATCTGTGTTTATTACGAGTTTTCATCCAACCCAATAATCAAAATGGGTTATCCTTTTGCATAACTATATTCAAGTGTTGCGGATGCTGTTTTGGAAGCGGTTCCTGCGGAGCCGCGCGCGTTGTAACATACTGTTTTGGCGCCAGTCTCGGAGTTACGTTTAGAAATCACTTAAAAGTTTCGTCTAACAATAATTCTGTGGGTCCGGTGAAAAACGATCCAAGTCGAATTAGACCCTTTTGCGTTTATTTGTGATTTGGACTCTCCTGAAAATTACCCATCGATGGGTCTAATCCACGCTCTTCTAAGTCAAAAGATAACGAAGTTACAACTTGTGCATAGTGGTTTAAATAGCATAAAAAATTGTGAAAATGAATTTAACTCCTCTTAAACAATCGAAAGATTTAATTTACTTGGTGAATTTGGGTTTAATACGAATTAAACCCTTTATTTTTTTGAATAAATAGTTCTAAATCATTTGAAACCTTGAAAAATTCAAAACTAAAGCTTGTGAAAAAAGATACAACTGTACTTAAAACTGGTCGAGGTAATTATGCCGAATTAGATCTTTTTACATTTAAAATACTATACAGTTATAGCTTTTTTGATACCAAAACATGACAGGACAATAAATACTTGTTAAGAAAAGACAAAATGAAATCTTTTCTATTGAATATAAACTGATGTAGATCTAATCTAACCAGCAAATTTCTACACTATACGCTCTTAGGTTTGATGCCGAATTACTCATCACTTTAACTACCACTCATTTGTTGTGTTTACTTATATAAAATCCTTAGCTTCTTGCTTGGCGTAGTACTTACAAACCTTTGAACTAAACATGGTCTCCGTGAAAAACATTACGTTACGATGCTTAATATATTTTATCTGTGCTGAAGATTTCCAAAATTTAACAACTCTCTAAATTATTAACGGAAATAACAGTAAATTTAAGTTTAACTTTATGATCGATAATTGGACTAAGATCTTCTCTCGTTCCTTAATATGATGTCATAAAGATAATTAAGAAAAGGTATTGCTTGGAAAGCATACCACCAACAATATCTATCAGGTCTTCAAATGTGACCGATATGTTGTGTAAACAAAATCCAAATAGCACCATTTTGAATGTGGTAACAATCTTTTTCCTATTGAGAATGGCTTTCTATTTTTATCCATTTTTACCTGTAAATATCCACTTTCACATGGTCTAAGGTCATTAAGCATAGCCCATCATCTCAGTTCTGAATCATCATCATCCTAGTTCATCACCGTGTGTAAGAGATATTGTTCTGGGTTAATGTGAGTTTCACAGGTCTAGTTCGGTGTTTATTTTGAGTAATGACAGTACGTTAGTAACTATTTATTAATCTGTGGTAATGATTAGATAGGTAGTTTTTTTTGCTGCAGGATTAATTCAACTCTATTCCATACAAATTTGTTAGATTTTTAAAGAATTTTCGCTTTATTATTCCAGATCAAACATAGTTTTATGCTTTCAGAAATCTGCAACTTGCAGACTCTTTTTGTATTTTAACAAATATTTCAAGTCCCGAAAGTAGCACTACTTGCAGATATGACTATGAATTCTTGTAGACAGACATACCTAGACATTATTTATTTGACAGAACACAATACAACACAACAAACAATAAGATACTAGGTGTCTTTCTTCTACATAGAAGTTATAGAAGTACAAAAACTCTTAAATTCTTTGCATATTATGTACGTATTTGCTAGAACTATACGGTCATTGATGTATTTCCTCTTATATCATAAAGATTACCATAGGATTCAACTATGTGACGTATATTGTTAAAAATAGCTCTAATTTGAGTTAAACCAATTATGGCCAAAAAACCTTCCCAAAATTAGTTTTTTCGCTCTCCTGAAAAGTAGCGTTTTTAAGTTGGATCGTTTTTCACAGGACCCACAGAATTCTCGTTTAACAATTTCCGTCTACTAACAATTTTCGTCCAAAAATCTAACAATAGCGCTAAAAAATCAAGTGAATCTATATCTGGCGCCGTCATACTTATAAAGAGGTACTTAGAATACTTAAAATTGTACACAAATAATGGTACATTACTTAAACATAAACTCAGTGGCGAAGGGTCCATATATTTAAGGGTACATATATACAGGATGATAATGTAATCCTTGGCAAAAAAAAAACCAGGCACTCAGTATCGTTAATAGAACATATTCCACCAAGAAAAAAAAATAGTTTTTTTTTCATAATTTTCCATAAAGTTGTCTGAAAATATCGTAACGCGCAGTCACAGGTTATCTGTGCGCGTAGTAAATCTAGTTATGAATGGAGCAACGCGTGACACAGACAGAGTGGCTCGCACGGTGACCTTGTGCGAAGCAATGCACCTCACCGCACCCCCGCGCACACCCTCCGGGAGGCGATCGATCGCCCGACAGTCATTCGCCTACGGTTCCTTGGGATACACGTGCGCGCGCGCATTTACCCGCCTCGCGAGTTTAGTGCGTAAGTACGTAAGAACGTAACGAAAATGTGAAAAGTGCAAATGAAATGGCCTGCAAGGTGCAGTCAGGAGCACGCTACGCAGAGTAGGTAGGTACCTAACTTTAGTTGATCTTTTAAAATGAACAGAATCACAGTGCATTTGTTTAGTTTGCCCTGATGTGGTTGTACTTAATTTCATACATAACAGTACACATTAACGTTTCTAACGTAAAATCTGTAGGTATGTAGCCGTAAATTCTGTATTCTGAAGCCCGTGAAAGTGCCTACTACAAAAATTGCAACTTGTGTAACACCATTAGTTCACATTTCGACGTAAATTGCGAACCCAGTATGATAAAAATCAAATTGATTCACTTGAGACAATGCTACTACGCAATAAACATCAAATTACACTTTGTTTGCCACGGTATCTCCGTAGAAAGACGCGGGCGCGGGAGGGGCGAGGTGCGGGGGGGCGCGCGAACTGGTCGTTCGACCGTCAGTCGCAAGTAGGTACAGGTGATTGATAAACAAAGTGCGCATGAAAACTAGAATTTTTCGGATAAATTTAAAAATTTGTAGACTGTTGTGTATAAAAGAAAATGGAAAATTAGGGAAATTATATTTTTTATTCATGTCATAGAGTCCGTAGCCGCGTTTTTGCTAAACATTCCGCTATCATGCTGTATTTTGAAAATCCGATCCAACATACATTAATATTATTCATAATTATACAGCATAATATTAATATTATAGAAAATATGCCTGCCCGTAACAAAAAACCAATAAGTTTATTATTATTAAATCGCCCAACCATAATATGACCGGTCGGCGGTCATTGACCGCGCCACCTAATAGCACGCGCGCCTTTGGTAAGCCGGTGAATCCCGGCTTCCCTTTTTGCTACGTTGCATGGTCTAAGAAAACAATGCATACATGGACTATGCTACGTTGCCACGTGTATCCACTTACGCTCTCATTCATAGTTATAATCGCGCGCTTTTTCACGCAAGGTAGGCTGGAACGGATCAGCCTCCCTTTTGTTTTCCTTTTCTAACGCCTTATGCGAAACGAAAAAGAAAGTGCTACTCCCGCTAATTGAAAAATCATAGATGTAAAAGAAAATACATCGCGAATCAGACGTTTTTTACTAGCAAGTTAATACGGTTAAAATAATGCTAATTTGAAGAGTAGTACTGTGATAGTAAGAAGTACCGCAAACCGCACCTTTTCATTTAGGCGTGTTTGCTTTCAAAAACAATTCGGAAATAATAATGGCTAATTATGGCTAGTACGTGTCCGCCATTTTAATCGTGTGTTTGCTTCTTTGTTTTGATAATTTTCTATGGTTGTTTAGTGTTAATTTGCTGTTATTTTTAATTAATTTAGAAATTTATAATGATAATTTTGTTCTGTGAGTGGGTACAGTGAATTTAGGCAATTAAACTTCAGTTAGGCGACGACAAAGTACGAGTGTATAGGCAGTTGCGGAAGGTAAGAATTTTGTTTTATTTTGAAGTGGCGGCTTACCATTGCCATCATTTCACCCTTCGCCACTGATAAACATACTAATGGTTAATTGTATTTTCTTATTGTGGTTTCTGTGTTGTGATGTCCTACAAATAAATGTTTCTTATTCTTATTTAATGCCCAAGGTATTTCGGACTTCGGATCTCAGGACCGAGATCTTAAACCCAGTTACGGTGGTAGTCACTAAGGCTCTGGGTAATTTAGGTTTGCCGGTAGACCAATGGTCATACCTGGTATTTTATATTGTCGCAGGTAGGCTTCCTACGGATGTGCTCACTCGGTTCGAGCAACAGAACGGTACCGGTGGGGACGAACTGCCAACGTTAGCAGGCTTATTGACCTTTCTAGAGTTGGAAAGCCGCCGATTCGATAACGTCTCCGCTTCGTGCGTCGCCATGTCCCCCGCGCCGGGTCATGTGGGACCCCATTTTTCCGGCCAAGGTTGAAGCCGCTTCCCCCAGTTTTCGGCCCGTTCGGCCACCACACACGGACCTACATGAGGCCGGACGGTCGACGACCGCCTTATGTGGGTGACTGGGACCCGCTGGCACGCTTCTACCTTCCGTCTCGTGCCAATGCGAATAGCGGGAAGCCGGGTTTCCGTTATGAAATTGCAGCCCATTCCGGTGTTGCCCCCATCCCAGAAACTGTTTTACTGCCCACAGCGGGTTTGGGATTCGGATGGCAACACTGTGATGGCTCGCGCCCTGTTAGATTCTGGTGCACAGGGCAGTATTATGTCGAGTCAGCTTGCAGCACAGTTGGGCAACCCTATATATAATTATTCTCATTATATACGTGGGGTTAGAATTTCGGATATAGTACACGTACAATTTAGATATTTGCATTCGGGAATTGAAGTCAGGCTTAAGGCTTGCGGACCGCAAGTTTGACATACCGGGGCCAGTAGACATTCTGCTTGGGGTAGATGTACTGGGGAAACTTTTGCTGACGAGGAAACGAGTTCTACAGTCCGTAGGTTTAGTTGCGGTGGACACCAAGTTAGGACATGTTGTGTTAGGCCCTACGGTCCAGACGGTTGCTACGGGGGGATCAGACAATATCCTAGTCGGGTCCACGCTCTCGGAAGTGGTCCAACGGTTTTGGGAACTGGAAGAGCCGCCGGCGGCTCACCGAGTTGATCTGGAATAATCTGGATGAACAAGAGTGCGAACTGTTTTACCAGAATACTACAGGTCGGCTTGTTTCTGGTCGGTTCTTACTGAGACGTTTGCCCACTGTTGGGCAGTTCACGGAAGGCAGCGGAATCGCGTCTCTTATGGATGGAACGACGCGTAAGAGCCTGGCCACAGTGGCCACAGCTTCGCGCGGCGGCGGCGGCGACCGGCGATGGCAGGCCACAGCTTGCCATCGCTTTACAGACCGTTCACCGTAAGTTGCCCTCCACCGCCAAAGTACTACTATGGCAGGCGGAGGTCATCTATAGTGGACGGCCTGTAGACGCGATGCCGCATACACCCACCGCCGCCGCCGCCGCGCGCCCCTCCCACCCCTTTCGCTATTCGCTCGATGCTCGTCTTACCGCCGCCGCCGCCGCCGCTGCCGCGACTAGCTGTGAACGACTTTATACATGTTGCCTACGTTTGTTTCCATCGCTCGCCGCTGGTTGCGGTCGCCGCCGCCGCCGCCGCCGCCGCGCGAAGCTGTGGCCAGGGGGTAAGACGGGATCCGGTGTTTCGGCAGAAGTATGTAGAGTTCGTGCGACAAAAGTATGTTTCGGAAGTGTACTTGGAGTGCTACGGAGCACTGTTTCCTTCCACACCATGCGGTGTTGAGAACTCCGAACGCAAAGATTCGGGTTGTGTTTGACGGGTCTCTCGCTACCTCCTCCGGCGTCTCTTTGAACCAGTGTCTGCACGCAGGGCCAAAGCTCAGTCGGGATATTTCGGATATATATTAACGAGCTTTCGCCGGCACCAGGTTGTCTTCGTGGCAGACATTTGTATGATGTTCAGACAAACGGTAATACATCCGGAGGACAGGCGGTATCAGCTCATTTTATGGCGTGAAAGCTCAGATGAGCCCATAAAAATTTACGAGCTGAACACAAACACAATATACGGTTTACGGACGAGCCCATTTTTAGCGATCCGCTCTTTACGGGAGCTGGCAGCTAGAGAACGGTTGCCACTATCCTTGTGGTGCGGACATCTCGGAGCAGGACCTGTACGTTAATGACGTATGTACGGGCGCTGACAGTGTGGAAGAGGCATTGTCAAAGAAGGATGAACTGATTCAACTTTTGAATAGGGGTGGGTTGGTATGAGTTGAGGAAATGGTTGTCCAACTCCCCTGAGCTGTTATCAGGATTGCCTTATGAACTTCAACAGGATCCTTACTTGTTTGAAAATGTTGATAACCCTCACATGCTATCGATTCTAGGCGTTCAACATCGGCCGGTCCATGATGAGTTTACCTATCGCGTCGATTTGGAAAATCCGAAGGTGTGGTCGAAGCGAACGGTACTTTCGACGATAGTTCGGACCTTCAATCCAAACACCCGGATTGCACCCGTCACTTTCTTGTTGGAGTGCTTCATGCAACGGCTGGGGTTTGCTAACCTGTCATGGGACGGTCAGATTGCTGGGGGGGACCTATTACGGGATTGGTTGAGCTTCTTTTCGTCTCTACCTGACATTAACCAAGTATCACTGCCTCGGAAGCTGGTTCCTACGGGCAAGTACAGGGCGTCTTTGCACGGTTTTTGTGACGCCTAGGAACGTGGCGCAGCTGTGGTATACTTGAGAACGGTATCCTCAACCAGGAGGGTCGATGTACGGTGGGTATTAGCCAAGAGTAAGGTCGCTCCGCTTCGGACTCGCTTGACTATCCCGAAGCTCGAGCTGTCTGTTGCGGCTCTGTTGGCTAGACTATTAAATCACACAGCTGCTAGTTTACGGCTGGTTATTAATTTAGATGATACAGTGTATGCTTGCACGGACAGCCAGATAGTGTTGTGCTGGCTGAAGGCTTGGGTTCACAGTTCACTCACTTGAGGTTTTCGTGGCTAACCGTGTCTCTCAGATCCAAGGAGGCCCCTTTATCTTGGAGACACGTGCCTGGCGAACTGAACCCCGACTGTGCTTCTCGCGGGTGTTTAGCGACGGTAATTGTCAACCATCATTTGTGGTGGGGTCCTTGGTGGCTGAGACATTGAAGAGCTCTTCTTGGCCTCGCTTTTGCTCAGGAGTCCATTCAGATCCTGTAGCTGCACCGGTGCAGGTCGAGACTTGGAGGGTGATCCAGTAACTGGACCTAGATCTGCTCATTAATCGATATAGCTCATTTGACAAACTTATTAAGGTCACGGCGTGGATTATAATATTAAAAATAATAATAAATATGTGGGACATCTCACACACGGCCATCTGACCCCAAACTAGGCAGAGCCTGATTATGAGGTTTATACGGAATTGTCGGTTGTCGGTTTCTCAGCGCGATATGTCTCCTATTGTGCGTGCCGCGGAGGAGGAAGAGGCTCTGTTGATACTAGTTGGTTTGGTTCAGGCTGTCAGCTTGTCTCCAGAGCTGAAGGTGCTGAAAAGCGAGCGCCCCAAGCTACGTGGAGCTATTACTCGCCTTAACCCATTCATTGACGGCAGGGGGTTGATATCCGTGTTGGAGGCCGATTGAGAAATTCCGACTTATCTTACTCGGCTCGGCACCTTCTATTGCTGCCCAAGAAGAGCCAATTTGTTAATTTATTGGTGATGGATCGCCACATGTGGGCACGTGGAGCGTGTCAACGCTCCGATAACGGAACAAATTTTGTATGAGCAGGCCGTTACTTGCGGGATGTTGTAAATTTCTTGAATATTAACCAGGTGGATATTGAAACGGCCCTCTCTCGCCGCGGTATTTAATGGACCTTCAGTCCTCCAGGATGCCCCCACTGGGGGGGGGGGGGGTATTTTCGAAGCGGTGGTAAAATCGGCTAAAACTCATTTACTTTTGAGGAATTGTGTACGGTATTTTGTAAGATGGAAGCGGATCTCAATTCACGGCCGTTGTGTCCGCTCAGCTCTGACCCAAATGATCTGGAGTCGTTAACTCCCGGCCATTTCCTGGTGGGTCAGCCTCTTAATGCGCTGCCGGAATACCCTTTCACGGACGTCAACACTGGACGGTTGGGTCGATATCAGATGCTTCAACAGATTATGTCCCAAGATTTTTGGAAACAGTGGTCTCTTGAGTATTTGCATCTGCTCCAGCAGCGCTTGAAGTGGATTAGTGGACGGATAGAACCAGTCCTCCTCATGTCGGTGACATCGTGCTGATTAAGGGTGCTATGCTAACCTGCCGCCACTGCGTTGGCGTAGGCAGCGCATTCCTAACCTGTTTCCCGGTTCGGATGGGACCCCTCGGTCTGCAGAAGTTTTGGAAGGGGACTCGGTTCTCAAGCGAGCGGTATCAACTTTGTCCAGGTTGCCAGTAAATTAGGGACAGGTTGGGACCTGTCCCAGCGGGTGACTGTTTAGAACCGACACGGCCCCCACGTGGCCGGGCCACGGTCACCTGCCATCGGTAGTTTTAAGTTTGTGTGCTGGTAACCCAGTAACGTCAAAGTGACAGTACGGAATCTATTGTCAAAAATTGCCATCGGGGCTTGTGTCGAAAATCCGAAATAAATGAGTTAATAAAAAAAAAAAAAAAAAAAAAATGTTGATGATGTTAATTATTATCTCAAACGAACGGTTAGGACAAACAAGTGCTTTCCAAGCGTCCTACGGAAGGTTTTGTGTGATGAAACGGCAAGTCAAGTTCGGCGATAGTGTGGAGCCCCGGCGGTGTGTGTATGGTGTAATCCTCCATCTATCCTTCCACCTCCTACCCGAATACCCATACCTTCCCCTTGTGTAAGCACCTATTACCAACGGCTACGGGAATCTCGGTAAGTAAACAATATTTTTTAGTATATAGGAGGGACTACTATTTGGTATTCTGTGATATAGGTACCTAATTTCAACGGCGCCGCGTATCGCGGTAAACGTTCATCTAACCTCTCGCGCGGTAATGGTTTTATCTCTGCTCTCGGGTCTAGTTGCGAAATGAACAGTGGATGTTACCACACGATTCAACCAGTTTTTCCAGTTAACATATTTCAGGTTTATACGCTTTCAGTCAGCTGAGTATTCTTTGCTTTCTAGCGCCGAATCTCAGCATCCTTACTATCAAGCTCAGTTAGTAGTTTAGTGTTAATATCTTTTGCCTCTGTTAGGCTTTTCTGCAGCTGAGCGGTCTTCTGTTTTGCGTGCTTGCTGCGAGTCATCAACAATAACATCAATCAACTCTTTGAATTTAGTTCGTTAGTTAGTTCTATTAGGATTTTTTTACATTACCTTCTGGAATCCTTGGCTTTTTGCAGGAAGCAGACGACGATGGCTTCGGAACGAACGTATCCATTTGCGCTGTTGTCGAAGCATTTGCAGCGGCCGTCAGGTGACAGGACCCCCAACCTGAAATAAAACGGTTGATATATTATACAATTATAAATAACTCATTGATTTTTCTACAGGTGACGCCTGTTAGTATATACTATTAAATTATAATCGAAGGTACAGCTACAGCTAAGGTGTGCAGTCTAAAGCACGTAGTAAAAAATCGAAAGCGTTAAATTATTTCGTTGAGCTTGTACAATGTACGGAGGCTTGGTGGTACAATTGGAAGTACGCCTGTACGGCCCGGATAGCCCAGGAGGTGCGGGTTCAAGTCCCTGCCCAAGCTCAATGATCTTAATTTTTCGCTTCGATTATAATTTAATATAAATAACTCGTCGAGTTTTTCATTCAAATGATAAAATAAATATAACTAGAGACCCGTAGCGGCGTCGAAACGCCGCCGCTAGAATATGGTAATGTAATATTGATAGGGAAACATAAACCATTTTTAAGGCATTTTTTCGATACTGTACTCAAAACACACATTTGAATGAAATGGTGTCTTAATAATAATAAAATATAACCCACCAGAATTGAGCCTAATTGCCTTATAATCACAACGTAGAAATGAACATTTGTCAAAAGCTTTGCATAACAATTTAAAAAAAACTTAAGAAACTTTCATTGGTTCTTAATAGTTCTTATTTTGATATCAAGAAACATTTGAGAAATTAGACATTAGTTAGCATTTTTTAGTCATTAAGGTTCTCTATTGTCTACAATCATCCTAAATATGAGAATACAAAAGTCAATTTATTTTAGTAAATGTTGGTAACAAAATAGGATCAGTTAAAATTTGCTGACGGGGCTATGTGCAAACATTTTGAGAAATGCTCACGGCAGAAATAAAAATAAAATATGATTTTCGATATTCATCTATGACTTTTTTAATTATTATTATTACCGAATCAGAATAACACTAACACTAAACACGACTTAAATTACACCTTGGATATTTATTTATACTTGTAATATACCTAATATTCCTACAATCGACGATTAGAGACTGTAAGAAAAGAAAAAAGTCGTGGAATAGGCTCCCATACAAACCACGACCCTTTTAATAGGAAACGGACTCTAAACAATGTTAACATTTAATAAGTAGGTAAAGTCACCGTCAGATATTGGTTGGATTTCTCGCTCGCTCACATTATCTGATGGAACCTTGACTGTACCTACCTAGCGTTGAAAAAATAAAATTAAAACAGCTTCTTTCACAAATTCGTCCATTTTTGGATTATTTCATAACAAAATATTGACATTAACTATTCTAATTTTCACATATAACCATTTATGTATCTTAGATCTAATTTACACCAATTGAAATAATATAAAAAATTAAACCGCCTATTCAGGACGATGCTTCTTGACAGTAAATAGAAACACCGAAGAATAGATAAATGTGTTTTATTGTAATTAAAAATGGATACAAAAGAAATTTTGTAAGAAAAAATGCGTGCGAGCTAAGTTGAAGATATATAGCGGAATGACCAATGCTCAAAACGTGGCCGCCGCAATGCTCAAAATTTGGCAGCCTTTACGCCAGCCTCCCAGATCCCACCAAAGTTATGAGCATAAGCAGGAATAAATTTAAATTCTATGCCTTCATACAATCCGAAATCAGTGACGGACTCGTTAGCGGCCCTAAGCATTCTTTTTAATTCGCTATTTGCCCCAACATAATTTTTGCCATTATCGCAGTATAATTATTGTACGTGGCTTACCACGTCTAGAGACAAACCGACGTAAGCAAAGAATGAATGCGTTAGTGCTCAGTTCGCTAACAACCTCTAAATGCAAGGCCTTGGTGGAAAAGCAAACAAAGAGACATAAGTAGCATTTGGTTGCTCTTGCACCACGGCCTTTGCGATTCAAGATAAGGAACGGACCTGCAAAATCGGTACCGCAGATCTCAAATGGAGGAGCAGGGTTGACACGTGGCTCAGGTAGGTTGGCCATTATTGGTTGAATACTTTTTCCTTTTATTTTCGTACACTGCACACAATTATTCGTTGTCTGTGTCGCCAACAATCGACCACCGATAGGCCAAAAATCCTCACGTATCAGCGATAACAATTGGAGAGGCCCGCAATGTAAAAGTCTAACGTGTTCATGTTTAAAAAGGAGTTTGGTAAACGGATGCTTTGAATCGATAATAATGGGGTGTTTCTTATTATATGGAACCAATGCCTTATGGAGACGTCCTCCGACACGTAGGACTCCATCATTATCAAAAAAAGGATTAAGAGATAAAAGTCTTGACTTCCGATTCAAACTACCTACTGGTATGTCTTGTTTAAAAGATTCTCTTTGTGCAATTTTGGCTAAGTTAAAAAAAGATTGTATTAATTCCTTAGCAGTTAGTCTATCCTTTATTTTGTTACTTTTAGATTTACAATTATGTATGAAACGCTTCACTTAAGCCATGATTCTTTGCATCTTGTACAATTTTGAGCAAGTTTGGAAAAGAGTAAAATTATAATTTATCTTCACACTGTACATTTAAACTTATTTTTGTTTCAGGTAGCGTGCTAGTAGGATCTGTGTGATGGGTTGGCCATTCATCGTGTAATTTTACTAGAAAAGGAGCACCGCTCCACCATAACTTATTATCTTTCAGATGTTGCGGTTTCACTCCCCGGGACGCAAGATCAGCTGGATTACAATGAGTGGGTACATGTCGCCATTCATGCATGAAGGTAAGTTCGCGAATCTCTTCAATTCGATTACATACGAAAGTTTTCAATGTTTTCGGCTCAGAATGTATCCATCCCAACACTATTGTTGAATCCGTCCACAGAAAACATCGTGAAATTGGCAAGTTGTCCCTGCAACACGTAACGACTTTAGCACTTTTGTAAGCAATCGAGCGCCTAACAAAGCACCCATCAATTCCAACCGAGGTATAGTTAGTTCCGGCTTCAAAGGAGCCACTTTGGCCTTGGCACAAAAAAGGTGAACTGTAACCTTTCCTACATCATCAGTAGACCTAAGATACAGACATGAACCATAAGCCATTTGTGAAGCATCGGTAAAACAATGCAATTCAAAATTGTTTGGAGCCTCACAAATGACGTGCCTCGGGACTTCAAAGGTGGACAAATGGTGCAAATTGTCAAGAAACTCATGCCACTCAGACTTTAGGTGATCTGGAACCGGATCATCCCACCCACTTTTAAGCAACCACAATTTCTGAAGCAAGGTTTTAGGAACAATGGTTATTGCTGACAACAAGCCAAGAGGATCAAACAATTTCGACGAAACCGAAAGGATGTTCCGTTTTGTAATTTTACCATCCGACTCAAGCTTAGTGGAAAACAGCAATGTATCAGTTACGGGAGACCAGTTAAGTCCCAGTACAGTAGATTCCTTACAAAAGTTTTGACTTTGATCTGTTACAGAAATTTTATCGAAAATATCTGGCGCATTTGTTCTAAATTTACGCAACGGTAAACAAGCTTCAGACAATTTTTCTACTACTCCCTTTACAGTACTTTGCAGGTTTTTCTTACAGCTCGATCCAGTATTTAGGTCATCGATATAAAAATCATGTTTAATCGCGTTAGCTACATCAGGGTTGTCGGTACACTCCTTAGATAGTTGTAGTAGGCATCGTGTGCTCAAAAAAGGAGCCGAGGCTGTACCATAAGTTATGGTGTTTAATTGAAATATTTTTAATGGCTCATATATGTCATCCCTCCAAATAATCAGCTGCAGATGGCGCTGTGATTCGTCAACTTCAATTTGTCGGTACATTTTTTCAATGTCCCCGGTAACTACAAACGCATTATGACGAAAACGTATCAAGATTGAAAATAAATCATCCTGTACCACCGGCCCTACAAGCTGAAGATCGTTAAAAGACTTACCACTTGTTGTCTTACAAGAGGCGTCGAAAACGACACGCAAACCCGTTGTCTCGCTCTGGTTACGTATCACGGCATGGTGAGGAAGGTAGTAGCCAAAAGCAGGACGAATGACTGGTGATAAATGACCCAATCGTTCGTACTCATGAATGAAATTCTTATATTCTTCTTTCAACAATGGATATTTAATTAGTTTCTTTTCTAGGTTCAAAAATCGGGTTTTAGCTGAATGGAAAGAATCCCCCAATGCCTTTTCAGGTGATTCACTCAAAGGTATTTTAACAGAAAAACGACCTTCTTCTGTTCGCTTCGTATTCTACACGAAATGAGATTCGCAAATCTCTTCTACCTTTGAGAACTTCTGCCTGTCAAGAGACGGTAATTCCTCAATTTCCCAAAACCTAGACAGCGATTCATTAATACTTTGAGAAAAATTGCAAATCTTGTGACTGAACCCAGAACCAACACCAATTGGGCCAGATATCAACCAACCTAATTGTGATTCCTGAAGAGTAGGCTTATTTTTCCCAAGTTTATTCTGATGACCTTGAACTATCTCCCAGAATACATCTGCCCCCAACAGCACCTGAATATCGGAGGGATTAAAAAAACTAGGATCGGCCAACTCAATATTAGCGGGTAAGTTTAATATAGACGGATCCACCTCAACGCCAGGTAACTTGTTTGTAATATGTGGTATAACCAGGCACGGCACCGTCAAGTGAAAAGAATTAAATCGTGACTTTATTTTAATATTACACTGTTCAGACGAAGCACAGTTTGCATTATTTATTCCCAATATTTTTATAGGATTTTTTTTACAAACAGGTAAGTTAATTTTTCTTTGCAACTCTTTGGTAATAAATGATGACTGACTTCCATTATCTAATAGGGCTTTTGCAAGATAAGATTTATTAGTTTTAGGATCAATAATAGTAAGATGCAACAATGGGCAGTACATAGTAAGACATGGCCAGGCAACATTGCGTGTAGTGAAACTTGTTCGTTAGTGCCACTACTGCCTTGAGAAGGAGAGGGTGAGGTAGGTATTTCGTTATTTGTATTGACGTGTGTGTTATCACGCGACTCTTTATGCAGCAAAGAATTATGCTTACTGTTACAAATCAAGCAGCCCTTCCGGAAGCAACGTGAAGGACGATGGCCAGGTCGAAGACAGTTAGGACACAGTTTGAATTTAGCAACTTGACTTAACCTTGTGTCTCCATTCATGTTTTTAAACCTTTCGCACTCATGAAGAAAGTGATCTTTAGTGCAAATTACACAAGACTTCGAGTTCGAATTTACATTAGATGCAACAAAAGATTTTGTAAATTTTATTTCTTTATTATGTGCATGTTTATCCGATCTCGGCTGTTCATTCTTGCAAAATTGTACAGTCTCTAAAACGTCGGCGCGGCTACGTAAAAACGAAAAAAATGATTCTAGAGTAGGCGACTCGGACAACGAATTCCTGTGTTCCTCCCATTTACGACCAGTGGCGCTATCCAGCTTACTTGACATCATGAAAATAATTAAGGTATCCCAATGACTAATCGGTTCTTTTAATGTACCTAAAGCTCTCAAATTTTTGTTAAAATAATCAATCATATAACGCAGTGATTGATGGGATTCCCTAGTGATAGGTTGAAATGAAAATAACGCCATTAGGTGGTTATTAACGAGAAGTCTAGTATTATCAAATCGTTCGCAAAGTAAATCCCAAGCTATTTTATAATTTTCTGATGTAAATTCGATCGATTTAATTACTACGGCCGCACTACCTTCTAAAGCAGAGCGTAAATAGTGGAATTTGTTAATTTCTGCGATAGATTCATTTTGATTGACTAATGAGTCAAACGTATCTCGAAATTTGAGCCACTTTGAAAAGTTACCATCGAAATAGGGTAAATCTATAGTTGGCAATCTAATATTGAGAGATTTTGATTTCGAACCGTTCTTTGAAGAGTCTAAGTCATTATCTCCTTGTGCCGATAAATAGCTCTCAATAATGTTCTGCGCTTGGGCGATTAAGGTACAGAAACTATTTTCTATTGTTTCTCTTTCTTCTATTTGTTCATCGGGATTAGTAGTCCGGTCAATAAAGAAATGTAGAGTGCGTGAGCGGGAGCCTAAGCGATTTCTTCAGAAACTTATTCAGAGTGCTTAGGGATAATACATACTAAAAGTCCCGACGTCTAGGAGGTGAGCTGGAGGGGGGAGGGGGGGTTAAAGGTCTCATTTTTAAGTTTTTCGCCAATATTACAGAAACGGTGCGTTGTAGCAAAATATGATCTTAGATGAAATGAAAGCTTATAAAATTCTCTACAACTTTTATTCTATATCAATTTTTCATATTCCTAACCGTTTTTGAACTACACGCTCCTGAAATGTAGGAAGTACTGTTTAGTAGGGGATTTATTGAAATGTTTGTATGGGAAACATTTTTTATTGGACGAGTCGACGAAACTTGGCATGGTTATAGAATAGGTGATCCTAAGTAGAAATCCACCAGGACCCATGACTTGTACTCCCTCTGAAGCCGGGGGGAGGGGGGTGAAGTTGGATTTTGCTGCCCTTTTTGTTGACGCTATATCTCTAAAACCGTAAGTACTATGACAAGTTTGGTATCATTTTCGAATAACTCGTTAACGTAGAATTTATTTTCGGTATTATAAAATAGGGTGGCCATATCAAAAAACTAAATTTTAGGACAAAATTCACAAAACACAGATTAAATCTTTCCACATAAATGTCGTTTACTTTTCCCATGGGAATGGTATCGATACAAAAAAAATATGGTCGTGTAGCAGCATTCACGGGCTTTACAAATATATAACTTTTAAGGCACTTACTTGTTACAATATAAATACACATAAGCATAAATAAATAAATATATACATACATCAATAAATACTTCAAAGTTACAAGGATAAAAAGTGTTCCTTCAACCTTTTTTTAAAAATGTCAATAGAGGGGCTGTTTTGGATAGGTTTCGGAATCTTGTTCCACATAAGCACAGCTTGTATAGAGAAGGATTTAAAGAAGAAGTGGGTGTTTGCTCGAGGACACTCCAGCGTCCGTGTGATGCAGTTGCGCCTGGAGCGAGGGTCAGGGGGAAGACGGTGGAAGCGGGAGCGGAGATAGTCTGGAGAGGCAGGGTTGTTAAGGATATTAAAAAGAAAGGAAAGTATGTGCACATCACGACGAAGACGAATTGGAAGCCATTTTAGTTGAGCGCGAAATTCTGAGACGTGGTCATATTTACGAAGTCCGAAAATAAAACGAATAGCTAAGTTTTGTAGGCGCTCAAGTTTATTAAGCAACTCCTCCGTCACATCCAAATAACAAACATCAGCATAGTCAAGAATAGGGAGGAGAATAGCTTTTGCTAACATTATTTTGGTTCTAAAAGGGAGAAAGTTCTGGAGTCGCTTGAGAGAATGGAAGGAGTAATGCATACACTGTCCTTCATTTACCCGCATATTTTTATCTAGCTTTAGAAAAGTCATGTATCGCCACAAACGATGATTTTTAATACAGTTTTCAATTGTTACTGCCCGTCCAGCATGTGGCACTACCGGCAGAGTCTGTCTAAAGTCACCAGAAAATAATACAACTTTTCCAGCAAATGGTTGTCGTCGTCTATCTTCATTAATTGTAATATCCCGAAACATGCGATCGATTACTGTCAAGGCTGCTGCCGGTATCATACTTGTTTCATCAATTATTATAAGGTAGGCACTGTCAAGATATCTCCCGTGAGAAGAATCAGGTTTAACACCAGATACAGACAAATCAAGAATTGGTATCGGCAATTTGAATTGATTGTGATTGTGAAGTGTTCGACCTCCTTTAACTAAGCTTGCTGCAATACCGGTAAATGCTACTGGAACAGCAATGCGACCAACACTCGCTACTTTGGCAAGTAAAGTTTTTTGCACATACGTTTTACCACAACCTGCAGGTGCATCAAGAAAAAATAAGTTTCTTTTCTGCTCTGAGCACTCAAGGGCTGTTATTACTGTATTAATTACATTTCGTTGTTCATCAGTTGCCATGTTATACATGGACTCAAACTCTATTTGAGCATTTTCGCTGTTAATTATAGGAAGTTCCATACAGTTCGTGTTATGTGTTAATAGAATTTCTTCAATTTCTAAAAGTGCAGCATTTGTAGCATCTTGCTCGTCGAGACTACGGTGTAAAAAATCTTCAGTCATGTAATCTCTAAAGGTGTTCCAGACTTCTACGGATTCTGAAGTCACGTTAATACCCAAGAGTATTGCAAATAACTCTCTGATTTGATGTGCAGAAAAGGTATTTGCTGCCTCTTGACGAAATTCGGAGAAATAAGCGGAGCTTGTTGTAATACCTAATGCAATGGCTGCTTCTTTAAACGTCGCGTATAAAACACTATTGATGGTACGTAAATCTTCAAACTTTTTGGCTCCTTTAACATGGAGAAGAAGAAGACGAAGATGATAAAGTTCAACGTCCTTTGGTGATACGGCATTATGCGTTCGTATATCTGCGTTCCTTATATTTGCCGACGTTGGCCATGAGTATGTAGGCCCCATGACAGTCGACAACTTATCTGTCAAGTTTCGCTCCGCTTTCGCTTCGCTAATGTGAATAGCGCGTTAATGTGAAATATCCCTTACCTATTCTTATTCGAGTCTGTGCGAAATGAAAAGGCTTGGAATGGATTGGTTTTCTCTAGCTATTTATTCTTTTTCAGTCTATTGACATTGGCAAAGTGCCCTCGAAGCCAAACGCCATTATACGAAAAAAAATCTAAAATTTGAGTGGTTGTCAATTATGTCATTTAATGTAAACAAATCCTTGCTTTATTTTTACGTATTTTAATTGGTATTTTGTTAAAAAACTTAAAAAACTAAGAGTTTTATGCACCCCTCCAGGATGAGACGAAGCTAATGAGGTATAATTTATCAATATCGGACCTTGGATGTGGATTTTATGGCCTGTACAAAAATCGGGCTTGCGTAATATATATATAGATTTTCTATTTAATGTGCTAGCTTCTGTACTTATTATATTTTGTAGCTGTTACAGTGCTACCAACTTATCTGTAGAACGGCCAAAAGCGGAACTACTGACAACGACCAATGATGTCGTTGACTTACGTTGTCAGTCGATATAGGAACAACCAGTAGTAGAAAACCTTAGAGTATAAATAGAAAATGTTCTGGAAAACCTTTTCGATCGTGGCGCCTCGCTTCATTCTACAAATAAGTTGGTGGCACTGTACGTATAAGATACATCTTTTCATTCCTTATTTTTGGGATTCGTGACGTAGGTTCATGATGATGTTACTATTCTTCCTTTAAGGTAGATTCAAACCCACCATACGTTAATCTGACTGGAGCTAAGCTCGGCCTATTGCTCGCCGACCGTTCGTTGGTCAACGTGGTCTGCACGTTCCATATCGAGACATAGCGAATCAGCATTTTTCTTAACCATCGTGAACAATACGCGATCACGTCGCGCCGGTGTTCATATCACCTGAGCTTTGGATTTGGGCATCACAAAAAAGAAACAGGATTTTTGTACAAAGGCCGTCAGGCCGTTGACCACCATCTTTAACGCCGCCTTCTACGAGGACCAGCCGTAAGTGTTTTACTCATCCCGTTTCTTCACCTTGTTCGAAATCCACCAGTAGCCTTGTAAAATGAGAAATTAATACAGTTTCAATGTGAATTCCTCGGAATCAACAAAGTCAAAAGTTAAAGTCAAAGTATTTATTTTTAACTTTTGGATATTTAATTAATTTACATTTTACATTAATTCAGATACATATTATTTTATGGCTTTAGTACGTTTTGAATTCCTACCCACGCTATTAGAATGCATTATGTCAAAACAAGCAATGTACTCGCGCTTTCATTACGCCGCATACCATGAAATAACACTATTGCCGTCTCGCTTGCACGCATGGGCTTCATATTTGGCTTAAGTTGCGCGTACCTTTTCTACGCTCAAATGTATATTTACCAAATTTAAGAGACAGTTATTCTGGAGTGCGAGGACTGAGCTTAAGGGAATTTATACCTATATCTGGATCCAGAACTCAAATATACTGGCCAGGAAAGAAAACGAACCTAAGATTTATAGAATAAAAAGCAGTAAAGATATTGATATCCTAAAAAACAAACAATAATGCTGGTAGCAGTGCTTCAACACACTGGTTGATTTTTTAAATAACAAAATTCACAGACCAGAGTGATAACTTAAGTGTAGATATAGAGTATAACAGGTTTAAAAAAATTGATGTATGGAGTAGACTGTGGGAAAGAGATAGAAAAAAGCTTCACATAATACATCTTAACATTAGATCTATGAGAAAACATTTTAATGAACTTTTAGTCCTACTGAGCCAAAGCAAATGTGAAATAGATATTATAATTTTGACAGAAATAAATATAAAGCAAGAAGAGTTATCTATGTACAATATTGATGGCTACGATATCTACGCAACAACAAGAAAAGTTCAAAGAGGAGGAGGATTATGTATTTATTACAAAAAAGGATTAGATATAAATTTTAAACCACTGAAAGTAACGTCATTTGAAGCTTTGCATGGAGAGTTATTGTGCCAAAATAAATCTTTACATATTGTTGCTGTATATCGACCACCTAGTAAGAACAAAACATATTTTGTGGATCAGCTTAAAATAGTACTCCGAGAAAACATACCAAGGAATGAAGATCTCATCGTTATTGGCGACATTAATATCGATCTGCTTGGAAACAAATCTGATGTTTGATGTTGTATATGTAGGTAGTTGGGTATTATTTTAGAATAATAAATCAGTCTTTCTCTGGCAAGCTGTTGTTTCACTTCATGGTGACAGCGGTCTACGTATTAATTGAGTTTACATAGCAAAAATAGTGGAAAGGTGCTAGTGAACGTTAATTAATCGTAACGAACATAAATTTGTGCACAAAGTGTAACAATGGAGCATGCCAGACCGCCTGCGGAGCTTCGTTTGGAAGGTGGGCCAGCGAGCCGCGCTGACGCGTGGCGCAAATGGCAGAAACAGTTTACTATATTCCTCAAGGCATCAGGAGTGCACAAGGAAGAAGCGGGAGTACAGGCAAGCCTTCTTATCAACCTGATAGGGTCAGAGGGGTATGATATTTATACCACCTTCAAGTTTGCGAGCGAGGAAGATCGCGATGACGTCAAGAAAATTATCGAGAAATATGACGAACATTTCAAAACAAAGAAAAACACGACTGTGCTTCGTTTTAAATTTTTCACGAGAAACCAGGAGAAAGGCGAAACAATTGATGATTACGTTACCGCCTTAAGGATTTTGAGTCAAGATTGTGAATTTGAGCATCTGCAAGATGGGTTAATACGCGATCGTATAGTGTGTGGAGTAATTGATTGTTCAATTCGTGATCGCTTACTTAGAACGGACGATTTAACGTTAGAAAAAACCGTGAGAATTTGCCAAGCGAGCGAAATTTCGTCAGAGGAGAATCGTCATATCGAAGCAGTTAAAACAGCGAGCAGTGCAGGCGGTGAGACGGGGGGGACATCAGCTATCGATGCTTTGTTCGGAGCAGGCGCGGGCGCATCGAGGGCGTCAGGCGGCGGCGGCGGCGGCGTGCGACGGGAGCGCGGGGCCAGCGCTAGGAGATATGCACGTGATTACGCAACACCTGTGCCCACCGGAAAAATATGCGGCGCCTGTGGTTATCATTGTGGCGGAGGGCCACAATGTCCAGCAAAAAACGTAAGGTGTTTTATTTGTGACAAGCGTGGACATTATAAGAAGATGTGTCCCGTAAGAACACAAAGAAAAGTGTACGAACTATGCGAGGAAAGTGATAACGATGACAGTTTGTACTATGTTTCGACGATCGAGGAGACAGTAAATAACGGACAGAATAAGTGGTATGAATATTTGTGTTTAGTAAGTAGTGGACAGAAAATTAAATTTAAATTAGATACGGGTTCGGATTTAAATGTGTTGTCAAAGAAAACTTTTTTAAATTTGGGTTATAGGATTTCAATGATAAAGCCATGCAAAGTTAAAGCCCAATCATTCTGTGGAAATTTTATACCAATATTAGGAAAATGTATTATGACTTGGTCTTATAAAAACAAGGAGTATAGTTTAACATTTATAGTAACAGAAAATGATTGTCAGAATATATTAGGTAAATATTCGTGCGAAGAACTTGGTATTGTAAAGAGAATTTTATCTTTGCAAATAAACGAATACGATGATTTATTTCATGGATTAGGAAAACTTCCAGGCAAATATAAAATTATTTTAGAAAAAAATGCAAATCCAACAGTAAGTCCGGTTAGGAAAATTCCTTTAGGCGTAAGAGATAAGTTGCAAAGTACACTGAATCAGATGGTCGAAATGGGAGTAATTAGAAAGGTAACCCATCCAACTCCCTGGGTAAATGCTATTGTGTTAGCTAGTAAAAAAAATGGTGATATACGTGTGTGTCTTGATCCACGGCCGCTTAACCGCGTGATTAGGCGCGCGCACTACCCACTCCCGACGGTCACGGATATAGCAGCTAAGCTGGAAGGTGCCCGGTTCTTCAGTAAGCTTGACGCCAGGTCTGGCTTCTGGATGGTGGAGATCGATGACGACAGTGCTGATCTATGCACATTCGGAACACCTTTCGGTAGGTACCAATATTTGCGAATGCCATATGGTATTAATTCAGCATCAGAAGTGTTTCACGCTAAGGTTCGTCAACTGCTGGAAGACCTGGATGGTGTGGATTCGTTTGTCGACGATGTCATAGTGTGGGGAAAGACAGTAGAAGAGCACGATAATCGTTTGAAAAAGTTGTTGGACAGGGCTAGACAGGTTGGTATAAAATTTAATAGGGAAAAATGTCAGTTCTGTGTCGAAGAGGTAACGTATTTAGGACACACGTTTAGTAGCAGGGGAATGCATATTGATAAGAGTAAAATACGAGCTATCGAAGAGATGCCATCGCCCAGAGATAAAGGTTCGTTGGAAAGGTTTTTAGGTATGGTTAATTACCTTTCAAAATTCATACCACGGTATTCAGAAATCGTGTTACCATTAAGAAACCTACTAAAAAAAAATTCTCAATGGGTGTGGGACAGTACGCACGAGGCAGTGGTTGTACAGCTAAAGAAAGCTTTGTGCAGCGCGCCGGTGCTGGCGCTGTACTCCGGCCGCGAGCCCGTGCTGGTGTCGGTGGACGCGTCGAGCGCGGCGCTGGGCGCGGTGCTGCTGCAGGGGGGGCGCCCGGTGGAGTTCGCCTCGCTCACTCTCACCGACACGCAGCGCAGGTATGCACACATCGAAAAGGAAATGCTGGCCATTGTGTTTGCGCTCGAGCGTTTTCACCAGTATGTGTTCGGAAGAAATGACGTCACTATAGAGTCGGACCATAAACCACTCGAGGCGATATTTAAAAAATCATTAGACGCGGTACCAGCTCGCTTACAGCGAATGATGCTACGAACACAGGGCTATAGCTTTAATGTTGTATATAAGCCCGGTAAATATATGTTTATAGCAGATACGTTGTCACGAGCAGCGTTGCCGGAGTTAATGCATGACAGGGTATCAGCGGAGGTGGAAGAGGCTACTTGTTTTCTAATACAGAATGTAAGATTCAGTAAAGACCGACTGGAAATAGTTAGACAGGCAACAGCAGTAGACAATGAGTGTAAGGCTGTAATAAAATATATAGTCGAAGGTTGGCCACTTAATAAATGTGATGTAGACGTGGCGGCAAGGCAGTTATGGGCACATAGGGATACTCTTGAGTATGTTAGTGGAATTATATTCAAGGATAATTTAGTATATATTCCGGCGGATCTAAGGCGCGAAATGATAACAAAGGTACATGAGGGTCATCAAGGCATTGACCGGTGTAAACGTCACGCTCGTGACGTAATGTTTTGGTGCGGGATGTCGCGGGACATAGAATGCGCGGTACGTCACTGTCGCACATGCACCGAGCACGCGGCCCGCCCCACACGAGAACCCTTGTTAGTGCACGAAGTCCCAGATCTGCCTTGGACGAAAGTTGGAACAGATATTTTCGAGTACGCTAGGAAATATTATCTACTAATCGTGGATTATTATTCAAACTATATCGAAATAAATAAATTAACTAGCACAAGCTCAGCAGCGGTTATTGGCGCGATGAAAGAACAGTTTGCTAGACACGGAATTCCTATTGAAGTTGTTTCAGATAACGGACCAGCGTACTCATCAAAAGAGTTTAGAAAATTTTGCACGGATTGGGGATTTAAACATGTAACTAGTTCCCCGAATTACGCCCAGTCAAACGGATTGAGCGAGCGGGCGGTAAGAACAGTTAAAAACATGTTAAAAAAATCAATAGACTCGGGCACTGATATTTTTATAGGGCTGTTAAACTTTCGTGCGACTCCACGAGATGGCATAGGATCGCCGTCGCAATTGCTGATGGGAAGACGTTTAGCAACGCGACTGCCTGTGCATGTAGAAAAATTGCGGCCCGAACGAGACAATACGAAGGACTATACAAACATACTTCGTAATCGTGAACGAGCAAAACAAAATTATGACATGCACTCGCGGGCGTTAAAAGAATTAAACCCAGGCGACGAAGTGATAGTAACAAACCCGGAAAATAGAAGGAGTATGCGCGTACAGTCAAAAGCAGAACAGCCACGTTCTTACATCTTAGCGGACAGTTCAAACAGAATCTATAGAAGAAATAGGCGGCATCTAATAAAAGTAGAGGAGGTGAACATGAAAGGTAAGGAAGAAAATGGGTCGCAAGAACCGTTTGGACGCCAAACTCCAGATCAGGTAATCCATGATAGCAGCATCACACCGCCACCATCTGTTTCCGCAGGGGAGAAGCAGTCTGGTGAATTGGAGCGTGACGATGAGGACTGCAACATGGGTGCCCCGCTGAGCAGCGACGAGGACGAGTACGAGTCTCCGGCCAGCACAGGTACGAGCACGAGCGGTGCGGGTGCGGATCAGGACGACGACACAGACCCGCAGCAGGGCCACCGTTTACACAGGGAGGCCAAGCTTAAGGCAGAACACCTTATATATGGTTATTACGAAAAACAAAAGAAATAGGTATTGCGCAATGTTGGTTTAGTTGTAGTATTTGGCTAAGAACAACTTATACTAGGTTATTACACAAAAAAAAGGGGTCATGTTTGTTTAAGTAATTAATTTGTAAGGTTGCACTCTTATAAAAATAAAAAGTAACAACAAGTTATAATGTATAAATAGTTCTGTGAGACAAATGACAGAATTTACGTATAACATAACAATAATTTTGTAGTAATTATTATTATAAGATGTTTATTTTTTTTAAGTTAAGTAAGTGGGATAGGAATGGGAACCATGTTATTTATAATTAATTATTACGTTCTAAGGTGTTGGTAAACAAAACAAAACTGAAAAGGGGCATGTTGTATATGTAGGTAGTTGGGTATTATTTTAGAATAATAAATCAGTCTTTCTCTGGCAAGCTGTTGTTTCACTTCACATATCAAACTACAAAAATAGCCTGTGTGAGCACGGCCTACAGCTCGCTATACCGTGCACGGAGGTGACGCGTCAGGCCGTAGTGAAGAACCGGTTAGAACAGTCGTGCATAGATCACCTGTGGCTGCGTGCGCAATCAGCTGGTGATAACGGTGACTGCAATGCGTCATCGTTCTTAGTGGAGTGTAGTATATCGGATCACCACGTAATTGGAGTGACTTTAGATATAAACAATATTAAGTACATAGCAACAACTTTACTAAAAAAACTGTTTTAAATGAAAATTTGGTGCAAGAAAAACTTAGTTCTTTTGATTGGTCATCTTTGCTACTTATTATGTGCCCCCTGTTATTGTATCAACAGCTATTTATTGTTTTTAACAATATATACGAAGAATGCAAAATCGAGATTATTATAAGACATAAGCGAATAACACAGCCATGGGTCACGAGAACATTATATAAACTTCTCATAAAAAGGGATACGTTGTTCCGTGTATGGAAAATGTCTCCCGGCAATATGACAAAGAGACTAGAATACACTAGATTTAGAAATAGGGTAAATAAGCTAATTAACGAGGCGAAGAATAAGCACAGGCAAGAGGAGATTCATAAATGTAAAGGAGATTATAGGAAAATATGGTCTCATATAAATAAATGGTTGGGCCGGGCTAAAAGTAGTTTGGATGACGTCATAAGGAAATTTTTAGGTAAAACAAGTAGTTTGTACAATATATGTTGCGAATTTTCAAAAATATTTACAAAAGAAATATTAGATATTAAGCACAATTGTAAAGTAAAATTTTTAAACAGGGAAGCATATGTAAAACGAAGTGATGTATCATTTAGATTTGTAAAGGTGAAGGCGTATTAGATTAGTAAAATAATATCGTCCTTAAGTCTAGAAAAATCACCGGGCCTAGATAAAATTAGAGTAAAAGACATAAAATTTATTAAACATGCTATTAGTCCTGTATTAGCGCATTTTGTCAACTTAAGCTTATCCACCGGATTGTACCCTGACTACTTAAAAAAATCCATTATAAGACCGATTTATAAGAGTGGGAGCCACTATGATTACTCTAATTACAGGCCAATAGCCATTTTATCTATAATTAATAAAATTGTTGAAAAGGTTGTAGTGAGTAGAGTAAGTGGTTTTCTCGAGCGGTACAACATATTGTCGGAACATCAACACGGGTTCCGGCGCGGGCGCGGTACCACAACTGCCTTATCCCAGTTTTCCGAAGTTATCAATAAGGGTCTTAATAGCGGAAAACAGGTTCTGGGCCTTTTTATAGATTATAAAAAGGCCTTTGATAGTTTGGACCATGACGTACTACTACAGGCAATGGAGGAATGTGGTATAGGAGGGCCCACTAACTCATGGTTTAAAAACTACTTAACTAACCGAACTATTCGCACTGTAGTAGACGGTACCGAAGGAGAAGAGGCGAGCGTGTCGCTCGGAGTGCCGACCGGCTCCGTCTACGGGCCGCTAGGTTACATCATGCTAGTGAACAGTGTTGTTAATGTCGTAAAGAAATGTCATGTTTTTATGTATGCCGATGACATGTGTCTGTTGTATGCATCGAAGGACATACAAGAAGCAAGCTCTGAAATTCAGACGGACTTTGAAAATATAATCTCACCAAAAACATTCTGTAAAAAACTAGCCAACTCTCGATGGAGCTGCTTGTTTATCTCTAAAAAGTAATGAAATCTAGACAAAGTCGTACCAAGTCTAAGGTTCATTACTGCGATTTCTTTATTATTATAGTTAATGTTGTGTGACTGGGCCGTTGATTAGCGGTTCTGGCGACAGATTGGTGCAATGGAATCATGGAGCACCTGGTTTATAAAACTCCTTGTGTACCCTTCAACAGCCAAGACCTTGTGTACCCTTCAACAGCCAAGTAACACAACATTAACTATAATAATAAAGAAATTGCAGTAATGAACCTTAGACTTGGTACGACTTTGTCTAGATTTCATTACTTTTTAGAGATAAACAAGCAGCTCCATCGAGAGTTGGCTAGTTTTTTACAGAATGTTTTTGGTGAGATTTCACTTCTTTTTGTAGAAACGTGGGTATATTGATTTATTTTATTAGATTTTCTTATTTCACATAGTTTTTTTCTTTTTAGAAGTTGTTTTTTTATTATTACAAATCTTTCTTTTCATAAGCGCGTTTTAAAATACAGTCAGCGCCATCTAACGACGTGTGCGGGTATCACCTCCACTCCTCCATCATATTTTTAGAATTAATATTTTAGTGTAATTTGTTTATTTAATTTGTATAATGTTTGAGTAGAATAAAGTTAATCGTTCGATCTTTCGACTATTTCTTCTTGTAAACTTGTAAGTATAAGTATAAAAGCCAGTCTAGTCGTTTCCATAGTTTTCCTTTAATTTTATTTATATACGTATTAAAAGCAGAAGGGAAGGCATTCGCCCAGCAGTGGGACGCTATAGGCTGGATTAAATTAGAAGATGTGTTCCACTATGCTGGATTTTTGCAATGACAGTCGATTTTTTTAAGTACCAATAGCAGAAGGGGGCGTTAGGTACCATATCTCTAATACAGCTGAAACCAGCCGACGGTTCTTCATCAGACACTTCAGGCCTTTGATTTTTGATATCAAATGAAGCGGCCCACCAAGTTGAATATTTTTTGTAAAGGCGGTATGTCTCGATCTCAAATAGTTTGGTTGGGCTCTTGTGTTTTCTAATCAGGGTCACCAGGTACTCCAGATCTTCGATTATCCTAGTTTTTATAGTTTTCCCTTTATGTAGCCATTAAACCCTAACTCTGTACCAAATTTCAGGTCGCTGAGTTTATGGGAAGTACTAGTTCTATTTTGATGATCATGAGTGAGTGTCGAAAATGCGAAACTTTGCTTTCGCTTAACTTCGGAACTAAATGACCTACAGACTTGAAATTTCGGATTTTTAGTTTGCGATCATAGCTTAATGGATGACGAAAATTTCAGCGTTCTTGTCTTATCTAGAGGTTCTCAAATAGGGGCCTGAAAATGCGGCGAAATGGTTCCAGTAAAGATGGTACGGCAGTGTTGCTTCGCGCTCGACTTGGCGGGGGCACTCCCGTGCCCCCAGATAAAGTGGGCACATGACAACGGCATCATAATCAACACTAAGAAAACAAAATGCCTACACATGTACTCACCGTATAATAAAGCAGCAAAAAAAGTTGATTATTCAAAAATAGGTATAACGGGCCACTCGTATGAATGTCTACATAGTAATAAATTAATGTGCAAATGTACAAATTTAGAATTTGTTGATCGGTATAAATACTTAGGATTATTAATAGATTGTAATTTTAACTTTAAGCTACACATAGGAGAACTTTGTCTCAAACTTAGAAATATCTTATGTAAATTTTATAGTCTTAAACCCATTTTAACTAAACCAACACTGACTGTAATATACTACGCTTTGGCCGATTCACTTATCACTTATGGCTTAAGTGTTTACGGCCGTACGTTTTGTACTTACATAAAAGAAATTAGTAACTTGCAAACTAGGTTAATCAAATACTTGGTAGATAATAAAGTACGTAAGAACTGTGTAGACTACCTACAACTTTATAAAAGTTTAAAAATTTTACCTGTTTATCTAAAGACTAAGTATTTGATTGCCATTGAGCAATATTATAAAGAAGAATATAAACAACCGGTCACTAATAAATATAACACTAGAAGGGTTAGGGAGCGATTGTTGGAGCGAGCGACTGCTGTAAACTATTATGGGCGAAGGCTAAATAAATATATAGTTCCTACTATCTATAACAATGTATCGTGGCTACGGGATGATAAGAAATTGACGAAAATAGCTCTGAAAAATAAATTGAAACTCACATTTTTAGAAATAGATGGCACTTAAAGTACTGTAGATTATAAATAAGTTTGAAGTAATTTTGTATACCTACATAACTGCATGCATGTGGTTACCTAACTAAAAATATCTTAGTCATAGATATAGGTGCATATGTTAATATTAGAGCGTCTTACTCGCCAACAAACCATTAAACAACAAACAACAAAAAAAAAAATGAAAACTGCTAACTTTCCGCAACTGCCATAGCGGAGCGTCGTAGATTAGATTTTGTATGGGAAAGAAGCCGGGCTTTCAGTGCGACGACGTTCGTGCAAATATAGCCTGGCGCTATGAAGCTAGTAATGGTAATTGACGGACGAGTTCCCCGCAAGTCCGGTGAAGCTTGATTGGTCGTACCTGCCAAAACACGATCCTGCTTAAACCGTTTCTGTCAATTAAGTTTCTCCCTTATCCCGAATCTGCCAAAAGACACGCGTGAGGCCTCCGCGCCAAAAATCAAGTTTACCAACATGAGGCTTTTTGAAGTGGCTGGTAAAAAAAAATCAATATGAACATAACTTACCTGGAGAACTGCAGTGACACATAAGGATGCAGACACAAGTTGGAACCCCCGACGATAGCAGCGTCGCAGTGGCCGTCTCTGATGGCTCGGAAAGCATGTTCCATGGCATACAGCGAGCTGGAACAGGCTGAATCCACCGTGTAGGATGGACCGGTCACGCCCAGCCAGTACGAGATCCTGTTGGCTAACATCGCTCGGGAACATCTGGATAAAGAAGGAAAGGATCAATCAACGATTATTCAAACATTAAATTCGCGTAAAAGAGCGGAGAGAAGAATTTTTTTAATTTCATTTCTAAGTATGGGGACCCCCCAAAATTGATTGTTTTCTTTCTAATTTTTTTGTGAAAATCTTAATGCGGTTCACAAAATACATCTACTTACCAAGTTTCAACAGTATAGCTCTTATAGTTTTGGAAAAAAGTGGCTGTGACATACGGACGGACGGACAGACAGACATGACGAATCTATAAGGGTTCCGTTTTTTGCCATTTGGCTACGGAACCCTAAAAAGGCAGCCTCTTTACTAATTTCTACCAAGCAACCCTTTCTACCAAAGACAGATCAGATACGCCAGTGTAAGTTTGGGAGTGTGTGTGTGTTGTTATAGAAGATTCGGTTTTTAGTAAGTCGACGATGTTACATTACAATTTTTTTTATTAAATAGGTATTCATAACGCGCCATGAATTGCCACATGGGTTGGAAATTTTATGAAAATGGAAAATTATTATCATTTCTATCTTTGAATTATCATTCCCATTCCATGTCTTACCAGGCGGGGACATAATGTGTCCCAAGTAGAAAATTAGAAATAAATGAATAACCGAGAAGACAGTAACCAAATATATTTTTTTATTAATCCTTGAACGCATACTAAGTTTTTTTTTAAACTTGCAACCTGAAATTTTTCTATTTATACTCTAAGCTTGCAACATTGTGCGCTTACCGGGCTATTGTCTATAGTAATCGGAAACTGACAGTTCGTTTGGCGCGCTTATGAAAGCGCTTATGTTATATTTTTCAAAAGGTTTTCTGGACGTAAAAGTGTTGTAAATTGTTTTCAATTGTGTTATAACTATTACCTGGTAAGTTTTATATATTATATATTCATTAAACTATTATTTATTGATGTAAGTAATTAAAATAAATAAAAAATTAGCAAACGTAGTTTTATTCCACGTGGTACGAGAGATTACCACAGACAATATAAAGTACAAAGCATAGACCATAACCACAGAATACCAAATAGTAGTCCCTCCATTACTTTCTACTAGAGATGTAACAACACAAGATTTTAGCGGTAAACTAGAGTTCACTTTTATTGTTACAACACTCCCACCTAATTTGAACCTATTTCCAACATTAAAATTATTTAAGCACTGAACTTATAAAACTGAAGCATACAAACTTATTAAATAATATACTACCTAAATAGGTAAATAGAAAAATTTACAGGTTCAAATTAATTATTGTAATGGTGGTTAATTATTGACAAAATATACAACATCCAGACACAAGGCAAACACAAGTGCTCATCACACGAATGTTTGCCCTGGTCGGGATTTGAACCCGCGACCTTGTGCTCCGTAGGCAGACGTACTACCGACTAGACTACGGGGGTTATAATACAATACAAATACTTTATTGCACGCAAACAGAAAATGTACAATTATAACTACTTGTATTAATTATTTATTTCAACATTACGTACGCTTACTTACGGACCATTTGATATTTTAAAATTAAACCTTTCGTCCATTATGTTACTTAAAGTTAGACATTTTATTCTTAGGTATAACAATAATTAGATCTGACGACTTTTATATATTTCAAAATTAGGCCTTCTGACCATATGGATTTCAAAATTTAGGCCTTTCGTATATAGGAATTACGACCTTAGATATATCAACTTTAGAGATTATAATACGTAACCCTTACTACAGGTCTCATATTTGGTCAGAGACTCCTTACAAGCAACCCTTTTACCTCTTTTAAGCTTTACGGGTATTATTGTAACACCCTGTATAGAATATACATAGTCACTTCACTAGTAATGTCAAACTGATGTCAAACTGACGCCATACGTAACTTTAGGGTTCGTATTGACTGTAGTGGCGTGCGTGGTAGCTAGAATTAAATTCGCACGTTTGCTATCAGAGAGTGCGCCTTCTGTACCTACCTAGTACCTACTATTATTAATTCTGTGACGGACGACCGAGTAGACGAACGTGAAAATGGACGAAATGTGCCGAATTGCTTTTATGTTGATTTAAGTCTTGTGTAAAAAAGTTACTCACATCTACTTACTGTTTTTGATCTTTAATATTGTAGGATTTAAGTATGTAGTTTATTTACGTGGCCCTAAGGCCACCAACCCCCACTATTTAATATATTTCGCAATTTCCTGCTGCTGCTGGTTGCCTGGAAGAGATTGCTACTTCAGCAATAAAGCCGCCTATTGACTCTTTGTTTCACTTCTGAAAATATTAACTAGTCCGGTGAAGCTTGATTCGCCGTACTTTGCGACACAAGCATAGGTAAAAAAAATCCTATTATAAAATAGTTAATATAATAATAATAATAATAATATGTGGGACATCTCACACACGGCCATCTGACCCCAAACTAGGCAGAGCCTGTACTATGGGTGCCAGACAGCTGATATACATACATACAGCATGATAGCGGAATGTTTAGCAAAACCGCGGCTACGGACTCTATGACATGAATAAAAAATATAATTTCCCTAACTTTCCATTTTCTTTTATACAAAACAGTCTACAAATTTTTAAATTTATCCGGAAAATTCTAGTTTTCATGCACACTTTGTTTATCAATGAGCTGTACCTACCTACTTGTGTGCGACTGACGACGGTCGAACGACCACTTCGCGCGCCCCCCCGCACCTCGCCCCTCCCGCGCCCGCCTGATACCGTGGCAAACAAAGTGTAATTTGATGTTTATTGCGTAGTAGCATTGTCTCAAGCACAGAACATTTAAAAGAGGTTAGAAAGGCGATGTGGGCGGGGCCGGCGCGCCAAAACTATGAGCAAAACGCTCATACTTCACGCAAAGAAACGATCGCGCTGTCTAACTCACACATAGCTATAAAAATCTACATCAGTGTGCGTGCATGCGTATGATTCGTTTCCATTTGAAATCGCGTGATTGAGCGGCGCTATGATTGGCTAGATTTGAAATTGCAAATATGTGCGTAAACTTCATCTTTATTGAAGTACAGATGTAGTGGAGGTGAAAGGTGGGGTGGAATCGGCGACACCGGATTTTATACGGACGGCGCATTATCGCCATTCTAACCTCTTTTAAAATGTTCTGTGGTCTCAAGTGAATCATTTTGATTTTTATCATACTGGGTTCGCAATTTACTTCGAAATGTGAACTAATGGTGTTACAAAAGTTGCAATTTTTGTAGTAGGCACTTTCACGGGCTTCAGAATACAGAATTTACGGCTACATACCTACAGATTTTACGTTAGAAACGTTAATGTGTACTGATAGGTATGAAATTAAGTACAACCACATCAGGGCAAACTAAACAAGCGCACAGTGATTCTGTTCGTTTTAAAAGATCAACTAAAGTAGGTACCTACCTACTCTGCGTAGCGTGCTCTTGACTGCACCTTGCAGGCCATTAATTTACTACACTTTGCACATTTTTGGGTTACGTTTCACTAAACTCGCGAGGCGGGTAAATGCGCGCACGCACGTGTTTCCATCAAAGGAACCGCAGGCGACTGACCGTCGGGCGATATCGATCGCCTCCCGGAGGGTGTGCGCGGGGGTGCGGTGAGGTGCATTGCTTCGGTCAAGGTCACCGTGCGAGCCACTCTGTCTGTCTGTGACGCGTTGCTTCATTCATAACTAGATTTACTACGCGCACAGATAACCTGTGACTGCGCGTTACGATATTTTCGGACAACTTTATGGAAAATTATGAAAAAAAAACTATTTTTTTTTCTTGGTGGAATATGTTCTATTAACGATACTGAGTGCCTGGTTTTTTTTTTGCCAAGGATTAAATTATCATCCTGTATATAAATATACAACATCCAGACACAGGGCAAACACAAGTGCTCATCACACGAATGTTTGCCCTGGGCGGGATTCGAACCCGCGACCCTGTGCTCAGTAGGCAGACGTACTACCAACTAGGCTACGGGGCCGTCAAGTCATAAGACTGGTGTCATTAGAGAACATTTGTATTGTATTGTAGGATATGTACTTACCCGGTGATACCGAAGCCGTTGACCTGCATTTTCTCGTAGAACCAGGTCTTCTCGGACTCTGAGAAGCAGGTGGCGACGAAAACACCAGTTTTCGTGTTACGCAACTCCTTAGGGTTTACACCTGGACGACAAAATACGTTACGTACATTTAGACCGTCGTCCGAGAAGCGTTTTTCGTACCTACCTATCGTACTTTCGTATCAGACTTTAATATTCATATGTGAACTTGTTTGGTGTCTCTAGATATCGAAGTCTGCCGAGCCAAATAGGAAGCGTTTGGGAGTTATGTCACTTTGAAAAGTGCTCCAGATGTCAAAAAATTACCTATCTTACTTTTGAAAAATTATTTCTTAGGATCGTTCGTAGCATCATTATGAACAGCCTAGACAAATTTCCAGACCATTTACAGGAAGCGTTTGGAAAATCAGCCGGCTTTTGTGGGTGGGATTTTCACCATGAAAATACCTATCTTACTTTCTGATGAAACTACATCCAGGTGATGGGGTAGCTCTAATACAACAATACAAGTCAAGTCTGCCGTAAATATTAGGAAGCGTTTGCAAAATCAGACGCTTTGAATGTGCCAAAAACTGAAGGCGCTAATACTGAAAACGATAATATTATTGTTTATTTTAGTTATATTGACCTGTGAGTTGAATTTTAACCTGTTAGAAGACTGTCTTAATCTAAAATAAAATCAATAAAATATGGATATATGCATAAATAAAATTATAAAATATTTTTTCATACAAATATTTTTATTTCATTGTCACGTCTACTATCGTCTCACTTATCAATACCTATAATTATTACAAAATAACAAATATATATTTTTTTAAGTACAAGTAACGCTTATCAATCGCCTTAAAAAACGATATCCTTTAGTTTTTGTATTCTGTGGTTATATCTCTCTTAAACTTACTCGAATAAAAACAAAATCGATAGAAACAAACAATCTACCTAACAAAATATATTTTCGCAGGATGTTACCTACCTAAATATCTACTTTACATAATATAAACAAGTTGCTTGATAATAAACCAACTTCAAAGGTAAGTCAAAAAATAGCGGCCGAGTATCAAGAAAGATATATCTTGGTATATTATAATCTTAACATTGCTAAGCCTGCCTTGCAAATTTATTCAACTGAATCACATGCTTATGACAATCGTACTCTACCTACACCTCCTTTGTAAGGTAGACTATAAGCTGCGTATCGATTTTGCGCTGCAAACCATCGAACTTTGGCTTGCGCGGCAGCCGCGCACTATGTGACATAAGTAGTTAAGTAATATTTCCTTTATGGGGGGGTATTTTCTTCGGTGCCCAGGGCGGCACTAAGTTTAAATCCGGCCCTGTACAGGTCTAGAAACCTCAAACCTCATTACACACAAATGTTGGATCTGAAGATGTCCCAGAGATCACAGAAGCGGAAATACAATTCGCCTTGTGCAAAATGCACAATGGTAAAGTCCCTGGTGAAGATGGTGTCATAGTAGAGATGGTTGAATTAGGTGGAGTTTCGGTCATACAGCTTCTTAAAGAATTCTTCAATATATGCCTAGAAGAAGGTAGAATAGGTATTCTACCTTCTTGAAAATGGTGAAAAAAGGGGAAAGTGCTACTGTCATTCTATTATTTAAGAAGGGAAACAAATCAGATCTCTCGACCCATCAGTCTGCTATCTACAAACTATTTACAAAAATAATTACTAACCATCTTACGATAAAGCTGGATTTCTACCAACCAGTCGAACAAGCAGGCTTCAGAAGCGGATGTAACACTATGGACCACTTACTAGCCATGAAAATTATCATCGAAAAGGTTACAGAATATCAAATGAATCTGTGGCTTGCATTCATTGACTATAAGAAAGCCTTTGATAGTATAGAGGCCTGGGCGGTTATTCAGCCTCTGGAGAATGCTAGAATAGACTACCGTTACAATCAATATTTACCACAACGCAAGCTTACAAGTAAACCACAGAACAGTAACACAATAACCACAGTAACACCAGAAACAGACTAAATAAAGATCTAGAGAGGAATTAGACAGGACACAATGTCAATTTTTGGAGACAGGGTATCAACCCTGTCTCCAAAACTATTCACGTTGGTTTTTGAGGACATCGTTAAAAAGTTACATTGGGAAGAACGAGGTCTAAACATTGCAGGAAAAAAGCTGAATAATCTAAGGTTCGCGGGCGACATTGTGTTATTCTCGGATAACCCACGAGACGTCCAAGACATGATACAGGAACTGAGCGATACTTCAAATCGGTTTGGATTAGAGATGAACTTGGATAAAACCAAAATTTTGACGAACTGCCCTAACACCTTGGACATCAAAGTCAACCAAACTGTCATAGAAAGGGTTCAGATATGTATACGTGATCTTGGTCAAGAGATCGTGATGGCGAAAAAAACCAGACCAATGAATTAAATCAGCGCATTAGATTAGCGTACCTAGCCTACTCCAAAATCGAGTTCGCTCTAAATATGAACATCACGGCCGAACAGAAAGCTCGCATACATGACCAGTGCATACTATCTGTACTTAGATACGGTGCTGAGACCTGGGTTTTTACTAAAGAGATTATCTCCAAACTCAGAGTGGCACAAAGAGCAATAGAATGCAAAATGGTAGGAGTGACACTGAGAGACCGTAAGAGAAACGAGTGGCTTAGAGAACAGAGCAAAGTCACTGACGTTACCATGTGTATTGCGAAGTTGAAATGGCAATGGGCTGGCCACGTGGCCACAAAACAACTCGTGGGGAATATTTCTGTTGGAATGGGCACCGTATGGCGTAAAATTGCACTCGTGGAAGCATTAAGCGAACAGCTGGCAAAAAGTGGATTCAGGCAGCACAAGACCGACAAAGTTGGCATAGACTTAAGGAGGCCTACACCCATGTGGTTGAAAAAGGCTAAGAAGAAGAAGAGTATTGTATTGTATAGACTTTTTTCTGCTCTCGGGACGATTTTTAAGAGTGGCCTGACATATTACTTGACAGAAACAAACGCGTTATCTACTGGGTCAGTTAAGGACTTCTCTGCTGGTAAGTACTACAATCGGTGCAAGGGACTACATCCGATTTTAACAGCTGTATTTGCAAAGATGCATATTGAAACAGAATATTTTCAATATTCATCAGCTTGTCCTGGTACATAACCATAAATCGCGCGTAATTCGGATGATTTGTGACAAAAAAATCATCATTGGGAGACAACAAATAAATAAATGAATCTATGTCCCACATATCCCAACTGTTTTTTTGGCAATATCTATATGACATAAAAAATTGAGCAGTCATACCATGCTCACCGTAACGAGTCTTGTCGCTATATGCGTCATATTTCTAAAGCAAATTCCCGAAATCATCAGGAGGAGGAATGCTAAGATAATTGTTTTCTAAGAAGTACTTATCAATGTCATCTTTACATAAACCTTCTCGTTAAAATATTTCAATATGCATCTTTTCAAATACTGCTGTTAAAATCGGATGTGATCTCTTGCACCGATTATAGTGCTTACCAGCCGAGGAGCCATTAACTGACCCATTAGATAACGCATTTTTTTTCTGTCAAGTAATAAGTCAGGTCACTGTCTGTGAAAATCGTCCCGAGAGCAGAAAAGAAGGCCATAAACAAATAAAACCGACCAAAATTAGTAAAAATATTGTCATAAGCATGTGATTCAGTTGAATGAATTTGCAAGGCAGGTTTGGCAATGTTCAGATTATAATATACCAAGATATTATTATATCTCTCTTGACACTCGGCCGTTATTTTTTGACTTATCTTTAAAGTTGGTTTAATAGTAGGTACAAGCAACTAGTTTATATTATGTAAAGAAGATAAGATATTTAGGTAAGTAACATCATGCGAGAATCTATTTTGTTTAGGTAGATTGTTTGTTTTTATCGATTTTGTTTTTATTCGAGTAAGTTTAAGAGAGATATAACCACAGAATACAGAAACTAAAGGATATCGTTTTTTTAAAGCGATTGATAAGCGTTACTTGTACTTAAAAAAATATATATTTGTTATTTTGTAATATATATTTGTTTTTTGTGTTTTTGTATTTTTTTATTATTGTTATTTTGTTATTGATAAGTGAGACGATAGTAGACATGACAATGAAATAAAAATATTTGTATGAAAAAATATTTTATAATTTTATTTATACATACATCCATATTTTATTGATTTTATTTTCGATTAAGACAGTCTTCTAACAGGTTAAAATTCAACTCACAGGTCAATATAACAAAAATAAACTATAATATTATCGTTTTCAGTAGTAAGCGCCTTCAGTCTTTGGCACATTCAAAGCGTCTGATTTTGCAAACGCTTCCTAATATTTACGGCAGACTTGACTTTTATTGTTGTATTAGAGCTACCCCATCACCTGGATGTAGTTTCATCAGAAAGTAAGATAGGTATTTTCATGGTGAAAATCCCACCCACAAAAGCCGGCTGATTTTCCAAACGCTTCCTGTAAATGGTCTGGAAATTTGTCTAGGCTGTTCATAATGATGCTACGAACGATCCTAAGAAAGAATTTTTCAAAAGTAAGATGGGTAATTTTTCGACATCTGGAGCACTTTTCAAAGTGACATAACTCCCAAACGCTTCCTATTTGGCTCGGCAGACTTCGATATCTAGAGACACCAAACAAGTTCACATATGAATATTAAAGTCTGACACGAAAGTACGATAGGTACGAAAAACGCTTCTCGGACGACGGTCTTATTATGTCGAATCAAGTCAAGCGAAATATGAGGTATTCCAGTCTGATACCACTGAACCGATACCACTGGTATCAGTTGAATAAAATATTATTTTCTATTCCAGTCTGATACCACTGCAGTGGTATCACAATTTATTTAAAATATTTAATTATTTTTTATTCCATTCTGATCCCACTCAATATTTTAACATATTTTGGTACTGTTAGCAGAAAAATCATACAATATGTAATAAAACATTGTTAAATTAATAAAGATTTAAGTGTAAAAATGTAAGTGCAAGATGTTCGTTTAATTACATTGACTGACCAATCTGTGATTTTTAAAGTTGATCTTTATGTCTTTATGTAGGTAGAGATTTATGTACATTTGTTGTTTTTTAGGGTTCCGTACCTCAAAAGGAAAAAACGGAACCCTTATAGGATCACTTTGTTGTCCGTCTGTCCGTCTGTCAAGACCCTTTTTCTCAGGAACGCGTGGAGGTATGAAGCTGAAATTTATATCAATTACTCAGGTCTACTGTCCCTTGAAGCTGTGAAAAAATCAAACTTCTAAGCCAACGCAATCAAAAGATACAGCCGTTTATGCCGCAAATTTTCGACACTTGCAAGGGAATCAAAACCTACAGGGTGCTTCCCGTGAACTCAGAATCTTGAAATTTGGTACGAAGCAACGTCTTATAGCATAAATAAAGGAAAAATTACGAAATCCATAAATTTTTAGTTACATCACATAATATATATTTTTTTAATAATTTTAACCTTACTACCCATTTCCTCATAAACGCGTAGAGGTATTAAATTGAAATTCATACCAAATACTCAAGTCTATAATACCTTTAAGCTGTAACAAAATCAAACTTCTATGTCAACGCAATCAAAAGAAACAGCAATTTAAGCTGCATATTTTGAAACTCGCAAGTACTCGCAAGGGAATCAAAACCTAAAGGGTACTTCCAGTCGACCTAGAATCTTGAAATTTGGCATGAAGCAACGTTTTATAGCACACATAAAGGAAAAATTCCGAAAACCTTAAATTTTTAGTTACATTACAAAATATATATTTTTTAATAAATATAAACTTATTACTTTTTTCCTCATGAACGCGTAGAGCTATCAAGTTGAAATACTTACTTAGTACTTAGTTACTTAAACGATAAAGAGATCTTTGTCTTAAATTTATGCTCCTCCATCTTTCCCCATTGTAATGTTATGAATTTCATTTTGCAATAAGATTACCATAGTTATGACTCGATTGTCGTAATGAAAGAACTTTGTAAACCTTGCAGGTTTGTACGGAACCCTCGGTGCGCGAGTCCGACTCGCACTTGGCCGGTTTTTTTTATTTTATTTTTGAGGCATATTTTGACAAATATGTGATTTTAAAGTTGATTTTTATGTAGTTAAAGATCTATGTATATTTGTTGTTTTTTTTTATTGTAAGGTATTTTTGTTGATTTTGCATGGTATACTTACTTACCTCTATCTAATTATTACATATTTAACAACTTTTAAAATATTAAATATTATTTCTTACATTATCAGTTCTTTTGCTAACCATACTTTTTTAAAATAATAAGACTGGTATCAGAATGGAATGACAAAGTACGATGGTATCAGAATGGAAATATTTTAGGTAAAAACTCTTTTGGTATCGGTTTAGTGGTATCAGAATGGAATACCTCCGAAATATCTATTATACTATTTCTCTCTTCATAGCTTAATCTGTAGGTACTTATCTATACTAATATTATAAAGAGGAAAGGTTTGATTGTTTGTTTGTTTTTTTGTTTGTTTGTTTGTTTGTTTGCATCGAATAGGCTCCGAAACTACTGAACCGATTTCAAAAATTCTTTCACTGTTGGGAAGCTACATTCACCCCGAGTAACATAGGCTATATTTTATTTTCAAAAAATTAGGGATCCTAACTAAAACTTCAATAATGTAACCCAAGGTGTGAAAAAAATACGTAAAATATTCCTAATAATTGAAAATACTCCGAAAGTACTGAACCGATTTTGGTGAAACTTGGCGCAAAGTTTGAATAGACCTTAGGAAAGAACATAGGCTACAATTTACCGCGGGAAATTTTCTCATTCCCACGGGAAAAAATTTTAAAGCGGGCGGAGTTAGCACAAAGATAGAATAGACCTTGCGGACGAACATAGGCTAACTTTTACCGCGGGAAAATTCCTCATTCCCACGGGAAAAACTATTAACGCGTGCGGAGCCGCGGCGGGAAGCTAGTAATATTATAAAGAGGAAAAGTTTGATTGTTTGTTTGTTTGTTTGCATTTAATAGGCTCCGAAACTACTGAACCGATTTAAAAAATCTTTCACTGTTGTGAAGCTACATGATCCCTAAGTTATAGTGGTTATAGGTACTTTATTAAAAAAAAAAAAATTTTTTATATAAAAAAACTTCAGTAGGGTGGGGTAGGCATCAATGGGCCAAGTGCACACAGTGAGACACTAAGTTTGTTCCAAAACGCGACATAGCCGTTCAACTTCTTTAATGTCAACGGATGCGCTTACGACCGCTTCCCTCCCTCCCTCCCCACTTTCCGGCGCGACTCCACAGCAGACGCACATGATACAAACAAATTTTGAATTTTGTGTTCAAAAAGTGAAATAAAAAACCTTAGTTTACTTTTATTTTAATACTTCTGATTTTAGTTATTCCCCAATGATTTTTATTTTGATGTAAAAGTGATTAAGAAAGCTGCTTTCAGAAGTATTATTGTTATTGCCACGTGTTTCTGTTGGAAATTACAGACCCTCAAACATTTTGGTAGGGGGGGTGTGCACACTGAGACGGACGTTGGGCGTCTACTATGGGCCACCGTCTCATTGTGTACTAATACTGACCCTTTGTGTACCATACAAAAACCAGCCTGTTAGTGCACAATCTAATAATGTAGCACATTCACTTCAAATTTGTATAGGTACAAATACATTGAATACATAATTAAGAAATATTTTTGTTTATGTAAGAAGTTACATTTTTAAGTTTTCGGTGCGTTATTTTTTTGTGTACCATACAAAAACCAGCCTGTTAGTGCACAATCTAATAATGTAGTACATTTACTTCAAATTTGTATAGGTACAAATACATTGAATACATAATTTAGAAATATTTTTGTTTATGTAAGAAGTTACATTTTTTAGTTTTCGGTGCGTTATTTTTTATAAATGTTTTGTTTGTGTGAAGCTTAACTACTTAAAAAAGTAGATAAGTCAAGCTTTCTTGTTATTTTTTCAAGTAATTTGAGTGTTACGCCATCATTTTTACAAAAAAATTGTTATTTTTTGTTTCTGTAAGAAGTTCAAATTTTTTGTTATTTTGTTTAGTTTCGTTTTTTTTTTTAGTTTTACTTAAATAACATTGATTTAAATAAAGACTGCTGGGAAGAATTAATAATAAAAATATAAAAACGATATAATTTTAGTGTATTGATTAAGTAGGTACTTCTTACAAATATTTCTAGTAAGATTTTAGAATAACAAAAATTAATAATTGACAGTTCCTATGGTGATTTAAGTTCAACATTTTTAATAACTATAAATGTCAGAAACATAAATATTGCGTTTTTTAAATTAATTCCTGCATAAACATTAAGAAATACAGTTTTATTTAGTTCTTGGCTCACTGTGTACTTACTGACCTATTGTGTGCCGCCCCCCATGCTCATTGTGTGCCAGGGGGTGTACACATTGAGCCATTTCCCGTTTTTTTTCTCTTCGGATAACAAATTTAGGTTCAATCGAACTACTGAATTTGAGAGCCAATGAAATTTCCCTTCTACTGGTGTATTAAACACCTCCAACGCATAAACGGGGACAAAGATATGTAACTCCAAACTTTTCCTGGCCCATTGTCAACCACCTCACCCTAATGTAACCCAAGGTATAAAAAAAAGGCACGTATTTAACCCGACGACAAAGTAATCGAAATTAGGGATATAAAAAAATAAAAAGCGGCCAAGTGCGAGTCGGAATCGCCCATGAAGGGTTCCGTAGCAGCTAGTTACATATTATAAAAGTTTTTGTAGTTCGTTGTGACTTTGATCGATGTTTTAATAAGGCATGTATTTAACCCGGCGACAAAGTAATCGAAATCAGGGATACAAAAAAAATAAAAATGGGTGCTAAAAATAATGGGTTGGCGGCTGTACGGTCCAGTTAGACTCGTACACGTGAGTTCAGTTGTTGTAGTTAAGTTGATGGAGAGCGCAGAGAAGAAACACACAAAGTTAAGTTGGTAGATATAATGATGTAAAGTTGTACAAAGTAAATAGGTAAATGGCGACTTCTCTCTATGACGTATGAACGCACTCTGGTCAGTAATTCATTAAAATGTGGAAAAGACTGCGCCAGCCAAATGTGGGTTGCAGCGTAAGCAAAATGCTAAATAAAATATGAAGTGTTAATTTATGTGCGGTCTTAAACCGTACATGTTGGCAACCCCAAAAGAAAGAGGTAAACAAGATAAATCATTAAGTAAAATAAAAAATAGAAAGAAGTCCCAGCACAAAGCAAAGAATAACTTAAATAATGTCGTCTAATTTAAAAGCAATGTTCGTCTGTGGAGCAATCCTCCGCGGCTGCGAGGGTGCTGGGTGGCGCTCGGTGGCGCGCTCCGGCTCCTCCCGGCGCGGGCGCTGCTGCGGGCGCGGCGGGGGCGGCGCTGTGCGCAGTGTCCGCATCTCTATGAACTCCGCGCGCGGCGCTGTCGTTGCGGCCGTAGATATCGTAGATGTAGATGTACCCAAGCATCTTTTCCTTATGTACCAGATGATGACTGCACTTGCGATAGTTCCCACCAGAATATAAGTAATTGCGTAGTGGTGGATGTCATGACTGGACATAGTCGAAGGAAGGCTTCCCTCATGAGCCTTTTGGATGGTCAGTCGCTTGTCGATTTCTTTCTCCTCCGAGTTCACCAACGAGGGATCGATTCGCATAGTTGGGTAAGTTAAGTTGACAATCTTGTTGATTGATGCGTTGATGGTAGGCAGATCAAAACTAAGTCTCCTATTCAAGTTGCTATTATAGATGTTGTGAGCATAGATAGTTATTTCCTTGGTCTGTAACATGCAACCTTGATCCAATGTTATGATTGCCGATGAAGGTATTACATGAGACGTGACGTCGTCATTGCAAATCGTACGTAAAGTGCAAGTATCGCAACATACGACAAGCCAGCTGTTCGGTGTGTGTAATTCTATCCAATCGTCCTTACACGTCACGTTCATTGTAGCGCACGGTGTAGTAGAGTAGTGATCCAATAACTTTGCTTCACAGGGAGCGTTATCAGTATGTAACTTGAGAACTGGTAGGTTTTTGTTACAGATGAGATTATTCGTTCTTAGTTGTGTGCACATCTGCATGTCTTCTTTGGTTAGCGAGACAAAATTGTTTTCCTTTAGATCAACAGCAATGTAGTTCGAAGTTAGTTGGATGATAGCTGTCTTCTGGTTCACTTTCATTGGAAGTGGTAGTACATTATACAAGACGAAATCTTCGTCTGTAATCAATGGTATATGAACTTCAAATAAGAAAAAGTTTGACGTGACGTGTGGAGCGAGAAGTAAGTTGTTGTAGTGGTTGAGTGTATCCATTTCGTGACGTAGTTGGCGTACTGTGACGTTACAGTATCCTGGATCTGTCATCTCACATAATGATTTTATCTGGTTTAAGTAGGATGAAATTCGATCGATGCCTTCCCAGTAACTCGTCAGATTGTAATACATGATCAGTGTCCATTCATCGTGAATCATTTTTATTTGGCCTAGTGTGTCGTAATACACTGGCCGGTGAGACTCGAGAGTTGTAATGTGAGCGTTTGACGTCACGGCGACGGCGGCACTAGAAGGCACTCCAGTTAGCAATGTGATTAATGTAAACAAACATAGAAATGTTTTGTTTAGTTTTGAAGTTAATCCTTTTTTAGTTTTAGGATTTTTGCAAGTTGATGCTGGTGGTGTTCTAGCTTCAATTTCCGTAGTTTTAGGTAACGGTGACAGCTTTACCAGCGGGCGTTTTAGGGTTCCGGTTTGAGTTTTGATTGTTGTTACTCTCACGTGGCCATCGCTGCCAGGATGTAGTTGTAGTATTCGTCCTAGTGCCCATTTTCCGGGTGGTAAATTGTCTTCTTTTACAAGAACGATGTCTCCTTCCTGAACGTTTGCTGTAGGTTTATTCCACTTGCATCGGGTTTGTAAAAGATTCAGGTACTCAGTTGACCAAGTTTTCCAAAATCGTTGGAACATGTGTTCTGTTAGTTGCCATCGCTTTCTCAAGTCGATAGATCTGACGTCACTGTAGTCAGACATTGGTGGCGACAGCATAGAGCTGCCGGTGAGAAAATGGCCCGGTGTAAGACAGTTGTAAAATTCGTCCGGGTCCTCAGTTAAAGGGCAAAGCGGGCGCGAGTTTAAGCATGCCTCTATTTGTGTGAGTAGAGTTGCGAGTTCCTCAAAAGTTAGTTTTTGGTCTCCTAAAACTCGTTTCAAGTGGTGTTTCATTGACTTTACTGCGGCCTCCTATAAACCGCCTGCTGAAGGCCAGGCGGGGGCGTTAAAATGCCATTGAGTTTCTATTTTCGCAATCTCATCAAAAAAATCGGGGGAGAGTTCTTGTCTAAACTCTTCAAATTCATGTCGCAGTTTCTTTGAAGCTCCAATGAAGTTTGTGCCACAGTCAGAGTAGACATGTTTAGGAGTACCACGTCTACTGCACATTCTTTTGAACGCCGCTAGAAATGCTTCAGTAGATAGATCGGATACGAGTTCAATGTGCACCGCCTTGGTTGCCATGCACACGAAGATCGCTACGTAACCTTTTGTCGTTTTCACCCCTCGTCCTTTGTTAAGCTTGACGTCCACATGGCCGGTGAAGTCGACGCCAGCATGCGTGAACGGTCGTGATGGAATAGTTCGCTGGAGAGGTAAGTTGCCCATAAGTTGGTAAGTATCAGTTGGTTTGTAACGGTGGCACCGCACGCAGTGACGTAAGTATGACTTCACGACTCTGTTCCCGCTAATGATCCAGTAGCGCTGCCTGATGTGCGCTAGGGTTAGTCGGGCACCGCCGTGCAGCGTTTCCAGGTGAGCTTGTTGTATTATTAGTTTAGTTAGTTGCCCGTGTGAAGATAATATTGCTGGATGTTTCATTTCCTGCGGCAGTTGAGAGTTATGAAGTCGTCCACCGACTCGCATTATGCCACATTCATCCAGGTAAGGGTTCAGTTTATAGATTTTACTTCTTGTAGATACTAATTCATTTTTCGATAGTTGTTTATATTCATCGGTGAATTCCATTTGTTGCGAATACTTTATAATTTTTTCCATTGCATTCGCTAGTTCGTGGGCTGTTAGGTAGTTGGTTTCACGTTTCATTTTGTTCCGAGTATTGGATATAAATGACAATATCCATGCGGTGACGCGTGTGATGCGCGACAATGAACTGTGGTTCTGTATGATTTCATTAATAAAATTTCCATCATTTTCAGTTGCGACATTTTGAGCCGTTGTTATTTGACCTATTTTTGTTGTAAATAGGCAAGCGGTATTTTTAAGTTGAGGCTCTTGCTCTGGCGTTTTCAAAAAGTTAGGCCCATTCCACCATAAGTTGAAGTTGACAAGTTTCGTTGGATATAGGCCACGTGTTGCGCAGTCGGCTGGGTTGTTCTCCGATCTCACGTAACGCCAATGTTCGGCTGGGATGATGCCTTTTATTTTTTGTGTTCTGTTTGAAACGTACTTTTCCCATTTATTAGTATCTCCGTGGATCCAGGCCAGCACTACTTGAGAATCGCACCAAGCTTGTACAGTGACTTTATAGTTAGATAATGCGTTCTTTGTTTTCTCAATCAGCTGGGATAAAAGTAGAGCGCCGCTCAGCTCTAGCCTTGGGAGGGTGGTTTTCTGAGATAGTGGCGCTACCCTTGTTTTAGCTACCAGAAGGGTAATGATAGGTTGTCCTTGATCATTTTTGACGCGGCTGTAGATAACACAAGCATAGGCTTTCTCGCTTGCGTCACAGAAGCCTAGTAACTCGATACTCTGCTCGCCGCCGCCAATCCATCTGTTTAGTTTTATGTTTTTTATTTCTGGTAGCTCGGCTCTAAGTTTAAGCCATTCTTTTTGAATTTCAGTAGGTAGTACATCATTCCAATCCAGTTTGCATGTCCAGACTCTCTGAAAGATTAACTTGGCCATAATAGTTACCGGCGCAAGCCAACCTAGCGGGTCGTATAGTTTCGAAATTTCAGAGAGTAGGTATCTTTTAGTTAGTTGTTTACATTTTTGTTCTAAGTTCCAGTTGAACATAAATGTATCTATAGTTGGATTCCAGCCCAGTCCTAGCATTTTTGTAGTTTGCTCGTTTTTAAAGTCATATGTAGTTTTAGTTGAGATTTGATCGTCACTTAAGTTTTGTAGTAAGGCTGGGTGGTTACTAGACCATTTGCGTAAGTTCATGCCAGCGCCTCCAAGTAAACTTATTAAGGACTGCTGCAGTTCTTGAGCTTGTTGAAGGTCGTTATGGCCGCTGACCAGATCATCAACAAAGAACTCGTTCATCAATACCTCGGCGGCCGCTGGGTATTTTTGTCGGTCGTCAATAGCCAGCTGTTTGAGAGTTCTTAGGGCAAGCCACGGCGCGCTCTTCGTTCCGTAAGTTATCGTACAAAGTTGGTACTCTTGTAAACTTTCGTTCAAAGAATTTCGCCAGATAATTTTCTGTAACGGCTGTTGTTCTGCGGAAACCCAAATGCATCTGTACATCTTTTCGATGTCTGCGGTGAACGCGTACTTGTATAACCGCCATTTTAGAATTAAGTTCTGGATGTCCTTTTGCAGATTGGGTCCTTTTTGTTGTAAGTCGTTCAAGCTATGACCGCTGGAGGTTTTTTGCGAGGCGTTAAAAACAACCCTTAGTTTAGTTGTGGTGGATTGTTCCCTCAAAACCCCATGGTGAGGTAGATAACATTCCAAAGTCGAGTTTGAAATTGGAGATGTCGGCTTCATGTGACCAAGTTCAATATATTCGTGCATGAAATCTTTGTACATGCTCGCAAGTTTATGTTTTCTTTGTAGCCTCTTTTCTTGTTGTAAATACTGTGCGATAGCAATAGATTTCGAGTTTCCAAGTTTTTTCTCTGTAGCATCTGGGAAAAACGGGATTTGGACAGTGTATTTTCCGTCTTGCTCTCTTTTGACTGTGTTTTTATAGAAAGCTTCGCATTGATCGTCAGTGGGTATATCATCGCTGCTCTGATTAATATCTTCAGTTTCCCAAAATTTTGTCATTTCGTTAAAGTCTACGAGGCTGACATGGCAGTTAAAAGTTTTTAGTTTTCCGCACAATATCCACCCTAGGCGTGTCTGTTGCGCGATAGGGCCCGGTTCTTTGTCTTTAAGTAATCCTTCCATTAAGATCTCTGAGTAAATATCTGCGCCCAGCAGTAGATCAATTGATCGTGAAATGTTAAAATCAGGATCAGCGAGTTTCAAATTTTCCAAGTGAGGCCAAATTTGTTTATCGAAAGTTGAGCTGGGCAGATCATTAGTTAATTTTCTCAAAATCAGAGCTTCAGTTTCAAAGTTGTAGTTAGAATAAAGTGATTTGCAGTTCAACTGTAGGCGGCCCTTGCAGTCACCTGACACCGAGCCAATCCCAGATATAGTTGCGTTCATCTTAGTTCTCGGCAGTCGTAAAAGTTGTGCAGCATTTTCTGTTACTAGGTTTACTTGGGAGCCCTGGTCTAGTAGAGCTCGCAAGGTAACGTAGGTACCGTCGACTGCCCTTACGTTAAGTTGAACCGTAGTTAACAAAACTTCCATCTCGTTATTGAATAAATGATTCGAGCTCCGATTATTGTTGCTAGAGGTTGACGGCCTGTCGTTTCCGTTATTGTTATTCATAGTTGTGTTGAAATTGTGCAATAAAGTATGATGGCTCAAGTTACATTCCTTGCATGTTTTATTTGACGTACATTTTGCATTTCCGTGGCTAAACAGACAGTTTTTGCAAACATGTAATTTTGCGACAGTGTTGTTTCGCTGCGTAGCGTCCATTAGCAAAAACTTAGGGCATTGCATCAACACGTGATCGCCATTGCAACTAGGGCATTGACCATACTTTGTATGTACAGTATGATAAGTCTTCGGGAATGATCTTTTAAATTCGAAGTTAGGTTTTTTTGCAGGAATGTTCTTCATGAATGAAGGTTTCGGCTGATAGCTAGGAGTTGGCTTTTTTTCGTTAAAATGTCCTTTTTTATTTCCATTACGGACTTCGTAGGCCATAAACTTTCCCTCCAAAAAGTACAAAAGATCATTTATGTTAGGCAGGCCTCTGGGATCCGACGATTCTTTAATGAAATCATCAAATGTGACGGTGTCGAGTTTCAATGACATCAAATGCGCAATAATCGAACCTGACGCGTTCGTGTCAACGCCAATGTTGGATAGCCCGTTCACAACTTCCTGTATAACATCGTGCATCTTTTTCAGGTTGAATGCGTTAGGTTCTTGTATGGCAGGTAAGTCCATCATGATGTTCAGCAGGGATGTAAACTGCAGACGTTGGTTATCGTATCTCTGGACTAGGATTTCCCAGCAAGATTTATAGTTGTCGGCGTTGATGGTGAGATGCTTAACTAGGCGTTCAGCTTCTCCTCTAAGTTTTGTTTTCAGGAGCTGCATTTTTTGCGCATTGTTTATCATCGGGTTGTTGTGAACAGATTCGATGTATAAATCTTTGAAAGATATCCATTGAGTGTATTGTCCAGAAAATTCAGGAATTTCGATTTTCGGGACAGACTTTTCATAGTGAATTGATGTCCAAATTTTGTTGCTAAGTTTTTTTCTCAGTTCATCGTATCTGTCTTCTATTTCAGCAAATATCCTGTTGTAGTTGTCATCAGATCCTTTCAGATGAAATTCTAGTTGCCAGTGGAGCTTGTCTACAGGCTCCCACTTAGATTTCAAAATGTTAAGTTGATCTTCGAGCTCCCATTTTTCAGTCAAAACTTCAGCGTGAATTTTCGACATCACTCGATCGATCGCTCTAAAGTTGCATTGCTGGATATTTATAAGCTCTTCCAGCTTCTGGTCTGTATTATCTTGAAGCATTCCGCTTAAGTCAAATTTGACCCCTTTCAGTTCGCGTTGTAGATCACGTAATAGTTGTTCCATATCACTTTTCGTAGTTGTGTACAGATTTTTAGTCTTTCCATAAACGTCTTCGCTAAAGTAGTTGATTTGTTTGTCGTCTATGGTTTCTAGGAGAACAGAATGTCTGGTTTCAAAATCTGTCCATTGTTGTTCTAGAGATTCCAGGCGTAGGTTTAAGTACCTTATAGTTTTCTTCGAAAAAGAATCTTGCCTGTAGCTGTTACATAAAGTCTTGATGCTTTCAAAGCGTTGCTCTTGGAGTTGTAAAGCATTCATTGCGACTATAGATGTATGTTAGTAGGTAGTTACCTTAGTTAGTTTAAGTTGGGTTTAGCTCGTAGTTGCTGTAGTAGAGCTTGGCGTTGGTTCACGACCTTGCACCGCGAAGTTTCCGCAGCTTCTTCCAAGATGTTTTCGAGCGAGTTTCGTTCGTGTAGCACCTTAAAATGGTCGTTGTTGGCGGGTACACTGCGATCTGCACTCTAAAGACGATATGTGCGCCTTCTCAATTGAGCCGGTGAGACCCGCTTGTGGGAGGCCGGCCAACCGATTCGCTATCGTCACAAGAGACACAAACCACAATAAACCCTCCTTTCTTCGAAGGACCAAAATATGTACGGTCCAGTTAGACTCGTACACGTGAGTTCAGTTGTTGTAGTTAAGTTGATGGAGAGCGCAGAGAAGAAACACACAAAGTTAAGTTGGTAGATATAATGATGTAAAGTTGTACAAAGTAAATAGGTAAATGGCGACTTCTCTCTATGACGTATGAACGCACTCTGGTCAGTAATTCATTAAAATGTGGAAAAGACTGCGCCAGCCAAATGTGGGTTGCAGCGTAAGCAAAATGCTAAATAAAATATGAAGTGTTAATTTATGTGCGGTCTTAAACCGTACAGCGGCTAATGTGAGGTAACATTTTAAGCATGAAGTGGCTACTAAATAAATTGATTGGAAGGTAGTATTTAAATTGAAACTGGCATCGAGTATTTTGTTTTGGAAACTAAATTTATTTTCAAGCAGCAACATAATGGCAGATAAAAAAAGACAAAATATAGGCATTCAAAAAATTCACTACAGGGCCTCTATTTAAAATAAATGAGGTGTGTAGTTAAATATAATTAAGAGCAAAAAAAGTAATTTTGGCGACACTTTAAGGGCGTTATTTAAAGTTAAAATAGGATGCAAATATAATTTTATATAGCCTTTTTTTCGTCATCGGTCCCGTAGCCAAGTTGGTAGTCTTGATAGTAGTAAACATGGATAAATGGCTCGAAGGACAGAGTAAGGGTGAGGCCACACAAGCGTAATTTTGTGAGTCGTCAGCGGCAGAAATTCTGTCGCGCAAATTCTGCCGGCAGAAATTCAGTCCCCAGTGGTGTCCAATGACAACTCTGAGGTCAAAATTGGAAAAAATGGCCGCCATTTTGAACTTTTATGTTTCTGAACGGATTGCTCTCAAAATCGATATCTAGGGTCCCCAGTGGTGTCCAATGACGACTCTGAGGTCAAAATTGGAAAAAATGGCCGCCATTTTGAACTTTTTTGTTTCTGAACGGATTGCTCTCAAAATCGATATCTAGGGTCCCCAGTGGTGTCCAATGACGAATCTGAGGTCAGATTTGGAAAAAATGGCCGCCATTTTGAACTCTTTGGTTTCTGGTCTGAATGCTTCCAAAATCGATATCTGGGATCCCACAGAACATTTAAAAGAGGTTAGAATGGCGATAATGCGCCGTCCTTATGAAATCCGGTGTCACCGATTCCACCCCACCTTTCACCTCCACTACATCTGTACTTCAATAAAGATGAAGTTTACACACATATTTGCAATTTCAAATCTAGCCAATCATAGCGCCGCTCAGTCACGCGATTTCAAATGGAAACGAATCATACGCATGCACGCATACCGATGTACATTTTTATAGCTATGTGTGAGTTAAACAGCGCGATCGCGTCTTTGCGTGGAGTATGAGCGTTTGCTCATAGTCTTGGCGCGCCGGCCCCGCCCACAGCGCCCTTCTAACGTCTCTTAAATGTTCTGTGTGGGATCCCCAGTGGACTCCGATGACGATTCTGACATGAGAATTGCAAAAAATGACCACCATTTTGAACTTTTTTGTTTCTTGTCCGATTGCTTCCAAAATCGATATCTGGGGTCCCCAGTGGACCTTAATGAAGAATCTGAAATCAGAACTGCAAAAGGTGGCCGCCATTTTGAACTTTTTTGTTTCTCGTCCTATTGCTACCAAAATCGATATTTGGGGTCTCCAGTGGACTCCGATGACGATTCTGAATTGCAAAAAAAGCGGCCAAGTGCGAGTCGGAATCGCCCATGAAGGGTTCCGTAGCAGCCAGTAACATAATATAAAAGTTTTTGTAGTTCGTTGTGACTTTGATCGATGTTTTAATAATAGTGAAAGGTAAACTGTGGTTTACGATTTATGACGTATTAAAAAAAAACTACTTATCTACTAGATCTCGTTCAAACCAATTTTCGTTGGAAGTTTTCATAGTAATGCACATCATATATTTTTTTTAGTTTTATCATTCTCTTATTTTAGAAGTTAGAGGGGGGGGACACACATTTTTCCACTTTGGAAGCGTCTCTCTCGCAAACTATTTAGTTTAGAAAAAAATGTTATTAGGAACCTAAATATCATTTTTGAAGACCTATCCATAGATACCCCACACCTATGGGTTTGATGAAAAAATTTTTTTTTAGTTTCAGTTCTATGTATGGGGACCCCCTAAATTTATTGTTTTTTTTCTATTTTTGTAAGAAAGTCTTAATGCGGTTCACAGAATACATCTATTTACCAAGTTTCAACAGTATAGGTATTATAGTTATAGGGGACCCCAGATATCTATTTTGGAAGCAATCGGACGAGAAACAAAAAAGTTCAAAATTGTAGTCATTTTTTGCAATTGTCATGTCAGAATCGTCATCGGAGTCCACTGGGGACCCCAGATATCGATTTTGGAAGCATTCGGACCAGAAAATAAAAAGTTTAAAAAGCGGCCATTTTTTCCATTTTGACCTCAGATTCGTCATTGGACACCACTAAGGACCCTAGATATCGATTTTGAGAGCAATCCGTTCAGAAACAAAAAAATTCCTAATGGCGGCCATTTTTTCCAATTTTGACCTCAGATTCATCATTGGACACCACTGCGGACCCTAGATATCGATTTTGAGAGCAATCCGTTCAGAAACATAAAAGTTTAAAATTGCGGCCTTTTTTCCAATTTTGACCTCAGATGCGTCATTGGACACCACTGGCGACCCTAGATATCGATTTTGAGAGCGATCCGTTCATAAACATAAAAGTTTAAAATGGCGGCCATTTTTTCCAATTTTGACCTCAGATTCGTCATCGGACACCACTGGGGACCCTAGATATCGATTTTGAGAGCAATCCGTTCAGAAACATAAAACTTCAAAATGGCGGCCATTTTTTCCAATTTTGACCTCACGAGTCGTCATTGGACACTACTGGGGACCTTAGATATCGATTTTGAGAGCAATCCGTTTAGAAACAAAAAAGTGCGAAATGGCGGCCATTTTTTTCCAATTTTGACCTCAGATTCGTCATTGGACACCACTGGGGACCCTAGATATCGATTTTGAGAGCAATCCGTTCAGAAACATAAAAGTTCAAAATGGCGGCCATTTTTTTCATCTTTGACCTCAGATTCGTCATTGGACACCACTGGGGACCCTAGATATCGATTTTGAAAGCAATCCGTTCAAAAACCAAAAAGTTTAAAATGGCGGCCATTTTTTTCCATTTTTGACCTAGTCGTCATCGTCAAAGTCAAAATATGAAAAAATAAATAAAAAAAATAATCAAAAATGAGTTAAAAATAAATAAATCAAAAATAGATCAAAAAATAAATAAATCAAATTGGCTAACAGCCCGCTCTTTCCCCCCTCGCCCGCACGTACCCCGTTTCTACCCAACCTCAACAGTCGCCACTCGCGCCGTTCGCCATTTTAATTTAAATTAAAATTTGAAACATTTTAAAAGAGACCTTTGATAATTATAAATTACTAGCTGTTGCCCGCGGCGTCGCCCGCGTATTTAAAGAGTCAGTAGCCCTAAGTTTCGTTACTACAAAAATCTTGATAATTCCGACTTATTTATAACAGTTGGTTTTTAATCTCAGAATATAGGTTTGATAAGATGTAGCAAGTGTATGTACTCGTATTTTGCGTGCCAATCGAAGATTTTATTTCTCCTTATAGTTTTAACGCCTATTGCAACCCTTGGTGGTTACTTTTATTTGTCGGAAAAATCCCGAAACATGTATTCGTTTACTTACTGACAAATCTAATGCTACAAGTCAAAACGACCAACTAATTATATTTCTCCATACAATCTTTCAACCCCTATCTAATCTAACCCTGTGATGTTTCAAGTCAAAACGTCCAACTATTTTTTTTATACAAAATTTTACCCCTATTGCTACCCTTGGGGATCATAACCGGAAATATCTCAAAACTTGTGTTCGTTTATTTACTATCGAAATTACTATAAATGTCGCAGTTATCTTTTCCCATACAAACTTTTAACTCCTATTTTAACCTTTTCCGAAAAATTCTGCAACACATGTTCGTTTATTTATTGCCCCGTATAATCCTGCGAAGTTTCAAGTCAAAACGTCCAACGAATTTTTTTTCTTTATACAAACTCTCAACCCCTATTTCATCCCTTAGGGCGGCTTAGGGGTTGTTTGTCGGAAAAATCCTGAAACACTTGTTCGTTTATTTATTGTGAAGTATAACCATGCAAAGTTTCAAGTCAGAACTTCCAACGGATTTTTTTTCTTCATCAAACTTTCAACCCCTATTTTCACCCTTAGGGGTTATTTGTCGGAAAAATCCTGAAACACGTGTTCGTTTATTTACTGTCGAGTATAATCCTGCGAAGTTCCAAGTCAAAACGTCTAACGAATTTTTTTTCTCCATACAAACTTTCAACCCCTATTTTCACCCCTTGGGTGAGGTTTTCGAAAAATCGCTTCTTACCTCATGCTTACGTCATCAAAATTATGTTTTTGCCAATTTTCAACTTTCTACGTTAAGTGGTTTGGGCTGGGCGTTGATACGATTTTTTTTTTCATACAAACTTACAACCCCTGTTTTCGCCCTTAGGGGTTGTTTGTCGGAAAAATCCCAAAACACGTGTTCGTTTATTTATTATCAAGTATAACCCTGCGAAGTTTCAAGTCAAAACGTCCATCGAATTTTTTTTCTTCATACAAACTTTCAACCCTTGTTTCAAACCCTTAGGGTTTGTTTTAGAAAAAATCCTGAAACACGTGTTCGTTTATTTATTGTCAAGTATAACCCTGCAAAGTTTCAAAGCAATATCTGCAACTAATTTTTATTTGCTATACTAACTTTCAACACCTATTTTTTAAATCTACCCAGAATCAAATCGGTTGGTTAGGTTAGGTTAGACTGATGTCAATAACAGAGCGGAGGGAGCCCAGCGAGCGGAGCGAGCGTGCCGCGGCAGCGGCCGGGGACCGCCGGAGTTTTAATTTTTTCAAAGTTGTTTTTGTATTCGAAACACTTTATTTAAGATAAAATGACGCTCAGTATAAAAATACATTTGCCAAATGTTGAAAAAAATGCAGGACGTAACGTTGACACTCAAACAAATATTATACGCTCAAATATTATGAAGCTGCTCATTTTGTATTTTAAGTAACTCAAATTAATGTTTGTAAGTTGCTGTTCTGTTGATTTCTCGTCGCTCGCAGTCAGTCGCCCACTTAGTAATTCTATAACCCAAATTAATTAATTTTGTCACTCAAAACTGTAATTTACAGTCACTCGTTTAATTACTACCCTAAAATAGCCTGGTGTTGCCGCTTATTTACATTAAATAAACGCCGAAACATTTGATTGCAGCCGTATTAATTTATTTGTTGCTAACAGTTAGTCGCCATGCCAGTTTTTAGTCACCGCGAAAATAATAAGCCTAACAAAAATACCTAAAATATCAATACATATAATAAAACAGTAGAACCCCGTTTGTCTGTACATTGAAAGTAATTGACTAAAATGGAGTCAGGGCGATAGAAGAAGACCAACAGAAGACAAATATATATTTATTTATTTTTTTTGTCTGTCTGTCTGTCTGTCTGTTTGTTCGAGCACATCTTCGTAACCACTGGATGGATTTTCATGCGGTTTTCACTAATTGATTTGGCATATTTCAGGGCAGTGTATAAGCTTTGTTTCATCGAAATCGGTAAAGTAGAAAAAAAGTAATCGTCGATTTAAATATTTAAGAGGTTATATTTTCATTCCAATTCAAAACTACTTTATAACATGCACCGATTTTAATGAGACTTTTTTATTCAACTCAAGAGTTACTCAAGTTTACAATAAGGATACCCAAAATCACGCCACCCCACTTAGGAGGTAGGCAGGAAATTTAAATTGGGCTGTTTCTTAACCGATTTTGATCAAACATTTCGAAATTTTGCATGGTGGTACCTTATAACCCCAGTCAACATCTTAGATACATTTTATCAAGGGAAAATATCTCATTCCTACGGGAAACTATGCACGGAAAAGTCGAAAAACAACGCGGGCGTAGCCGCGGGCGGACAGCTAGTTCCTAATAATTGAATAGGCCCCGAAACTACTAAACCGATATTGGTGAAACTTGGATAAATATAAAGAAAGAAAACAAAGATAGAATAGACCTTGGAAAATAAGCATGTTTACAAAATGTACCTTGTGAAGACGCAGGTGACGTCACGAGCTTGTCTATCTTCGGGTACAGTTAGGAGGAACAACTTTAAAGTGGCTACTACTAAATATACCTCTACAAGACACGCCGACTCGACCCAAATCGGGTATAGAGAGTAGCACCATTTAAAAATAAATGTTACTAAACATACCCTGCTTAGATTACCTACAGTATGACCATGCTTGGTTTTGATCGGGTACTTATAGTTTGGACTACACTTTTTTTTATTGGTAGCTACTATCTATACCCGAACATATTTCGTCACTTTCGTTAAAATCGTCGTCTCTAATCGTCTCTTTCTCGCACCGCATTGGCTTCGCGTGCTATTTTTTTCCTTGTTTATTTATTTTGTTTAAGTACTTTGAGTGACATTTGCATTGGTCTCAATTCCACGCGTCCACCGTCTAAATCCTTTGTTCGCATATTATTAAAATGTCTAAAATTTAACTTTAAGTTGGTTATATCCACAAGTGCTATTTATTCTACGGAGCCAGGCCAACTAAATTTAAGGGGGTTTAAGCGAGTTGCTAAATTGTCTAAGTTGAGTTCAAGTTGTTTTTTGATGTTATTTTTATGAGAAAGGCAAATTATATCTTTGCCATACAACCTAATCATGTTTATTAATAAAAATTATCTGAATTGGTAAAAAAATCCTTAAGGAAGTTTTTATTTCTGTCAATTCATAATAAGTAGAAGTACAGTAGCCAACATGTGTAGGTGGGCACTTTGAACTTAGGAACGCCGTTATCCCGTAACAGTAAAGGCGAATATTATTGAGCAAATGTCCAGCCGCGTGTGCTGGTTCCTGTACATCTTCAAATATAGTAAATAAGCAGGAATAGTACAGTCAAGAGCAGGTCAAGTCAGACTGAACCCACGCATCGCGATTCTCTCCCTTATTGAACGCTGCAAAATCCAAAGTGTTCAACATTAACATGAACTTTAATGAACAGTAAGCAGCACATGCGGCTGGACATGTTGACCTTGAGATCGCCGTTATTACCGTACTGTACCAGTAGAAGCGAGTTTTGTAGTGCGAGTGTCCAGCCGCAAGTGCTGCTTACTGTACCATTCTATGTTTCTTCCTATTTCTACAAAATTTTACATATCGATATAAATCATCTCATAAGCAAGCAACCCAATTGTATATTTTTTCCGATACAACTAACTGTAAACACAAATTCGTCATCCGTCTGAATGTCCAAATTTGTAAAGGTAATAATAGTCAATCTTCACAATTTTCACAAAAATGGCCGTATTTGATTAAGATTTTGAGGTTAAACGGGACCATTTTAATCGCCGCGCCGATAAGATTAATCAGATTAGCGATTATACGCGTAAAAATGGCATGCGTAGAATTGCGTTTGGCCAGCTAAAGCTAAGTTGAATTGATTGTCTATGGTTGTCTAAAATAAGGAACGTCAGATTAAAATTAGCAATGTCAGTTGAATTTGACAGTTTGCGTAGAACTGCAAAGTGGTTTAGCGACACCTAATTAAAATTAGACATTTTAACGGCCGCTCTGGAATTGGGTCCATTGACTTAGTTTCGATAGCTGCCGTGTAGGTATAGTATGAGTAGGTAAGTACCCCGTTATGATATTGTAAGTTTGGTGCACTTAGTAGTTCAAATATTTTAAAAGCATTATGCTATTTATACCCGACCAAAATCCTATAGGGGTCTTCAAAAGGTACTTACTGTGGCATTAGTGATGCCGTCTCTTTTAGTTTACGGTCTGGCTGTAAGTGAATCCAAAATTTAAATTATTTTCGAAACAATATATTTGTTTGCATCATGGACTTAGTAACATAGTTACTAGTGTAACTATGGTAATCATGGACTTAGTAACACTATAAATGTAACTGGTAATTCGTCCATGGTTTGCATTGAATCTGATACTTAGTTAGATTTTAACGAAATCACGATTTGGTATTCTTCTTAAAAAGTGGGTACTAAGGTACCTACCTCTTTGTAAGGGTCTGAAGACGCGGTTCCCTTCTCTCCTTCTCGCGATCGTGTTAAAAGTAAAACGGTTTATTGTTTTATGAAATAAAACAAGTGCAACCGCAGTGTCTCAAATCAAAAGTCTTTGACCAATGTGTGTTGCCAGTGATGACTTATGGATCCGAGACGTGGTCGCTTACAATGGGCCTCATAAGAAGGCTTAAAGTCACCCAAAGAGCGATGGAGAGGGCTATGCTTGGAGTTTCCTTGCGTGATCGAATCACAAATGATGAGATCCGTAGGCGAACCAGAGTCACCGTCATAGCCCAAAGAATCGCTAAACTTAAGTGGCAGTGGGCTGGGCACATTGCGCGTAGAACCGACGGCCGTTGGGGCAAAAAGGTTCTCGAATGGCGACCGCGCGCCGGAAGACGTAGTGTGGGCAGGCCCCCCACGAGGTGGACCGACGATCTGGTGAGGGTCGCGGGTAGCCGCTGGATGCGGGCAGCGCAGGACCGATCATTGTGGAGATCCTTGGGGGAGGCCTTTGTCCAGCAGTGGACGTCTTTCGGCTGAGATGATGATGAAATAAAAAATGTGATTTTAAAGCGTATTATGCGTTTTTAGGGTTCCGTAGCCAAATGGCAAAAAACGGAACCTTTATAGATTCGTCATGTCTGTCTGTCTGTCCGTCCGTATGTCACAGCCACTTTATTCCGAAACTATAATACCTATACTGTTGAAACTTGGTAAGTAGATGTATTCTGTAAACCGCATTAAGATTTTCTTACAAAAATAGAAAAAAAACAATAAATTATACATAGAACTGAAACTAAAAAAAATTTTTTTCATCTAACCAATAATACGTGTGGGGTGTATCTATAGATAGGTCTTCAAAAATGATATCGAGGTTTCTAATATCATTTTTTTCTAAACTGAATAGTTTGTGCGAGAACCGCTTCCAAAGTGGTAAAATGTGTGTCCCCCCCTCTAACTTCTAAAATAAGAGAATGATAAAACTAAAAAAAATATATGATGTGCATTACCATGAAAACTTCCAACGAAAATTGGTTTGAACAAGATCTAGTAAGTAGTTTTTTTTTATACGTCATAAATCGTAAACCGCAATTTACCTTTCACTATTATTAAAACATCGATCAAAGTAACAACGAACTACAAAAACTTTTATATTATGTTACTGGCTGCTACGGAACCCTTCATGGGCGATTCCGACTCGCACTTGGCCGCTTTTTTTATCATTTTAACGTCGAGGACGTAATAGTACATTTTGTAGACATGCGACGCCGCCGCATTCAACAAACTATTTACCTATTTCAAAACATATCAAATCAAATCAAATATTTTAATTTGTGAATTTGGGGTACATGAAATGGTCTTCAAGATACATAATTAAGATCCTCCAAACTCTGCCGGAAGAATCAGCGTACAAATATGTTTGTTTTAGTCTAAAAGAAAATCATTTACGCTATAGGTAATAACATTTTGGTACAAAATGAACTGGCGGGAATATAAGTGGACTGTATTTTGCGGAGCGGAGCGGTTAAGAGATAATATTATTATGATGTGGAACCCAGCAGTAGGTGTAGGAAAATAAGGGGACTCACCGATGAAAGCCAACCAAAGCGCCTGTTATGATGCCTTGGGACGTTGTTCCAAGTTATTCACGTGTCCACACCTCGGCACGAACCTTGATTTTCACTGCTCAAGTCTTTGCCGGCCGGCTACACTTAATATTATCACTAGTTAAACAGTTTATAGTGTTTATATTGTCTGAAAGACGCGGTAGAAGTATTTGCGGGTTTTATTTTATTTTTTTTATGCGGAGACGCAGACATTGCGTCGACACGATTTGTTGTATTCTCTAGTTCTTGATTTTGGCACCGTCGGAAGTGCATCGTCCGGCGCTGCTGTCGCACGGCGTGCTTGCTTTCTCTTTCTCTTACTAGGCGTATGGTGGAGCGTGAGTAGGAGAAGAATAGGAAAGAGGGATACCAGATTCCACATCATGAAGAGCGCGAAATTTTAATAAATAGGGTAATAGCGTAAAAATCCTCCCGGCCTTGATAATACGTCATATTATCAAAAAAGCGGTCAAAATACAAAGAAATACAATTTATCGAAGTAATTTATGAAATACCTAAATATATTATTACCTACCTAAACTATGACATTAAATTATTATACTTTATTGAGAAGGCAATGGACAAAGTTTGACGATAGGTCGTTTAAACGTGCTAGATGCCGTTTTAACTAAGGCGACGCGTACTCTACCATCTTTACCCGGGTAAACCTCCTGTATAATGCCCAAAGGCCAGCGGAGCGGGGGAACATCATCCTGATGTATCAATACAATAATACCGGGTTTTACGTTATCCGTATTAGTAAGCCATTTTTGCCTCACTTGTAATGAATTAGGATATTCTATACGCCATCTCTTCCAATAACTATGCACCATTTGGTCTAGCAGCTCTTTGCGATGACGTAGAGTCTTAGTTTCTTCAGAAACTGGCGCGGCGGGTAGGTAAGTCAAGGGAGAAGCCATTATAAAATGAGCGGGAGTAAGAGGCTCAGGATGTGGGTCCTCTGATAAAATACAAAGCGGTCTAGAATTTAAAATAGTTTCGACTTGAGTCAAAACAGTTAACAGTTCTTCATACGTAAGTAACTGAGATCCAATAACGCGGTATAAATGAAGCTTCATGCTTTTAATATTAGACTCCCAGAGTCCACCGAAATGAGGAGCACGGGGCGGAATCATATGCCATTCGATACGATGGTTAGTAAGCAGTTCGTTTATCTGAGACTTAGCACCAACAAAATTTGTTCCATTATCGGAATACATATGAGAAACAGGACCACGCCTAGATATAAAGCGTTTAAACGCGGAAATGAAAACTTCAGACGACAGATCTGAAGCTAGTTCGATGTGAACTGCTTTTGTTACTAAGCAGATAAACAAACAAATGTAAGCCTTATGGCTTCTTTGTCCTCGGCGTCTACATAGTGTTATATTTATGGGACCAGCGTAATCAACGCCCGTATGAACGAATGCTTTGGTTTCTTGAACGCGGTAAGCTGGTAAATCAGCCATTTTAGTATTAATGTGAGATGGAGAATTTTTAAAACAAAAATTACATGCGTGAACACGTTGCCTAATCACGTTTCTTGAGGATAAGATCCAGTATTTTTGGCGCAATAAGGAACTCAAAACATTGGCACCAGTGTGACAATGCAGGCGGTGATAGTAGTCAATTAAAAGGTGAGTAACATGGTCATGTTTAGGCAATAACGCGGGATGTTGAGCTTCGTATGGTAAGTTACTATTCGAGAGTCTACCTCCTACTCTTACAATTCCGTGTTCATCGATGAATAAGTCCAATTTTCTAAGCGGTGCGGAAATGACTTTATTAGTTTTTAAGTCATGAATTAATTGAGTAAAGTGACAACCCTGAACAGCTCGAATTAAATAGCTTTCAGCTATTATGAGCTGTGAAGCAGTTATTCGGTCTTTACGCGGTAATATTTTAGTAAATATCAGAATATATGCAATAATGCGGATAATTTTATTCCAGGACGAAAATTTTTGCGTAAGTTCATAAAGAAAACCAGGGGCGGATTTGGAAGTCGAGCAAACGAATGTTTTGCTTTTATATTCAGGTAAGGTCTCACAAGCCTCTGGAATGAAAGGTGTGATCTGCCAGCTTGATACAGGAGCACAAAGCCAGGGAGGGCCATGCCACCATAGCGGATGAGAAAGCAATTGTTCTGGTAAGAGACCTCGTGAGAGACAATCACTGGGATTTTCTATCCCACTGACATGATAGAAATGACGCGAATCGAGATTTTCTTGACATTTCGCGACGCGGTTACTAACGTATATATCCCATCTATGCTGTAAAGAATTAATCCATGAAAGAGCTATTTTCGAATCTGAAAATGCGAATATATTATTTATTTTTGTACGAGCACTGTACGTTTCATAAATCAGACGGACTAGTTTCGACATAAGGACTGCGGCGCATAATTCTAATCTTGCCAACGAAACTACTTTGACAGAGGCGACTTTAGATTTGGCGCATATTAAATTGACCTGCACCTTCCCCTCGCTGTCAGTGACGTGGAGATACACGACGCAACCGTATGCCTTCAGACTTGCGTCAGCGAATGCGACAATGTTAGTAGAGCAATCGATGGTTACACCTAGATGACGTGGGATTTTACACGCGGAAAGAAGCGGCAATTGCTCATTAAATTTTTGAAATAGAGAAAGTACATCGTCGGGTAAGTCCCAATCGACTTTAAGTAGCCACAGCTCTTTAATTAAGAGTTTGGCGAATAATATTACTGGAGCGGCGAACCCAATTACGTCCCATAAACGAGCGATACTTGAAAGAATTGTTCGTTTGGTATATGTTTCCTTTATAGGAGCGGTTGAAAATGTAAATATATCCTGCGCGGGTAACCATTTAAGGCCCAACACCTTAAGGTTTTCACTATCGGAAAATTCTATAGCGGCGCGGTTAGACTGTGGCACAGCGTCTAATAACTCAGGCGAGTTACTGGCCCATTTGGTCAAATGAAACCCACCAGACTTAAATAAGTCAATGAGTTCGCGGGAGAGAGATTTTCCTTCGCCCACTGTAGGGACAGAAGTGGTCAAATCGTCCATGTACAGTTCATAAGACGCCACATCAGCGGCGCGCGGGAATCGATCGCGTTCGATGTCCTTATAGGTATAATCCTCCCCTATCAAACCTTAACGAAATTCCATTCTGACAATGCTAAAACTTGCTATTCCCTTGGTACTAGTTGGTATCGTTGTAAAAAAGTTGCTATCATTATAATTCCGGAGATATTGCTATAGTTTAGGGAGGATTATAGCTTGATGTTCAAGCTATAATCCTCCCTAAACTATGGCAATATCTCCAGAATTATAATGATAGCAACTTTTTTACAACGATACCAACTAGTACCAAGGGAATAGCAAGTTTTAGCATTGTCAGAATGGAATTTCGTTAAGGTTTGTTAGGGGAGGATTATACCTATAAGGACATCGCGTTCGTCGATCGCTAGCTGTCGCACAGTGCGCATAGCTAAGAAAGGGCTGCATTTCAAACCGAACGCGACTCGATTAAACTGAAATTCGCGTATAGGTAAAGCGGGGTCAAAGCGGAATAAAATCTTTTGATATTTGCGGTGCTCAGGTAGAAGAAGAATTCTGAGGTACATTTGTTTTATGTCTGCAGCTAACGCTATTTCAAACAAGCGGAAATGAAGTAGCAAAACAAAAATATCAGCCTGGAGATTCGGCCCTGTATGAAGAATATCATTGAGTGAAATGTCATTATGACATTTAGCACTAGCGTCGAGTACAATACGAACCTTCGTAGTCTCTTTATCGCGGCGAACGACGGCGTGATGCGGAATAAAATATCCTTGCGAGTATTCCTCGCTGTCAGGCTCCTCGGACAAATAGTCGTAATCTATGTAGTCCTGTACTACCTCATTATAACTGGCGCGCAGCTCAGGGTCCTGAAGCTTGCGCTCCAATGAGAGCAGCCGACGAACAGCGGCGGAGCGAGAGTCCCCTAACTCGGACGGATCTCGGCAAAAAGGTAAAGCGGTGCAGTATCGACCAGTCACGTCACGTGATATGGTTGAGGTGTAAATGTCTTCACATTGACTATCCTCTGGACTGAGAAACCCTTTGAAAGGCATTTCCTCCATTTCCCAAAACTTGGTCAATGTTTTATCCAGATGAAGTTCATCGAAGCGGTCACGCATCTCCACGCCACTAGAACACGTGAAGAAGGTAGCGGTATTTATATTTTGCAACGTGCAAGCGGTATTATTTTTATTAAAATTGTTAGTAGGAGCGTCACCCATTAAAATATAACCAAATACGGTTTCAATAGCGGACGGTGCGGGGGGCGCGACCACCACCACCCTACCACCTAATAACAAGTGCGGGAACAGCTGAGCGCCGAGTATCAACTCGACCTCACCCGGGATGTGCCAATGCGGGTCAGCGAGCGGTAAGTCAACCAAATGTTGCACTACCGAAGTGTCAACATATTCGGACGGAAGGCATGCGGTCGGTAATGTTATCCACTACCAAAGCGGTAATGTTATAAGAATATTTTTTATCCTTCGTGGTTACAAGCAGCGGTACATATCCATGAACCGTTTGTGAAGCGGACCCAATGCCCTTAATAAATGAATTTGAAAGCGAAATAGGTTTTAGTTTGAGCTGTTCACATTATGCGGCAGTAATCAAATTATTTTGCGAAGCATTGTCAATTAAACACCTAACAGAAATATTTTGTTTGTCATTATTTAAAATATTTACTTGAGCGGTTGAAAGAAGCACCGTAGTACCACGCGGCGAGTTTGTACTATAAAGCGGGCGAGTATCATCCGAGCGCGCGCATAGCGACACGTTACCGGTAGCCGTATTGTTCATATCCGAACCCTGCGAGTGCGAGCGGGACGGCAACGCCGCCGCGGCGGCGGCGGCGGCGGGCGCGGGCGGATTAGGTGGTTGTTGGTTGCGATGATGACGCTTTATTATTATTATTCTCCAAATGCAACAAAGAATGATGGACCTTTTTACAAGATTTGCATGTATATGTAACGTGACCATTTATTTTTTTTGTCAGAGCGGGACATCTGCAGAAATATGTAATAAAAAAAACGTTTTTAGTGTTTGTAGTTTTTCAAAGGCTGAAACATTTTTATAACTCTTAAGCGCGGGAATTAACGCTGAGATTACTTTACTGTAGCCCAGCAGTTTGTGATATTCTGTCTCGGTAGAGTTACAAAACTCTTTCAAAGGTTCTACTCGAACGCTGTAGATGTAGAAAAATGTCACTATGATACACTCGAAGTCAGCAGGAAGACAATCAGCGGCAGTTTCCATCGCGTTGTAAACTATGTGGGTTCCACATCCAATTCCAGTAAGCTGTCTGCCAAGTGATTTGTTCAACTTTCGAGTAAACAATCATATGATTATGATTAGGTATGATTATATTACTTCCTTTATTCCTATTTTTTCCCGCATTTGGTTGAAAAAGCGGGACAATTTCGGTCTTGCGGGGGACACCGGGACAGACTGCCTGAAAGCGGGACTGTCCCGCCGAAAGCGGGACGTATGGTCACGTTATGTATATGTGAAATTACAATGCGAAGCGGTATGGGACAAACTTAGACAGTTTATACACCCTCGTTTGGATTTAACAAAATCGAAACGACTTTTGGCGGGAAGCGATTTAAATGCGGGACATTTGTATAACTGCTGATGATCAGACTTGTTACACATCAAACAAGACTCAACACCCTTGCCATCACTCGTAATGAACGTTTGTGATTGGTAGGTATTGCGCGGGCGGTTATGTTTCGCACTGTTGTTATTAAGGTGCGTTTCCACTGCCGAGGCAGGAACGCGGTTTGATTGTGATGACGATGAGATACGATCTAATATTTTCACTTGACTCTTAGTGAATTCTATGAAATCCTTATAAGAAGGAATTTCTCTGTCTCTGACTACAGACTCAAAGGCATGTGCGGTGGCAGAATCGATTTTACGCAAGGCAATATTTAATAACATAAAATCTTTTAAATCGTCGAGCTTTAATTGCTCCAACGCTGAAACAGCGGCGTCAAAGGTTTCAACGAAAGTATTTAAAGACGAAGAATTATTAGTCGCGGGTTTGATATTAGAAAGTATAGACATGTAATGACACCCTAAAGCTCTCTTGTCTTGGTATTTTTTAACTAAACTTTCCCAAATAGATGAGTAATTTTCGCTTGATGGAATGATGCCCGCAATTATTTTTAATGCAGGACCAGTTAATTTTCCTGTCAAATATTGAATTCTCTGAGCATCAGTTAACGACTCGTTTAAATGAATATTCGCTTTAAACGACTCATAAAATATTGGCCAACTATCCATCTTTCCATCAAACGAAGGAATGTTTATCGGCGGTAGCTTGATCGGTGTAGGCGCACCTTTATTTTCGCCCGAGCGCGAGTGAGGCGAACTCTGTGTGATACGCGAACGAACCCTCTGTATTCTAGCGTAGACATCTTCAAATGCATTGAGAGCTTCGTAACTAGGTACAAACTTAGGGTCGTCGACAAAACCTAGCTCATTAATGGAGTCTAGATTACAAATGAATTCCTAACGTATGACCGGTAATGTTTCGGTTTCCGCCATAAATGTTTCCGTGGAACGGAGATCAGCGGTGGTTAAAGGTATTTTCTTAGCATAGTCATGGAGACTAGTCAAGCGAGCGAATATTGCATTGTTTTTAGCTTGTAATATTGCTATTTTAGCTGCCATGGTGAGCAAATGATGCGTAGTTATGAAAAGGTAACTAAGTAACTTTACCTAGGTAGGTAAGTAAGATACGTACTAGGTAGGTACGTCGCGGGGCGGTCAGAGAGCGGTTGATTATGTAGGTATATACGAGCGAGACGTTTATTATGCCTACTAATATGGATATCAGGTTAATATCTGAATATTCGAGTAAATTCACCTATAAGTAGGTAGGTTTACTGAGTAAATATGGTAGAATGCGGTGTAAATAGGTAAGTAGGTACCTATTTCGGATATGCGGTAAACTTCTACGTTTTCTATCACGATTGGCGTGTGAAAACAATAAAAATAAGTAAGAATTTAGTTATAAATGAGTTAAGTAACTACCTAAATAGCGAATTAAGTCAATATAATAAGATTTAGCGGCGCGGGAGACACGAATTGACGTGTATTACAAGACAAAATGGCGGTTTGCTTACGCGCTAAACTATCGGAGCCTAGCACCAAATAAGTATGAATTAAGCGGTTTGAATAAGTGTAAACTATCAGAGTTTAACACCAAATAGAATGAGAACACGAAAGGGAGGTTATCCGGTTCGAAGTCAGACCAAAAATGGTTCAAAATGAACTGGCGGGAATATAAGTGGACTGTATTTTGCGGAGCGGAGCGGTTAAGAGATAATATTATGATGTGGAACCCAGCAGTAGGTGTAGGAAAATGAGGGACTCACCGATGAAAGCCAACCAAAGCGCCTGTTATGATGCCTTGGGACGTTGTTCCAAGTTCCTCACGTGTCCACACCTCGGCACGAACCTTGATTTTCACTGCTCAAGTCTTTGCCGGCCGGCTACACTTAATATTATCACTAGTTAAACAGTTTATAGTGTTTATATTGCCTGAAAGACGCGGTAGAAGTATTTGCGGGTTTTTTTTTTTTTTTTTTATGCGGAGACGCAGACATTGCGTCGACACGATTTGTTGTATTCTCTAGTTCTTGATTTTGGCACCGTCGGAAGTGCATCGTCCGGCGCTGCTGTCGCACGGCGTGCTTGCTTTCTCTTTCTCTTACTAGGCGTATGGTGGAGCGTGAGTAGGAGAAGAATAGGAAAGAGGGATACCAGATTCCACATCATGAAGAGCGCGAAATTTTAATAAATAGGGTAATGGCGTAAACACATTTGTTAATTAGGAAATTATACAATTTCTTTTTAAATTGCGTTAAATTTAATACAATCTGGCAAATTATTAAATATTTTTGGTGCCATACAGAGGACACTGCTAACTGCTATGCATAAATGTAGTATTTGATGTACGAGGACAAAAACGGTCTCTGTGTCCTAAATTTAAGCTATGCTTTTCCGAAACTTTTACAAATAGATCTGAATTCATCTTTACATAAACAGATATTTCACAAATATATAGACATGGAAGGGTCAATATTTTTAATTTTCTAAAATAAGGCTTACAAGTATCTGTTAATTTCAAATTACACATGCTACGGATACAACGTTTTTGTGCTTTAAAGACTGTTTCCCTATCACTACAATTTCCCCAAAATAGTATTCCGTATCTTAATTGTGACATAACTAAGCCATGAAACGCAGTTAATACGGTTTCTTGGTTAACAATTTTAGACAGTTCGTAAAGTGCATAATGCAGACTTGCTTAATTTTTTGCATAGATCTTCTTCAGTATGTACTTTCCAAGTTAACTGCTTATCAATTGTTAAGCCCAGAAACTTTGTGTGGTCTACTCTTCTATCACTTTATTTGAGTATTTGATATTAATACCATCTGTATTAGGTTTTCGAATAAAAAACTGCATAGCTTTTGTTTTCTTTAAGTTTGCTGAAAGGTTGTTACAATTTAGATACTCAATAATTCTGTTCAAAGAGATATTGATTTCATTTTCATACGTATTTATATTGTTACATTTTATTAAAACTGTGCTGTCATCTGCAAATAAAATCATAGGGTTGGGTACGTTTTTTGGCAAATCATTAATGTACAGTAGGAATAATAACGGGCCCAGGACGCTGCCACATACCGGATTAAGACACCGCAACTCGGGTATACTCAGTAGTTCGAATATTTTGGAAGCGCCGTACTAAGTATACCCGACCGAAACGCCATGAGGAGTCTCCACAAGGTACATGACGTGGTTGACTGGTTTCATAGTTACCTGTATGGGCGGGCACCGACAGCGCATACGTCTTGAAGAAACCTTCTTTACGTGGTGCGATACATCTGCTGGCGTACCACAGGGTGGCGTTCTGTCCCCTCTCCTATTTGCTTTTTTCATAAATTCTATAACACTTACTCTCACTTCTTCTTATCATTTATATGCAGACGATTTCCAGATTTACTCTCGTGCACCCATCTCAAAACTTTCCGATGCGATTGAAAAAACGAATCGAGACCTCAACAGCATTTCTGACTGGAGTCACTCATATGGTATGGTATCAGAGTGAATCCCGCCAAGTCACAGGCTAGCATCATTGGCGGTCGCTGGTATATCGACCGGATACATCAGAACTCTTTACCACCCATTATGTTTAACGGAGTTACAATTCCTTTCAGCGACAAAGTCAGAAACCTCGGAATAATTTTTGATAGCCACCTCTCGTAGAAGCCACAACAGAGGGTGTTTTCCGCGTACAGTTCCCTAAAATGCCTTAAAAATATATCGCCGACCAGACCGAAAATTTCCCTAGCCCAATCCCTTCTTTTACCCATCCTGGATTATGCAGACGTTTGCTACTGTGACTTAACTGGAGAACTCCTTAACAAACTCGAACGTCTGCAGAATCTTTGCATCCGGTACATATTTTCTGTAGGCTAGTTGGAATAAAAAGTACTAGGGCGGGCACCGACAGCGCATACGTATTGAAGAAACCTTCTCTACGTAAAGATACTATGAAATGTAGACTCACCAGCATCGATGACAGCTTCATAAGCCTTCTCCAGCAGGATCCTGCACATAGGATCCATGGTGTGGGCCTGTTTGTAGTGGACGCCGAAGAAGGAGGCATCGAATTTGTTGACATGGTTGATCTTGCCGGTCCTCTGGGGAATCTCAGGGTGGGCAAGCTTCCAACGGCGACTGTCTACGGAGATGAGGTCCACCTGGCAACATTATAATCATTTTAATAAGTAATACGAACCAACCCAGCCCACTCGGCAAGCAAGCAGCAGTAATACGAATAGGTATGTTATTAACAAACAGCAATGCTATTCTGTAAAGACAAACTCGAAAGTCACGCGTGAATTCGCAAGTGAGATTATGATTTGGTATTCGCCATCCCATCGGCATCTAACGCAAGATTAGTTCTAATTTGCGTAGAGCCAAACGACATATCGCAGGTGAACTAGGTAATAAAATAACTTCATTATTTAAATAAGCGTTAGATGCCGATGGGATGGCGTAACAAGCGAATCTCTAGAAGGGAAATATAGATTTATTTGTCAAAAGGATTATGAAATGTTAAAGTGATTAAAAATCTCAAAGAATACAATATACATATTTAGAAATACAAACTATGTAAATATAAATATGCATAAATAACGCTTAGATTTAAAGATTTTCACTGAAATCCTAACACGCGGTATCAAAGTTTTTGCAGATAGATCGTATATAAGACAGGAACACAAAGATGCTAATGATCAGCCTAAAAGAGAAAACGTATGACAGAAGCGTCCGGTCTGTTGTGCTGAGTATCTGTCGGTTGCATAATTGCTTGTTGAACATGTTGATGGATGCGTACGGCCATTGATTGTGTCTGACTACAGTGCACTGTGCACTTCCCATAGAAAGGTAAAAATACGCCCTATGATACAAGGAAATAGTGCACTTTTTCTCATCATGGCACGGAGCAGTGTGCCTCACAACAGTAAAATATATATTAACACCAATTCAAGATGCACACTGCTCAAAGTGCAGTATTTTACACTGAAGCTATCTAGTTTGATACAATACGTTACGTGATTGATGTTTTTCTTACAAAAAAAAATGTATTTAAAACAAATTGTTTCTGTTCTTATAAAAATACAAATCATCGATTAATTAATACTAAGAATAAAATGTTTTACATTATTATATTGTTTTTTTTTTTTCTTTACTTATTCAGTAATATTATTATTTTATACTAACGATACATTCAATAAAAGTTAATTGTTATAATTTCATTACACTAACGATACAAACAATCAAAGATACTGTTGTTATATTTTTTTTTACACTAACGATTCAATACATAGGCTCTGTTGACAAAAACATTAAAAATTATTTTTCTTTTTTAGTAATACAATTATTCAAAACAATACTTGTCTTATCTTGTATTTCGCGTGTGTATCTAAAGATGAGAATACAATCCTTTATCTTATCTTATTTTCTCGGTTGCATAATTGCTTGTTGAACATGTTGATGGATGCGTACGGCCATTGATTGTGTCTGACTACAGTGCACTGTGCACTTCCCATAGAAAGGTAAAAATACGCCCTATGATACAAGGAAATAGTGCACTTTTTCTCATCATGGCACGGAGCAGTGTGCCTCACAACAGTAAAATATATATTAACACCAATTCAAGATGCACACTGCTCAAAGCGTTTTGTTAAAAAAATATCTAAAATATATATTTTTTTAAATAATTAATAAAAAAACGACTACATCCGAAGATGTAGTCGGGACCAGGATTTACGTGCCTTCCGAAGCACATAGAACCTTTCCAGATTCCAGGTAACCGTGCCGGGTTACGACCCCGGAACCTCCGTAATTAGACGAGCGTTTACCACTCGACCACGGAGGTTGTTACGAAAACGATGAATTATGTCAACCTATTCATATTTAAAATTTGGACATTCTGCAGTAGGTACGAACCGAGCGAGCATTGGAGTCAGAATCGGAGTATTATTCTGAATATCTGCACAGAATAAATAATAGTAATATCTGTTAGATTAGTCGAACTGTAAACCAAGTTGGAGACATCATAGCCTTATTTTGAAATGTGCGGGGTTACGTAGGCAGAGAGTAAAACACTGTTTGATGCCGGATAACTGATTAACTATAACTGATTTATTCCAAATAATTACAGGGTTTATATAGAGCTTAAGATCTAGTGCATTCTTAGTCATAGGTGACGAAACCATGTCGTAGGTTAACCTTGATAAAAGAACAGTATTTTCTAGTTAATCGGGTCACACGTAACGGTGTCGTCACGGTGTTGTCGTTTATCTAAGAAATTGGGATTATCAACCTGTTCAAGGTCTTATTACGTTTCTGTGACATTAGCTATGACTTTACGTACATGCGCCTACACTACATCACCCCCCTAATTTTTGAGACAAAAATTTACAGTTTTAATTTTTGGCTATTGTTTACATATTTTTTTATAAAATCTGCTTACTTTAGTTGATTACATGTTTAATAACATATTGATTACATAATTACTTATTCTTAAAAGATAACATGCTTAATTTTTTTTTATTCCTTTTTTATTTAATATATTTTTTTCTCTTCTTATAGCTACTGATTACACATTTGATTAATATTATTTTATTTTTACCTTAGGTTTACAAACATCATCGTTCATTAGATAGCTTATTGTTTACACAAGTATCCTGTATCATTGTTTATTTCTATGTTACTAATATGGTGAAAGGAATTTCATTCTCATTTCAATCTTATGAATGAAGATTATTTAGTTTTCAACACATAGTTATACAGTGCAGTATTTTACACTGAAGCTATCTAGTTTGATACAATACGTTACGTGATTGATGTTTTTCTTACAAAAAAAAAATGTATTTAAAACAAATTGTTTCTGTTCTTATAAAAATACAAATCATCGATTAATTAATACTAAGAATAAAATGTTTTACATTATTATATTGTTTTTTTTTTCTTTACTTATTCAGTAATATTATTATTTTATACTAACGATACATTCAATAAAAGTTAATTGTTATAATTTCATTACACTAACGATACAAACAATCAAAGATACTGTTGTTATATTTTTTTTTACACTAACGATTCAATACATAGGCTCTGTTGACAAAAACATTAAAAATTATTTTTCTTTTTTAGTAATACAATTATTCAAAACAATACTTGTCTTATCTTGTATTTCGCGTGTGTATCTAAAGATGAGAATACAATCCTTTATCTTATCTTATTTTCTAGGTCAATATCTGTATATCTTAGTTAAATTTTTATTAAGTAGATACCTATTCTCTTTTTTTACCTGAACTCAATACTTTACATTGCGTCCTAGATCTTCAATTACAGTATATAGACATGTATATACTGGGTCATATGTATCTTAATTTAAAAAAATATTTAATCTTCTTTCTTTAAATGTTTTAAAGTAATCTCTTTTTTTTTCTAAAATATTTCTTGTTTTTTTTATTTATATTTTTGTAATTATACCTATTCAACAGTTGGCGATACTGTTATTGTACTGTTGGCAATCTTTTCCTTAAATTTTATTTTCACTTGTTTTCCTACATTTATAATTCAATTACAATTTGTTTTTTCTTTACAAAAAAAACTAACAATTATTATTTACCTACAAAATAATTCATTTTTATAATATAATAGCATTTTTATGTTTATCATTTTTATTACTATTTTTTTACAAATAGCTTTTACTCTACTTATTTCTAATGTCAAATCCGAGTTTCATTATTTTTCTAGTTATCGTCTTATTTTATTTTTACTAGACAGATACATGTTTAGCTTTTGATACATATTTTATCTTTTCAGTATTTATGCACTATGTGCTTCGTCATATCCATTTCCATTTGCCAAGCGTCCTTGGACTTTATATTTAATTTATTCTTTAATTTTTCTTTTTGGAATTCCTTTTTCATATACTATTATTATATTATTATATAAAGGTACCTCTATAGGTATACCTATGTATACGCGAGTAAGTGAGTTTGTTTTGTACATTAACCCTTTTTATTAACATAAGTAATTATTTACTTATCGGGTAGCGATCCCGTTTTTATTATACATGGTACTTTACATGAGTCGACTCTACAATACAATAATGGCCATACATATTTATTTGTATGCCTATGGGTCGTCGTGGCGCCACGCCCTTACAATATGTAAGTATAATTTATATTTGAATTCAAAATAACAAAACCTTTTTTAAGTCATCACACATGACTCCAACATATTTCATTGTGCAAACTTGTTGTCACTATGATTAAATGAAGGATTTGGGACCCAACAACCATGTACCAATGTTTATGTACTTATAGTTCACTTTAGTCACCTTTAGTGTCTTACTAAACTGATCTAATTCATTCACGAAGAAAGCTCGTTTCGTACGCGATCGAGAATCAGGGTTTACGCACATTGTATAGGCAATCATTTTTGATTCCTATAAGATCATATTTTAAGACTTAGTCTCCAACAAAATTTACTTTACATAGAGGAACTCGTCCGTCTTATGTTATAGCTTTACTTGAAGGATTTGACCTATTACTATTTGGGTATGTACTTACTCTTTGCGCTATTTTTACTCACTTTAACTTTTTACTCACTCTCTTTAACTTTTTATTTTCTCTCTTTAACTTTTCTTTATTTGTGAGCTCTTTTATTTTCCGTATATTTTCATTCTTATCGTTTGATTTCTATCTACTTTTACTTTTATTTACTTTTAGAGGAACAAATTGATTATCTTTGTCATTAAAGGTAAACCTTTGCCTGGCCAGTACAAAAGCTTAACTTTAATTCACTTCTTCTTCTTCTTTGCGAGTCGATGACACTATCTGTCCTTATTTACTTTTATCTATCTAGTCGATATTCTATCTCGGTTCTTTTTCTCTTTTTATTCTATTCTTGGGTCTTAGAATTTTTTTTACTCTCAATCAAAACATTGCTTACATTAGAGCAATATTAAGAAAATTTGTAGTTACAACTAGGGACTAATTTCATAACTCTTAGTTTTCTATCATTTTGTTATTTATTATATACTCGTATTATAAATTCTCATTTCCGCAATTATATAAAAAATAATCGTTATCCTATGGCCGCATACAGACATCGCGAGGCGTGCGCCGCGAATGGTTCGTCTCGCAGGAAATGTACAGATTTATTCGATACCAGTATGTTATAAGTACTATTAAATTAACAAAGTACTATTACTATTGTACTATTGTTAATTTAATAGTACTTATAACATACTGGTATCGAATAAATCTGTACATTTCCTGCGAGACGAACCATTCGCGGCGCACGCCTCGCGATGTCTGTATGCGGCCTTAGGTATATTTGACCTAGAGGGAAATCACTAACTTATAGTTACTCTGACTTCTACGTATTTGAAATTTGTCAATTGTTTTTATACTGTCATTCACTTGATGTCGTCTTTTATCAACCGTTTTTCAATTATCATTTCTATTTTGATAATATAAACTAATGTTCATGTTATAGCTTTTTAGTATACTCTTTGTCATGTATTATATACGAAAAAGAAGTCAAATTAAATAATAAAGTTGTAATTATTTATTCATCATTTGCACCTTGCATCGCATTTTGTAATGTCAAATAGTTCTAGTACTTATTTTGTACTTTGATTACCTCTACTAAATTTGTTTATAGCCGTGTTTTTTTTTATCCTATTTTTATTTACCTCCGAATTATTATTGGCTTGTGAAATTGTTTGGTTTACAAAATGATCCTCAATTTCCTGTCCGAATACTTATATTGAGCTACTCGTATTCTGTTTGTATTGCAGAATTATAGTTATGTCTTTCTGTCAGTAGATGTTTATCAATCAATTATTTGTTGAGTAACTTTACAAGTAATAATATTATATTAAAAACTATGTTCTTTTCTTATTTTATTTTTGTTGAATTTTTACTTATAGTTGTTCAAAGTGATTTTAATAACTTTAAGTGCTTTTATGTATACTTATAATACAAATTATGCTTTTAGTTCTTTTTTTTTTATTTGTTTATCCAGCTTATTTAACTATTTTTGTACACATAAACTTACAAAAGATTAATATAAATTTAGAGATACGACACAACAGGTCTGCTTATTACTAAAGAAATATCTTACAGCAAAGCTAGGGAAGTGTAGAAACATATAAGCTAGCATTAGCTTTTATTATTTGTTTTTATAATTTACCAATTTATAATCTACTTCTTTTAATAAAAAAAAATATATTTTTGTTAAATTTGTAACACTTCTCTTTTTTTGTATTGAATGGCTGTCTTTTTTATATTTTTTTGTTCTTTAATTTCACTGCAGTTATTTTAATCGTGGACAATGAGTCTATAACTAAACTAAATAACTAACTACATTATCCTTTCTTTTCCAATATAATTACTATCATCACGGTAACATCGACAATCATATCTTTAGTTTTTTTAATCTAATATTGATTACGATACCTATATACGTATGCGGCATAGCTATCTTCGTTCGTCACTATCCTGTAGGTCTACAATGCATGTTGCAGTTAAGGTGAACATTTTGTCATTATTAACTGTGGTTAGTATCAATTCGGGTATTATTTTAAATTAAATAATGTATGGTACACATTTATTTATATGCGTGGTTCTGAGAGCATGTTAGTTTTACTTATTTAATATTTTACTTGTATACTTTGTGTATTTATATATCTTTTTTATTTAATCCCTTATTTTAGTTATATCTTTTTTTTTTAAATCACTGTATTTTATTTATTTCATTTTATTCTAGCAATTCGTTACGTGCTTTTAATCTAATTATTAATTTTGTTCGTTATATTAGTAGTTTCTTAAACTAATAATTTTTATATTTCTTATATTCGCCATTCTAATTATTATCTAATTAAGTGAAAATAAAATTTGTTTATTTATTTTAATTGCAAACCGCTTTTACTAGCTTTATTCTTTTAATATTTGTAAGTGATTTTTTTATTATTATTTCTTTTCACTAATAATTTTACTTATATTGCCAACAGTATAATATAATTAGTAATGCTCACAGATAATGTAATTTTTATTTTTTCTTCAAAGCAAATGTTAACCTTACTTGTCAATTTCGATAAGGGTGCTCCCTCACCGGGAGCATTCGCGTGTAATGTAACATTATAGATTCGTCTTTGAGCATTACATTACAATAATACCTCCCTGACTGACGAGCATTCGCGTGTAATGTAACATTATAGATTCATCTTTGAGCATTACATTACAATAATACCTCCCTGACTGACGAGCATTCGCGTGTAATGTAACATTATAGATTCGACTTTGAGCATTTCATAGCGGCGGGGGGCTAGGGGAAGTGAAGCGCATTGATGTTACAAGTTGTATCAAGATATTACACATTGTATCATTACAAGGTGTGCATTGTAATGCTCGGTTCTCCTCCTTCACTGATGTATGCTCGTTTTGTATCATTACAAGGTGCGCATTGTAATGCTCGGTTCTCCTCCTTCACTGATGTAATGCTCAAATCTGTAACGTTACATTACACGCGAATGCTCCCGGTGAGGGAGCACCTTAAATTTATAAATTACTTTTATTTTATTACATGATCTGTGGCTATCTTAAACGTACAACTTACATTTTAGCTTTAACTCAGGGTACATTGCTCGCCTCTTCTTAATATCCATTTTTCTTCGTAACGTACGATTCGTCGCGTCGCTCTGGCGCACGGTAGAGAAACCTTACGTTTAGCGCATCTTGATGTGCATGTCTCCCTGCAGCATCCACTTCAGACACGAACTTCTCCCTGCGCCCAGCAAGTCATCATCATTATCATCGCGATTTAACATCTTACTTTGTTTTCTGGTGTAACCGCTTTCTTCTTTTTATTTCTAATCTGTTTGTAATATTTTCTTCTTTGGGTTACCTGATTGCTCTTCATTCGTTTTCTTCTTTAACCTGGCGTTGTTGCATTTTTTGTCTTTTACTGCAGCATGTGCTAGTAATGGTCTTGTCTTTTTTTAACAAGAATTTATTTCTGCTCCTTATCTCTGCTGGTTAATAGTTATAATTGCCGTCGTTGGATTTCACCATCTGTCTCTTCTAACTATACCTCTCTGTTTTTCTTCTATCTATCTATTTTTTTAGTTAGTAGATATAGTAGGCAACTTTCACTGCAACACTGGCTTAATTCTCTGAATTCTGTGCAATGTGCTGTCCCGAACAATATTATAAAGTTTAAAATTACAACAGTTCTAGTTGTTTTAGACACAATCGCATTTTTATTTTTCGTCGCATTCTTTTTTTTAACAGAAGTTTACTAAGTTTTATAATTTTTAGCGTTTTATCTTTTATTTTTAAATCTCTCGCGAAAAGCTACTTATTTTCCATTTATTCCATTTTTCAGTTGTGGTTTGTATAAATTAACTTCATGGTTTCTTTTATTTATTTTTTCTGCAATTTCTTAATGTTCGCAAACTGGTGCAGTTGTGGTCCCGAAGTTCATTCTTAATATTTTTTTTATGTTGCGGATACTTTCGTTATTTTTAACACGCTTTTATTAGTTCTTTTGACACTTTACATAGTCTCGCAAAGATTGCACTTTTATTTTATTCTTTTTTTTTTATTAATTTCACTCACGAAACTTTTTACATCGCAACATTAGGCTCGGAACCCACAACGTACCAGCACTGCCGAAAGGCAGCGACTGGCAGGGTCGCCATGAAATGTGCGGGGTTACGTAGGCAGAGAGTAAAACACTGTTTGATGCCGGATAACTGATTAACTATAACTGATTTATTCCAAATAATTACAGGGTTTATATAGAGCTTAAGATCTAGTGCATTCTTAGTCATAGGTGACGAAACCATGTCGTAGGTTAACCTTGATAAAAGAACAGTATTTTCTAGTTAATCGGGTCACACGTAACGGTGTCGTCACGGTGTTGTCGTTTATCTAAGAAATTGGGATTATCAACCTGTTCAAGGTCTTATTACGTTTCTGTGACATTAGCCTTAGAGCAACGCCGGCCTTCCGTACCGGAAGGGAGTACGCATAGCGATTTTAGGCTGAGACTCCACCAAAGCGGAGCGGAGCGGAGATGTCTCATTTTTGTATAGAATCTTGAGCCGCGCTGTGCCGCTAAGCTCGCGCGCGGCACAAAATTCTATTGAAAAATGAGACATCTCCGCTCCGCTCCGCTTTGGTGGAGTCTCAGCCTTACTGTAGGCAAATTTTTCTGTCATTTTTTGGGGGGGGAAATGTGCACACAAGTGCAGTTCCGCATCCTTACATACAAAACAAATCACTGTAAAGACAATACTACAGTAACAATTTAGTGTACGGATGAGTCATGTCATAACTCACACATTGTCTTGTTTTACCATAGCAACCATAGAATTACGTTGCCATAACACGTATCAAGCGACTTCTCGCCGAAAGTCGGATTTATCGCGCGACCGATTTGTTTTTTGTACTGGCGGGCGGATTAGATGTTGCTGAACAAATTCGTCAACAAATAAGAATTAAATTTGGGAATTTCGTATTTAACTGTATTAATAGCTATAATACGATATGAATTTACTTATAAATGTGAAATTAACACTATCTTTTTGTAAACTTGATGTACCAGACCTCTTTTTACAGCAAAAAACCGAGTAATTAGGCATTTTTGATACTACGGCTGTTCACTTGCGTGACTAGACTCGGTGTACGAAGAGATCCGACCGCAACTGGTTTTTATAAACGCACATGCCCATTGGGCATATACAATTGACAGAGGGGTAATGTGTCGTATGGCTACTCCCTTCCGGTACGGAAGGCCCGCGTTGCTCTAAGACATTAGCTATGACTTTACGTACATGCGCCTACACTACAATTTCGTCATTCAGTAGCGTAAAATTGGGGCATTCTGCAGCACGAACCGAGCGCAGCGAAGGGAAGTGATGCAGAAGCCCCAATTTTACCCTACTGACCTAATATTTATTTGAGTGTCAACGTTACGTCCTGCATTTTTTTCAATATTTGGCAAATGTATTTTTTATACTGAGCGTCATTTTATCTTAAATGAAGTGTTTCGAATACAAAAAAAACTTTGAAAAAATTAAAAATCTGGCGGTCCCCGGCCGCTGCCGCGGCACGCTCGCTCCGCTCGCTCGGCTCCCTCCGCTCTGTAATTGACATCAGTCTAACCTAACCTAACCAACCGATTTGATTCTGGGTAGATTTGTTTTTTTTTTAGCGCGGGCCATGCCCCCGAGCCCCCCCTGTTGTGGGGGGCTGTGCCCCCCCGTCCCCTCGCTTCGTTTAACGCCCTAACTACTATTATCAAAGCCAGTGACCTTCGTGTTGCCAGTTGCCCTCTGTATTTCCAGTCGCTCACTTGGTAATGTAGTCGCTCACTTGGTAATTTAGTCACTCACTTGAAAAGGATTATTCGCAATGCACTTTTTGTAAGCTCGTTCTGGATTTTATTATCAATCAATATTCGTCGTTAGTTTAGTTAATTTTTCGCTTACTCAAATTCATGCCGCTCAAGTTATTAAAACAGTATGTCATCATCAGTCGCAAAGTTGTTTTTTTATTCGCTCGTTTTATAATTCCCCTTTATTTTGGTTACAAAACTTGCACTCGGCACTCTGATCCACTGTGCCACGCTGTGTGTGCGTGTGCTGTGCTGTGGTGTGGTGGTGATATTTGCTTTTCTTTAAAACATCTTGTCTTGTACATGTATTTCCGCATTGATATGGGTAGGTACATACTTTATAGGCTAGTTGGAATAAAAAGTACGAGAAGGTACCTATATACCGTTAATTTAACTTTGTACAACAGCAACACAGTGTTAATACTCATAAAATTAAACAACTTTCCCTAAGGAACATTTAGGTTGAAATCTCAAAATTAAAATTCAACTTGTTATACAAAGTGGTCGTTTACGTGTTTATATGAAAAGTTGAACATTATTTTTGAGATTTCAACCTGTTCACGTGTCGTAAACATGTGAACTAGCAGTGCAACGACCTGAACCCAAAATCGGTCAAGACAAGATGCTTCGTCAATAGTTAGCAATAAATGTGCGAATGATTTATATTGTTAATGTTTGCGTAATTTATAGAAATAAACTCACACATGTAAATATGATTGTATAAATAGCTAGGTAATTAATAAATGTTTCTCTTTGGATTCCGACCTTACTGGAGTTTCATTGTCGAGGGAACTCGTCCGTTCCAGCATCCTCTCACTGTGGCCAAGACACCTTTAGCCACTCGTACTTAGTACGTGACGGTCTTGTGAGCCTGCTTGACCGGCAGTGAGAAAATAATTCCCTACTACCTTATCCTTCCACCCTGTCCGTCTGTTACCTTAGGTCTCCTGGTAGCAGACTTCCCGTACTATTTATCTGTGTATATATTTGTAGATGTATGGTTAGGGCTAGGCTGGTAGGCTGTTAGACGTTAGGGTTGTTTGTAGGTAATATCAGCTTTCCCTTTCCATTTTCATGTATAGTCGGCTAGCTATTACAGCACAGAACACTACTATACACCTACACTATTGACCACTCAATACATTTACTACACAGCGATTCATTCAATAGCTAGTTGACTCTACATTTTGGTCCTTCGAGCCGGATCTTTATTTTTAACGTTTTTAAGTGCGCGTCATGTATTACTACCATATGATCACCACGTGACATTCTTGATAATACATGACGCGCACTTAAAAACGTTGCATGGCGGAAATCGACTCACGCTTTCTTACGTGCGACAAAAATATTGGATTTTAGGAGGAAAACGAAAAATAAAGAGTTACATAAATAAATGCATAACATGCATTAGATAATATAAAGCAGAGACAGCAAAGCAAAAAATGGGAGTGCTACCTAAACCACGTGTAACGCAGTCATATCCATTCAGCCATACAGGATGTGATTTTGCTGGACCAATAAAAGTGCGTGCAATGAAAGGCAGAGGGCATAAGTCGTACAAAGGTTACATAGCTGTGTTTATTTGTCTAGCCACCAAGGCAATACATTTAGAGTTGGTGGGAGACTTGTCTACTGAATCTTTTATAGCCGCACTACGACGACTCATGGCGAGAAGAGGTCATGTAAACCATATATATAGTGACAACGCAACAAACTTTGTAGGAGCTGCCAATTTTCTATACAAAGAAATATTGGAGATTACACAATCACCACAATTTCAGACCACCTTAACAAACATTGGTACGCAGTGGCATTTTATACCACCAGCAGCGCCACACTTTGGAGGAATATGGGAAGCAGGCGTTAAGTCAATGAAGTACCATTTAAAACGAGTAATAGGTGAAAGCACTCTGACTTATGAAGAGCTATCAACTTTCTTACATCAAATCGAGGCATGTTTGAATTCAAGACCATTATGCGTACAGTCAGAAAATATTAACGACAATGTTGTATTACACCAAGTCATTTTCTTATTGGACGCGAAGCAGTAGGTGTGCCCGATCCATTATCTAACTTAAATACAGACCTCATAAATCAATGGAAACACATACAAAAAATGAAAAAAGATTTTTGGAAGACATGGACTAAAGAATATTTACATCAGCTACAACAACGCTACAAATGGAAATCGAATGAAGAAAACTTAAAAATCGGTACAATCGTTCTTATAAAAGATGACACTATCAACCCAAGCAAATGGCCCATAGCGAAGGTTAAGGAAATTCACCCCGGAAGCGATGGGGCCACAAGGGTAGTAACACTACAAAGACCGCAAGGTGCTGACCAGAAAAGAGCAATACATCATTTGATACCACTACCGATAACAGAAAATATCGAGACGAACGAAATGAACAAAACGCCTGTCCAAAACAACACAGCAAATGTAAGAAAGTATGACAAAAAAGTCGGCAACAGAAGAACCACAGGCAAAATACTACACTGGTTGTTTATGCTATTGACAATAATACAGATACTAGTTCCGGTAAGGGCTACGTATATAAACAAAAATTTAGAGCCAGGACTGTACATAGAACAAATGGGAAATGTGACTTTAGACAGAGGAACTTTCAGAATCGAGATAGATTTCAATCGAGACGAGTTAAATTACAATCTAGCAAGAACGAAAAACGCACTAGATCAGTTCAAGACACTATGTAACCACGTTGGAACAGTAGACAGTCAGACACATTGCGATCAATATTATCACCATCTGCAAGAAGAAGTAGAAAAATTCGGAAAAACTTATGACGACTTGACAGAAATTAACCATTCCAGAAAAAAACGAGGATTATTAGGAAACATAATGACGTCAATCTTTGGTGTGAACGATGAAGTATATACAGGGCGTCCCACGGCTATGCCACATGGAGGGAAAGTACCTTAAATATTGTAGATAGAACATTTTACTGAAAGGAAACATTATTTTATTTCTGAAAACTATTAAAACTGCATTCATACATTTTTTAATAATTACATGGTTGAACCGGGAATTGAACCCGCTATATGAGAAAAAAATATATCCTATAGTTTTATCATACCGATCGAAAGGCTTCATCATAAGGGTTATTTTTTGCTAAATAACATAGTGTCAGAAATAAAAGGAAGACTATGTATTTTAACATTTTTAACACAAAATTTATCAATTTCATCAAATGCGCAAAATGACCCCACGCTGTTGAATACTTACAAATCACACTCTTTATTTCACTCCTTGTCGATTTTTTTAACTTGTTGTGGTGGATATTTAGAATAATACGTCTAAGGTCTGTCTGTAGCTCGTGGACACTCGTACCGGTTCTTGTGAACTAAATTTTTTAACATAATCCCATAAAAAAAATCCTAACGGGGCTAGATCTGGCGATCTAGGCCGGCCACCTCAAATGTTAAAATTCATAGTCTTCCTTTTATTTCTGATACTATGTTATTTAGCAAAAAGTAATTCTTATGATAAAGCCTTTCGATTGGTATGATAAAACTACAGGGTGATTTTTTTTTCTCGTGTAGCGGGTTCGATTCCCGGTTCAACCATGTAATTATTAAAGAATGTATGAATGCAGTTTTAATAGTTTTTAGAAATAAAATAATGTCTTCTTTCAGTAAAATGTTCTAACTACATTATTTAAGGTACTTTCCCTCCATGTGGCATAGCCGTGGGACGCCCTGTAGAGACATCAACTCATTGCAAAAAAATCAACAAAATCTTATTGACGCAGCAAATCATCAAACAAAATTCATGATCACCACAATTACAGCAGTAAACGAGACCGAGGAAAGGATTCAAGGGAAGTTGGAAAAGTTCCGTATTAAGTTAAACCAGGCAATAAACTACATAAACAACAATAACAGATGGTATAAGTCAATAAGCACTAATTATATTCACATTCAAGTTATGCAATCGTACCAGTTAGCGTACAATTACATATAAGAATTAATGGATTATTACTCAGGACTAATGGACATTTATTTATCAAAATCGACTATCTACAGTGTAGTTACTCCAAAAGCCGTCAAGAATATAATAAGAAATGCTAATGATAAATTACCTTCAAATATAAACATAATACAGTCACAGTTAATTGATACTAGACTATCAGAAAATAAAACGCATATCAAAGTACAATCTTATTTTCCAATAGCAGAAAAGACTAAATATACTTTGATGCATATTACTCCAGTACCAGTAAAAAGGAGGGACGGGACATTCCAAAGCTTGGATATTCCTCAAACATTTATAGGATTAGATTACAACAATGAACGATACTTTGAATTAACCCATAACGAATTCAAGAATTGTCTTCACAAATACAACGATTTTATATGTTTTCCTGTGGCGGTAAAAACCATGCAATTAAAGCAGAATTGCATTGTTAAACTTATAACTAAAACAGAAAATAGCACAGACTGTCCGAATAGAATTTACAATATTACTAGTGACGTCATATGGAAACAAGTTCAAATGACAAATACTTGGATTTATTTGACAAAGAAAACAGAAACTGTTTCTATTATATGTGATGGACAAAGAGAAGAGATCTCTATTCATGACGTAGGAATTATACAAATTTCTGAAAATTGTATTATAAAAACAATTAGTACTATGTTAGCAGCAAGGAGAATAATTACAGTCAATGTTTTAGCGTCCTACAGTAGAAATACCCATTTAGAGTTAGATAATAAGACTATTTTGTTAGACAATTATAAAGATATTTCCAAAGAGCAAGTAATAGATAGTTCTAAAGATATCTTTAATCACTTAATAGATAAAGAAAAAACTTTACAAACAACCCTAGATAACACTGTGTGGACTAGTATTAACACACAAACTTATTAAACGTAGCTTGTTTCAGCAGTTTGACTTTATTTTCATTATTTGTAGTATTAATATATTGTTGTGGCCCACAGGTGGTGCATCGACTACGGGCAATAAGAGAAGCCAGAAGAGGAGCACAAGCGGACGCAACAACCAACATCCCACGCGACGAAGATCCGACCACCAGCCAATCTGCACCTGAACCCCAGCTGAAGACACCGTTCCACGTGTACGCTCGGCCGGCCACCAGGAAACAGCCGCCTCGGCAGGAACTTTATGAACTGAAGACTTTCTCTCGTGAGGGGCGCAAGATGTTCACGTGTCGTAAACATGTGAACTAGCAGTGCAACGACCTGAACCCAAAATCGGTCAAGACAAGATGCTTCGTCAATAGTTAGCAATAAATGTGCGAATGATTTATATTGTTAATGTTTGCGTAATTTATAGAAATAAACTCACACATGTAAATATGATTGTATAAATAGCTAGGTAATTAATAAATATTTCTCTTTGGATTCCGACCTTACTGGAGTTTCATTGTCGAGGGAACTCGTCCGTTCCAGCATCCTCTCACTGTGGCCAAGACACCTTTAGCCACTCGTACTTAGTACGTGACGGTCTTGTGAGCCTGCTTGACCGGCAGTGAGAAAATCATTCCCTACTACCTTATCCTTCCACCCTGTCCGTCTGTTACCTTAGGTCTCCTGGTAGCAGACTTCCCGTACTATTTATCTGTGTATATATTTGTAGATGTATGGTTAGGGCTAGGCTGGTAGGCTGTTAGACGTTAGGGTTGTTTGTAGGTAATATCAGCTTTCCCTTTCCATTTTCATGTATAGTCGGCTAGCTATTACAGCACAGAACACTACTATACACCTACACTATTGACCACTCAATACATTTACTACACAGCGATTCATTCAATAGCTAGTTGACTCTACACAACCTATGTTCCTTAGAGAAAGTTATTCAGTTTCGTGAGTACTACCATTATGTTTCGGATCAACAACCAGTAAAATTTCACGAATTTCACGGTTTTTTTTGGCTTTTCAGATGAAAATCAATAATTTGACTTTCTTTTACCAGAGTTTTGGCACATATTTGGTTATTTAATTTGCATCTTGTTCTTTTTCTCGTGAGAAAATTGATACTTAAGTATCTAAAATAAAAAAAAAAGTTCCACCTACTTATTCAACGAAATATTAGAGAGCACGGCAGCTTTTAATCCACGTACCTTATTAAAGAGATTCTCCCTGAGTTCGACTACGGAGTCGGAGTCAGGGAAGTAGCCGGCCAGCCCCGTGATGAGGACCTCGTCTCCGGCAGGCGGGTGCGACAGCCGGTGTCCTGACGTCAGCCGGTCCTCGCTTACGGGGGTAGGAGCCATCTGCATTAGGAACACATCAGGTTAAGAATAAAGAACATTGTATTGTATTGTATTGAATAAAAATTATATTGCATTGCATTGTATTGTAATGTATTGTAAATGTTGTATTGTATTGTATTGCATAGTATTGTAAACTAGGTAAACGTCAGGTCAGGCGAACAACATCGGAACTTTTTAAAAGTGTTGAATTAAATTGAAGATAATCAATTAATCACGGACGGCAAATCTATACTAAGGTATAAAGAGGAAATATTTGATTGTTTTGTTTGCATTGGATAGGTTTCGAAACTTCTAAACCGATTTCAAAAATTCTTATACTGTGCAGCTACTCGTATACTATCCCTGCCTGGGTAACATAAGCTATATCCTATATTTATAAAAAATAGAGATTCCTAACACTACTAAATAACTCCAATAATGTAACCCAAGGTAGGTACAGTAGCCAGCACATGGGTAACTTGCCACCTCAAAGAGTCACAGCCTGTAGGCCGTTTTAGAACGTAGCTGCGTCGTTATGGCCGGGCCTATTACGGTAAAAAATTCTCCAGTAAGAAAAAGCATAGAGACAAAGGCATATATAATGCGTTTTTGTATGCTTCGTCACAAAGGCTATTAATTTAGAGCTTTGTTCAGAATTAACCACAGATTGTTTTCTTGCGCTTAAAAGGCTTCATAGCGCGAAGAGGCCAACCGAATGATATATTTTGTGAAAATGGAGGAAACTTTAAGGGGGCAAGTAATGAGCTTAAAAAACTGTATAGTTTTCATGCTAAGCGTGACCACCCACCATGACCTTAACTATCCTGCCGAGAGGCCACGAAAGTACAGGTAAATAAATGAAACTTTATACCTTGGCTTTACAACCAGCCAAGGTATAAAGTTTCATTTTGTGCCTAGTTACTCACCGACGTTTGCTGGCCTCGCCGAGGCAGGTGTTAAAAGCATAAAATTTCATTTGAAGCGCATTATTCAAAATTATATTCTCACTTTTGAGCAGCTAAATACCGTTTTATCGCAGATCGAAGCGGTCCTAAACCTAAACCACTGGGCGGTCACTCCATACAGAAAACGCATTTTGACAACCTACTTCTTTTTAACCGACTTCAAAAAAGGAGGAGGTTCTCAATTCGACGCGTATGTTTTTTTTTTTTTTTTAATAACAACTACAAGTCAATGGCGCTAGGCGCTATGTAAAACACCCCCGAAAACCACCGGCGGAGTCCCGGTCGGTGGCGCTACATCGAGCGGGAACTCATTTTGGCGCGGGGGGTGAGTGACCTTTCTGTACGGGTTAGTACTATTATTTTCTTCTGTGCCTAAACTCTAGCTAGACCGTTGTTACCGGTCTCAGCTTCAGATAGCAACGATTTCAGCTAAATATATAACACCCGGCCATTTTTTGATTGGTTCGGCATTAGGGTCCTTCCTAGAACAAAACACATTTGACACATGTACAAATAGGCTAAAATTCTAGTCAATATGTAATAAGGTCAGAGCACACTTCTGGAAGGTATGGCATAAACATTATCTAAACATTTTAAAATCTCGACCTAAATGGCGCGATTCTTAACCTAATGTACGCGAAGGTGGTAGTTCTCACCCGCGAACCTAATTTACCTGTACTTTCGTGGCCTCTCGGCAAGATAGTTAAGGTCATTCAGATAATAAGATTCGGGTGGTTGATGTGATAGCTCCTAACAAAACTGGTTATAGGCGCTCACTGTCTGGTATTTGTATTCGGGAAATTATAAAACAAGCGAATAAAAAAACAACTTTGCGACTGATGATGACATACTGTTTTAATAACTTGAGCGGCATGAATTTGAGTAAGCGAAAAATTAACTAAACTAACGACGAATATTGATTAATAATAAAATCCAGAACGAGCTTACAAAAAGTGCATTGTGAATAATCCATTTCAGATATTAAAATTACTAGGTGAGCGACTAAATTACCAAGTAAGCGACTAAATTACTAAGTGAGCGACTACATTACCTACCAAGTGAGCGACTGGAAATACAGAGAGGGCAACTGGCAACACGAAGGTCACTGGCTTTGATAATAGTAGTCAGGGCGTTAAACGAAGCGAGGGGACGGGGGGGCACAGCCCCCCACAACAGGGGGGGCTCGGGGGCATGGCCCGCGCTAAAAAAAAAACAAATCTACCCAGAATCAAATCGGTTGGTTAGGTTAGGTTAGACTGATGTCAATTACAGAGCGGAGGGAGCCGAGCGAGCGGAGCGAGCGTGCCGCGGCAGCGGCCGGGGACCGCCAGATTTTTAATTTTTTCAAAGTTTTTTTTGTATTCGAAACACTTCATTTAAGATAAAATGACGCTCAGTATAAAAAATACATTTGCCAAATATTGAAAAAAATGCAGGACGTAACGTTGACACTCAAACAAATATTAGGTCGCTCAAATATTATGAAGCTGCTCATTTTGTATTTTAAGTAACTCAAATTAATGTTTGTAAGTTGCTGTTTTGTTGATTTCTCGTCGCTCGCAGTCAGTCGCTCACTTAGTAATTCTATAACCCAAATTAATTAATTTTGATACTCAAAACTGTAATTTACAGTCACTCGTTTAATTACTACCCTTTGTATTCTACCATTAGGATAATATTATGTAACCTACCTTTGCGACTAATTAAGATTATATTTTAGTGTACCACCTAGTGTAATAATTGAAACACTAACAATTAATTTTCTTAAATACTATGTTTAGATTTGTGTATTTTTTAATAAAGTAAAATTATTCCTACTTACTTTAGTTTAACTTTGTACTACAAAGCAGATCACGAAATATTTAACTTTACTGCTGGAGACAGCAAGATGAACGTAGACCAAAAACTGAAAATTAGTAATACCAGCAGAAAAATTATGGCAGGTGTTTCCGAAATGACTGTGGAATATTTTTCATCCTGCAGTATGATTGAGACTTTAAGTGACCAGGTAGAGATCACCGCCCACTTGAAGAGCATTAAGGAATCCATCAAAACCTCTCCTGAATAGCCTATTCAAATAATAATAAAAAAAAACCTGTCACGCCCAACTTATCATTTGCCAAATGTCATAATCAGTTCGGAAAGGCAGGATGACCTAGAAAAGATTAGAAAATCAGAACAGCTGTTATCTACATCAGAACTCAAAATAGAAGAAACTACTAAAAAGCTTCCGAAAGTGATACTTCTGGGTGTTCCGTCCAATATCACTGACCAAGATTTTTTCGATTGCCTATTTGAGCAAAACATTGCGGAAAATAAAACAGATATAAACAGACAACAATTTGCGAACTTAATCAAGCTTAGCCACAAATCAGGCAAAAAAGATCTCTCTACATGCAATTATATTTTAGAAGTTACACCAAATCTTAGGAACTACCTCATAAATCAGCAACGATTAATTATAAACTGGACATCTTGCCCCGTCGGAGACTATACTATTGTGACCAGATGCCAGCAATACGGGCACTCGGCAAAGTACTGCCGGGACACCTCGAACACTGGAGACGAGCACTGCCCTGCCAGGAAGGCAGCAGTCGCAAGGCATATTAGCAACATTAACTTCGACGGATCCTAGACTAGAATTTAACAAAAATTTAACTCAATAAATCAGCTGTACCCATCCATACCTACCATATTTATTTACCATCTTAGCAACTCGACAAATGCAACGCCAGCGTTTTGTTTGCAGGTCGCTATCTTGCAAGGACAGCACTAACACTCATCCTACACTAATAAACCCTGACCTCGTTACCTATATGAAATGTTACACATTTTTTTATTTTTTTTATTTTAGTTTAAAATTTATTTTACCGTAAAACCTAGCTTTTTATATACTTACTTGAAATGAATATTTTCATTTCTGTAATTTTATCTTTTACTCTGATGCCTAAGATACAAGTAAATACTTAGTTTTTAGGCATCGTGTTATATTTTAGTCCAATTATTTTATATTAAGTATTAATATTTTCCTTTTACTTTGTGATATGTATGTATTTGTATTAGTCTATTTTAAGTATATAGTATTTTATCTAGTTTTAGTTATTTACTTATTTTGTGTAGTACTTCATGTATTCTAAGTATGTTCTATTTGTACTTAGTCTATTATATATAAACAATTATATCTTGCCACCGACCCGCATAGATTTTTTCTTTTTAACTCTCCTTACCCTAAGGTTGCCTGGAAGAGATTGCTACCTTAGCAATAAGGCCGCCTGTTGACTTCTGTATCTTAAATTTAATGTATTTATTTCTTTTGTGTTTTCCTTGGGTGTCAATAAAGCATATTTGTATTGTATTGTATTGTATATATGTTACGGCTAAAGACAGGTGTGAATATAAACTTAAGATTAGCCGGCTAAACTTAGGTTTATCTTTGAGGAGCGGCTAATGTTCGATAGAATATAAAATTGCGTCGAGTTATTTCATCTTTAGCCGTATAAACTGCACATTATCCGACCCGGAGCGGCTAAAAATTTATTCCATGGACGCGCGCGGGAGAAGAGGGGGTGAAGTGGTCGGAGGGGGGACGATGATGCGCAATATGTGTTTGTTTTTAATTTTTACATTTATAATGAGGCAGATTTTTTTGTCATATACCTTAGTAGATATCATTGAAACTAATTTATGTCCCTCAAGGTATAATCCTCCCCTATAAAACCTTAATGAAATTCCATTCTGACAATGCTAAGTCTTACTTTACTACTCCCTTGGTATTCATTGGTATCATTGCAAGAAAACCAGTACTATTATAATTCCGGAGATATAGCTATAGTTTAGGGAGGATTGTAGCTTGATGTTCAAGCTATAATCCTCACCTCTCGTTTTCTTACAATGATACCAATGAATACCAAGGGAGTAGTAAGTTTTAGCATTGTCAGAATGGAATTTCATTAAGGTTTTATAGGGGAGGATTATACCTTGAAGAACATACTAATTTTTGACTGTTGTAATGCAAATTGTAGTGATAATTTCAATTTTGAAATATTTTGTTCCTAATTAATAACGAAGAAGATTTATTTTGTTTTGATTTTTGTATTTTTATATGCCTAAATAGGTATTTCTAATGAACAATGAGACTGATTGTTTTAATAAGAAAAATTGTGGCTTGAAGAAAACTTTATCTATCATTTTTTCATTTGCTTATTCATATTTAGCCGAAGGGCGTCGGCTAAACTTAAGTTTAGCCGGCTAAAGATAGAAGAAACTAACATTAGCCGCTCCTCAAAGATAAACCTAAGTTTAGCCGGCTAATCTTAAGTTTATGTTGACATCTATCTTTAGCCGTAACATATATACCTTATTCTGTGTTTTAGAATAAGTTTATTGAAATAAAATTTATCTTATCTTATCTTATTTTTATAACACGCTACCACACCTATAATCTGCCTTTTAAATTTCGTTTAAACTTTTAAAACAAAAAGGTCATGTCAGTTTCAGGAATTGGCGATCAGTGCATAAATTACTAGTTACCTACTTTAGACCGTCGTCCGAGAAGCGTTTTTCGTACCTATCGTACTTTCGTGGCAGACTTTAATATTCATATGTGAACTTGTTTGGTGTCTCTAGATATCGAAGTCTGCCGAGCCAAATAGGAAGCTTTTGGGAGTTATGTCACTTTGAAAAGTGCTCCAGATGACGAAAAATTACCTATCTTACTTTTGAAAAATTCTTTCTTAGGATCGTTCGTAGCATCATTATGAACAGCCTAGACAAATTTCCAGACCATTTACAGGAAGCGTTTGGAAAATCAGCCGGCTTTTGTGGGTGGGATTTTTACCAAGAAAATACCTATCTTACTTTTTGACGAAACTACATTCAGGTGATGGGGAGGCTCTCATACAATAATAAAAGTCAAGTCTGCCGCAGATATTAGGAAGCGTTTGCAGAATCAGCCGCTTTGAATGTGCCAAAGACTGAAGACGCTTACTACTGAAAACGATAATATTATAGTTTATTTTCGTAATATTGACCTGTGAGTTGAATTTTAACCTGTTAGAAGACTGTCTGAATCGAAAATAAAATCAATAAAATACGGATGTATGCATAAATAAAATTATAAAATATTTTTTCATACAAATATTTTTATTTCATTGTCACGTCTACTATCGTCTCTCTTATCAATACCTATAATTATTACAAAATAACAAATATATATTTTTTAAGTACAAGTAACGCTTATCAATCGCTTTAAAAAAACGATATCCTTTAGTTTTTGTATTCTGTGGTTATATCTCTCTTAAACTTACTCGAATAAAAACAAAATCGATAAAAACAAACAATCTACTTAAATAAAATAGATTTTCGTAGGATGTTACCTACCTAAATATCTACTTTACATAATATAAACAAGTTGCTTGTTATTAAACCAACTTCAAAGGTAAGTCAAAAAATAGCTGCCGAGTATCAACAGAGATATATTTTTCTCTTTGAAAGATGGTGGAGTTGTTGGAAGATTCAGAAGCACTCCGGGGTCATCCGAGGCTGTTCCAGGTTGGGTCTGGGTCTGGCACTGAGTCAAAAGCTTGGAAAAATGCTCAGTCCATCGATTTAATTGCTCTTTTATGGTACATAGCAGTTGCCCCGCGATGTCCTTTAGCGGCTTTTTATGAGAAAGTGATCTCTTGCATAAGAGTTTGGTGATTTTTTGTGAATTAGGTGAATTATTTTAAAATTAAAATTTGGTGAATTAGGTGTAGTTTCGGTCATACAGCTTCTTAAAGAATTCTCCAATATATGCCTAAAAGAAGGTAGAATACCTATTCTACCAATAGGTATTCTACCTTCTTGAAAATGGTGAAAAAATGGGAAAGTGCTACTGTCATTCTATTATTTAAGAAGGGAAACAAATCAGATCTCTCGACCCATCAGTCTGCTATCTACAAACTATTCACAAAAATAGTTACGAACCGTCTTACGATAAAGCTGGATTTCTACCAACCAGTCGAACAAGCAGGCTTCAGAAGCAGATGTAACACTATGGACCACTTTATAGCCATTAAAATTATCATCGAAAAGGTTACAGAATATCAAATGAATCTGTGGCTTGCATTCATTGACTATAAGAAAGCCTTTGATAGTATTGAGGCCTGGGCGGTTATTCAGCCTCTGGAGAATGCTAGAATAGACTACCGTTACAATCAATATTTACCACAACGCAAGCTTACAAGTAAACCTCCCACCAGAAACAGACTCAATAAAGATCTAGAGAGGAGTTAGACAGATTGATACCCTGTCTCCAAAATTATTCACGTTGGTTTTGGAGGACATCGTTAAAAAGTTACATTGGGAAGAACACATTTTACATTGCAGGAAAAAGGCTGAATAATCTAAGGTTCGCGGGCGGCATTGTGTTATTCTCGGATAACCCACGAGACTTCCAGGAACTGAGCGATACTTCAAATCGGTTTGGATTAGAGATGAACTTGGATAAAACCAAAATTTTGACGATCTGCCCTAACACCTTGGACATCAAAGTCAACCAAACTGTCATAGAAAGGGTTCAGATTTGTATACGTGATCTTGGTCAAGAGATCGTGATGGCAAAAAAAAACCAGACCAATGAATTCAATCAGCGCATCGGATTAGCGTACCTAGCCTTCTACAAAGTCGAGTTTACCCTAAATATGAACATCACGGCCGAACAGAAAGCTCGCATACATGACCAGTGCATACTATCTGTACTTACATACGGTGCCGAGACCTAGGTTTTCACTAAAAAGATTATCTCCAAACTCAGAGTGGCACAAAGAGCAATAGAATGCAAAATGGTAGGAGTGACACTGAGAGACTGTGAGAGAAACGAATGATTTAGGGAACAGTGCAAAGTCACTGACGTTACCATGTGTATTGCGAAGTTGAAATGGCAATGAGCTGGCCACGTCGCTAGAAAACATAACTCGTGGGGAAGAATTCTGTTGGAATGGACACCGTATGGCGAAAAATTGCACTCGTGGAAGACCGCAGATGCGTTGGGTCGACGACATTAAGCGAACAGCTGGCAAAATGTGGATTGAGCCAGCACAAGACCGACAAAGTTGGCATAGACTTAAGGAGGCCTATACCCATGTGGTTGAAAAGGCTAAGAAGAAGAAGAGTATTTTATTGAATAGTGTATTGTATTGTATAGACTTCTTTTCTGCTCTCGGGACGATTTTTAAAGAGTGGCCTGACATATTACTTGACAGAAACAAACGCGTTATCTACTGGGTCAGTTAAGGTAAGCACTACAATCGGTGCAAGAGACTACATCCGATTTTAACAGCTGTATTTGCAAAGATGCATATTGAAACAGAATTTTTCAATATTCATCAGCTTGTCCTGGTACATAACCATCAATCGCGCGTAATTCGGATGATTTGTGACAAAAAAATAATCAGTGAGAAGCAACAAATAAATAAATAAATCTATGTCCCACATATCCCAACTGTTTTTTGGCAATATCTATATGACATAAAAAATTTAGCAGCATACCATGCTTACCGTAACGAGTCTTGTCGCTATATGCATCATATTTCTAAAGCAAATTCCCGAAATCATCAGGAGGAGGAATGCTAAGATAATTGTTTTCTGTCAGGATACTTTCTAAGAAGTACTTATCAATGTCATATTTACATAAACCTTCTTGTTGAAATATTTCAATAAGTAATGCATCTTTTCAAATACTGCTGTTAAAATCGGATGTGATCTCTTGCACCGATTATAGTGCTTACCAGCCGAGAAGCCATTAACTGACCCATTAGATTAGATAGCGCATTTTTTTCTGTCAAGTAATAAGTCAGGCCACTGTCTGTAAAAATCGTCCCGAGAGCAGAAAAGAAGGCCATAAACAAATAAAACCGACCAAAATTAATAAAGATATTGTCATAAGCATGTGATTCAGTTGAATGAATTTGCAAGGCAGGCTTGGCAATGTTCAGATTATAATATACCAAGATATTATTATATCTCTCTTGACACTCGGCCGTTATTTTTTGACTTATCTTTAAAGTTGGTTTAATAGTAGGTACAAGCAACTAGGTAGTTTATATTATGTAAAGTAGATAAGATATTTAGGTAGGTAACATCCTGCGAGAATCTGTTTTGTTTAGGTAGATTGTTTGTTTTTATCGATTTTGTTTTTAAGTTTAAGAGAGATATAACCACAGAATACAAAAACTAAAGGATATCGTTTTTTTAAAGCGATTGATAAGCGTTACTTGTACTTAAAAAATATATATTTGTTATTTTGTAATAATTATAGGTATTGATAAGAGAGACGATAGTAGACGTGACAATGAAATAAAAAAATTTGTATGAAAAAATATTTTATAATTTTATTTATGCATACATCCATATTTTATTGATTTTATTTTCGATTAAGACAGTCTTCTAACAGGTAAAAATTCAACTCACAGGTCAATATTACGAAAATAAACTATAATATTATCGTTTTCAGTAGTAAGCGTCTTCAGTCTTTGGCACATTCAAAGCGGCTGATTCTGCAAACGCTTCCTAATATCTGCGGCAGACTTGACTTTTATTGTTGTATGAGAGCCTCCCCATCACCTGAATGTAGTTTCGTCAAAAAGTAAGATAGGTATTTTCTTGGTAAAAATCCCACCCACAAAAGCCGGCTGATTTTCCAAACGCTTCCTGTAAATGGTCTGGAAATTTGTCTAGGCTGTTCATAATGATGCTACGAACGATCCTAAGAAAGAATTTTTCAAAAGTAAGATAGGTAATTTTTCGTCATCTGGAGCACTTTTCAAAGTGACATAACTCCCAAACGCTTCCTATTTGGCTCGGCAGACTTCGATATCTAGAGACACCAAACAAGTTCACATATGAATATTAAAGTCTGCCACGAAAGTACGATAGGTACGAAAAACGCTTCTCGGACGACGGTCTACTTAGATAATTCAGTACGTGAGTAACAAATAACAGCGGGTCACGGGTAGAGCTCACCAAATTACAATTTTAAATTAATCTTGTCGAATGCAAAATTGAAGGTTAAATGGATTTTCAGATTCTAATATTACGCGAGTAGTTGGAGCATTGATTTGTTGTTACTGTCGAATATAGTAAATACCTAGATTTGAAGTAATGACTAAGTATATTATATCACGTCTTCATAGATTTATTATTATTGTGATCTTAACTACTACTACTACACATATACTATCATCATCATTATTTTCATTAACAGCTCATACACATATACTATAATAAAGCAAAACTTGCAAACAAAAAAAAACTAGATCAAAATCGGCGCATCCGTGTAGGAGCTACGATGCCACAGACAGACACACACGTCAAACTTATAACACCCCTCTTTTTCGTCGGGGGTTAAAAAATACTTTCTAAAAGGCCGTGCAGTATTACCTACCTAATGTACCCTACATTAATTTTTTTGGAACCAAGATAGTTATTTATGAGAATGAAATATCAAACTTTTATGTATGTTTGATTTAAATTGGTAAAAGATTTGTTGTGTATTTTTAACCCCCGACGCAAAAAGACGGGTGTTATAAGTTTGACTTGTGTGTCTGTCTGTCTGTGGCATCGTAGCTCCTAAACGGATGCGCCGATTTTGATCTAGTTTTTTTTTGTTCGCAAGGTACCATAAACACAATTGTTGAAAGGATTTAAGTAACTTTTACAACTCGTAAACGATTTGAACTGTGGTATTCTGTCAATTTAATAGTCTTGTAAGAACATGTTCAAAATTCTGGACCTGATGCAGTAGCCAACAATAAAACCCAACTCCTCATAGAATTAGAGCAAAGTTATCGTGTTTGGACTCATTGGAACGGTATTAATTATTAGATTATACTTAAGATATAGTAACCTTAAAATTGTAGACCTGATGCTGAAGCCTACAAGATACCCATTTCCTCATAAAATTAGAGCAAAGGTATCGTGTTTGGACTCATTAGAACGGTATAAAGGATTAGATTTTACTTGAGATATTACAACCTTGATATTCTGGATCTGATGCAGTAGCCTACAAGATACCTAACTCCTCATAAAATTAGAGCAAAGGTATCGTGTTGGACTCATTGGAACGCCGAACGGTATTAATAATTAAATTATACAGTAACCTTAATATTCTGGACCCGATGCAGGAGCCTACAAGATACCCAACTCCTCATAAAATTAGAGCAGAGGTATCGTGTTTGGACTCATTAGAACGGTATAAAGGATTAGATTATAATTAAGATATAGTAACCTAGATTTTATGCCAGAGCAACATTTCCAGTCTGCTGGAAATCCAACTCCTTATGAAATTAGAACATTTAGATCGTGTTGGTTCATTGGAACAGTATTAATGACTGGATTATAGGTAAAATACATGGTACTTTTACTTTTTACTTATCAATAAAAGAAACTAATACTGACTACTTTAATTTTTAAACTCGGATATTTTATGCAAGAATTATTACTAACCGCTCACGTGCCCAAGGCCGCCATCCCAATACCCAGTTGAACGGCCGCGCCCGCCGTCTCAACCTACCGTAACTCGCCCGCGATCCATTTGTTTATTTTAACCCGAGCGCGCGCCGCGTCAAGTGGCACAAAAACGCTCATTGTGCCTTGGTTTCTTACAAAAACACTATCAAGTGTTGATTTATGGGTTGCTGAATGAATGAGTCATGCTACTATGGCTCATTTTATTTGAAAAGCGATCCAGTTTTTGATATATAGAGTCGTGAAAATGGAGATTATGAATTTTTAGCGCGACTTTTGCAAAATTGTTCAAAACTCAAAAATTAAAGCGATGACATATCGTTTTTTCATTAGAAATATCTTAAAATATTAATAATTAATAAGAAAGCAAAAAAACAATACCAATGTTAGTACAATAACTTGCGTTTATAAAGGTTTGAATTTTCGGAAAATATCGGCGGCGCGCGTTGTGAAACTCTTAAGACTTTTTTAAATAAATAATTGGTCAACTATTCCCAAAGTATTGCTTTAATACAAAGTTTATTTCATATTCAACCAAACTGATAACAATTGTAGCATAATCTTTTATCATTATTGAGAAATATGAGAATCAATAATTATACACCCTTGTTTAAAGAAAAATGAACAGCCGTTAGAAAGGGGTTTGGTAAAGTACTGAAATCGAGGTGAATTTAGTAAAAACCTGTGACAACTTGTAATAAAATAGATTAAAGTGTGTACTTACCGAAAAACAAGTGTATTTCCTTTAGATTATCATTAAAAAACCCACAAAACTTTTCAATAACACGCGACGTGACGTACTCCGTGCGGTCAACTGACAGACTGCACTTTGACATTGTTTTTTTTAAAATTTTGCTAGTGGTGGGCTTGTGTTGCCGGTTTTTAGACGTCAAATTTAATAGAGAATACGAAGCAAGTACGATAACAATATTAGACTTAGTTATTTAGAAGAAAAGGATCATTTTTCAACAGCTGTGAGCAAAAATGGCCTTGTTAACCAGGAGTTTGCAAGGTCAATCAACGAGTGTTTTATATTGTTAATCGTTAGTTTACATTGTCGATTAACGGATGATTTCATTTGTTAATCCCTGGTTAACTGGGTCACGTGAGCGGCTAAAGACGACGCTGCATGGCCTAATGGCTCTGCCTGCCTGTTCCCAACAGGGACAGAATTAAAAAATCTGCTTGTGTTGCGCGCGGCTTAATCAAAACAAAAAATACATTATCTTGTGATGATTATTTTACCGAAGGCATTGAAGAAAAAAATTTAGGAGATTTAACCAGTAAGCCAAAAACTAAAACAAAAAAAAATAGGTAGCGGTTGGTACTCGTTATATTGCAACAATAATATTTCTTGCGTTTTCTTTTACTCCACTACTAGCCTAAATACGGCCTTCTGTTACCGCCATCACCACGTGGAGGTACTCCCAGCTTATAATATTGTTACGTAAATAAAAGTAGGTATGTATACATGCTACCTACAAGAAAATTCATACCGGTTGTGGTTACATATTATAATATATTTTTTCGAAAACCAAGTTGTTATCGTATCGGTATGGTATGGCCTACCTATACCTATATCGTTCCAGTTGTTTAATCGTTTCTATTATGTCAAGATACGTTTATTATAGTAAAGTTTTAGTTTAAAAACCTACAAATAAAAATATAAAAAGCCCCGCCACAAATCCATAAAAAATAAAAAATAAATGTAATAATTTTTTGTTGATCCTTTAATGCGACGGGGGACTGCTAAGTAAGAAAATAGCAAAGAAATGTATGAAACATTAGTTTAAATGCCAAAATAATGGTAGACGAACGAGTGTTTCTGAGTCGTTGATTTTATAGCCACTTAACGAAACTCGCGTAATGATGGATTGGTTCAGTGTTTAAATAAGAGAAAGTAAAAATTTACGTAAAATTAAGACTTAAACAAAGTGGAAATAATAAAAGAATCACCTAATATCTCAGAAGCGTCTGTTGCATTCGTTGCTATTTTCTTACTTAGCAGTCCCCCGTGTCGCATTGAAGGATCAACAAAAATTGATTATATTTATTTTTTACTTTTTATGGGTTTTGTGGCGAGAGGTTTTTAAATTTTTAATTTAATTTTTTGTTGGCTACTTATTGTCGGACAGCATTTTTACAAAATTGTTTACCAAACGTTTTATCATCAGAAGCAATAGATAAATAGACATAATATCGATTTAGATTAAAACTGCATTCAGTTATTTTCTTCCAATTTTAAATTTGACGGTTCTTGGGATCATGAAAATTATAGATTGATCGATGTTTTTCCTTTCTGAAATCAGTTATGAGGTTTATTTATTATATATGCGTGTGATTCCGTCATTTATCAAATTCCTAAAGTTTCAAATATGATAGAATGGCTACTTAGATCTTATTGGTAAAACAGCAGAGGCTCTCCTCTGGTCTTTCGAAAGTTTCCCATTATTTGTCTAGAAGACACAGCGTACTCCAAGTTATATAAATTTTGGAAGTGTCTGTTTTTGTCTTTTACATTAATTGAACAAGTTTCATGTGGTGATTATGTGAAGAAATAAAAGGAGTGGATAGTAAGGACTTTTATAAAATAGAAAACAAAAATAACGTATTTGCACCACTCACCTTTTGTTATATAAATTATCACTATATACTATAACTATAATGTATAATCGGGACAAGAACCTAGGACGTGGACACCGGCAGCGAACCACGGATCGTCTGACTACTAGACTAGACTTTCAATATGGCGGGTTTCTCACGCGACAAACTTTTGTCATAGCACTGCATGTTACGGGTGCAGGTCTCCAGGACCCACCTCGGGGAATGCAGTTATATAGGTAGGTAGGTACATGAAAGGAACATCATAAGTGAAGAGAACATTTAGAGATTTTTTTGCTTTTATGTACCTATGTATATGTTAACGAAAATGTATGAAATCCGTCATTGTATACAATTCCTAGGAAATGTATACAATTCCTAAAATCACCTCAAAATGTGTGAAATAAATGATATTACACACATTTCCTCGGAAATATTTATATTTCCTAAATAGCAGTCGGAAATGTAATACATTTAAGATGTTAATAAGTGAGCGGGGATAGCGGAGCGAGGGGAAGGTATTGCCACAATAGTATAGAATTGTACTACATGTATAGGAGGGAAATTTTAACTCCCCGCACTAAAACGAGTTCTTCGCCCGATATTCTCCCAAGCACCGCAATCAAAAACTCCGCCGGATGGTGTTGCGTGGTATTCAAAGAAGCATAAAGACAATTTTTCTTTGATTTTTATTTCCGTTTCTTAATTGTCTTACAAAAATTAAAATCGTGTTGGCGCTTTGGAGTGTCCCGCCTGTAGTATTGCGTCAACCAATCAGGCGATCATTCGCACTAAGGCCACGATCTATTGAATGGAAGGCTTACAGAACTAAACAAAAAAAATTGAATCACTTTAATACTATGGCGGGCCTTAAAAATGAATGAATATTAACTAAGCTTTAAAAGTCAGTTAACAAGTAGCCTGATAAAAATATATATTACCATATGATTGTTGCATTGTCTTAACGAGAACCTTGAAAATCATTGTGACTGTAAGTTTAATAATGTGTTTCTTTTATTTTATTTACAAATTACTCTGATTCTCAGTTTAACAGCGGGTTTTGTTCATTTTATTCACAGAAGGCATTTGTTTTATACATTTCCTAATACAAGTTCGGAATTTTATACAATTCCTAGGAATTGTATACATTTCGCAGGAAATGTGTGTATTAAATAACCTTTAAAATATTATTTCACACATTTCCTAAAGAGCTCTGGAATACGAAACCCACCTAAACCTAAACCTACCTAGCTAATTTTGTACCTGATTTACATTCTACATTTTAATCATTTTTAATGTATATGTTAACGGAAATGTATGAAATCCGTCATTGTATACAATTCCTAGGAAATGTATACAATTCCTAAAATCGCCCGGAAATGTGTGAAATAAATCATATTACACACATTTCCTAGGAAATGTATACATTTCCTAAATAGCAGTCCGAAATGTAATACATTCAAGATATAATGGGTGAGCGGGGATAGTGGAGCGCGGGAAAGGTATTGCCACAGTAGTATAGAATTGTACTACTCGTATAGGAGGACATTTTAACTCCCTGTACCAAAACCAGTTTCCCGCCCGATATCCTGCGCCGCTAAACTCCGCCGGATGGTGTTGCGTGGTATTCGATGGAGCATAAAAACTATTTTTCTTTGATTTTCATTTCCGTTTCGTAGTTGTCTTACAAAAATTAAAACCATGTTGGTGCTTTGGAGTATCCCGCCTGTAGTATTGCGTCATTCGATCAGGCGATCACTCGTGCTGGGCGAATTAAACTTTCAGTGATTATGTACCGGTTATAAATAAGAATAAATAATTAAATTTTTGAGTTTAATTAGGCCCTATAAATATTTTATATTTTACGATGTGATTGTTGCATTGTCTCAACGAGAACCTTTAATAATGTGTTTCATTTACTTTATTCACAAATAACTCTGATTCTCAGTTTAACAGCGGGTTTTGTTCATTTTATTCACAGAAGGCATTTTTTTACATATTTCCTAACACAAGTTCGGAATTTTATACAATTCCTAGGAATTGTATACATTTCCTAGGAAATGTGTGTATTAAGTAAATATTCTTTAAAATATTATTTCATACATTTCCTAAAGAGCTCCGGCATTGTATACATTTCCTAGGAATTGTATACAATTCCTGGATTTCATACATTTCCGGTAACATATACACCTTATTATATTTTTATTTTATAATTATACTGTTTACACTCAACTACCATCTTTTATTCTAACCGCAGACATCTACCGTTACAAAAGAAAAATAGTCTTTATTCTTCATCGAATACCACGAGACACCATCCGGCGGAGTTTGGCAGCGCCTACGGGATGCAGTGAGTGGAGGGATACCGGGCGGGGAACTTGTTTTGGTGCGGGGAGGAATTTTATTAAATACTAGCTGTCTGCCCGCGGCTACGCCCGAGTTATTTTTCGACTTTTCCGTGCACAGTTTCCCGTAGGAATGAGATATTTTCCCGTGGTAAAAAGTATCTAAGATGTTGACTGGGGTTATAAGGTACCACTATGCAAAATTTCACTAAAATTGGTCCAGTAGTTTTGGAGAAGGCTAGGAAGATGAGAGATGCCTACTTGAATTTCCTACGTTTGTGCTTAGATAACATTAAGTCGAATAAAAAATGTTTGATTAAAATCGCTTAAGAAACAGCCCAATTTAAATTTCCTGCCTACCCCCTAAGTGGGGTGGCGTGATTTTGGGTATCTTTATTGTAAACCCGAGTAAATCTGAGTTGAATAAAAAAGTCTCATTAAAATCGGTTCAAGTTATAAAGTAGGTTTAAATTGGAATGAAAATATAACCTCTTAAATATTTAAATCGACGATAACTTTTTTTATACTTCACCGATTTCGATGAAACAATACACTGCCCTGAAATATGCCAAATCAATTAGTGAAAATCGCATGAAAATCCATCCAGTAGTTACGAAGATGTGCTCGAACAAACAGACAGACAGACAGACAGAAAGACAGACAAAAAATATATATATATATTTGTGTTCTGTTGGTCTTCTTCTATCGCCCTGACTCCATTTTAGTCAATTATTTTCAATGTACAGACAAACGGGGTTCTACTGTTTTATTATATGTATTGATTATAGCTAAAATATTTTACTGAAAGAAGACTTTATTTTAATTCTAAAAAGTATTAAAACTGCATTCATACTTTTTTTAATAATTACATGGTTGAACCGGGAATCGAACCCGCTACACGAGAAAAAAAAATACCCTGTAGTTTTATCATACCGACACAAACAAAAACACAACAACACAACATTTTTAATACAAAATTTATCAATTTTATGAAATGCTCAACCCCACGCTGTTATTGTTGAATACAAAGTCGCACTCTTTTGATTATTTCACTCCCTGTCTATTTTTTTATGTTCTTGTGGTGGATATTTAGAATAATACGTCTAAGTTCAGTATGTAACTCGTGGACACTTTCATACCGGTTCTTGTAAACTAAATTTTTTACATAACCCCATAAAATAGTATCTAACGTCTAACATGGTTAAATCTGACGATCTCGGCAGCCACGTCAAATGTTAAAATTCATAGTCTTCCTTTTATTTCTGACACTATGTTATTTAGCAAAAAATAATCCTTATGATGAAGCCTTAGAGTATAATAGAAAATTGGGTTTGATTTGCGGTTCAACCATGTAATTATTTAAAAATGTATGAATGCAGTTTTAATAGTTTTTAGAAATAAAATAAAGTCTTCCCTCAGTAAAATGTTCTAACTACAATATTTAAGGTACTTTCCCTCCATGTGGCATAGCCGTGGGACGCCCTGTATATGTATTAAGTATAGTTATATTGAATATCGTGGAGGAGACCTTGTCTGACGGACTCTGTCTCTGTCTAATACTACTAGCTTTCCGCCGCGGCTCCGCCTGCGTTAAACAGTTTTTCCCGTGGGAATGAGGCTATTTCCCGCGGTAAAAGGTACCCTATGTTATTCAGGGTGAATGTAGCTTCCTTATGGTGAAAGAATTTTTAAAATTGGTTCAATAGTGTTTGAGTTTATTCATTACAAACATACACACACACACACAAACACACACTAAAATACAAAGGCACATAAAACTTAAAACGCCGTGGAATAAGATCAGTACCCCTACCATGAGTTGCTAACCAAAATAAACGCGCTCGATATCGACAACGTAAACGTGCATTTAGTCATCATCATCATCATTATCATCATCATCATATCAGCCGAAAGACGTCCACTGCTGGACAAAGGCCTCCCCCAAAGATCTCCACGACGATCGGTCCTGCGCTGCCCGCATCTAGCGGCTTCCCACGACCCTCACCAGATCGTCGGTCCACCTTGTGGGGGGCCTGCCCACGCTACGTCTTCCGGCGCGCGGTCGCCATTCGAGAACCTTTTTGCCCCCACGGCCGTCGGTTCTACGCACAATGTACCCAGCCCACTGCCACATAAGTTTAGCGATTCTTCGGGCTATTTCGGTGACTCTGGTTCGCCTGCGGATCTCATCATTTCTGATTCGATCACGCAAGGATACTCCAAGCATAGCCCTCTCCATCGCTCTTTGGGTGACTTTAAACCTTCTTATGAGGCCCATTGTAAGCGACCACGTCTCGGATCCATAAGTCATCACTGGCAACACACATTAGTCAAAGACTTTTGACTTGAGACACTGCGGTATTTGGGACGAAATGATATTATATTGCGCAGCTTCCCGAACGCTGCCCAGCCGAGTTGGATTCGACGATTGACCTCCTTCTCGAAGTTAGATCTACCTAATTGGACTGTTTGTCCCAGGTAGACGTAATGATCTACAACTTCGAGAGATGAGTCTCCAACTTTTATTGGAGTGGGTACTACATGGGCGTTCGAAATGACTTTTGTCTTCTCCATGTTCATCTTAAGACCCACTTGTTGGGAGACTCTGTTAAGGTCATCGAGCATTGTGCCGAGGTCCTCCAAGGTCTCAGCCATGACTACGATATCATCGGCAAACCGAAGGTGAGAGATGTACTCGCCATTGTCAGTGGCGTGCCTAGGGTCTAACGACTGGGCAAGCCCAGATAATATGATGTGGATTTTTTTACCTTATATCATCATGGCCTCTAAAAGGCAGTTCTTGTTGTGCTAAAAGACACACGATATCAAAAAGTCTTTGAAAAAAAAACGGAACGATTGTGATCCACGCGCGAATTATGCTCCGATATTTTATCATAATATAACTGGCGACGAATGGAAGTTTCTTTACGTTATTTACCAAATTTACAAAATGAAATAACCGCGTTCATGTGTCTGCGAGTTTTGGTGCCTCTTTATGGCATTTGACCAGCTTTTTAGATCGTCATAAACAATAGTATACCGAACGTTCTTATCATTCGAAAAAATATGCAACACCAACAATACAACTTATTAGAATAAGAGCAGACTAAACTGCTTTTGCTTATGGGACTTACTTGTCTGTGAAATGCACAAATCGGGTTTCGTTTTTGGCGAAGAAATTATTTTCTTTTTATCGGCAAAGTTAAGTGATTTACACAGTTCAAATTATTATACGGCACTAAATCGACACTCATTTTACCGAAATCAATACAAGAAAAGAAAAAAACTACACAATTTCACTCGCCCGCAAAATAATGTAAACAAAACTCCTTCAAAACATGAGCTTAGGTTCATAGCGCCAGTCTATTCGCACGAATTTCACACTGCAGCATGCCCGGCTTTTTTCTCATACAAAATCTTTTATGCTAGTGTGTACGCTGCTATGTTGGCTACGCACACACAGCCAATTTTTCTATAAATTTGAGCGTAGAAAAGAGACGCGCAACGCAAGCCAAATATGAAGCCCATGCGTGCAAGCGAGACAGTAATGATGTTATTTCGTGTTATGCGGCGCAATGAAGGCGCGAGTACATTGCTTGTTTTGACATAATGCAGAACGAGCGACACTATACCAACACATCGATGTATGGATGGATGGATTTGTCTCTCGGACGGATGTTTTCATGTTTCAATAGACGGCGGCGCGGCGCGGCGGCGCGAAGTTTTGGCGGCGAGGCGCGCTTTTTAAATTGTGTGGGAAATTTATACTTTAGGACCTAGGGTCTAGGGCATGCCGGGCTTTTTGGCTTGTATGGAGTTCCCGCCACTGCCATTGATATTGATGCCATGTCCTTCCCAGTTCAGAAGCTTAAAGACATCCTCCAATTTTCGGAGAAATAACGTCTCCCTGTCTCACACCCCGCTGCAGTTGGATTGGTCTGGAGTTCAGATCCTGGAGCCGGACAGACATGGTGGCGTTCTCATACAAACACTTCAGCACCTCAATATACCGGTAGTCGATTTGGCACCTCTGAAGAGAGAGACCGCAGCACTGCCCATACTGACCAAGTCTCAATCGAATCGAAGGCCTTCTCATAGTCCACGAACGCTAAGCATAGTGGCTGGTTATACTCTTCGGTCTTCTGTATTACCTGCCGCAGCGTGTGGATGTGGTCTATGGTACTAAAGCCCTTTCGGAAACCGGCTTGTTCGGGAGGCTGGAACTCGTAGAACCTGCGCGCGAGACGATTCGTGATGACTCTCAAAAACAATTTATAGATATGGCTCAGAAGCGAGATGGGTCTGTAGTTCTTCAAAAGGGTTTTATCACCCTTTTTAAAGAAGAATACCACCACGCTTCTAAGCCACGCCTGCGGCGTTGTACCTTCGAGGATGACGGAATTGAACAGTTTCTGAAGGGCTTTCAAGACTGGTGTACCACCTGCCTTCAGAAGCTCAGCAGTTATTCCGTCATCACCCGGCGCCTTATTGTTCTTTAACTGTTTGAAAGTCATCCTAATCTCGTACAGGCTGACGTCCGGGATGTCTTCGGTGTAGTGTTGGGTTAGCCTAGCTCTGAGGTCAGTTGCAGCTTGGTTGACAGGTGTCCGTGTTGTCGTGTACAGTTGTCCATAGAACCCCTCGATTTCCTCCAGTAGCTCAGGCTTAGATGTTACGGTTCTACCGTTCGAAGTCTTCAGCTTCATCAGTTGGCTTTGCCCCATAGACAGATCTCTTGCGAACACTTTAGAGCCTTTGTTACGCTCGATGGCCTCCTTAATACGATCCGTATTAAATTGGCAAATGTCACGAGTTCGCGAGTCAGAGACTTTGAGATCTGTCTATTGAGCCGCCGGTAGCAGGAAGCATCATCTGCGGACTACAGAACCATTTTCCGTCTTTCTTCCAGCGTGGAATCCGAAATCTTTTTAGTTCTATTTGAGCGACGGGTCTGGTAGAACTTTGACCCCGCTGTGCATTTAGTATGGAAAAATTTTACTTCAGCTAACTGTCAATAGATGGCGTAATTTCAATTCTATACAAAATCGCATTTACGCTCTCGATATCAAGCTTATTTCAGCAACTCATGGTAGGGGCACAGATAATATAATACTAGTTACACTAGTAGTAGGGAGTGGTACAGTCCTGTTACTCCTTAGCTATTATATGTATTAAACTTTGAGCTGATGATAAGCACCTGTGAGTCCTGGAATGAGAAGCTGGTCCTTTGTCTGATTGGTTACTTTCTCTTCACCTGAAGAACTTGTTGTGTTCACATTATGCGGGTAATTCGTTGTAGACACTGGCACTGAAATCATAGATCTGGAGTTAATTCATGATTTATTCATTCAGATTTTAGACTCAATACTAGTAGGCCGGGAGATGATGACAGAAATTTTTAGGTCATTTGTTACAGTATGGCGGTTTTACAGGGGTCTTAGTACGCAATGACAAAAAGAAAAATGATGGTCATAGCGCTGGTACTGGCGGCCCAATCGCGTGGGCGTTAGTGAACTAGTCGAAAAAATTACGAAAGTCAAACGATTTGTACCTACCACAAAAATTTTATTATTTTCCGATAGCCCGTAAAAATAACTAGACGACAGTGTCATGCCATACTTCTCCGGTGTGACTTACAGCCCGCCATACTAGTTAATAAATTAAAAATTCAACCATTTGTACCAGGGTAATTTTTGCACAGTTTGATCATCTTCGTGCAGCCATTTACGACAATCACCATGCCATACTTTTCGGACGGCTCCAAATGGTCGCCATACCGCCGAAAATCTGCATTTTTTTTTTCGCGGTTGGGCCGCCTGTACCAGCGCTATGACCATCATTTTCCTTTTTGTCATTGCGTACTAAGACCCCTGTAAAAACGCCATACTGTAACAAATGACCTAAAAATTTCTGTCATCATCTCCCGGCCTATAGTAGTTAGTAAAATATATTTAGAAAAATATATTTACAAAACTATACTTATAGAAATTGTTGGAATATTTTTAAGTCTTAAATAAAACAAAACCAAACTAAAACAGTTTTAATACAAAGAATTGCCAAACTGTATGTACGGTTAAGTAAGCTAAACAACGCGACCTTGTACCTTATTCCATATGCATAAGAACTCTGCAAAATTCAATAGCTTAGCCTTAGTCCTAACTGCGCACGCATCACTTTGAACTAGCTCTGCACCGAATTGGATTATTTTTTAACTTGTTTAAATCGAAGCGAAAAATTAAAAACATTTAGCTCGGGCAAGGACTCGAACCCGCATCTCCTCAGCTTTATATTGATTTGATTTTTATTAATTTGATCAATTCTTTATATTTTCTTATTTAAGTGCTTAGATAGCTTAGTGTGATTTGTTTTATTGTATTCGTTATTTCAGCACCAGGTTTTAAATATTTTTACAGCGGGAAAACGCCACATTCCCACGAGAAAAGACACTAACGCGGGTGATGTCGTAGGGCAAACAACTAGTGAGAAATAAAGTAAGATAAATATTACACCAACCATCATGATGTCCGTATCGTATCATTAAGATAGATATCCCAAATGTATAAACCTTAGAGTATAAATAGAAAAATTTCTGGGAGGGATAGAGTACGCCTATCGAGTATGAACTGTAAGCACGGATATGAACAGTCCGAATATCTTCAGCGCGTTCGTTTAGTATAGAAGAACATTTTGAAATGTGCAGTGATAAGTTGCAAACATGACTCGAGGAACAAATCCAAAACGAAAAATGTTATTGATTATCTGCCAAAATTTGCTTACGCTTGACATAAGCGATGCGCGTGCTCTATGTATATTTATTCTCTAAGGTATAAACGCATAAGAACGTTGAAGTTATTAAGTACATCTGGAAAAAGTTAAATCTTACTTCATACTAATATTATAAAGAGGAAAGATTTGTATTTGTGTTTATGTGTGTGTGTGTGTGTGTATGTGAGTAATGAATAAAATCAAAAAGTACTGAATCGATTTTAAAAAAATCTTTCACTATTACAAAGCTACTCGTACATACACCCTGAGTAACATAGGCTACCTTTTACCGCGGGAAAATGCCTCATTCCCACGGGAAAAACTGTTAACGCGGGCGGAGTCGCGGCGAAAAGCTAGTTTATAATAGACAAGCAGCGATATAAATAAAGTATGAAGAATAGTAATCACATAATACAATCTTAAGAAATAAATAGCCTACGGAATAGGCCAATCATATGACCGAAATTTTGGAACAATAATTTATAATGGAAAAAGGAAAGGAAAATGTGACATCACATTTTAGATTGATATATAATAAATCAGAAATAGTTATAACCCCCGACTAGTACGAGTATACAACGTTACATAACCCAAAACCTCTCGGGTGATAACTCAACTCGTGAAACCAAACAACTAGTTCAGCAAACTTTCTAAAATTGTTTAATTGTTTTTTTTTTTTTCATGTTTCATACAAATTGACTTGACCAGCTGATCAATTTGTACGAAAAGTAAAAAATAATAATTGCGATTTCAGAAAACTTGCATAGCAAAAGTTATTCAGTGTGATGAGCTAGTTATCTATCACCCAAGATGTTTTGCGTTATTTAATTAAAGGAATAAAATTTGTATGATTAGAATATTTGTAATCAATTGTCGAACAATAGTCTATTCTATATGCACAGAAAATACTCCAGGTTTAGTCGCAATTTATATATTTTTTTAATTGAAACAATTTGTATTGATTGTTAAGTGCCTGTCGTAAGAATTATAGCAAACCTAATGCTCTCAAAGAAAAATCAGTAGGCACTATTTATGTGAGTCCTATTTTTTCCTACCCACATAATTTTGATATTTGTTTTTGCTAATGAAACGGTGCGCAGGAAAGAGTTAATCTTTATCCTTACTATCAAATTTCTTATCTGTGATGTAGTTTCATTGAGCGCTCTCGAAACCAGCGAAATCGTGTGACAGAGATGTGATATAATTATAATTTTTCGAAACAAAGAGACAGAATGAATATTCTTATATAAATATGTGCGTAGTCATTACTCACTATTACTCAAAACTATTCATTCGACGTAATAAGTTATACGATTACCCATTAAATGCTAAACTTATCGAGGATTACCTTGAGCGCGAACCAAGTGTGACCTGCGAAGAACGACTATTTCGATCCCGTTTTCAATGTTGAAATATTATTTTTCAAAATATAATACATGATTTTTCATGTTTTATGTTAAAATCGTACGCATAATTAAATGAGGAATCATCTATATTTAGTTCCAACACTGTATGGTTGATAGTTTAGGAATTAAGACCTTGTGACCACGTTTTGAGGGTGCTCAAAGAACTACTCTTATTATTAAGACAAAGGCTAAGCTTAAGTCCTTCGATCATCCTGCCATGATTAAATTACGTTTGTACGGACATAGCAACATGTTATATATATCGACGGAAGAAAGCGGAAACGTCTTATCTAGAAAAACCCAAGTTTACACTAGAGCCAAAAAACTATTTTGAAAATTCATAACTTGTATATTTATAGAGATAAAAAGTTAAAACTTGGAATGTATTTATATTTTTCAAAGGTTTATTTGATGAATATGTCTAAATCATCGTAAAGTTTGTATATAATAGATTTTTCACAAGTTACAGCAATTGATGTTTCCATTTTAGGCAGCAGAAATGTTATATCTGTGAGGTGAGGTGTATGGCCACCATAAAAAGACATATTTTTGTGAGCGACCGATCTGCTTTATCTAAAATATCACAATGCCGAAGCATATTTCGTTTAGCTGTAAATCATTTATTGATTTAAACTACATAAAAGTTTTGATTTTAGGTATAAAATGACAACAGATGTTTTTAAAATAAAATACTGTATCTCAAATTTAATATGTTTAATGAGTTAAAAATAATGTTATGATAGAAAATTACTGCCTTTGTTTTACCTTAAATACCAATATTGTAATTGTCTTTTAACCAATTTGAGAAAACTTTGAAAGACATTTGTTTACGCCTTCTTCAGTGTAGTTTTTTCGTAAATCCGAAATACATTGGACAAATAAATTGAAATCATCTGGCAAATAAAGTTTATTAGTTTCTGCAGTAATATAGTACTAAAGGTAGAGATGATATCATTTTTTTGCATAGTTAAAAGTGTCTTCCGAAGTTCAGTTTGAACCACCATTCTTTCCTCTTTCATCTAATTTTGCAAAACCTTCAACTGCGTTATCTAAAGTACCTACCTAAATACTATAAATCTCTGGGTAATATCAAGCGTGTTTATTAAAATATTTTGGCATACTTGTCTTCTTCCTTCCCCTTCATTTAAATATAATATTTGAATGAATCTTTTCTACTTGATGATTTGCCTTTATCTGTAGTATGAGACGCAGTTTTTTTTTCGGATTACGCTTTTAACTATCCAATCTCTTTGCGTTTAGCCTCTACCAAGACTTCAATAGAAAAAAAAATTCTTGACGTCCAGTATTTGGAATATCTCTACAGTTTCAATTACATTTCACATCTTTACAGGGAATTAGATTATAATAAAGGATTAAGTTTCATTGAACGTGATGGAATTTCTTGCCCTTTTTCGTTTATAAAAGTCTGCCCAAAAGCTTTCCTTACTTTATTTTCTTTTTTCTTTTTGCTTACTCCTTGTTAAAACTGGTGTTATTCTTTTTGTGATTAATTGTCATTTATTTCTTTAGGTGTTTTCTTGTCTCTTTTTTCCACTTTTTTTGATATTTTGATTCAAATCTTTTTTCTTTTCCAGTTTCTTTTCTTGTTTTTTATCGGTTCTCATTTTTTTCTGTCTTGCTTGATACAGATGTTTCATTATTATCGAACGAACAACTTGATTCTTCCGATGGAAATGCCTATTAATATTCCTTATTTACATAAATTGTAACATCATATAAACATGTGTAGACATTGTTATACACTTTATCTTGGAGTCGGTGCCAGCTAATCACCATCATTTCGACCAAAAGACTTCTACTGCTAGCAGTCATCTATAGTGGGCTCAGTACCTAGTACTCTGACCGCGTTCTTTAATTTTTTTATATTAAACGATCTGAACTTTTGAGATCAGATGTGGTTCCGATTAAACAGCTAGCCTCAACTGGCACCGACTCCAAGGTGAAGAGTATAACAATGTCTACACATGTTTATATGATGTTACAATTTATGTAAATAAGGAATATTAATAGCCATATTAAATTGCTATGCTTTCAGCTAGATTTATATTTTATTTGTAACTTTTTAGTGTAGGTTAGGACCTTGAAGGCGGTTTTATATATTTTTTGAATTATCTTTTTTTGCTATAAAATATGACTGCTATATTAAATTTAATCTAAATATATTTAGCTATTTTACGTAAAAACAATATGTTTGGTCCGAGAACCAGTGACGAAATGTTTAAAATGCGACCTTGCTACAAATGACAAAATAATTTACGCAAATATATAGCGCTACCAACATTGTTTACTTATCGGAATGTAAGTATTTTACTGAAATTATACTCGTATTAAACTTATAATACGTTATTAAAATAGGAAATTAACAGCCTCTGTGGTCGATTGGTCAAATTCTCGCCTCACGTCACGGAGGTTCCGGGTTCGAATCCCGGTGGGGACTCGTTGAACATTTATCGATTTATGAGACTTTTCCCAGTTTGGTTAGGACATTGCAAGCTGAATTACCTGATTGTCCGAAAAGAAAGATGATTCCGTGCTTCGGAAGTCACGTAAAGGCTCGAGGCTCCCTCGAGCCGCCCCTAGACGTGTTGGTACATGAATACTTTGGGGTAGAGTCATCCGCTCCCCAGTAAGTCCGGTGAAGCTTGATTCGTAGTACTTTTCGACACATGCATAGAATAGGCTTTTTTTACAATTGGCCTATGCCATAGGCCAATTATAAAAAAAGCCTATTATTAAGATTTTCCCTGTGTTTGCAATGAAGTGGTATTTACTTACTGACTAGCTGTCCACTCGCGGCTACTCTCGTGTTGTTTTTGACTTTATCTGTGGGAATTGGATAATTTTTCGGTAAAAAGTAGTCTATTATTGGTATTTCACTTTCCGGAATTTATCTCTGTGCAAAAAATTATGAAAATTACAATTTTTCCAAAATATATTCTTTCAACACTCCTATTGAATTTATTTTTCAATACCACGAATACTTTCTCTGGCAAAGTTGTTCAAACCAGTTGATTGATAAGTTGGTTGCTGGAATCACTTAGTAACAAATTAAAACATTATGAAATTTTAATGCAATCGTAATATTTTTTCTCTCCTTATACGCTAGAAACCACTTAATCCTTTCCACAAAGTTCTCTATTGTAATAAATGTGCTTTATGCAGCGGTGAAATTCATACTCGACAACGGAAATTTCATAGTCCGTTGAACTTAATCCAGGAAGAGAAGGAGCAGTGGAGACTAGACAGCCACTGGACCGTCCCAAGATAATGCCCGGCTTTGCCATTCTTGTTAACAATAATGTGCAATGCATAAGGGAGGCACGCTACCGGTTCTATATAAATTAACCGGTTTTAACGGTCCTTAATAAGTTTCTTGGGTCTTCCGGTCCTCCGGGCACAGAAGAAAATAATATAATAGAACTTCCGGGTATAGAGTCCGTGCCACCACTCATGTCCTGCGTAAAAACTTGAGAACTAAAATGACAACTCCCCCATGTTGAAGGTGATAAGTGTTAATTTTCGGTGCGTTATGCGATTCAACGCCGCCGCGGCTTACGGCCATGGGTGGTGGTGCGGACTCTAGATTCATTTATCACTTATTAAATTTGAAGTCATTTCAGTATGTAAAAGTCCTTGATTTCTTTATAAATATACTAGCTTTCCGCCATCCAGCTCCGCCCACGATATTTTTTTTTTTTTTGGAAATTGGAATTTTCCCGCGGTAAAAGGTAGCCTATGTTACTCCCCAAGGTCTATTTATCTTTATACCAAATTTTCGGAGCCTATTCAATGCAAACAAACAAATATTATATGCATGTATAGTATATTATATTTGTTTGTTTTTTTATTTATATTTTTGAACCAATACCCTTTTATACATTTTTATTATGTCTTGTTTCTTAATTTTCAATATGACTCAAAAGTGTTAACGCTAAAAATTATATCAAATTGAACATTCTTAGATTTTCGCGGTTGTTCTGCCGTGACCATGTTCGGTGTAACCCGGTCGAAATATAGGTAAACTCAATTTAAAATTAAATCGTGGAGAAAACCCGTGAAAATGTGTGTTATATCAAATTGTTAATTAATACCACTATTAAAATAAAAAAAATAAAAAAATTAAACCGATTTTCAAAATTTGTATGACCGGTTGTGCCCTTCCTTGTTGGTGCATCCATGGTGGATTGGTCCAGGCGTTGTTGAGTTATGCGCTTACCAACACATTTTCATTTTTATATTATAGACTAGCGACCCGCCCCGGCTCCGCACGGGAAAATGGTTATTGTGGGTTATCCTTCAGTATATTATGCATGTATTATACATATAAACCTTCCTCTTGAATCACTCTATCTATTAAAAAAAACCGCATCAAAATCCGTTGCGTAGTTTTAAAGATTTAAGCGTACAAAGGGACATAGGGACATAGGGACATAGGGACATAGGGACGGAGAAAGCGACTTTATTTTATACTATGTAGTCCATGGAAATCGTACCATAAAAGGGGTCTTCACTTGCATCAAATCGGGCAGTTCTGATTTTTTTATATGTTGTATGTAATGAGGTGGTAATGACAAATATAATTTTTCCAACTCGAAAGCCTTCCGGAACATTGTAAAATTCATGAAAAACCATTAAATTTTTCAGTTTTTGCCATTTTTTACCACCAAGGACCCGTTTTACGGTAGAAGTCACTATGAATTCTTTTAAAGTAGACTAAATTTGCAACAAAATGAGAATAGTTGGGTCTCGATAAGCTGAATAGTTTCAAAGATACAAGTTGTTCAAATGTTTGCAAAATTTCTTAAATAATACAATTTAGAGTTTAGGGTGTCTGTCAAAAATATTTTTCTACTAAAGGTGTACTTTTTATTATTTTTATATATAGTATAGGGTATATAATTATTTATAATAAAAAAAAACAAAACCATAATACAAATTTTTTGCAAACATCTGAACAGCTGTATCTTTGAAACTATTCAGCTTATTGAGACCCAACTATTCTCATTTTGTTGCAAATTTAGTCTACTTTAAAAGAATTCATAGTGACTTCTACCGTAAAACGGGTCCTTGGTGGTAAAAAATGGCAAAAACTGAAAAATTTAATGGTTTTTCATGAATTTTACAATGTTCCGGAAGGCTTTCGAGTTGGAAAAATTATATTTGTCATTACCACCTCATTATATACAACATATAAAAAAATCAGAACTGCCCGATTTGATGCAACTCAAAATGTACCAATTCCATGTATCAGTAGTGATAGTGATTTAGTTAGTTAGTGGCCAAGAGCGTCGGTGGCCAAGTGGTTAGGAAGAGCGTCGGTGGCCAAGTGGCTAGGCCCGTTGACTTCCGTTCCGAAGTTCGATGGTTCAAACCTCGGCACGTACCAATGTGTTTTCGATTTTCGAATTTATATGTACGTTTATTCGACGCTCTTACGGTAAAGGAAAACATCGTGAGGAAACCTGCACACACCTGCGAAGAAATTCAAAGGTTTTGTGTGAAGTTGACCAACCCGCACTGGGCTAGCGTGGTCGACTAAGGCCTATTCACCCTGGTATCAGGGTAGGCTCGAGCCCCTCGGTGGGGACATGTATGAGCTGTTAACGAGTTAGTTAGTATTTATGTATTTTTATTTATAAATTCTTTAAACAAGTTATAGTAATATGTTTTTTTTTTAGTATTGTCGGTTTACCTACTCAGTTTAGACCACCAACCCGCATCACTTTTATCTACACTTTTTCTATACCGAAAGGTTGCCTGGTAGAAATTACTACCTTAGCAATAAGGCCGCCTTTTGACTCTTCTGTTTTGTTCTGTATTGTTTTCTGTATGCTGTGTCTTTTGTCAATAAAGTATATTGTATTGTATTGTATTGTAAGTCTAGGTCTAAGTCTAGGTCTAAGTCTAGGTCTAGGTCTAGGTCTAGGTCTAGGTCTAGGTCTAGGTCTAGGTCTAGGTCTAGGTCTAGGTCTAGGTCTAGGTCTAGGTCTAGGTCTAGGTCTAGGTCTAGGTCTAGGTCTAGGTCTAAGTCTAGGTCTAAGTCTAGGTCTAAGTCTAGGTCTAAGTCTAGGTCTAAGTCTAGGTCTAAGTCTAGGTCTAAGTCTAGGTCTAAGTCTAGGTCTAAGTCTAGGTCTAAGTCTAGGTCTAAGTCTAGGTCTAAGTCTAGGTCTAAGTCTAGGTCTAAGTCTAGGTCTAAGTCTAGGTCTAAGTCTAGGTCTAAGTCTAGGTCTAAGTCTAGGTCTAAGTCTCGGTCTAAGTCTAGGTCTAAGTCTAGGTCTAAGTCTAGGTCTAAGTCTAGGTCTAAGTCTAGGTCTAAGTCTAGGTCTAAGTCTAGGTCTAAGTCTAGGTCTAAGTCTAGGTCTAAGTCTAGGTCTAAGTCTAGGTCTAAGTCTAGGTCTAAGTCTAAGTCTAAGTCTAAGTCTAGGTCTAAATCTAGGTCTAAGTCTAGGTCTAAGTCTAGGTCTAGGTCTAGGTCTAGGTCTAGGTCTAGGTCTAGGTCTAGGTCTAGGTCTAGGTCTAGGTCTAGGTCTAGGTCTAGGTCTAGGTCTAGGTCTAGGTCTAGGTCTAGGTCTAGGTCTAGGTCTAGGTCTAGGTCTAGGTCTAGGTCTAGGTCTAAGTCTAGGTCTAAGTCTAGGTCTAAGTCTAGGTCTAAGTCTAGGTCTAAGTCTAGGTCTAAGTCTAGGTCTAAGTCTAGGTCTAAGTCTAGGTCTAAGTCTAGGTCTAAGTCTAGGTCTAAGTCTAGGTCTAGGTCTAAGTCTAGGTCTAAGTCTAGGTCTAAGTCTAGGTCTAAGTCTAGGTCTAAGTCTAGGTCTAAGTCTAGGTCTAAATCTCCTACCGTTTGTTCCGGCCGCTCTAACTTTCCATTCTGATTTCTGACCTGATGTTCTACATCTCTTATTTGTTTGGAAGGTTTTGTAATACCCACAACATTTCTGCCATACATTATCACCCCTTAATACCACTGTTTTGGGACTAATTTGGTCTTACAGCTAGTTCCATGTGTATACCTTTGTCTGCCACGCATGCAATTTTATTTTTTTTAACTCATTTTTTATCAAGAACCGTTTTGCCCATACATTGAAATCTAGAATGAGTAGGCCATAATATTATTAATGTCTGTAGTCCTTGTGTGAAAGAATTCTATTCTTTTCTTTATGCCCACACACACACACGAAAAGAATTTTAAAAAAAGAAAGCGAAATGATATGTTCAAGTATGACATTCACTTTATTTTACTCTCAGCTAAAGCACCACATACATAATCCAAGGAAACAACGAGCAATAATCGTTCCTTTAAAATGCGTTTACACAACACGCATTTATTTTTATGAAGGAACAATATTAGCACAATCTATGTTTTCCGATGTTACTGGGTAGGTACACCATGTTTTCTGTTTAAATGCAGGAAAAAGACACATTATTTCTACTCTATTTTCCATCTGTAATCCTTAATTCAAAATAGTATGTTTTCGAGCCTTTGTTTTTAACATTTTCAAGCACTTCTTGTTAAACTTCTTTAAAAGCAAATCATTTAACAGAATCTCCTTTCAAATTTTCCCAGTTTTATTCCTAGATATTTCGGATTTTTTTTGTGATTGTCCTTCCTTACCCATTACAGTTTTTTGTAGATAACAAGCAAGCGTCACTATGTTTTAAAAATAGATATACACGCAATTCACATCTCAAAAAGATACTTTACAGATTCTTCGTTATTTTAAATAAGACTGACTCAAACATTGTATTTCTGCGATTTATTTTGTATCATGGTCACCCTAGCGCGGAGGCTCCGCTCGGCTAGCAATGTCAGTGTTATTATTATTTATTGCATCCTCGGGACTCAAGACCGGGAACGAGGTTACTATCACCCGATACTCGTGTATATGGCGCTTTACTTCCGTGATTCTTTTCAGTATAATGCGAAAACATCGCAAGAATAATAAGCGGGAAGAACTAGGTTAATTTAAAGGTTAATTTGTATAGACTTCGTGATGTAGAAAATAAGATTGATTTTTAATCACTTGAGCTTTTTTTGACCCTCGCGAAAAACAGGGGTGTTATAAGTTTGACGTGTGTGTCTGTCTGTCTGCCTGTCTGTGGCATCGTAGCTCCTAAACGGATGGGCCGATTTTGATCTAGTTTTTTTTTTGTTTGCAAGGTGTCACAATCGAGAGTGTTCTTAGCTATGATTTAAGAAAATATCTTCAGCCATTTGAAGATTATCAGCTCTTTTCTAGTTGTTGAAACGACCAAGTAAAAGTTTGTGTCGGGGGTTATTAAAATTTTAAATTTAATGTTATCTTTTAATATTTAACGTAAAATTAATAATAATAATTTTATTTTGACACAATTTATCCACTGTTAAGTTGGCTGTAAACCTGGAAATGATGCCACTTAGTACTTAATAAAGTCGCCAAATATACTTGAGCGCTTTGAAGCGCGCAGATTTTCCTCAACTTTCTTTTGTTATTCTTCCTTTTGTGTGAATGATAGAGTACTTTAATTTCTTCCAAAAATTGTCTGAACGAGTTAGATTTTAAATCTTGTTTCTCGTTTTAAAAGCGAAATACATAAACATTTCTGACCCGTCGGAACATTTCCAAAATAATTGGTGTGGTCTCATGTCCTGTTAGCATTTTAATTCAACGGTCCAATGAAGATAAAACACCATTCGCAAACATTTGTCACGCAACCCTGCAGTGCGAGATCTCTGATTTATAGCTTTGTCCTGGTTCAGAAATTAACAGCCTTGTTTTATTGCGGTGAACTTTATAAGTGTCTACTTAAGGGTGTACAGGCAATAAAGTGAAAAGGATCCCATTTTACTGTCCAAGATTTTACAGCCTGCTTAACTGTAATAGAATAAGTATGCTGGTACGGTATGGTACGCATGCCTGTGAGCTCAGGATCGCGAATTTAATCCCAAATGAGAAAAAACTGTTATGAATGAAAACCTTTGTTTGTATTGTTGTAAATTCTGATAGTGATATTTTTCTTATCCTAGCTTCTTTCTTTTTCTTCTTCTTCTTCTTCTGTAGGTATTGAGTAACATCGACGCTATTATTTACCTAATTTAATAATATATACTGTCGGAAACTTAAGTGGAAATGGGCTGGGCACATTGCGCGTAGAACCGACGGCCGTTGGGGCAGAAAGGTTCTTGAATGGCAACCGCGCGCCGGAAGACGTAGTGCGGGCAAGCCCTCCACGAGGTGGACCGACGGTCTGGTGAGGGTCGCGGGAAGCCGCTGGATGCGGGCAGCGCAGGACCGATCATTGTGGAGATCTTTGGGGAGGCCTTTGTCCAGCAGTGGACGTCTTTCTGCTGAGATGATGATGATGATGATGATGATTCTGTCGGAATCGAACCCATATTCTCTTACATACAGTACTGAGGCCAACTCATTAACTAGAAAAACTAACACATCAGTAAAGCACGACACAAAAGTATAAACTTGGTTTGTACGACGACCAAGATGGAGTATCTTTGGTAAAATAAAATAATAAATCTTTTGGATACACGTGGAACAACGCGGGTGTTTCAATATTAAATCCCGCAGGCCCTTAATGGAACAGCTCCCAGAAGGGTTAGGTCCAAGGAATTCCAATCAAAACCTTAATAAAACAATTCTGAAACGAAATTGAAACAAAATAAGGCGCGGGGAAGCTATTGCCAAATAGAATTGAGGTGAAACTGTAATTTAATTTCTTTAAATTTAGAATTTGAGTCGTATTCTGAATCCGTTCCTTTTTTAATATCACGGTAACTGTAGAGCTGTATATTTCGTTGAATACTTTTTTTGTCTTAAGAATATTATATAATTATTTTAGGTTGTTTTATAGGTACATAAAAATTAAGAAGTTTTCCTTCTTATAAACCTTTGTTATATTATATTGTACTACTTATATAGACATCACCACCATTAGAACTTAAATTAAATGGCACTATTCCGTGCTGACGCGAGGAACGAAATTGCACCTTAAGACAGCCTATCTGTCTGGTGGTTCTGTCGGACACCAGGGTAATGAAGAATGGTCTAAGACTTTAAATTCACACGAAGAAGAAGTCCTAAATGTGTACAAAAAATACTTAGTTATGCCATTTACTTTTTTTACGTAATTTATACTAGCCCTCCGCCCCGCGGCTCCGCCCACGCCACCAGTTTTTCTCGTGGAAATGAGGGTTTTTCTTGTGTGTTATTCTACGTTACTTATAAGCTATATTATTGCAATGTTTTATGAAAATACATTCAGTAGTTTATGCGTGAAAGAGTAACAAAAAACCATCTATCCATCCTCAAACTTTCGCGTTTATATATTCCCTTCAGGTAACAACGCCCGTACCCGCCAGCGGGGGCGCGGCCATAACCAAAATCAAAATTGATTATCAGAGACGGAGCCCCTCAGGCGTCGTCTCCTTCACGATGTTTTTCAATATCAACGCGCTAGGCCTAGGTTCGAGGCTCCCTCGAGCCGCCCCTAGACGCGTTGGTACTTGGTATATGACTTTTGTTTGGGTAGAGTCTTCCGCTCCCCCGCAAGTCCGGTAAAGCTTGATCCGTCGTACCTTTTCGACACAAGCATAATAGATCAAATCAAAATAAATAAAAAAGCGTTTATACCTATATTACTAGGATTTCTTCCTCTCTAGCACCTCATTGCAGGTATTCTATATTAATTTTATTTAAGTGTTTTTTGTATTTATTTCTCTCACCTTCACTTTTAATTAAGGAGGCTATAAATAAGGGAGGTGTAATCTTGCGACTGTTTCTCTCCAGCTGTTATTTTGAGACCCCCCGCGTCGTTAGCGCCTCGTTGGAATTCATGTAAACTTGGAATTTTATAAAGCCCATTTTTAGATTACAAGATCTTGCTTGGCTGACCGGAGCAAAATTATCTGGTTACAAGTTTAAACAATAAATTACTATATAACTTATTAATATACACAAACTTAGATTGGAAGGTGTCGGAAGTAACTTTGTCTGTTACCCTTCGTCTAAACCGAGGAACAGATTACAAAAAAAATGCCAAAGGTAACGCCAAGAATTGTAAGAAAAATATAATTGACTTAGAAAATACTAATAATTTGAATAAAGGCGCAGGACTGAAATCTAGTTATAAATATAACTTCCTAAAACAAATCTAAGCAATATTAACCCGCCATAGAACCATAAAATGCTAAAGTTGTCCCAAGGAACAAACAAAAGCCCCTCATTATGAAGATAATCTCACCATTACATTTAAGTCTAATATTAGGCAGATTACATTCTCGCGGGGAATATTTTTAGAACGTATGACGATATGTTTAGCTCCGTTTGCAAATATTACTTGCCTTTTCTACGCCGTTTTCCGCATATAATAAAATTATTAATGATAAGAAAATACTGTATATTCAACACAGAATGGAGTAAAAAAAGCACAATCTGAACCTATAGCCGTATTTCTAGACAGCAATTGCTTAATTAATATTCTATGAAAAAATGTGTTGCATTTAAATAATAAATAATAAATCATCATCATTACGAGTATTCCAACCGAGACACGTCCGTCTGTCATTATAATTAATTATAAAAAATATCTGTAGGTACTTTCAAATTAAATATTAAAAAACTGATCATGATTAATCTATCAGATTAAAAGATAAATCATGAGCAATTATACTGTTTTTATTAAAATGAGATAAAAACAGACATAGTAACTCTTGCATTTATAAGTAACTAGTTGTCTGCCTGCGGCTACGCCCGCGTTGTTTTTTTACTTTTCTAGTGCGCAGTTTCCTTTCTAGTTAATGAGATTGTTTTCCGTGGTAAAAACTATCTAAAATGTTGACCGAAGATAAAAGGTATGTACCTATACTACTATTCAAATCGGTCTATCAGTTTCGATGATTAGCCCGTACAAACAGACAAATAGAAAAACAAAAAAATTGAAAGAAACTAGATACCTACCTATGTTCTATATCACTAATTACATTCCACAGACTCGGTGTTTAGCTTTTTTTCTATACACAGATTTTCGACCTTTACAGTTTTATTATATAAATATAGAAATCTCCTCATACACGGAAGTTATTCAAATAATATATGATGCTGCTAACAATATTGTGTGAGAGCACTTATGTTTATCTGTAAGGAAGTTCTGTTATATCTTAATATGTGATCGGCATACGCCCTTAGATGTAGAGTTGCCCGCCCTATTAAAATGAAACTTATACCTACTAATGGTAATACTTGGGTATATAGGAACAGTTCAATAGAGGTAAAATATTTTTTCGCTGTTTAGGTGTTTTGAGATTAATCAATCAATTAATCAATTTTGAGATTAATCAATGTGTTATTTCGGTGGAAATTCGTTATATGATTTATTTTCACGCGTTTAAATGGCTGCGCTCTCCCAGAAATTTTTATATTTATACTCTAAGGGCTGCGCTATTTTGTTGTTCATTTTAGCATTTTAATCAACATTACAATGTTTGCCAAGTGTATTTCGATATTTTATGAAATACTCAAATATCGCAAACTTTTTTATTTGCGTTATCTTTTACACCACGTTTTGTTTATTTTTTATTAGTATGTAACTTAAAAACAACACAAAGTTGTGTTGGTAGTAGTTCTACTACCGACATCTTTCAGCAAAAACCAATACTATTAAGATATCGAGTGCACTCAATCGCCCAAATGATTTTTTTACATATTAAAGTCTTTGCTAGACATTTTTTTAAACCTTTGATCGTTTAGGAGAGGGTTTTGAATGGTTTGTCAAACATCTATGCGTATCAGACGGCGGGTATTGCAACAAATGATCATGGTTTATGCATGAGACCTGTGTACGAGCGTATTTGAAGCTTGTTCTATGCAAATTCAAGCTTTTGTTTTTTTTTTTATCACATGCATGTTCTAAAATTATAACATTGAGATGAAAATTGATATTATGTTACATTCTATTTTTAGACATTTTTCATTATAATATTATTAATAACTAGCTTTCCGCTGCGGCTCCACCCGCGTTAACAGTTTTTCCCGTGGGAATGAGGAATTTTCCCGCGGTAAAAGGTAGCCTATGTTACTCAGGGTGAATGTAGCTTTCTAATGGTGAAAGAATTTCTGTAATCGGTTCAGTAGTTTTTGAGCTTATTCATTACAAACATACACACACACACAAAGAATACAAATCTTTCCTCTTTATAATATTTTTACATGCTTATTGTTTATTTGTACATGCCATTTAAATAATTTAATGATTGTTTTAACTCATATGTCTTTCTTATAAATACCGTTATTATGAATGATCATACAATATGTTATTTTCTCATTATTAATTTTGTATAAGTTTAGTGTCTTTGTCTAGCTCTAGCTAGAAGGCTAAAAAGTTTATTTTCCCCAAAAAAATATAATTAATCAATACCAGATTTAGAACTTGCCTACCTATCTGTGCAAATTCAAATTAGCACATTACTAGCTCCGACTCACTTTAGGACTGATAAGGTGAGGTGGGGTTTTGACAACGTGTGACTCCTGATAAACTTGCGAGTAGCAAGTGTTATTGCACGAAATTATCTTAATGGTAAGGAATACAAACTGTATTTCTTCATTGTCGTTAACAGTCTTTATATTTTTATATGAATAATTAACTACTTATTATAAAACTGAATTGAATTTTTATGTTCCCATCGAGGGCCTAACCTGAATCACGGGAGTTAAAAAAGGACAGTGAAATATATTTTAATTTTAGTGCTGTGGTTCACATTTTATTTGGATTTTAAAGAAAGAGTTTCTTTGTTTCTATTGGATTCTATATAGACTAAAATCGTCTGATTCTATTTGTATTAATTGGCAAGTACAAATAATTTAAAAATGCCGGTAGAACAATTAAAAACGTCCTTAATCTCATGAGATGATGTTTTTAGTGTGAATTGTTGTACAAATGTATGACCGAGCCATCTGTAAGTAAAACCATTGTTTTCCAAAATTAAGTAATTAAAATGCGGCCTGAAAAATGTTGCAGAGTTGTTGGTGAAAATTCTATTCTTTCCTCTACGTGTTTAACATTATGATTTTAGTTTCACAAATTCTGGACTCAAAAAGGAAGCGTGATTTTCAGCTGTAGGCAGACTAAAACCGTGTTTGAAAAAAAAAAAAACATGTTTGAAATTTGAAAATGCTAGTAGCGAATACTTATCAAAATGCTAAGTATAGCACTTTCAATTAAATTAATGCTATCAATAATATGTCTTATTAGCAATTTGTTTATAAACTTTACAAAAAACGAGTCTGCGTAGCAAGACAAATTATTTTTTATGAAATTGAAAACTACTAAAAGATCGCAGGTTGAGCAAACCATGAGGCAAGACATGTCCAGCAGTGGACAGTTAAATAAAATGTGCGTCCACCACCATGGTCTTCTTCTTTTCGAGTCGACAGCAAACTCAGACAGTCTCGGCCCAAAAACCAGCCACACGAATAGCGTCGTCAGTAGCCTTCATCAAGTCCTCTCGCGTGCAGGTGACAGGACAAGATGGGCAGCTAATGAGATGGTCCATTTTCTGGGGAACCATACCACACCTACATACGGAGGATATGGTACAGTTCTCGGTTTCGACAGTAATTATTTCGGTACCGTTTTGGGACGAGCACTTGGTAGAAATTATGCTTACGCTGGGGGCAGCAAACACTGCGTTACCGTGCTTTTGGTGTTTGACCTCAGCGATAAGCGCAAGTCCTGGTATATGTGGGCGGCTGTGTGTTTCATCTCGGTGGGTCTCTTGAACGCAAAGAATATCACAGTTTGATTTGCGATACAAATCGGAAAGAATTTCCGACTTGTCATTAGAGAACCCTTCGATGTTGACCGAGATTACGCACAAAGCCGGCTTTGTAAGTGGACTGCATGGGATTTGGTTTGCCATCGTGGTGTAGTAATCGGTTTCACGGCGATTGCCGCTACTCACGGGGAGGGCCCGAGCATGGATATCGCTCTGCGAGAAGGCTTACTACTTCCCCACCACCACCATGGTGACACCATGGTAATAAACAAAAACTCATAAAATAACCCTACTCAAAATTCATTCGTAGCATTGTCTACGCTTGCTACGACGACGTAGCCATTTCGTAGCCACTTCGTAGAAGGTTGTCGTAGAACTTCAGTGTAAACAAGGGTCTTACCACAAAAATGTTAAACATATGTTCAGTCGTTTATCTAAAAAGTAAGGTTATTTGCACAAAATATTTTTAAGACACGAGCTCAACGCGTGTTTAACTTTTTTCTTGCATAACTTTTTATGACTGAACTATCGACACGCCCCGGCTTTGCACAGGAAAATGGTTATTGTGAGTTATCCCTAAGTATATTATGCATGTATTATACATATAAACCTTCCTCTTGAATCACTCTATCTATTAAAAGAAATCACATCAAAATCCGTTGCGTAGTTTTAAAGATTTAAGCATATATAGGGATATAGGGACAGAAAAAGCGACTTTGTTTTATACTATGTAGTGATATAAACCTAGTTGCTCAGAAGTAAGCGAGCAAGAAACGCTCAGTCATTTCACCTAACCTTAATTAGAAGGAAATGCCTGTTCGGCGAACCTGCGAAGTACAATGTAAGAAAAATTAATTACACGACGGTCGACGCCTTTCTTTCTGCCTTTATACGTCTGAAAGTAACACTAACAAAAAGAGAAGGAAGAAAGTGATCAGTTCGTTCGTATATTTTGTTGCGATGAAATATTTTTTTTGTATGTAGCATATTTGGGGGGGACATATCGCTCATCTATTACTACAAAGACGTAATTGTCACAAAATGCAAAAATGAGTTAATGATGCCAGAATGTTCCAAAATGACCAATACGTATGGTATTAAAAAGACGTTTTTATTGTTCAACAAATGAGCGTAAGATGGCGCCTCTGTCTTTGTTGCACCGGTACAAAATTTTACTCGCCCTGAGTGTAACGACGCCACATTGGTCAGTTGCGCATATTTTTTTATATTTTTAAGTGCCAAACGACGTAAATGTTATTTTCTGTCTATGTAGCACCAAGACAAAATTATTTTTTGAGATCTGCAGTGTCGTAATTGTATTTTTTGTCATTGTAGCACTAGAATAATAATATATTTTGTGAGCTACAATACCTTTGTATATGTATTTTGTGTCAGTGTTTAACTAAAAGCTCTTAAAATTGAATGAAATAATGACTTACTTAAAAGAAACAGGTGTAATTTTAAAACATTAAATATTGTATTTATGTTTTTCTTCATTATTACTAAAAGTAGTAACTTAAAAAGTAAGTCTAATAAAAATAAAATCTAAATAAAAGTAAATAAAAAAATTGCATTCAAGTTAAGATCATTATTTTTTTATTGTTTTAAATAGGTACTTACTTGTATGTGTTGTGTGTGCAATAAAACATGAATCTATCTATGTAGGTACTTGTTTGCTAGTAATGGTTTTTTTTAAGAAAAATAAGGTGAATTAAACTAGGTATTTTAAATGGTAATAAAATTGCGAGTAATCGCAATATAGAAATGTTAACAATAGCCATAGAAGGCCGAATTCCTGCTCCTTTCTCTAAAAATATAGAAGAAAACGAATGCTTAGATTTTGAATCTGTCATTATAAGTAAAGAAACAAAAGTTCCATCTACCCCTTTGCTCCTTTTGTTGATGAGAGTATCACATTCACAGAGCATGTGAAGTGCGGTTTCCTCTTCGTCTGCACAGAATCTACAGTAAGGGTTTTCTGATAAGCCCATTCTGCCTGTTCATGTGCTTATTGAGTTTACAATGCCCAGTAAGGGCCCTAATGCCCGAACACGAATACTCAACCGGACGAGTTTTTGTATCTCAGATCTTGATTTGTGGAGAAAACCTGGAAAAAACTGTTTCGAATGTGCAAGGCCATTTCTATTTCCCAAGCCACCACTTGGCGCCTTGAGCCGGATTTCGGCACCCCGAGCATAGGTTCCGGTAAAATGGGTCGGGCGCCAAACCCTTTCCTGATCTGCCGGCTCGTTTCCCCCGACTCCGAGTGTCCAAGCACCCAGCCCAGGCACACAGAGTTTTTGCTGCCCAGTTAATTTAGGGCATCAATGCATGTCAGAGTAATTCTGGATGCTACTTCATTGGACGCCAGTGCTTTTAATGCGGCCTGACTGTCCGAGAGTATGAGAATCCTTTTGCTGGAATACTCCAGGCTTAGAAGAAAGTTAAAAAAATATTTGAACAAAGGCAAAATGAAGCTACTAAAACACAAGCAAAAACACAAAATAATAATTTTCATTGATAACTTAAAAGGGCGTCCTACTATCTGTAAGGTACCTGGGTTTGAAACCAACATAAAGTACTTTTTTTAATGAAAAAGCCGTGACTAGCGATGGCCTTGTGTTATTTTAATAAGTATTTTGATATAAGGATAACAAATGAATCTATGATTTATGTACCAACACGAAATTATTCAAAAAACTGTTAATTATTCAGTACTAGCGACCCGCCCCGGCTCCGCACGGGAAAATGGTTATTGTGGGTTATCCGTAAGCAGAGTTGGGCAGTAGTTAACTACTTAACTACGTAATCAGTAATCAGATTACAAAAAGTAGTTAACTACAAGTAGTTAGATTACAAGTAGTCATGATTACTTTTTCAAAAAGTAATCATGACTACTTGTAGTTAACTACATGTAATCAGGTTACATGAAGTAATCGAGTAGTCTGATTACAGTAGTTAAGTAGTTAGATTACTTGATTACTTTTATTATTTTTTTCAGTTTACCTATACGAAATCTTGTGTTATGCTACAAATATAAAATGTATGCTTTGAAAATTATTTAGCTACGATGTTGGCTCGGCGAAAAATAGGCTGCCGCATGCAACAAATGCCGCAAATTTGTGTAGCATAACATAAGAAAAAGTGCGAAAATTATGTATCATGCCACAATGCAGGACAATGTTGCCCATGTGGCATGCGACAAATGTTGCGTATGTGGCATGCGGCAAATGTTGCACATGTCGCATGTCTGGATGAAAATCGATATCTGGGTTCCCCAGTGGACTTCGATGACGAATATTATGACATCAGAATGGAAAAAAAATGGCCGCCATTTTGATTTTTTTTGTTTCTGGTCCGATTGTTTTCAAAATCGATATCTGGGGTCCCCAGTGGACTCCGATGACGAATCTGACATCAGAGTTGGAAAAAATGGCCGCCATTTTGTTTTTGTTTTTGTTTCTGGTCCGATTGCTTCCAAAATCGATATCGGGGGTCACTAGTGGACTCTGATGACGAATCTGACATCAGAATTGGAAAAAATGGCCGCCATTTTGAACTTTTTTGTTTCTGGTTCGATTGCTTCCAAAATCGATATCTGGGGTCCCCAGTAGACTCCAATGTCGAATCTGATATCAGAATTGCAAAAAATGACCGCCATTTTGAACTTTTTTGTTTCTTGTCCGATTGCTTCCAAAATCGATATCTGGGGTCCCCAGTGGACTCCGATGACGAATCTGACATCAGAATTGGAAAAAATGGCCGCCATTTTGAACTTTTTTGTTTCTGGTCCGATTGCTTCCAAAATCGATATCTGGGGTCCCTAGTGGACTCCGATGACGAATCTGACGTCAGAATTGGAAAAAATGGCCGCCATTTTGAACTTTTTTGTTTCTGGTTCGATTGCTTCCAAAATCGATATCTGGGGTCCCCAGTGGACTCCGATGACGAATCTGACATCAGAATTGGAAAAAATGGCCGCCATTTTGAACTTTTTTGTTTCTGGTTCGCTTGCTTTCAAAATCGATATCTGGGATCCCCATTGGACTCCAATTACGAATCTGATATCAGAATTGCAAAAAATGGCCGCCATTTTGAACTTTTTTGTTTCTGGTTCGATTGCTTCCAAAATCGATATCTGGGGTCCCCAGTGGACTCTTATGACGAATCTGACATCAAAATTGGAAAAAATGGCCGCCATTTTGAACTTTTTTGTTTCTGGTCCGACTGCTTTCAAAATCGATATCTGGGATCCCCAGTAGACTCCGATGGCGAATCTGACATCAGAGTTGGAAAAAATGACCGCCATTT